>OZ014519.1:239366282-239966282 GCA_963966055.1 Lathyrus aphaca | reverse complement strand
CAAGCAAATCACCCTAAACTAGCATATTCAATGATCATACAATGATCCATGGCAATTAAGACAAGTAAGGGGATCAAGCAAGCTCAAAACAACTCCAAAATGACATTTTGCATCAGTGTTAACCGGTTAACCAGTTCAAACCTGCAGCAAATTAGCACAGAAATAGGTGCGTTAACCGGTTAACCAAAGCGTTAACCGGTTAACACTGTCAAAACAACAATAAAAGTCTGCAGAAAATCAGCTCAATTCCAGGTTATCCAAATAATCCCACCACAGACCAGCAATCAATTAAGCATGAAATAAATGGATCAATTCACATTAATTGACATCATTAAGGTCATGAACATTAGCACACGGATCCGGTTACAAATCAATCAATCAATTCAAGCAACACAAGCAAATACACAAGCACATGGTAGATCTAAATCACAAGCATGCAAATAAGCTAAAACAGAGCTAGATCTGAATTTAACCAACCTACAAAGCCGAGGTACGCTTTGGTAATTGTTGTTTGAGCTAGAAATGAGAGATCTCGTGGAAAACTTCGAAGATCCGGTGCTAATCCTCACACATCATGCAAAATAAATGCAAGCAAAAGACCTCGATGCAGAATTTTGGCTCCAAAAGCACTTCTATCTCCAAACCAGATCTGAACCAAGTAGTGAAACCAGCAAATTGATGCAAGGAAGCTATGGATGGAGGACTAGTTCCAAGATCTACACACTTTAATGCAAATTTATGTGATCTTCAAAGAGGAACTTTGAGTGATTTGGAAAATTGAAAGAAAAAAGTGAGAGAATGGTGAGAGAGATCAAAATTCAGAAAATGGGAATTGAAAATTATGAGAGAGTCCTCTCTTGGTTTGGAGGGAAATAGATTAAATATGGTTTAGGTTTGGGGCCCAAAATTTTGGTTTGGGATCCAAAAAATGTGGTTTGGGAAAGTGATTAGGATCTAGCATTGGAACTAGGCTTGGATAAATGATTTAGATCCTTCTCCTTAATTCAAAATGAATAAAAATCAGAATATTGAAAATTGGAGCCAAAAACACATGCTGAATTTTGCTGCTGGAATTCAAAATCCGCAGCTGTTAACCGGTTAACCAAAGCGTTAACCGGTTAACGCCAGTGAATTTTAAAATCTCCCTCCTTTTGGTGGGAAACCTCAAGAATAACCCGACGCCAACCGTTCTGATCTGATTTTGATCCTCAATCTTTTTTAGGGCCTTGACCATGATGCCAAGCTTGTATAACATGCCTTGTGAGCTTCTTGCCAGGTCACCTATGCTCTTGACTTTGACTTGTAGTGCTTTGAATTTCCCGGATGATCGATCATATGCCTTATGCTAGAACATGTGAGTGCTATGCTTCATCTTTCTATGCAAGATGCTAAGGATATGACATGCTGGTGATGATTATGATATGATGATAATGCTAAAAAGAAGAGGGCAAATTTGGGGTGTTACACTCACCAAAATATATTACCTAACTATCAACCAAGTGATAGCTCAACAAAGGTAATAAGCCCAAAAGGAAAGACTACCAATTATCACGCAAGTGATAACTCAACAAGGTAACTCACCAAAATATATTACCTAACTATGAACCAAGTGATAGCTCAACAAAGGTAATAATCTCGGGGGCCAAAATTCAATCCAAGAACAAGTTGGAGAGAAACAGTCAAACAAGACTCATCCCGAGGAGGAAATATCTCAACTGGGGAAATTCCATCCAGCTAATAAACTGGGGAAGAAACTGAATCAAAACCATCCACGAGAAACAAACTCAGTGGGGAACTAGAAAGGATAAACACTTTCTTCTTAATGGTCAACACTCTAAACTTGAGAGGATGACAACACACACACTCTGTGGGGGAAAGGTCACACCAAAGAGCGGGGAACAAAGATAAATGCAAGAATGCAAGCAAATGATGCTATGCTTATGTGTATGAATATGTGTATAAATATGTTGACTAAAAAAACATAAAAATAAGCAACGAGTGACATAAACATCACAACATCTGGATACTCGGCTAATCAGGGCAACAAGGCCAGGAACCATGCTGGAGATTTAAGTCGCAATCCTGCAGGGGAACGTCTAAAGGCCATCAAAGGAAAAAAAATCCCGCTACAAGGCAAAACATCATACTGGAGAAAACAATTGCTAGGGATCCAATCCATAAAGCAATCTTCAAGAATCCATAGAGGATAACACTAGAAGTTCTACTCTGAGAGGGAACATGTTGGAGACGCCTCAAAAACACCAAATCTTCCGTACTTTGGGGATGGAGGGAAAAGTCACTATTAAACTCTGGTGGGGATAAATATCTTCATAAATTTTTTTGGGGAAACAAAAAAAAGATCTACTAGCAATGAAAATAAAGCATAGCCTACTGGAGTATCAAACATCAATCATCAACTCTGCATAGGAATACCAACTCGCTGAAGAAAAGTAACAATCTGTCGGGGATGGGGAAAGCTTCCACGATCCTTGCTGAAGACAAAAGTGTTCTTAATCAAACTCCTACAGTGAATGATCATCATACTATTACTGCTCCATTCGGGGAAAAAGTCACGCCACTCTTGCTCTTCTTGGGGGAGGAGTTATGCCACTCTTGCTCTGCTTGGGGAAAGAGTGTAAGACTTGTTGACGATAAAATAGAAATCTGCTAGAAACCATCACACGCAGACCTACTAGGGATCTATGTAGATCAATCATCACCGAAAAGTTGGACTTTTCGACCCATGTGGGGATAGCAGAAATTAATCATAGCAAACTACAATTACGAGGGATTTTAAATAAATACCTACCAACAGGTGAAAGAAAACCTCTAAACTGATTGCTATACCAATACTTCTGCTAAGGGACACAAACAACTCAAGATGAAGAACAAGAACTTGACCGAGGAGTCCCAATGCTTCTCAAGTCAAAGATAAATTGCTAAGGGAGAGATCAAAACTCAGCTGGGATTCTAAAGAATATCCCTTCCAACAACTCTTCCGGGGAAGAAATTGGAACTTAAACTATAACATTCATACAAACTCCGTTCTTACTTGTTGTTGGAGAGCAATACATCATTAATATCACAATGCCAAGACTATTCGGAAATTCCGTAGGGAAATAACTATATCAAACCCTACTTTGGGATATATATGGTATATACTTCAAGACCTTACCATCCTTGACACAGTTCATGTACTAGACCACTTGGTATACAAAGGATTTTACATCGAGAGGAAACTTTGTACCATAAAGACTTGAAATAACATGCCCTAGTGTGTTCAAATTCTTAGAGGGATTCATCGAATCTCGACATAGCTGCCCCAAATTAACTGAATTTGGCAACTTCTCTGACCAACAAAGTCTTCAACCTTTGCCCCAGGTGAACTCATTAACTAGGAAAACAAACTTGCTCATACTCAACAAAATCTTCAAGCAACGTGCCCATGGATATGATCATTCTTGAGATATCTTACTAATCACTCATCAGAGTTTCAGGCCTCAAAAGATTAAACTCATCACTGATGCTCATATGTAAGCATTTAGATGTCAAAAAATTGTATGCAAGCAAAAAATGATAATCATGAGAATGATCATTCTAATGCAACACGTATGTTTATCTTGAAGTTTTTATTGAAAAAATGTCGCAAAACCTTGTGAGTGAATCACTAGTTTGGATACGACATTTATTCTTGAATGCATCTGCAATACCAACAAAGATCTTTTAGAACAACTCATGGGAGTCAGGAACGTTATCTCGTTGAAGTACGCTTTCGAAACAAACCCTACTTCAACTGTGTCTTTTGAGGGTTAAAACTTGGCCTGGTTCACAGTTTTAAGAAAAACGATTTTTAGGCTCAAAATTTATTTGGACCCACCCAATCTCCATGATGTCCTTCAGTCCTATATTTAGCTAATTCAACACAAATGTTTGTCTCTCAAAAGGATTAAACTAACAGTTTAAGAACCCATGAGGTTGATAGTTTAAGGTCCAATGAGGATTTCAGGGAATAATAGTCAACCTGTCAGCTTTTGACTTGGTAGTCACATAAATTTATTCTTTTGATGAGGATTTTTCTTTGCAATCCTTTCTTTTCTCTTTTGGCAGTTCTCATTCTTTTAGTTTCCCTAACTTTTGCCTGGACAATTTCTTTTGAATTTTGACATCCAGCGGGATGCCCCAATTTTTGCCAAAGTCATTCAATTTTTTTGACTTAGTGGGCTTTTCTTTTCTTTTTCTTTCTATCTTCTTTCCTTTTTTGAACAAATCATGTGACATTGGCTTATCTGACTTTATTAAACAAGGTTGTGACTGCCCCCTTCCTTCATGGATGAGGGATAACCATTGTGGTATTCTTTTAGACGCACATTCCTTTTAAAATTTGGAAACTTTGGTCAAATTAACTGAAGACTACCCAGGCCCAAGGTTAAATGTGAGGGTTTTTTCATTTAGAAAAGAACTCCTACTTCAAGGCTCAAAGGGGTTAACAAGGGATTATCTTCCTTATATCTTCGGTGTTTAGGAATTTGAAACAATGCCTTACATCATCAGCAGGGTCTTATTCAAAAGTATACAACCAAAAAATTTGTGTTTTCACTTCATCATCCTCCCTCCAAGATTTAAGACAAGAGGTTGGTATTGAAATGTATAAAACAAATTAAATGAGCAAAAGCGAATGAATCACTTCAAGATAAACATACTCATTGCATTATGATTAATATTCAAGACAAACAAATTCTTACATGCAAACAAAGCATTAACAATCATGAAAGATTACAAATAAAACTCTAGTAAATGAATTCAAGACCTGAGGAGACTGTCTTAGTCCGAGATCTCTGCTTGCACATCAACTCAGGAGGAAAGATTATCAATTATCACACAAGTGATAATCCAACAAGGTAACTCACCAAAGATAACGAGACATATTACCTAACTATCAACCAAATTGACAGCTCAACAAAGATAATAATCTCAGGAGGAAAGATTACCAATTATCACACAAGTGATAATCCAACAAGGTAACTCACCAAAGATAACGAGACATATTACCTAACTATCAACCAAATTGACAGCTCAACAAAGGTAATAAACTCATGAGGAAAGATTACCAATTATCACACAAGTGATAACCCGACAAGGTAACTCGCCAAAGACAACGAGACATATTACCCAACTATCAACCAAATTGACAGCTCAACAAAGGTAATAAACTCAAGAGGAAAGATTACCAATTATCACACAAGTGATAATCCAACAAGGTAACTCACCAAAGATAACGAGACATATTACCCAACTATCAACAAATTTGAAAACTCAACAAAGGTAATAAACTCAGGAGGAAAGATTACCAATTATCACACAAGTGATAACTCAACAAGGTAACTCACCAAAATATATTACCTAACTATAAACCAAGTGATAGCTCAACAAAGGTAATAAGCCCAAAAGGAAAGACTACCAATTATCACGCAAGTGATAAATCAACAAGGTAACTCACCAAAATATATTACCTAACTATCAACCAAGTGATAGCTCAATAAAGGTAATAAGCTCGGGGGCCAAAAATCAATCCAAGAACAAGTTGGAGAGAAACAGTCAAACAAGACTCATCCCGAGGAGGAAATATCTTAACTAGGGAAATTCCATCCAGCTAATAAACTGGGGAGGAAACTGAATCAAAACAATCCACGAGAAATAAACTCAGTGGGGAACTAGAAAGGATAAACACTTTCTACTTAATGGTTAACACTCTAAACTTGAGAGGAAGACAACACACACACTATGTGGGGGAAAGATCACACCAAAGAGCGGGGAACAAAGATAAATGGAAGAATGCAAGCAAACGATGCTATGCTTATGAGTATGAATATGCTGACTAAACAAACATAAAAATAAGCAACGGGTGACATAAACATCACAACAACCGGATACTCGACTATTTAGGGCAACAAGGCCAGGAACCATGCTGGAGATTTAAGTCGCAATCCTGCAGGGGAACGTCTAAAGGCCATCAAAGGAAAAAAAATCCTGCTACAAGGCACAACATCAGACTGGGGAAAACAATTTCTAGGAATCCAATCCACAATGAAATCTTCAAGAATCCATAGAGGATAACACCAGAAATTCTACTCTAAGAGGGAACATGTTGGAGACGCCTCAACAACACAAAATCTTCCGTACTTTGGGGATGGAGGGAAAAGTCCCTGTTAAACTCTGGTGGGGATAAATATCTTCATAACGTTTTTTGGGGAAACAAAAAAAAGATCACCCAGCAATGCAAATAAAGCATAGCCTACTGGAGTATCAAACATCAATCATCAATTATGCATAGGAATACCAACTCGCTAAGGAAAAGTAACAATCTGTTGGGGATGGGGAAAGCTTCCATGATCCTTACTGAAGACAAAAAATTTCTTAATTAAACTCCTACAGGGAATGATCATCATACTATTGCTGCTCCATTCAGGGAAAAAGTCACGCTACTCTTGCTCTTCTTGGGGGAGGAGTTATGCCACTCTTGCTCTGCTTTGGGAAAAAGTGTAAAACTTGTTGAAGATAAAATAGAAATCTGCTAGAAACCATCACACACAAACCTACTAGGGATCTATGGAGATCAATCATCACCGAAAAATTGAACTTTTCGACCCATGTGGGGATAGCAGAAATTAATCATAGCAAACCACAGTTATGAGGGATTTTAAATAAATACCTACCAACAGGTGAAAGAAAACCTCTAAACTGATTGCTATACTAATACTTCTGCTAAGGGACACAACCAACTCAAGCTGAAGAACAAGAACTTGACCGAGGATTCCCAATGCTTCTCAAGTCAAAGATAAATTGCTAAGGGAGAGATCAAAACTCAACTGGGATTCTCAAGAATATCCCTTCCAACAACTCTTCTGGGGAAGAAATTGGAACTCAAAATAGAACATTCATACAAACTCCGCTCCGACTTGTTGATTGGGAGCAATACATCATTAATATCACAATGCCAAGACTATTCGGAAATTCCGTAGGGAAATAACTATATCAAACCCTACTTTGGGATCGATAAGGTATATACTTCAAGACCTTACCATCCTTGACATAGTTCCTGTACTATACCACTTGGTATACAAAGGATTTTACATCGAGAGGAAACTTTGTACCATAAATACTTGAAATAACATGCCCCGGTGTGTTCAAATTCTTAGAGGGATTCATCGAATCTCGACATAACTTCCCCAAATTAACTGAATTTGGCAACTTCTCTGACCAACAAAGTCTTCAACCTTTTCCCCAGGTGAACTCATTAACTCGGAAAACAAACTTACTCATACTTAACAAAATCTTCAAGCAACGTGCCCATGGATATGGTCATTCTTGAGATATATTACTAATCACTCCTTAGAGTTTCAGGCCTCAAAATATTAAACTCATCACTGATGCTCATATGTAAGCTTTTAGATGTCAAACAAATGTATGCAAGCAAAAAATGTTAATTATGAGAATGATCATTCTAATGCGACACATATGTTTATCTTAAAGTTTTTATTGAAGATATGTCGCAAAACCTTGTGAGTGAATCACTAGTTTGGATACGACATTTATTCTTGAATGCATCTGCAATACCAACAAAGATCTTTTAGCACAACTCATGGGAGTCAGGAACGTTATCTCGTTGAAGTACACTTTCGAAACAAACCCTGCTTCAACTGGGTCTTTTGAGGGTTATAACTTGGTTTGGTTCACGGTTTTAAGAAAAAAGATTTTTAGGCTCAAAAATTAATTTGGACCCACCCAATCTCCAAGATGTCCTTCAGTCCTATATTCAGCTAATTCAACATAAAGGTTTCTCTCTCAAAAGGATTAATACTAACAGTTTAAGAACCCATGAGGCTGACAGTTTAAGGTCCAATGAGGATTTCAGGGAATAACAGTAAACCTGTCAGCTTTTGACTTGGTAGTCACATAGATTTATTCTTTTGATGAGTATTTTTCCTTGCAATCCTTTCTTTTCGCAGTTCTCATTCTTTTATTTTCCCTAACTTTTGCCTGGACAATTTTTTTTTGAATTTTAACGTCCAGCGGGTTGCCCCATTTTTTGCCTAAGTCATTCAATTTTTTCGACTTAGCGGGCTTTTCTTTTCTTTTTCTTTCTATCTTCTTTCCTTTTTTGAACAAATCATGTGACATTGGCTTATCTGACTTTATTAAACAAGGTTGTGACTACCCCCTTCCTTCATGGATGAGGGATAACCATTGTAGTTTTCTTTTAGACGCACATTCCTTTTAAAATTTGGACACTTTGGTCAAATTAACTGAAGACTACCCAATCCCAAGGTTAAATGTGAGGGTTTTTTCATTTAGAAAAGAACGCCTACTTCAAGGCTCAAAGGGGTTAACAAGGGATTATCTTCCTTATATCTCCGGTGTTTGGGAATTTGAAACAATGCCTTACATCATCAGCAGGGTCTTATTCAAAAGTATACAACCAGAAATTTTGCGTTTTCACTTCATCATCCTCCCTCCAAGAGTTAAGACAAGAGGTTGGTATTGCAATGCAGAAAACAAATTAAATGAGCAAAAGCGAATGAATCACTTCAAGATAAACATACTCATTGCATTATGATTAATATTCAAAATAAACAAATTCTTACATGCAATCAAAGCATTAACAATCATGAAAGATTACAAATAAAACTCTAGTAAATGAATTCAAGACCTGAGGAGACTGTCTTAGTCCGAGATCTTGGCTTGCACATCAAGTCCATCATCTTCAAAATACAAAACACTTCTTTGCACTAGCCTTTGCACTTCATCTTTCAAAGGAATACAATGTTCAATGTCATGACCGAGTTCCCCTCGATGGAAAGCACAACAAAGATTAGGCTTATACCACCGTGGAAGTTTCTTTGGAAAAGCTGGTGGATCCCTAGTTTGAACCAAATATTTCTCTATCAAAGTGGGATATAATTCCTCATAAGACATTAGAATCAGATCAAATTTCTCTTTCTTTTGAACAAGGTTCTTTTTAGTAGCAGGAATTACCGACGCCACTTGATGACATTGATTGCTTCTCTTACGCTTTTCTTGGGTTACGACAATGGCTTCACCCTCTTTCTTTTCATAGAATCCAGCAGAACCTCCTTCTTTGGTTAACCGTCCTTCACGGACACCTTCCTCTAATCTCATTCCCATGTTCACCATCTCGTAGAAGTCAGTGGGTGCACTAGCAATCATCTTCTCATAATAGAACATACTCAAAGTCTTCAAAAAGATCTTGGTCATCTCTTTTTATTCTAATGGAGGAATGACTTGAGCAACAATCTCGCGCCACCTTTGTGCATACTCCTTAAAGGTTTCTTGGTCCTTTTGAGACATAGCACGAAGTTGGTCTCTATCTGGCTCCATATCAATGTTATACTTGTATTGTTTCACAAACGTCTCCCCTAAGTAAGTAAATGTATGAATATGAGTGCTATCAAGGCCCATGTACCACTTCAAGGCAGCATCGGTCAAACTATCTTGGAAGACGTGAATCAACAACTGGCGATTATCCGCATGAGTTGACATTTTTCTAGCATACATGACAAGGTGACTTTTAGGACAGGAATTCCTTTTGTATTTCTAAAAATTAGGAACTGTAAATTTGTAAGGAATTTTGACATTAGGAACCAAACATAATTCATGAGCATCCTTCCCAAATAATTCCTTGCTCCTTAGAGCTTTCATTTTATTTTGCATCTCAGTAAACTGACCTTGAAAGTCATCGAGCCTTTCATTCATACCAATGTCTTCATTAGGATCAATGTTGAAAACAAACCCTTCCATTTGGGAATCAGCATGACCCGCAGGCGGTGATATAGTCATCACAGGACGAACAAACGAAACCATAGGAATCTCTGGAGGAAGAGGTGGTGGTGGTTGATTCTGAGCAGCTACCAGACTTTCCATCATAGCAGTTAACCTCTCAAGAATATCCTTCAGAGTTGTGACTTCTTCGTGGAGCTCGCGATTCTCTTGTTGCAAATTTTCCATCTTTCTTCTTTGATTAGCTCGAGTATCGTAACAATGAGTCAACTTGTCAAACACACTAGACGAAGACCAAGAGAAACACAATAAGACCTCGGTTGAACTCTCAGAAAGCGAGACCAATGCCAGCACGATGCATGATATACTGATGCATATGCAAATATTTCGAAGGACTATGAGGTAAATTGCAATATTTATAAAAATGATACTTCATTGTGAAATATTGAAAAACTTCTTTTCATGTTCAAAGCCAAAGACATTTGAAATATTTGCAAAAGTGCCTATGAGTCCCTTGAAATCTTAAGAACAATGCACATGAATGCATGTATGCAGCAACCACAAACAAGATCACACAAAGCACACGGGTCTAGGTTCCAAGTCACGAGCATGAAGTCAAGGTAACATAACACCAACCCACATAGGTAAGTACTAAGGTTTTGTCTTCATTGTACCTGCAGAAAACCAAAAGGGTGCTAACAGAAGTTCCCGGACTTAACAACCATCTTTAGAATATCATCGGTACGTTGGATTACTCCCCAACTGATAACATTCTTAAAATAGACCTCGTCCGAGTATAGTATCGCGTGACAACCACCTTAGGTTTACACCCGGATGGTTTCCGCACTACGTTCCTAAATTGGCTTGGATTGGTTAAAGGTTCTACGGTCCTCAGTATGATCAGCTCAAGGTCGGAACTAATGCCACGTATGATTACTCATCATGACATTGATAATCCAAGAGAGCCTAACCAAGTGGAGATTATCAAATTGATATAGCTTTGGACTACTCCATCGCTTATCGCTTCGAATATCACCATCCTATCATAAGTTCAACTCAGATCCGGGTTAAAATCTATCTCACAGAGGATCACCAAAACCGAAACAAAATAAACAAATAACAAACAAATCAAACCAAACCAAAACAGTAAATAAATCAAAGTAGGCCGAATCCACTTAGAGATTACTCCCGAGCAGAGTCGCCACTTTTCTGTAGCGGTAAAATAATGAGTGTAGGCTATTAGTTAACTTAACTCAAAGTAAATAGAGTCGCCACCACACTTTTATTTTATTCAAAGAGGAAAAGGAAAAAAGAGAGAATAAATCCTAATGAATCTAAAAGCAAAAAGCTAAATAAACAAAACAGAGAAATAGGTAAGGGGATAGGTTACACAATGGGAAGGTCTTACGCACCCAAAATGTCTGTGGTACTCCACGGGAGCCCTTTGAAATATTTACTACTTTTGGTTTGAAAAAGGTTTGTTAAATGAGAGTGGAGGGATGTGGAAAGAATTATTTTTTTAATATTTTTGTGTTTGGAGAGGTTTACCACCTCATGCCTACGTACCCAAAAAGTGCAATACGAGATCAAAACCCCATAGTTCGTGGTACAAATAGTGAAAAGGGTGGGTTGTAATTAATTTTATTAAGTGAAGAGAATTTGTCATCTTCAAGTGGATGGCCAAACAAACTACCATGAGAATGAAGGCATGGACTCATACATCATTAAGGGGAGGGCGCCAACTCGGATAAAATTAACGAGTATGCCACTAAACCCCCACAAATGACAAGAGACTCAATAACATTAAACTACAACCATGGAGATTGAAAGACTTGCACCCGACTAAAGAATAATGACTCATAATCGGCACTCTTTTTAAAAAAAATACACAAAAGTGCACAAAGGCACAAAACAACTTGAATGAGTTTGATTCTTTTTATTTTTGAATTAAGGTCAACATGATTAGATTCATTGATTTCTTAAAGAAAAGAAAAAGGGTAAAAGCCACTTGACAAAAGTCAAGGTTTTGTTTATTAAAGAGGTGATGATTTTAAAAAGAAGGAATCCTTTGAAAAAGGGAGAAGATTTTGAAAATTAAAGAAGGGGAGGAGATGAAGGGACTATCCTAAAAAAAAGAAAAAAAGAAGATAAGGGAAGAAAGATCTAACCAAATTTGATGATACTTCAAATTATGAGCATAAGAGTTCCATCCTTATTAGCTAGAAAATGGCCAAATAAAGGAAAATTCCAACTTCATGAAGATCCAGGAAAAAGAAGCGTGTCCTAAGAATCTAAGTCCAAATCTTCATTCCAAAGCCAAGGATAGTAACCAATAGTCCACAAATTAAAGTCACAAGGTTTTTAGAAGTTTATCCTTTATTAATGTTTTTATGTCCAAATGGACAAACAGAAAGAAATCAACAACAAAATAAGAGCAAATAATAAACATGATATGGATGAATAAAGCATAATAAAGCATAATAAAATAAAAGCAATAAAAGTGAAAGAATTTAAATGTTAGTAGCAAAAACAATTAAAATGCAAGAATCTAAAATATTAATAATAATAATAATAGTATAATAATATTTACATAAGAGTGGTATGGTGAACTTAATCAACCACAACCAAAAATAGTAACCAAAACCGAAAGGCAACCGGATCCGCTTAGCATCTTACACTATAACGATTAATCAAGGCAAGCCGAATCGAATTCAATGAAGTTTTAAAGGCGATTAGGAGACCCAAAGCACCTATGCATCAAACATTCATAAGTCTCGATTCTTAATGCAAAGTGAATAACCATTTTGAGATTACGCGATCAACAAGAGATCCGGTCCACGAAAGTGCAAGTACCCAATTAGATTTTTATTCCGAATTTAGGGACAAATTTAGGTCTATGTTAAGCAATAGCCGAGTAATTTACAAAGTAATTACCCTACAAATGAGGCTGGCCCCCACCAATTAAGGTGCATAATGTTAGTATAATGCATGCGAGATAAACGATATGTAAATTGCTATCCGGACGCAATACCGCACAAAACTAAAGGTGCATACCAAATTGAGCCGCACTCATGGTATTCTTCCATCTTTAAGTTCAATCACTCATCTCGGTGGATTCAAGCATGAAAATATATCACTAACGCAAAGTACCTTAAATGAATTGAATAATCCACTAAAAGGTAGTTTTGAATTAATGAACATTAACTACTCTAATTCCTCCATCTAACCTAGTTTTCCTCTGATTTTGGTCCTCTTCTTTTGGAATTATGATCTTATATTTTGACGAGTCTTTGTGAATATTTGTGGAATTTTTGAATGTAATGTTCATTTGATATGGATTTGTTTATGCTTACTTGCCCTAGTTTGAGTTTATTTTTGGTATATGTTTGCTTATTAGGTTAGGAGGGCACTTGTACCAACTCTTATAGGTTGTTTAGGGTTCATTTGACATGTTATTAAGACCCTGGTCTAGATATGATGATTGCAACTTGTTTTTCCTTGACTTACTTGTTCATGAAGTTTCACATTTACATGTATGTTCATCTCACCTCATATGTTCTTATGCTTCTCATGCTTGACCTTAATGGAACTTGTGAGCTCTTTTGAATGCTTCTACATGTTTCTTAGGAACATTCTTGATATGTTAGGGTTCTGGTCCTAAGTTGTATGATGTTTTCTTAGCTTGTATGATTTCCTGTTGCCTCATTTGTGTTTTGTTTTTTTTTGTGGTGATTTGTAATGCTTTGTAATGCTTTGATTGTTATACTTCTTTCTTGATATTGTTTGAGGCATTTTAACATGTGAATGGAGTATCTTGATTATGGTTGAAGTGATTTGAGTTGAGATCTTTGCTTTTTTGTATCTTATTTGATGTTAATTGTTCTTATCTTACTATTGGAATGTGTTCTAACCTTTCCCTGCAGGGGCTATGGTAAGTAAGAAGTGTGGATGAGATTTTCACACTTCCAACTTCTTTTTTCCTTTTTCTTTTATGCTTTCTCCTTTGTCTATGTGATGGGCCTTATGCCATCTTGTGATTAACTTCATTTCTTCCCCTTTAGAAGCAACTTACCTTCTTTAGAGAAGTAAGTTGTCTTCTAGCTCCTTCTTCTCCTTTTTCTTTCTTTTTTCTTCTTTTCTTCTCTTATTTAGGAGATAGTTTAAACCTCACTAACCTAGGCTTATCCATGCATGTTAATATTAGGAGTAGTTTTCCCCATTATATTTTTACCTTTAGATCCTTTGTGGTTCTCTCTCACTTCTCATCACAAAACCTAAAAAACATTTAATAATAATTGAGATGACCTTCCCTTTTTTCATACTCTCAAAGAAAACCATAAAAAACATTTCTTCATTTAATTCACAAAAACACTTAATAATATCATACAAGTTAGTGAATTCAAACCCTAATCTTGGGAAACAAGCTTGAGGTCTTCTTCATTATTGGTGGACTTGTTACTCATTCTATTTTGGGATGTGGTAACAAGGACACATTCCTTAGAAAAGGATTCTCCTTCACTTCCTTGTGCCACACTCATAAAAAACTCATAAAAAATAATGGACAAAGAATAAGCGTCTCTCCTTCGGGACTTCTCTTCTCATCACCTTCACTCTTTACATGCGAACTTGCTTCTACTTGTCATTTTGCAAGACGGTAACGCACTCGTCGTCTGAGCCTGCAACACCTGAGCATTGACAAAAGACGTTCAAGCCTTAAGACACAAGCAATCTTTACGCCCCTAGTTAGGGGAACTACGGTGTCTTTGATCCTCATGTCCAGATGAGGTACGTAGGCAGCGGGGTAGGGCTCGTTCGAGCACTCTTTTATTTTCCCTACATTTCCCCCTTCTTTTATTTTCTCCAGTTCCAGTCTTTCTTTTTGCAGCAGCTTTCATTTCTTCACCTTTTGAAACAGTTTTTTTGCAAGCGTGGATCCCGTCGGGTATGGCGGACGATCTGGGGTGCTAATACCTTCCCAGGTCGTAACCGACTCCCGAACTCAGATTCTTTGATTCGTAGGACCTGTATCCTTCCTTTTCTTTTCTTCTGGTTTGTGCAGCATTTCCATTCCCGTTCCTTCGAGATAAAAATGCCTGGCTGGTGACTCTACCTTCTTCTGCGCCACTTTCGCATTTGTTCTAGGATGGAAATCCAGGGAGCGGCACTAGGAAAATGCCTCATGAACCACATATGGAATAAAGGAGCGTAACATCGAACTAAACCTCCTCGTTTCCTTTTAACCTTATAGTGAACTGGGTAATACAAATCTCTCAACGGTGTGGGCACAAGGTTCTTCAGCAAGAACAAATGTATGAAATTCATGTCTATGAACTTCTCCATATCTGCAAACAGAATGATGCCATAATAGAAAGGTCCATAATAGCATACACAACATCCTACTGCGCTTCAACAACGAGATCTTCATCCTTCTTCGCTAAAACCTCCAAAGAGAAACCCGACATACCCCCTTTAGTAATAGTCAAAGAATCCACAACAAAAGGGCTCAAATAAAGAGCCTTAGCAATTGCCTTAGGTGCAGGTCTAACCATTTCGTTATTGAAGGGGATATGGTCTTGAATAGGAACTCCCATGATCAAAGCATACTCCTCCAGCAAAGAACCTAACTGAAAATCAGGAAATGTGAAACATCGAAGCTGAGGGTCATAATACTGGAGCAGAGTGTGAATGATACTTCTCTCAGAGGGATCTAACTCTACCACCACATCCAGAATATTCCTGTAAGCTTTTCTGAATTCTCCCACATGATTGGGCATAATCAAATATTTCATCTTCTTTAACATGCCAACCTTGGTGTCGAAAAATTTGAAGTGAATGTTCTGCTTGCGTGGGTCTTCCATCTTTGCATAGTATACCGGAACCGGAGACATTAAGCTACCTAAGAATGAAAGAAAAACATGATCAATGATGGAATGATGCAATGCAAATTCACATGCAAGGACATATGATCAATCCAGACTGTCTGGCAACTGGATATTAGAGCCAAGTGATCAGAAACTCCCAGAATCCTCTGGATAACAACCCATATATCAACTCAGGTAGTCATAAATAAATTCAGATCAAGAACCAAATAAATTCCAGAACTCCAAGATCAAAGTAATGGAATCCAAACATAAGATTGTGCTAATAATGAGGGTATGATGAGGTCAAGGGTTCCTGCAAACCTGTAAACCCCTCCTAAACTCACGGGTGTGCTACTCGGGTCAACATCACAGACTCTCAAAGCCAAGTAGAAATAATATGTGCACCATCTCCGAGAAATGGTTCAGGACCAAATTAGGGAATTGGTTAGGAATTATATACTACTCAGGGAGGTCTCAGCTAAGTCCGATAAAACAAGCATCCCTCATAAGTCCCTAGCTTCAAGCACTGAGTCGAGAAACAATAGTACATTCAGCCCGTAGGATATAGTACTATCTTCATACAAATAGTTTGCTTTAACTGGATTCTTATGAGAGGACAAGACAATCCTATGCGAGTTCCCAGTGAGCCCTAGGATGCGAGTGGGTTTGCCAACAAATGTGGTCTACCACTGTCATCACTGGAGATCGTTGTTTCCACCAAGGTCATCAATGATCGGTTCCCAGATGCACATAACTATCAAGGTCCTATCCCGAAGTGGAGGAAATCCCCACATAAGATATTTCCAAGACAGTCGTAGTCTAGGTGTGAAACACATCGCCACTCATCATGCCACATGTGAGTACAATGTGTCCATGCTAATGCTATGGTGAACTCAAGTCGGGTATTTGGATTATCTCACAGTAACTCCCATCCCAAAGAAAAAATGGAAACCAGCACAGTCCAGTAATATATGATGCATGAAAATAAATACTAAAAACTGTAAATAAAGTTGTAAATAAAATTGTAAATGAAAATAGTAAATAAACACACAACAACACACAGATAAACACCCAAAGAAACAAAGGCAAACAGGCGCTAGGATTGACTCTCAGGGGAAACCAGAGATTCTGGGTTCGATCCCCAACATAGTCGCCAGTTGTCGCTCCCGGGATTTTCATCCTATTACAAGCGCGAAAGTGGCGCAGAAAAGGTAGAGTCGTCAGCCATACATTTTTATCCCGAAGAAATGGGAAAGGTAATGATGCATAAACCTGAGGAAGAAGGAAAGGAAAAGGTCATGCGAACCAAAGATCTGGGTTTGGGATTCGATTATGACCTGGGAAGGTATTAGCACCCCAGATCGTCCGCCGTACCCGACGGGATTCACGTGTGTTTGTCTGTGTCAATGGGTGAGAAATAAGATGCTACTGAATAAAAGAACTACTAACTGGAACTAGAATGAGAGAAGGACCTGGAAAAGAGATTGAAAATGGGAAATGTAGGGAAAATAAAGAGTGTGCTCGAACGGGCCCTACCCCACTGCCTACGTACCTCATTGGGAAAATGAGGATCAGAGTCGACGTAGTTCGCCTAACTAAGGAGGAAACTATTTATGAGTTTTTTAGAGTTGAACTACGTATGTCTATGCTCAGACGTTGCAGACTCGTCTGGTACAAGTGCGTTATCATCTTGCAAATGAGACAAGTCTTTGCAATTTTGCGTTTAGAGTGAGTGAGGTGAGAAAAGAATTCCCGAAGGAAAAGACGAGTCTTCTTTGTTTATTTTCTTTTAAAGAAGTGTTTTCTAAGATTGTTTTTTGTGAACCTTCTCATACTAAGACTTGTTCATCGTGGTATATGCCTTACACATCGCACCGAAATGGGATGTGTATAAGTAACCCATGTCAAAGTCTCGTGTCGTACAAGAAGATCAACCTTCATTAGGTTTTTTTTACTTTTCTTTTGAGATGAGAAAGAAAGCAAAGCGAACCAAATGCAAAAGTATAAGGAGAAGACTAAAATCCTAGTGTTGTCATGCATGGATGAACCTAGGTTATACTAAAATCCCAAGGAAGTTAAGTCAATTCTAAAGGGGAATTAGCATGAAGTTGTGTAAAAGTAAGCAAAGGAATGCTAAAATCACACACACTTTGAAAGTATAAAGAATGTAAAAGAGATTAAGGTTTAGAGACTTACCTCCCCCTCCCTATAAAACAAGGGTTAGTATGATAAAATATGTTAAAAGGAATGCGGTAAACAAGTACCAAACACATCCTAAGGGATCTATAACCTAAACTAGAGTCAATCCTAAGTCTAAGGGACCTAAAAATAATGCAAAGCAAAAATCCAGCAGTCTATTACAGCTCCTAAATGCACAAACAACAATGAATTGCAATGCACAATACAAACAAATTATTATAGCTGTAACCACCCCAAATTTTCCCTCACTTTTCCTCACACCATGGTTTGTGATCTTTCATTTTTGCATAAACATAGGCATACCATCTCATATTTCATTTTTGTTTCCTCTGCATAGTTTATTTCATCTGCATCTGGGGTTTGTGATCTGAGCAATCCAAGAAGTGATATGAGCCATCCCAAAGGTCTTTAAGCTTACCAAGAGGGTCCATATGTGTTCCATGATCATAATATGCTCCCCAAAGTTCAAAAAAGTCAAGGGATCACAAAGCATGGCAAAGGCATAGAGGGAGACTGAAGATTTCCTGCACAAATGACCTAAAATTAGGGTTTTGGTTTCAGAGGCCTTAATCCCAATTTTTTTGGTCATTATTGTTCCTAATGGTATTAATATGTTATAAGGATCATATGTATCAAATTTAATGAAGAAATTCACTGTGGAAGTCATCTGATCATTGGGTAACTTCTTGAGCAAGTAAAGTTAAAATCAGGGCATCTGAGGCCTCCATCAAGGGTACCAAAGGGTCATCATTATCATTTTGAGTCTCTATGATCTTTATTTGATCATTGAAGTGTTTAGAAGTTCAAAATATTGAAGAATTTTGAGCCAAATGCAAACTTGCTATTTTTGGAAATGACTTGTAATGGAAACTTTCCATTTTGGGAAAGATATTCAACCTATTCTTTCAGGACCAAAAGTGCTTCAAATGAAAAATTCTTGGACATGAAATTTGTAGATTATGTCTTCCAATTTTCAAAAAGTACAAGAACATGTCTTGATTCATCCTAGAACTCAAGATATGGCCTTTCAAAGTTGGCAAAAATCCTATAATTTTCAAGTGTGCACCAAAGAGGATATTTTGCAAAATCAAGTTTCAAGCCATTTCATGACCTATAATCAATTTCTATGTACCATAATGTAAACACCCCAAATTTGCCCTCACCCATTCACACCATGGCTTGTGATCATTCTCATATGCATAACACAATCATGTCATCTCACATCTCATTTTTGATTCACTGCATAGCTTTCAAGGCATCTGCACCTAGGGTTTGTGATCTGAGCAATCCCAAAGCCTCTTGAGCCATTCCAAAGGCCACCAATCACTTCAAAGGGGCCCATGTGTGTTCTTACATCATATTCCATCTCCTCAAAGTCAAAAATGCAGAGGAATCACAAGAACTAGGGTTTGAGTGGATGCAGAGCCAGGTTGAACTGCACAGTTGACTGAAAATTAGGGTTTTGGTTTCAGAGGCCATAACTCCAAATTTTTTGGTCATTCTTGTTTCCATTGGTCTCTATATGATATAGGGAGTATGCATATCAATTTTCATGAAGAAATTCCATGGGGAAGTCATCTGATCAAGAGTTGACTTTTCAGACAAGTCAGTGTAAAATCAGGGCATCTGAGGCCCCCAATGACCCAACCAATGGGTGATCTTCATCATTTTGAGTGTATATGATCTTTATTTGATCATGGAAGAAGGTTGAAGTTCATAGAAATCAAGAATTTAGGGTTTTTGCAAATGTTGACTTTTTGGGCATAGTTGACTTTTCAAGAATGCATCATTTTATGTCATTTTTCAAGCCTTGATTCATGATCCAAAAATGCTTCAAATGGAAAAACTTTGGTCATGAAAGTTTTAGATCTCATCTTTCCCTTTTCAAAAAGTACAAGAACATGATCAAATTCGTCTTGGATCAAAAGTTATGGTTTGTTAAAGTTGGCAAAAATCACTAAAATTCAAGTTATGCACCAAATGGAAATTTTGCAAAACCTTGGACCAATGCATCATGTGACCTCTAATTCATTTCAAACCATTACACAAACATTCTCTAAGTCCTAAAAATCAGAATTGAACCAAGAATGCCCATGGTTGTAGTTCATGTAACTTGACTTTTCTCATGAAAGTTCAAAAAGCAACAAGTTGCAAAAACTCATGATCACCTCTCACCAACTTGCAGCCTTGAGTGCTGAGCTTTGCTAGACCTCTCTCTCACCATGCTGCACCAGAACCAACCTTGTACTTGCCTAGACTTTGAGCCATGCCTCACTTACACAAAAGGTGGACTTTATGCAAAAGTAGACATCCCAATCACAGCAGGACATGTCACATCCCCCAGCCACTTGCAATTGTTTATACTATCCAAATGCTGGCCAAAACATAAAGGAGGCAAGGCTGAAACTATCACATTCACCACATACACAAAACACTCCCACATTGCAAAAACTTTCGAATCTGCCTCCACAGCCAAGAAACACTCAAACTTTCTTCATCATCCAACTCAACACACTCCATAGGCCTAAAACCACCAAAGCTCAAGCCTGAAACAAGCCTGACCTGAGCTTCACCATTCTTCACCTTCCAAACCAGTTCTCTTCGAATCTCACTATCCAGCCATCAAACATCTCATCTTTCTTCACCAACAAGTCAAGCATACCACAAGGAGTCAAAACCACCCTTTACTTTGAACTGAAACAGCCTGTACACAAAGCTCATTTCCTGCTACACCAGAACTGGTTCTCACAAATCAGCCATCCACAAGAGCTTTGAAGCCTTCCATTAGCATCAGGGGATACAAGGGAGTCCATTTGCACGCAAGGAAAGCTCTGGAAGTTCAGTTTTGAAGCTTTCCAGCTCAGGTATGATCATGGAAACTTTTCTCTCAAAGCTTGGTTTTTGAGTTATAAATTGGTTAGTCATGTCTTGCTGGTCATGGGGTTGATCTCAGAATTAAAAATGAGTGAAAACTGAGCTTGTATGGTCCCTCTGAATTTTTGCCCGTAAATTTCTTTCCTTTCGATTCCTTTGATTCATGATGCATAAATGTTGTTTGAGCTTGGATTCATGACCTAGGAAGTTAGAGGATCATTTAGGTGTGCTTGATTTGTAGAATAAGTACCTGAATCGTGTTCTAGGGTTTTTGTGCAACCGGAGAAGATGACCGGAGCTTCTCTCCGGTCACCTGAGGGTGATTAACCCTAAACTCAGGTCATTAAGGCAGTTTAAATTCTGAGCGTTGATAGCTTTGAAATGTTTGACTTCCCGCTGGTTTTGATGGCCCAGATGCGTTTGATTAGCCCTAACCTTTTTCATTTAGTTAATTAATTCATAATTAGACTAATTTAATCAGAGTCAACCTGGACCCTTAGATCACGCGCCAGTCAACACTTTCAAATCCTAGGCGCATCCTGGCCCTCCATCCCTCTGACTTTTATTTTATTTGATTTTTAATTCATTTTTATTTCATTAACTTACATAATTAATTTAAAATAGCAAAAATTCTTAAAAATTATGAAACTTTTTCCTTAAAGTTTTAATAATTTTTATGACACAAAAACATTTTTATTTTTATTTTTATCATTTAAAAAGTATTTTTAAATATTTAAAAGATTATTTTTAATTGGTTAATGGGAATTAATTAATTAAAAATACTTTTAAGTATTTAAAAATTACAAAAAAATTCATGAAATGTTCTAAGACATTTAGAAACATTGTCCAACCTTCAAACCAAATTTCTTTTTTGATCTTGATGCATTTTAAGAATTTTTCACTGAATTAAATCATATTTTGTGCATTATTTTGATCATAAGTTCAAAGATTCATTTCTGTCAATTGGTGAAGGTTGAGACATTGATTCTCCTTGCATGGTTTTGTGTTTAGCATGTAGTTTCTAGGGTAAAAAGGCCATGAATTGTTCTTGCATTTTCAAATTGTTTGGCATTTGTTTTGTTAAGAACCCTAAAAAACCCTAATAACTTAGAAAATTCATATCTTGAGTTTGGTTGAGAGTTGAGAGCTCCCCTTTGGGCAGTGGTTCATCATAGGTCTAGGGTTTCTTTGGGTGCCATTTCTCATTTTTTATCATGAGGTTTGCTTCTGTTTTTGGTTTGTGTTTGATGTTTGATCCATGAACCCTAATTTGGGCTTTCTCTTGCATCCTTCTTGCATTCTCTTGCATAACATGACTTGCCATTGCATTTTGTGCATTCTTATGATTCATTTGACATCTTAAGACATGTATAAAGCATCTTTGATCATTGCATTACATATTTGCCATGTTATTTGTCTTGTATGTTTCATAACTTTTCATGCTTGTCCATGCTCCTTAGCTTGCATCATTTGCATTCATAATCTTGTATGAACATCCCCATTGTCTTGCCTCATGTTTGCAGCACCTCATAACATCATAATCATCATCACCATGCTTCTGGTCTTGATTAGCATCATATCATTTCATCTCATCTTGCATTGCACTGCATTTTCTTTCTAACATTGCAGGTGGTAAGTAAACTTGAGAAGTGGATTTGCCTTCACTTCTCATACCTTTTCTTTTCATCTCTCTTGCATCCATTGCTGCATTTTCATTTGTGTTTGAGTTTGAGCTTGCTCATTCTTCTCCTTCCCACTTTCTTTCTTCAAGTGACTTGACTTCTTGAATGAAGCAAGTCATTTTGCTTCTCTTGATCCTTTCATCTGCTTCCTGGTGGTTCCATTGAAGATTGTTCTTGAAAACCTCACAAACCTTAGGATCATCCAAGCATGACAATGAATTAGGGTTTTGATTAGTCCCCCCATAGTTTTACCTTTGTGTCTCTCTTTGAGTCTTCTCTTCTCACCTCATAATCAGGGACTAAACCCTAAAGGCTCTAAGACTTTGTGATTAAGCTTATGCCTGCATCCTTCTCTTAGGATGGAGTGTATAACTTTAATCCTAAGTCTTGAATCCTTAAAGGTGTTTAAATCCCTTAATCAATTCACATAATAATATCAAGACATCACACTTGTAACTTGGGCCTTGCATTAGGGTTCTAATTCTTCCTTAAGTGGTTAAGAAGGACTAACCCTAGTGTTAATGGACAAGTCCCCCTCAAGTTGTCTTACAAATCATAAAACTCACTTCATCATCATACCATTAAATAAAATTCACTTAATTAAAGGCTTGTTTTGTCATGGGTTTAATCCCTAATCATGGATTAAGTTGAGGAGTCTTCCTCAGCTTAAACACTCTCATCTATTATCCTTCTTTTAGGATGGTGTAATGGGTCTGTTTAATCCTTGATTATGGCTTAACCTCATTACTCAACACTAAACAAAAACACCAAAAACATCTAAATAATCACAAGTAGGTTAATGATCTTAATCCTACACCGAAGGTGATTAAGTGTGAGAATCTGACTTCACACTTAAGGTATTCTCATTACCCCTAATCAGAGGGAAGATGTGATGAGTTTACTAAATCCATTGGTTTAGGCTTAAGCTCATTTTCTTATGACAAAAATCCAAAAAGAAATAAAAGACTGAAAACTCAAAAACAAACAATAATCGTCTCCTCCGGGATTCTTTTCTCATCATCTTCACTCACAATCGAGAACTTGCTTCTTCCGTCTAATGCAAGACAGTCAGCATCTGTGCCAGACAGATCATACACTTGAGCATAGGCAAGTAAGCAGTTCACAAGTCAATTCACCTTTCAGTCTCTTTGGGTCGAACTACGGTGTTCTGACTTCCTCATTGCACGAGAGGATACGTAGGCATAACTTAACGGTTATCGAACAAAAGTCTCTGTCCATTCCCCCTCCTTCCAGCATTATTCTCTTAAGCCTCATGATCTTGAGCATACTCTTTTCCTTACACTGACACTATACATATCACACTTCACTTCTTTTACACTGACACCTGTACATTCTTTTCCAGCTATTTTATACACAAATTGCACTGACACTACCCCTTTAAAACACAAATCTTTTAAGCATGGATCCCGTCGAGTACGGCGGACAATCTGGGTGCTAATACCTTCCCAGGTTGTAACCAACCCCCTTTCTCAGTCTCTCTGGTTCGCAACCGTCTTATCCACCTTTTTCTAGGCCTATGCAGCATTGCCTTTCCTCCGGGATAAAAATGCCTAGCTGGCGACTCTATTCATTTTCCAGTGAGTTCACGGCTGTGTGTTCTCACTGTTCCCTTCGCCGACCGTTCGCGTCTGTACCTTCATCTGAACCTGGTTTCATTTGTCGGGAGCGACACATAACATGTCAAAGTAACTTCAAAACATCAGAATTGGCCCAAGAATGCATGGTTTTCATGGCTTGATTCACAAGAAATCTCAAAATGACAATTATGCATAAATTTTGCAAAAACTATGGCAACTCTTCTTTCACTTGTGCCAACTGCATAAACTTGATCCTAAGGCCATCCATGAATCAAGCTGAGGCCAAGACACCCCAAAATCCAGCTATGACTCAGCCCATGCTTATGGTACCATAAATTTTGACTTTTTGCAAATCAAGCCATACCAATCAGCCTGTGCGACAACCACTCTCTGGCCAATCAGCATGACTTATGTGGACATCAAGGAGCCCATTTCACACAAGCTTGGAGCCTGAATCCTCAAGAACTCAGAAATCCCAAATATTGCCATAACACTTCCTCTCTTTGAAACTCACTCCTCAGCCATCAAAACTTAAAATTTCTTTCACCATTCAACTCCACATAACACAAGGAACATTTCCCACCCATCACCATGGTCTGAAACACCCTAAAACAAAAACACGATTTCTGTTGAACCAGAACTGAACCCTTCAAAATAGACCAAATAAACTTCATCCAAGCATTCCATTAGCACAAGGGGGACCAGAGGAGTCATTTTGCACAAGAGGGAGGTCCTGAAAGCTCCATTTTGAAGAAGCTCAGTTCATGTATTCATCAAGAACAATTTTTCCAGAACTCTTTTTTCTTGTTATCAAATGATTCTATATGCTTAGCTGATCACTCTGATATGTTTAGAATTGAAAATGGTTGAGAAATGAGCATGTATGGTTGTTCTGAAACTTTTCCCGTGAAAATGTTTTTGATTCAATTTCCATGATTCTTGTGATATAAATGATGTTTCATGATTGGTTTTGATTGTATGATGCATGGGGAGTGTTTCTGGGCAGTTATTTTGGCTTGGGGTGGCCTGGGGAAGAAGATAAGTTGAGGGGTTGGCCGGAGAAGACGACCGGAGCTTATCTCCGGTCGCCTGAGATGAGTTAGGGTTTTGTTGCCAGATTGAATGAGGACCCTTGGATGCTGATTAGATTAGCGTATGGACAGTTCTGATCATTTCATTAAACCCTAATCTTTTAATTAAATTAATTAATTAGGATTAATTAAATAAAAACCCAGTTTGAATGTCTGCCATAGGATTACGCGCGCAGTCAATGCCTTTTCCCCCAATTTGAATCCTGGCCATCAGATCTTCATACTTTTCATTTTAATTTATTTTTATTCATTTTCTTTGCATTTCTTTTGTTCATTTTATTAAAAGATTTCTCAAACTTTTCATTTTTGTTTCAATTATTTTTCTCAACCTGAAAACATTTTTATTTTTATTTTTTGCATTAAAAAAGTATTTTAAAATATTTAAATGTTATTTTTAATTAATTAATGGATTTTAATTAATTAAAAATGCATTTAGGTTTATAAATATCACCAAAAAATTCATGAAGCATCCCTCTACATTTAGAAACATTTTCAAACTCACCATACAAATTTCTTTGTAGGTTTGATTACAATTTCACAATTTTCTTTGAATTAGGGTTCTTAAAAATCATATTTTCTAACCCTAAATTGAAAAATTCATTTCTGCCTAACCATGATGAGTTTGAACTTGATTCTTCTTGCATTGTTTTACATATTGCATATAGTTCCTAGGTTATGTTTCTCATATTTTTATCTTGCATTTTCAATTTGATTTGCATTTTCCCTTTAGAAGCACCCAAAAACCCTATCAAACTTAGTTATTTCATAACTTTCACTAGGTTAAGATTCTGACTTTCTCCTTTGGGGTGTGATCTTATATGGGATTAGGGTTTGTTTGAGCTTGATTTCAATTTTTTATCATGTTGAATGCTTCTGTTTTGGTCATATGCATCTCATGTTGTCTTAAAACCCTAATTTTCATATTCATTTGCATTCTCCTTTGCATTTCATGAACTTATGAACTTGCCATACCATTCCATTCTCTTGTATGACATCTTAGACATCCTAGGACATGTTTGAAACATTTCTTGATCATTTCTTCATCCATTTGCTATGCTTTGCATCCATTACATTTCATGAACATCCATGTGTTTTCATGCTTCTAAACATGCTTCCTTTACATCTCATCTTTGTATGACCATTCATATGCATCTTGTATGACTTTGCATCATATCATATTCCATTTACATTGCATTTTCACTTCTGACTTTGGTCTTTGCATCTCATTTCATCCCATTTCCTTTTGCTTTATGTCTTATGCATCCATACTAACATTTCAGGTACTTTTGGTAAGTTATCTGGGAGGTGGATTTGCCTTTACCTTCCATGTCTTCTCATCATTCATATGCATTCTTACATGTCTTTGAAGTGAAATTGCTTCACTTATGTTCTCTCCTTCTTACTTTCTTTCTTTTAAGTTACTTATCTTCTTTAGGAAGTAAGTAACTTATGCTTTCTCGCCTTCTTTTTTTTCATCTGCTTTTTCCTTGGTGGCCTTGAATATTCTTTCTCTTAAACCTCACAAAATATAGGATGTCCAAGTATGATAACTTTTAAGGTTGTGTATAGTCCCCCCTAGTATTTTACCTTTGAGTATCCTTGAGTCTCTCTTCTCATCTCAATAATCAGAGACTAAACTCTTAAAGCTTTAGGACTTTGGAATTAGGGTTATGCCTGCATCCTTATCTTAGGATGGAGTGTATAATTTTAATCCTTAGTGTTAAACATTTAATTTGTTTACACCTCTTAATCAAAACACATTAATAATCACTAAGACTTGATCTTGTAACTTGGGCCTTACATTAGGGTTCTATCTCTTCCTTATGGTTAAGTGGGACTAACCCTAGTGTTTAATGGACAAGTCCCCCTCAAGTTGTCTTACAAACCATAAAATCCATTTATTAATCCCATCCCTTAATTAAAATCCACTTTAATAAAGGGTTGTTATATAATGAATTTAATCCCCAACCATGGATTAAGGTGAGGTATCTTCCTCAGCTTAAGTGTTCTCATCTATCATCCTTCTATTAGGATGGTGTAATGAGTTCACTAATCTATGATTAGAGATTAAACTCATTATTTAACACTAAACAAACAAAAACATATAAATAATCATAAGTAGGTTAATGATCTTAGTCCTACATCATCATGGTAATTAAGATGAGATACTTATCTCATACTTAAGTATGCTCATTATCCCTAATCAGGGAGGATATAATGGGTTTAAAAACCTTTGATTTAGGCTTAAGCTCATTAAGTTATGCAAAACACCAAAAACAATAAAAAACACAAAAAACACAAAAAACAAACAATAATCGTCTCCTTCAGGATTATTTTCTCATCACACTCATTCTATAAACGAGAACTTGCTTCTTCCGTCTAATGCAAGACAGTTACCACTCGAGCCAGACGAGTCATACACTTGAGCATAGGCAAGCAGGCAGTTCACAATCAATTTATTTTAAGTCTCTTTGAGTCTAACTATGGTGTTCTGACTTCCTCATTGCACGAGAGGATACGTAGGCATAACTTAACGGTTATCGAACAAAAGTCTCTTTGTCATCCCCCTCTTTCAGCATTCTTTCTAAAGCCTCAGTTCCTGAGCAATTCACACCTTTTGCACTGGCACCTGTATTTTCTTTCCCTAGCTTTTGCACACAAATATCAAATACACTTACCCCTTTTAAGCACAATCTTGTAAGCGTGGATCCCGTCAAGTACGACGGACGATTTGGGTGCTAATACCTTCCCAGGTCATAACCAACCCCTTTCTCAGTTTCTCTGGTTCGCAACTGTCTTATCCATCTCTTTCTAGGTTTATGCAGCATTACCTTTCCTTCGGGATAAAATGCCTAGCTGGCGACTCTATTCATTCAACCACCTCATTTCTCTTTCGCCGATCGTTCGCGTCTGCACCATGGGACCTTAGTGTCTTTTTAGGGGAGCAACAACTTGGCGACTTTGCTGGGGACTTATCTTTGCAACCAGAGCTTATGGTTCTTTTTGTGGGTTTCTCCTAGTGCTTGTTTGATTTGTGCTTATGGGGGTGTTATGTGTGCTTTTTGTTTATCACTTTATTTATTGCTTTCTGTACAACTTTATTTATTGCTTTCATTTACTGTTTTATGCATTTCATATTATTGTTATCATATCATGTGTTGGATTTGTTGTTTTACCTTGGTGGGAGGGATATCTCAGTGAGTATGGTTCTATATCGGGAGCCTGAGTGACATATAGGATTAGAGTGGCTTCATATTCTTTCCCATTCCATTTCGGTCTGGTGCGGGAATATGAAACACGGTTCAAACATGGGTTTCTTCTTGAGAACTTTGTGCTACAGATCTCCTGTAGTGCTAGGGCTATCTGGGAAGCCTACTAAGTCTGGATGACCTTTTTTAGATGACCTTCAGCATCTGAGGTGAATTAGAGGAGGGTCCTTTATGATTAATGTAAACATTGTACCTCTAGGTTAGAAGTGTTTACACTTCTCATAACAGATCCAAGTCGGAGGATCTTTGTTCTAGAACAATACCTGTGAGGGGGTTGGGATGTTTACAGGTTTTCTGGAACCCTTGGCCTCAACATACCCTATTACTAATATTGATTTAAGGTTACACTATTTTGGATTGATTCTATGAAACCCTGGACTTGTGACTCTTTATTTGAGTCCCCCACCTGGTTACTGGTTATCTAGCCTTCATCTGGACTTATGAACACTCATGGACCTTATCAAAGCAAATGACAAATCCAACACTTGATCACAAACCCTTGCATATCATTCTGCATACATCATTTTGCATCATTTAACATTTGTCTATTTGTTTTACAGGGTATCCGCATCATCTTTGGTTTGGTTTTGACTGTTCTTCTTCATCAGTTATCTTCATCAGAGATCTTCTTCAGCTGATATCTTCTCCAGTTTTCCTTCATCAGTATTTCTCCTCAGTTATCTTCATTAGCACCCATTATCAGTATGGATTCATCCGGGAAGAGCAACATCACTTATCATTTCTTTGAGCCCTCCCTAGAAGGCATCAGGAAGATTCAGGCACTTATCACTCCTGATCATGTCCCTTTATTCAGGGAACATTATGGTGGTGTTATGGACATGATCATGGATTTAGATGCATCACAGAGGAGCATGATTCACACTTGCCTCTAGTTCTATGACCCTCCTCTCAGATGTTTTACCTTCCCAGACTTTCAGTTGGGTCCTTTATTAGAAGAATTTTCCATGTTGTTGGGTGTCCCTATCAGGAGGGGAATCCCTTTAAACCCTGAGATGACTGCTCCTAGGAATGAAGACATAGCTAAGGCTCTTTATTTGGAAGCCACCATCATTGATCAACATATAGCCACCAAAGCTGGAATTCCAGGCCTTCATTTGGACTTCTTGATCACTCAGGCCACCAACCATGCTGTAGTTAGGAAGTGGGAAACTGTTTGTGCTCTCCTGGCTCTTAATATATATGGAATCATCTTGTTTGCAGACGAGCCTAAGTTTGTAAGCAAGAATGCTATCCATATCTTCCAGCTGAAGAATCCAGTTCCTACCTTACTAGGGAATTTCTACTACTCAGTGCATCAGAGAAATGAGAAGCAGATGGGAAGATTAGTCAGATGTTGTGCACCTCTCTTCTACTGTTGGTTATTGAGACACTTGCCAAAGACAAAAGCTTTCTTAAATCCTCATCAGTCAAGAAACTGGGCTAAGAGAGTGATTTCCCTTACTTCAGAAGACATTAGGTGGTGCACTCAGAGCACCAAGGGCAGGGACATAATCACAAGCTGTGGGCAGTATCCCAATGTACCTCTTATTGGAGTGAAGGGTTGCATCAACTACAATCCTTTTCTTTTCAAAAGCCAGTTAGGGTATGCCTTGGTACATCCATCAAGAGAGCAGGATTTGGCAGAGACCCTTTACTGTGATGTTCAGAATAATCATGCCATCATCCGACAAGCAGCCTGGGCTTGGGATAACATACAGACAAAAGGGACTGCTATCGTTGGCAAGTGCAAGAACATAGCTTCAGCTCAGTACATTGATTGGTCTCGCATCGGAGGACAGATCACCGACATGCCATTCACCCTGGAGGATGTGTCAGGGCCATCAGCAGTAGAGCCTGTAGCTACAGTCAGTTTAGAGGAGTTTGAGAAGTTAACAGAGAGGAATACTCAGCTTTCTGAAGCTCTAAAAAGACCCTCTGGGAGAGGAATGATAGTCGTCTGGACAATGAGAGGTTAGAAAAGCTCCGGATCGAGCATATGACCAAGATTGAGAAGACAAATGATTACATCAGAAAAGCCCGAGCAGGGGAGTTGGTATTGAAGAATGCTTGCAAAGAAGCCAAGATTTAGAAGGCCAGAGCTGAGCACTACTTGGAAGAGAGTCAGGCTAGGTGGATCAGAATCACTGAAGCTCATTTGCAAGAAGATCAGAAGACCCAGGCTAGGATAAAGCAGCTGGAAGCTAATGAGAAGAAGAGTCAGGAAGCCTTGTTAGCAGCATAGAAAGAAATCTCTGAGCTGAAAGAACTGAGATAAGGGCTCAGATGAACCACTTCATGGCTGTAATGACTGGGTTGGCCTAAAGCCAAGAAAGATTAAGAGAGTTGGTCGAGCGGAAAACTCCAGAAGAGAATCATCCAGGTACGGGAGGTACTAGCAACCATGATCACGGACAACCACGAACGGATGCACTAGAGTTTGGGCCTCATCTCAACCCTGAGATCAATGCTATCAGAAATACCCAAAGAAATACTGGAGGTCGTGCCTTGCAAGAGGACCCTCAGGAAGAACAATTTACAGTAATTTGTGCTGGGGATGAAGCCTATGATCATCGTCTGGACGAAATAGCAGAGAAATTGAGATCTTTGGAGTCCCAAAACTCTCTAGGTTTTGATGTTATGGACATGGGTCTAGTTGAGGGAGTCAGAATTCCTCACAAATTCAAGCCTCCTTGCTTTGAGAGATATAATGGTACCTCTTGTCCACGTACTCACCTGCAGTCCTTTTTGGGAAGAATAAAATCTTATACCATGGACAAAAAGTTGTGGATGTTCTACTTCGAAGACAATCTGACCTGTCCATAGCAACAGTCAGAAACTGGAAGGATTTGGCTGAAGCTTTCATACGCCAATATCAATATAACTTGGACATGGCTCCCAACAGGACCCTCCTGATGGGTATGTCTTAATCATCAAGAGAAAGCTTCAGAGAGTATACCCAAAGATGGAGACAGCTTGCTGCTGTTGTCCAGACTCTAATGTCTGAAAGAGAGATGGCCGACATGTTTATGAACACGTTGCAAGGAACATACATTGACAAACTTGCTGCTTTCTCGTCCACTAGCTTTGCTGATGTAGTCATAGCTGGAGAGAGAATTGAGAGTCTTTTGAAGATGGGCAAAATTTCAGATAATGGTGCTAGTTCCAGTGATAACGAGAAATCATATCACTTTATTACTACATTTTAAGTCCGTTTTATCGCACATTGATCCTATTAACTCCCGATTCTTCGAGTTTTTTATGTCAGATTGCAGGTATAACATTTCTAGAGCTTAATCATGAGAAAAAAATCAAATGAACAAAAACAAGCATGAAAAGAAGATGAAGAGAGGAATTCTGCTAAGTCTGCATATTTTGTAACACTCACGGTCGTCACAACATCACCACGACCGTGACGCCCTACTTTGAGGTCTCACGACCGTTACTCAAGTGTCACGACCGTGACACGCTTGAATTGGAAAAAGTGACCGTTACGCCCTTTGTCACGAACGTGACAAAGGAAAATAGGTTTAATTAATTTGAAGAATTCATAAGGACGTGTGCAATGTGAGTCAAATGTGAATCCTATTATTTCTCAAACCCAGTATGCACTTTCACTGGATTCTCGCTTCATGGAACGATGCCCACGCTCATCAAAATTCAACTGCCCAAGCCCAAAATTGATGTTCTATAAATACCCTAGTTACAAATTGAAAAACACAGAGTTTTATTTTAACTTTTCTGCGGAAGCTCTGCCGTAATTTTATTGAACCCTTATTTAATTTTTCCAGCATTGTTCTTGTTTATTTTTCTGCTTCTATATCCAACCCAAAAACAATAACAATTTCCAACATTAGGAAATTGTTATTATTAATTTCTTTTTAGCCTTCAGAATTTGTTTAGTATTAGTTTTTTATTCCGGTTCCGAACACTCCGAGCTTGCCAGTCTGTGGAAGAAGGAGTTTTAAGATTTTAATCATTCAGGTTTTTATATTTTCGCATTTATATTAAGTTATTTATTTGTTTATGTTAAGATAATGTTATTCTTTTATAATGTATGTTTTAATTAATATTTGTTTATTTCTGCATCTGTCTGGTACAACAAAAATGAGTAGCTAAATTAATTAGGCGGTATGTAATAAACTAAACCAAACCGGTAAAATCGAATCTAAGCTAAACTAATTAAGAACTTATATTCTGGCTGTGACTTCTTATAATTAAAATTAATCTTTTTGTTACGAGAGTAAGAAAAGTGTAATAGGTTAGGTCGAGACCACGAGAGTGTGAGATTTTAACCAGATAACTAAAGTTAGGCATTAGATTTAAATACAGCGAGAGCGCTTTAAAATGAATTAGACTTATTAAGTTTTCAAAAATTATTTTCTAAACACTTATGGGCTAGCGAGAGCAGGCATAGGGCTTTAGGAGTAAGATCTAAGATAAGACCACGAGAGTGTGAGTCGAGGGTATTTAAACAGATAATCTCTACAGAACAATTTAAGTGAACCATCTTTATAAGCTTAGGTTAGATTGACCCGCATAGGTTAACATAATTACATACCGACCGCCTTCTCATTATTTCCTTAAAACTAAATTTAATTCCCGTTTTTAATCCTTAAAACCAAAATCGTGACAAACATCCGCCTTAGCTAAACTAGAAGACCCTCTAGCACTAAGTGATTACAAAGTCCCTGTGGGATCGACAATCTTTTATATTACTTCGATAGGCTGTGCGCTTGCAGTTCCGATACCGCTAGACACATATCGCGTCTTCGCGCCAATCAAGTTTTTGACGCCATTGTCGGGGACCTTAATTTAGTTACTAGTGCACTATTAGAGTAGCATTGTCTAGACTAAGGTAACAACTTATTCTTTTCCTAATCTAATTTCCCGAGTGTATGCCAAGTACTCGCTCTCAAGGCGAAGACTTGCAACCTCTAGTCCAAGAATTAGAACGCTTCTTACACGTAAGAAGACGAATATTCGATTACGAACGAAAATACAACATTCCAGATCTTCAAGTTGATCCACCTAAACCAGTTGGAACATCAAAGGACGCAGAGATGGCTGAAGAACCAAATCATCCACTCAAATATTACGCTAGTCCTTCACAAGCTGAGTCGCATTCCAGCATTGCTGCACCGGCTATCAACCGAAACGATTTCGAATTGAAACCTTCGCTGATATCAGTCGTGCAACAAAACCAATTCGCCGGAAATCCTACCGAGGATCCGAACCTTCATCTTTCGATATTTGTGCAGTACGCAGATACTGTAAAAGCTAATGGAGTTACCCAAGAAGCTATTAGATTACGCCTTTTTCCTTTTTCACTTCGAGACAAAGCTAGAGCCTGGCTTCAATCTCTACCCTCGAATTCAGTAACTACGTGGGAGGAACTAAAGAGAGTCTTCTTGACAAGATATTTCCCACATAGCAAGACAGCTATGCTAAGAGCTCAAATCAACAGATTTAAGCAAAAGGAAAACGAGTCACTTTTCGAAGCTTGGGAACGCTACAAAGATATGCTGAGACTTTGTCCACATCACGGATTAGTAGAATGGATGGTCATCCATACTTTCTACAATGGACTCTTGTACAATACAAGAATGACAATTGACGCTGCCGCTGGTGGCGCACTAATGGACAAAGAATATAATGATGCTTATGCACTTATCGAGAGTATGGCTCAGAACCATTACCAATGGGGAAGCGAGAGAGTCGCAACTGAGAAACCAACAAAAGGAGGTATGTACGAAGTGAGTAGTATGGACCAAGTCAATGCAAAGTTTGACCAGCTTAACCAAAAGATCGACAACTTTGCCATAACACAAACAACCACCGTGGCTACGGTAACACCTAACTGTGAGTTATGTGGAGTTCCAGGACATGTTGTCCCTAATTGTCAACTATTAGCAGGAATTCCCACAGATCAAGTGAATTATTCTCAAGGAAACCCATACTCAAACACATACAACCCAGGTTGGAAGAATCATCCGAACTTCTCTTATAAGAACAACAATGCTTTATACGCACCAGGTCAAGCACCAGCTACACCACCAGGATATCAAAAGACTGCTCCTAATGTTCCTAGAAAATCAAACCTTGAGTTGATGATGGAGAACTTCATAGCTACTCAATCTCAAACAAACAAGGATTTCTTAAATCAAAACATACACACTAGTGAGCAGATTAAGCAATTAGTGAGCAAGGTAGATGCGTTAGCTACACATAACAAAATGCTTGAAACTCAGATTTCACAAGTAGCTCAACAACAAGCACCTACCGCTGCACCAGCTGGAGTATTTCCTGGACAACCCCAACCTAATCCGAAAGGACAGGCCAATGCTGTGATATTAAGAAGTGGCAAGGAACTTGACGGACCTGCCGATCCAAGACTTGACAATCCATCCATGTACCAAAAACCAGATAAGCCGACTGAAAAGGAGAATGAACCAGAAGAAAAGGAAGATAATAATCAAGAGGCAGTGGAGAAAGAAAAGCCTTATGTGCCTCCACCACCTTATAAACCACCAATTCCGTACCCTCAGAGATTAACCAATTCTAAGACGATGGGCCAGTTTAAGAAATTTGTTGAACTTCTAAAACAGTTGAATATTACTATTCCGTTTACAGAAGCTATCACTCAAATGCCCTCGTATGCTAAGTTTCTAAAGGAAATCTTATCTAATAAGAAGAAGATAGAGGATAACGGAACCATTACACTTACTGCTGAGTGTAGCGCAATAATTCAAAATAATATGCCTCCTAAGTTAAAAGATCTAGGTAGTTTCTCTATACCCTGTGTAATAGGAAAATTTGTCATTGACAAAGCTCAATGCGATTTAGGAGCCAGTATCAGTGTTATGCCCTTAACAATTTGCAAAAGGCTAGACATGGGAGACCTAAGAACAACTAAAATGTCTGTTCAACTAGCCGATCGCTCTATTAAATATCTGTCTCTCCCACCAAATGACACCTCAGGTCAGAAGGGGTACAGACGCGAACAGTTGGCGAAAGAGAAGGAAATAATAGAGTCGCCAGCTAGGCATTTTTAACCCGTAAGAAAGGTAATGCTGCATAAACCTAGAAAGATACGGATAAGACGGTTGCGAACCAGAGAGACTGAGAAAGGGGGTTGGTTACAACCTGGGAAGGTATTAGCACCCAGATTGTCCGTCGTACTCGACGGGATCCACGCTTAAAAGATTTGTGTTTTAAAGGGGTAATGTCAGTGCAATCTGTGTATCAAAGCTGGAAAAGAATGCAAGTGTCAGTGCCAAAAGAAAAGTGAAGTGTATAAGAAAAGTGTCAGTGCAAGAAAAGGAGTATGCTCAAGATTATGAGGCTTAAAGAACAATGCTGGAAAGAGGGGGAATATACAAAGAATTTTGTTCGATAACTGTTAAGTTATGCCTACGTATCCTCTCGTGCAATGAGGAAGTCAGAACACCGTAGTTCGACCCAAAGAGACTGAAAGATAGATTGACTTGTGAACTGCTTACTTGTCTATGCTCAAGTGTATGACCTGTCTGGCTCAGGTGCAAACTGTCTTGCATTAGACGGAAGAAGCGAGTTCTCGTTTGTGAATGAGTGAGATGAGAAAAGAATCCCGGAGGAGACGATTATTGTTTGTTTTTGTGTTTTCAGTCTTTTATTGCTTTTTTGATGTCTGTCATAAGAAAATGAGCTTAAGACTAAACCAGTGGGTTAGTAAACTCATCACATCCTCCCTCTGATTAGGGGTAATGAGAATACCTTAAGTGTGAAGTCAGCATCTCACACTTAATCACCATGGTGTATGATTAAGATCATTAACCTACTTGTGATTATTTAGATGTTTTTGTTGTTTTTGTTTAGTGTTGAGTAATGAGTTTAAGCCATAATCAAGGATTTAATGGACTCATTACACCATCCTAATAGAAGGATAATAGATGAGAACATTTAAGCTGAGGAAGACTCCTCAACTTAATCCATGATTAGGGATTAACCTCATGACAAAACAAAGCCTTTATTAAGTGGATTTTAGTTAATGATAGAATGAAGAAGTAATTAGAACCCTACTGCAAGGCCCAAGTTACAAGCTTGATGTCTTGATGATTATTAAGTGGATTGATTAAAGGATTTAAACACATTAAGGGTTTAACACTTAGGATTAAAGTTATACACTCCATCCTAATAGAAGGATGCAGGCATAAGCTTAATCACAAAGCCTTAAAGCCTTTAGGGTTTAGTCCTTGATTATGAGATGAGAGGAGAAGACTCAAAGATGACACAAAAGAAAAAGTTAAATGGGGGACTAATCAAAACCCTAATTGTTACCATGCTTGGAGATCCTAGGGTTTGTGAGGTTTAAAAGAGAAAGATCTTCAAAGAACCACCAAGGAAAGAAGCAGATGAAAGGAGGAAGAAGCAAAGAGAAGCAAGACAACTTGCTTCACTTAAGAAGACAAGTTGCTTGAAGAAAGAAGGTAAGATGAATAAGAATGAGCAAGCTCAATCTCATACACATACAAAATGCATCAAATGAACTATGAAAGAGATGAGAAGAGAAAGTGAGAAGTGATGGCAAATTCACTTCTCAAACAACTTACCACCTGAAATGTTAGCATAAGAAATGAAATGCAATGCAAATGAGATGGAATGCAATGAGGGAAACCAAAACCAGGAGCATAAACATGATGTCAATGATGCTAAGAGATGATACAATCATGAAGCAAGGCATGAGAATGATCAAACAAGCATATGGATGCAAAAGAAACATACTTTGAACCATGGATGTTCATGAAAAGTTATGAAATGTAATGGACATACAAAATGGCAAATGAAAGATGCAATGATCAAACATGGTTCTAATATGTCCTAAGATGTATTATGAATCATGAGGATGCACAAAATGTCATGGCAAGTCATGGTATGCAAGCAAATGAAAGATGGATGCAGGGGAATGCACAAATTAGGGTTATATGCATCACACAAAGCAAACAATTCAAAACCAGAAGCAAATGACATGATAAAAATTTGAAAATGCAACCAAAGATACCCTAAACCTATACAAACTCAATTCCCAAAGGAGGGGATCCAACTCTTAACCTATTGAATGTTATGAATTTCCTAAGATTGCTAGGGTTTTAAGGTACCATGTCAAGAAAAATGCTAAACAAATTAAAAATGCAAGATCAATTCAAACCAACTTTATCCTATAAACTAGATGCTATACAAGATGCAATGCAAAAGGAATCATTATCCAACTCTCAATGGTTAGGCAGAAAGAAATTTTTGAAGTTTGACATAAAATATTGCCTTGAAATGAAATTAAATCCAATGAAAATGATCAAAAGGCATCAAGAACAAAAAAGAAATTTGGTTTGAGAGTTGGACAATGTTTCTAAATGTTTTTAAATGCTATGTGAATTTTTTGGTGATTTTTAGAAACCCAAATGTATTTTTAATTAATTAAAAGACTTTAATTAATTAAAAATAATATTTAAATATTTTAAAAATACTTTTTTAATGAAAAAAATAAAATAAAAATCATTTTCTGATTAAGAAAAATATTTGAAACAAAAATGCAAAGGGAAATATTTTTAGGATTTTTCTAACTATTTTAAAATAAATGTGAAAGATAAATGAATAAAAATGAAATAAAAAAGAAAGTAAATGGAAAGTAAGCAAGATCTAAGGCTGAGATTCAAACTAAACATGCGGGAGTTGACTGGCGCGCGTTTGAGTGGCTGGGATTGCTTCTGGGAAATTCAAATTTTAATCCTAATTAATTAACCTAATTAAACTGAATTAGGGTTTAATGAGAGATCCGGGACCTCCATTCGCGCGGGAGTCAACAAAAGTCCTCAAAATCAAGGGTCCAAATTCAAACTCTGCCCTAAACGTCATTAAAGCCCTAATGACTTTCAGGTCACCGGAGACGAGCTCCGGCCGTCTTCTCCGGTGACCCCCTTCCCTGAAAGTTTCAAAATCACTCCCTAGGCACTTTCTGGAGCTCTAAAGCTCCAGATTCACTCCTCCCACTCCCCTGAGATCAAATCCAACCCCAAACATCATTTCTTTTCACCCAAAATCAAGATTCGAAGAAAACATTAAAAATGGCAAAAATTTCAGTCAGATCATACACACTCATTTTTACACCATTTTCAAAATTTCAAAGTCCAGTATGATCAGTAGAGCATGCTTTATCATTTAGAAACAAAAAATAAGAGTTCTGGAAAAATGTTTCAAGGAGGTACCTGAGCTTGAGCTTTCTCAGTTTGGGACTTTCAGGCCTCCTCTCTTTGTGCAATCCACTCCTCTTGAGCTCCTAATGAAGTTTTGATACTTGGAAGGAATTTCTTTTGGCTGATTTGGGAGTCTGCAAGCCAACTGGTCAGAAATCGTGTTTGGTTTATGGGAGGTTTTTGGCTGTTTCAATGGTTGGTTTGTGGTCAGTGATTCATCTTGAGATCAATGGTGAAGTTGGTTTGAAGATTGGTTGAGTGAGCTGAGAGATTCGAAAAGTTTTGCAAGTTGGAGGATTTTTGATAACTATGGCAATCTGAGGTTTCAGCTTGTGTTGTGTAGTTTGTTATGTTGCATTTGGTCCACTTATCACTCTTGGATATGTCAGAGGAGTTGGTCTGGCCTAGCTTGATTGGTATGGGTCTTTATGCAAAAAGTCAAGTTTTGTGCAAGAGAGGTATGGGTCAATGGTAGGCCAAGGACAATAGGGGTGTCCTGCGCAGCAAGGAATGAGGAGAGCCATGGGATCAGTCTTGAAGCCAATCAGCAAGTGGATTAGGGTTTGTATGATGTTTTGCAACTTTGTTCAATTTTGGCCCTTTTGTGATTTCTTGATTCACAAGTCATGAAAATAGGCAAACCTTTGGTGCATTCTGAATTTTAGGCCTTGGTTTATGTTTGCACAAAGATTATAAGTTCACTTGAAAGCACAATTTTTCTTGGCAAGTGATTTTGCAACTTTGCTTCTTTGGTACATAACTTGAAATTATGTGATTTTTCCCAACTTTGACAAGCCATAACTTTTGATCCAAAATGAATTAGAATGAGTTCTTGTACTTTTTTAAAAGGGAATGATCCATTCTACAACTTTCATGACCAAAGTTTTCTCATTTGAGGCATTTTTGAATCAAAAAGCAAGGGTTGAAAAAGTTTCCCAAAATGGCAAGTTTCCATTACAAGTCATTTTCCCAAAAAGGCATCTTTGCAAATGGCTTGAAATTATTCAATTTTGTGAACTTCTAACATCTTCTATGATCCAATAAAGATCATACACAATCAAAATGATGAAGAACACCCCTTGGTTGGGTCATTGGGGGCCTCAGATGCCCTGATTTTGCACTGACTTGCTCAAGAAGTCAACTCTTGATCAGATGCCTTCCCCATGGAATTTCTTCATGAAAATTGATATGCATGATCCCTATACCATATACAGACCAATAGAAATAAGAATGACCAAAATTTTTGGAGTTATGGCCTTTGAAACCAAAACCCTAATTCTAGGTTATCTGTGCAGTTAAACCTGGCTCTGCTTCCGTGCCTTTCTCTGTTCTTGTGATTCTTTGGCTTCTTAACTTTGTGAGGATACAATATGATGATTGAATATACATGGACCCCTTTGAAGTGATTGATGACCTTTGGAGTGACTCTAGTAGCTCTTGGATTGCTCAGATCACAAACCCTAGATGCAGATGACTTTGAACCAATGTAGTGAATCAAAAATGTAATATGAGATGCTATGATTGAACTTATGCATATGAAAAGATCACAAGCCATGGTGAAATGAGTGAGGGAAAATTTGGGGTGTTTACAGCTGCCCCTATTCAAACATGAGTTAGCTGTGCAGAATGTAAGCAACGGCTTAACAGGCAAACAAGATAACTTGTGGTTGAATACCAAAGACAGTCCAAGATTTGCACTCACAGAATGAAGAAGAAAAGGGATATAGAAAATAAAGTATATTTATAAAGTGTGGGCGACGGAGGACAACCGTCGAGCAAAGGACGACTGCTAGGGATAAAGCGGTGACGGGGACGACCGACATGCTGGGGATATAAGAGATTGTGATGGGGACGGCCATCAAGTAAGATTATCTGGGGGTTACAGGTGAATGAAATAAATGATGAGGTATGGTCATCAAAGGTGAAGGACGATCACCTAGCAAGGGACGGCTGCTCTGTTGGGGGACAAGATGAGGGACGGTCATCTAAGGTGAAGGACGATCACTGGGCAAGGTACGGTTGCCAAAAGTATCGCGACATAGGACGAATGCTGGATAAAAAAGTCGACGATGGGTACGGCCATCGGATAAGCATGATGAAGGACGATCATCAAGAGGTGAAGGACGATCACCTAGCAGGGTACAGCTGCTCTCAGGGTTTATCATGACATAGGACGAATGCCAGATAACAAGATCAACGACGGGGACGACCATCGGATAAAATGATGAAGGACGATCATCAAAGGGTGAAGGACGATCACCTAGCAGGGGACGGCTGCTAAAAGAAATATCACGACATAGGACGAATGTCGGATAGAAAGGGGTTCTAACAATGGAGACTCCGCTGGGGAAAGGATGAGGGACGGTCATCCAAAGGTGAAGGACGATCACCTGGCAGGGTACGACTGCCGAAAGTATCATGACATAGGACGAATGTCAGATAGAAAAGAAATAGTTCACTGGGGTTTGCTGGGACAAGCAAACACGGACGAGTGTCTATATCCAAGGAACGAGAGGTATGAGTGTTTGGGTATTGTGTATAGATTAAAGATGCGGACAAGCATCCTTAAGACTATGATACGAACGGGTATCAGGTAGAAACAAATTCTGGCACATGTTCGGAGATGATGATACGGACGAGCATCAACTAGTTAACAAAGAACACGGACGAGTATTGATTCTGCGGGGACTCTTCTGGGGAATAATAGACACAGACAAGTGTCTAAATTCAAGAAGACATAAGTGTTTGACATGGTGTATAGGTTAAAGATGCGGACGAGCATCCTTAAGACTATGATACGGACGCGTATCGGGTAGAAACAAACGCTTGACGCATGTTCTGAGATGATGATACGGACGAGTATCAACTGGTTAACAAAGAACACGGACGAGTGTCGAATCTGAGGGGATTTGAGTGATATATACAAGATACGGATGAGTATCTGTACGAGTGAAACAAGAGTAATAAGTATGAGTGGTGTACAGATGAGTGTTTAACTTGCTAGGGCGAGTGACACGGACGAGTGTCAAAAGGAGAAAAGTGCAATATAGACAAGTGTATGGTTACCAAGATGTTTCTGGTATCTATGTTGGGGAAGGTGACACAGACGGGTGTTAGGGAATTTGTATAGATATATGTATCTGTGAGTGCAAAGAGGACGTTTTGGCTTTCTACTGGGATATGACACGGACGGGTGCCAGGAAGTATCTGTTTCTTTAGGGGAAGTGCTTAGGCTCTCTGCCAGGGAATCCGGGGAGTTCTCTGTATATCGCTGACGGATTGTCAGTATTCGCAAGTGTTTGATTCAGAACATGGCTTATGATTATGCAATATGTTTGATTTTTGCCGTAATGCTCCGTATTAGACGGAATGCTACGCTCTGTGGCAAATATGATGTGAATGATATGATCATGCAAAGATAACGACTCGGGATTCGGATCCCATTGCAGCGAAGATCTCTGGCTGATCTGCTTGGAGTGAACATCCCAGCCGGGGATGAGATCATTGGTAGATCTGACATATGGGACTCTGCTTGGGGATATAGGTCACTGATAGACCTATTTTGGTAATGAGGGACCCAGCTGGGGTTTGTAGAAGCATTCGTCACTCTGTTGTGAGATCTCCAAGCGTTGCTCTTCTGGATAGAGGCTGAAACTCTGTGGGGAGATGGTTCCCTGGCTTTTGTACTTGGCTGAGGAGGAAATAACAACTGGTAGCTCAGCTGGGGAGAAAACACCTCCGGTGCTAAGACCGAGTAGATAATGATTTGCCAACTTGCTGAGATGAAGCTTTCTTGCCCCATATTGTGCTTTGAATACCTGCAATCCTGAAAAGTCAGAGAAACGCACAAGTAATCCCGAGGTATCCTTTACCAGATTCCATCACAAGAGTTTAGGCACTCCTGGGTGTGAGTATATTTCCTGCAAGCACGTATTTTTAGAAGAGAAGCATCTGTATTTATGCAATCAGTACCTCAAAGACATCGGACATTCTTGCAAATGAAAACAAAATGTACGAAACGAAACATGACTGAAAATCTGATTTTATTAATTCATGTGCCCTGAATCGGCAAGATATAGTCAAAGAAACAAATCCCCTAAAATGAGGAGATTGTTACAAATTGAGAAATAAAAGGTATTGGCAATGTTGATGACGCTTCAAGGAGCTTCCCTGTGACTCGTATGACATTTGACATTCTTCTCGTCTTGCTTTCTGAAGAAGGCTGATTCTGACCGGCTCTTGATCCTTTCGAAACTTACCAAGTTGTGAGTGATGCAGACGAATTCAGAATGCAATTGTTCGCTTATTCCCTTATTTTGCGTGGATCGCCCTTTCAGGTTTTCAATCCACCGGGATACCCATTTTTGCCTGAGTTGTCCGTTGTGGCTTTTCAACTCAGCGGGTGTACATTTTTTATTTATTTTCCCTTATTTTTTCCCGAGTCTTTTATTCTGTTTTTGACTCGTCGGGATGCCCTATTTTGCCTGGACTTACATTCTGTTTTTATGTCCAGCGGGTCAATTTTACGCGAAGTATTTTTTAACTGCATCTGAATTCACAGGGGACGGGAAGTCTTCACCATCCATAGTGCTGAGCATGAGTGCTCCACCGGAGAAAACTTTCTTTACTACGAATGGCCCTTCATAATTCGGAGTCCACTTGCCCCTGTGGTCTGTATGAGGAGGGAGGAGTCTTTTCAGCACAAGATCTCCTACTTGGTATTCTCGGAGCCTGACTTTCTGATCGAAGGCTTTCTTCATTCTTTTCTGGTACAACTGCCCATGACAGATTGCAGCCAATCTCTTCTCTTCAATCAGATTCAGTTGTTCGTATCGGGATCGGACCCATTCTGCTTCATTCAGCTTAACATCCATTAATACCCTTAATGAGGGTAATTCAACCTCAACAGGTATGACTGCCTCCATACCGTAAACAAGTTGATACGGTGTTGCCCCAGTGGATTTTCTGATTGACTACCATTTTCTGTACAATCTTCTTGATATTCTTATTAGCTGCCTCAACAGCGCCATTCATCTTTGGCCTGTAAGGATAAGAATTGTGGTGTTGGATCTTGAAGTCCCGGCACAGTTCTGCCATCATTTTGTTGGCCACGGCATGCCCTCCCGCATGGGTACCAAAGGATCCTTCGTGCACCTCGTGCATCAACAAGCCTGCTTCTGTTTTATCAACGCATCTGAGAAGTACCATATCAAAGTTTCTCTTGTACAGGGAACCGTCAGTATTCATGAAGAAACTACCAGCTAGCCTTCTTAATGTCTTCTTATCATTGGAAGATGCCCCAGGTTGGTATGTTTGATCCTCCAAGAAGCATTTAATGTCATGGAACCAAGGCTTATCATCTTTGGCAACATCTGCTGAGAACACATATGCTGGTCTGTCAAGTCGGGACACTGAAATCTGAGGTACAAAGCTGGCAGCTTGAACTTTGATCATGGATGAAATGGTGGCAAGAGCATCTGCAAATTGATTCTCGTCCCGAGGGATATACTCAAGCTTGACCGTTGTAAAGAAAGTCAATAACCTCCTTGTATAATCCCTGTAAGGAATCACATGATCCTGGTGTGTGTACCATTTGCCATTGGTTTGATTAATTACCAAAGCTGAATCTCCGAATACGGTCAAAGTTTTGATCCTGAGGTCAATGGCTTCCTCAAGACCCATAATACAAGCTTCGTATTCAGCTTAGTTGTTAGTGCAGTTGAAGGTGAGTTTTTCCGAGAAAGGCATGTGAACTCCTTTAGGTGTAATGAGTACTGCACCAACACCACGACCATTCATATTAACAGCCCCGTCAAACATCATAGTCCATTCTTCTTCCGGGTCAGGCCCTTCAGTGTGAACAGGCTCTTCATGATCTTTTGCTTTTATGAACATGATGTCTTCATCAGGGAAGTCAAATCTCATAGGCTGGTAATCATCGATGGGTTGCTCAGCAAGATAATCAGACAATACACTGCCTTTGATGGCTTTCTGAGATGTGTACTGGATGTCATATTCTGTGAGAATCATTTGCCATCTTGCAACCCGTTCGGTAAGCGCTGGCTTCTCGAATATGTACTTAACTGGGTCCATCTTTGAAATCAACAAGGTAGTGTGGGTCAACATATAATGTCTCAGTCGGCGAGCAGCCCACGCTAAATCACAGCAAGTTTTCTCGAGCAGTGAATAACGTTGTTCACAGTCGATAAACTTTTTGCTTAGGTAGTATATTGCATACTCTTTTCGACCAGACTCGTCATGCTGGCCCATCACACACCCCATTGACTCTTCTAATACTGTCAAGTACATTATCAGAGGTCTTCCATCAACTGGAGGCATGAGGATAGGAGGCTCTTGCAAGTACTCCTTGATTTTGTCAAAAGCCCTCTGGCAGTCTTCATTCCACCTGACCGTTTGTTCTTTTCTTAATAGCTTGAACAAAGGCTCACATGTTGCTGTAAGGTGAGATATGAACCGTGAAATGTAGTTTAATCTACCTAAGAACCCCCGAACTTCTTTTTCTGATTTTGGTGCAGGCATTTCTTGAATGGCTTTGACTTTATTAGGGTCAACTTCAATCCCTTTCTCACTCACAATAAATCCCAGCAGCTTACCAGATCTCACCCCGAATGTGCAATTGTTGGGATTTAACTTCAGTTGGTACTTCCTCATACGCTTGAATAGCTTCAACGGATTTACCAGGTGGTCTTCTTATGTGAGGGACTTGGCAATCATGTCATCCACATAACATTCTATTTCTTTATGGATCATGTCATGGAATAATGTTACCATAGCCCGTTGATAAGTTGCACCCGCATTCTTTAGTCCGAATGGCATCACCTTATAACAGAACGTGCCCCGGGGTGTGATGAAAGTTGTCTTCTCCATGTCTTCAGGTGACATCTTGATCTTATTATATCCTAAAAATCCATCCATGAAGGAGAACACCGATAACTGAGCCGTATTATCAACCAATACATCAATGTGAGGTAAAGGGAAGTCATCTTTCAGGCTGGCTCTGTTCAGATCCCGGTAGTCTACACACATCCTCACTTTGCCGTCTTTCTTAGGCACAGGTACAATATTAGCAACCCACGGCGGATAGCTAGTCACATCAAGGAACCCGGCGTCCCACTGCTTTTGTACCTCTTCCTTAATCTTCATTGCCATGTCCGGGCGAGTACGACGCATTTTCTGTTTTACTGACGGGCAGTCCTCTTTCAAAGGCACCTTGTGCATAACAATATCGGTGTCCAACCCTGGCATATCTTGATAAGACCAAGCAAAGACATCCACATACTCCCGAAGCACACCAATCAGTTGCTCCTTTACTGAATCTTATAAACAGGCTCCGATCTTAACCTCTTTCACATCTTCTTCTGTACCGAGATTAAACGTTTCGACCTCCTCCTGATGAGGAGTGATAACCTTCTCCTCTTGCCTTAACAACCTGGCTAGTTCTTCAGGTAGCTCATAGTCTTCTTCAACCCCTTCATCAGCTTGATTGATTGGATTGTCAAAGTCATACAGAGTCATAGCTGTGCTATTGTCGGTGCAGTCTGAAAGGCACTCTCTGCAAGGGTTTAGATTGTTCATTTTAGTGATCGATTTTAATCTTTGTTTAGAAAAAGTGAAATGAAGTTATCATTTTGGAAAACATTGCCATTTTATTTTTGTACAAAAAGAAAAATGAAAAACAGTGAGCGGAAAGGAAAAGACTCATTTGCAAAAGATGTCCGATATTCATTGATTGATCTGTTTGCACAAAATTTACAAGATGGCCCGATTACAAAATGAGTCTTGCCATCTTGGGCAAGATGCAAGACTTGATGAATGCTTAAAAATACAGGAAATAATAATTACTCTGCAGGAGTAACCCTTATAATTTCCTGGGAAGACCAGTTTGAGATATGGCTCCCCGGGGTCCTTGGACGTATCCAGCTCTCCAGGTTGCGCTCATCTTCCGACTCATCTTCCAAGTTGTTCACTGCATCCGGGGTGAGCATTCCCCCGCTGACAAAACTGGGCTTCTTGGCAGCCTCTGATTGATCTTGTTGAGTTGGTTTGTAACCCAACCCAAATATGTCCTCCTTCTTCTCCACAGGTAGCAGCTTGCCCCAGCCTTGGGCAGTACCCTCTTCAACAACCTTCCTGGCTTACTAATAAGACGTCATGGAGGTTCCCAGTACAGCAGACGCTTCATTAATGTTCAGGGGCTCAAACCCTTGGCTCATAGTTTCATGGATTTCTCCATCCATCTCTATGTACTTGTACGTAGCCAGATGGCTAACAAAAATGTCCTCTTCACCACAGATGGTGATGATCTGGCCTTCCCACTCGAATTTCAGCTTCTGGTGAAGGGTAGACGTAACAGCGCCAGCGGCATGGATCCAAGGTCTACCCAACAAACAGCTGTAGGCCGGCTGAATGTCCATCACATAGAAGGTAATTTTAAAAGTCTGCGGGCCAATCATCACAGGCAGATCAATCTCCCCTAGCACTGATCTTTTAGAGACATCAAATGCTCTCACCACTAAATTACTTGGACGCAGTGCCAAGCCATCATACTCCAGCTTCACCAAGGCTTTCTTTGGTAGAACATTGAGTGAAGACCCAGTGTCCACCAGTACATGAGATAGAACAGCACCCTTGCATTCTAGAGTGATGTGTAGAGCCTTGTTGTGGTTAAGTCCCTCAGTTGTTAAGTCAGTATTGGTAAAGCCCAGTCCATGACTGGTGTTGACATTTGCCACCATAGTTTCCAGCTGATTAACAGTGATCTCCTCTGGCACGTATGCTGCGTGCAAGACTTTCAGTAATGCATTCCTGTGAGCTTCAGAACACATCAACAGGGATAATATGGAGATCTTTGAGGGAGTTTGGTGAAGCTGATCCACCAACTTGTAATCACTTCTCTTTATAATTCTCATGAACTCATCTACATCTTGCTCAAAAGATGTCTTCTGAGTTTCTTTGATAGTTGGTTCTTCAGGTATCACACTCTTCCCCTTTGCTTTTGCAGCAGCTTCTGCTTCGGCATTAGGTCTTTGCAATTGTGAGGCAAAAACGCGTCCGCTTCTGGTGAAGCCTCCGCCTCCCCCAACATTATCAATCTGTGGAGAAGAGGTTGAAGAATCCAAAGTGATTTTCTCCCCGTTGCAGTAGAGATCAGAGCCATAATGCCAAGGTATGGCATTACTGCTTTCATATGGAACGGGTCCAGGCACCGTGATGGTAACTGGACTGACTGCTGCAGAGGAAGGTACTGAAATGGTGTGCGGATCGTAGTAAATGGTGACCGGTGATCTGGCAGGAGGTGCCACTGTTTGTTGTTGAAAGTTGTTGTTTGGAGGAACATTTGATGGGTCGTAGTAAATGGTGACTGCTGAGATATCTTCATCAATTTCTGTTGGCGTTGTAGAAGATTCTGCTGAATAAATGGGTGCTGATGTTGTAGAAGAAATGGTTGTTGACATCTGGTTTGCTGAAGTGATGGACGGAGCCATTGTTGATGATATTGATGAATTGGTCGGAATGATTGTTGTTGCAGTTGTAGAAGAGTCAGGAATTGTTGTCAAAGGGATTGCTGGATTTGTAGGCGCCGTTGTTGTGATATGGAGTATACCACTTTTGATAAGACCATCTATGCCGCTTCTCAAATTATCACACCCGTTGACCGAAATGTTGCAATAACCACAACCGAGCTCACACCCGGGGAACATCTGGCATTCTAGGAGCTGAGCTTTAATCTCGACCAGAGGTGTCCGGATCTGCCCAACACTGGTGATTAAGAAAGATGGCCTGTCTTCCTCAATGGCATTAATTATTGGCCCTCCATGATTGGGCATGGGATTCTTGGTGACACTTGGAGGGGGTGAAAAGTTGATGGCTTTAGAATCCACCAGATCTTGTACCTTCATTTGTAAAGCCCTGCATTTCTCAGTATTGTGGCCAGGTGCATTGGAGTGGAAAGCACATCTGGCGTTGACGTCATAATTTCTTGGCAGATTAGAGGGATCTGGTGGTGCCAATGTCCTTAATTCAACCAAGTTGAGTTTCAGGAGTTGTGGCAATAAGGCAGCATAAGGCATAGGGATTGGATCAATCACCCTATTTTCCTGTGATGGTCTTTGCTGAAAGGGTCTTTGCTGTTGATTGCTGTTGTTGTTGTTGTAGGCTCTTTGTGGCGGATATTGAACCTGCTGCTGATAATGTGGTTGTTGTTGTGGTTGATATGTTGGTTGCTGAGGAATCGGAGCTGGAATAGTGACAGCTGCTACTGATCTGTGGACATACTGAGGTCTGCCCCTGCTAGCGTGAATGGCATTTGTCTCACCGGTTCTTCTAGGTCCCACAAAAGGCTTCCTGGGATTACTTGACGAACTTGCACCATTATCAGAAATCTTACCCATCTTTAAAAGGCTTTCAATTCTTTCCCCGACTATAACTACGTCTGCGAAGCTGGTGGAAGAGAAGGCAGCTAGCCTATCAATATATGTTCCTTGCAGGGTATTCATAAACATGTCGACCATTTCTCTTTCTGACATGGGTGGCTGGATAGCAGCAGCAAGCTGTCTCCACCTCTGGGCATATTCCCTGAAGCTTTCTCTGGAGGATTGGGACATTCCCATCAGAAGGGTTCTGTTAGGAGCCATGTCCAGATTGTATTGGTACTGTCTGATGAAAGCTTCAGCTAGGTCCTTCCAGCACCTGATAGTAGCTCTGGTCAAGTGAGAGTACCACTCCCTTGAAGCTCCAGTCAAGCTAACTTCAAAGTAAAACATCCACAGTTTCTCATCCATGGTGTATGCTTTAAGTCTCCCCAGAAAAGACTGTAGGTGAGTTCGTGGACAGGAAGTCCCATTGTACTTCTCAAAGCACGGGGGTTTAAACTTGTGGGGAATCCTTACCCCATCCACTAACCCGATGTCAATGACATCAAAACCTAGGGAGTTTTGAGACTCCAAAGATCTCAACTTCTCAGCAATTTCATCAAACCTCCTATCATAAACTTCATCCCCAGCTCCCATCACAGTAAACTGCTCTTCTTGGGGGCCTTCTTGTAAAATCCTTCCTCCAGTAGTATTTCCTTGCACATTACCCGGGATGTTGACTTCCGGATGTAGATGAGGCCCATATACTGGTGGATTAACATGAGGCTGACCCCTTTCATTTTTACTTGTTCCCCCAGTTCCTAGAGGAGGTTCTTCCGGGGTTTGTCTTTCTACCAATGCCCTCAACCTTTCTTGACTTTGGGCCAAGCCATTCATTACTTCCATGAATTGGGTCATTTGGTTTCTCATCTCCATCCTTTCATTAGCCATCTGAGTCCTGACCTCTGTCAGATCTTGTTGTACTTGATCCATTTGGATACCAGGAAGGTTGTTGCGAGTAGGGTACCGGTGCGGACGGTTGAGAGGGAACACCCGGCGGCGAGCAATAGTTCCTGAACCACAACAGAGTTAGAAACAAAATAAAGAAATGACAAAACCTACAAAACAAAACAAAAGTCAGTATGCAATGCAGTATGCTTATTTGTTTTCCAAGGTATCCAGCTTGGTTCTTGGTTTTGACCTTTCCAGACCCTGAGGAAGATGTTTTGATGTTGCTTGAGAGAAAGAAAACTCAGTGAGACAAACTAACACATTCATTACAAATGGTGGATCATACATAGTTTGTTTTTACAACACACACCCTTGAAGGGTCAAAATACAACATAAAAAGAAAAGTACATCAAATGGAAATAACAACAAGCAAAGAAGTCAAACATCTAATCCAAATTCATCCTCCTTAACCTCCTTCAAAAGTGCTTCAGTTACAGGACCAGCCGGATGCTCTGTAATGTTTCTGATAAGAAGGTTTCTGGTGGCAATAGCAGTGGTTAGCTTCTTGTGCCTGTCTTGGTCCTTGGACCTCTTCACACCAGCCCTAAGCTTCAATTCTGAAATTTCCTTCTGGGCTGCCAACAAAGCCTCCTGTTGCTTCTTCTCATTGGCCTCCAACTGCTCAATCCTGGCTTGAGTTATCTTATCTTCTTGAGTGAGAGCTTCAGTGATCCTGACCCACCTAGCTTGACTTTCCTCTAGATAGAGATCAGTCCTAGCCTTCTGAAACTGGGCCTCTTTACAGGCATTCTTCAATATTTTCTCTCCAGCTCTTGATTTCTTGATGTAGTCTTCTGCTTTCTCAATCTTGGCCAGATGTTCTACCTTAAGCTTCTCCAACCTCTCAATGTCTAAACGACCATCACTCCTCTCCCAGAGGGTCTTCTTCAGAGCTTGAGACAGATTCCCATTCCTTTCCTTCAGCTTCTCAAATTCTTCCAAGCTGACAGTGGCTGGAGGTGGTACTGTGGATGGTCCAGGTGCATCCTCAATGGTGAAGGGCATCCAAAAAATCTGAGCCCTAGCATGAGACCATTCATAATACTGAGCTGAAGCCACATTATTGCATCTCCCAAGAATGGCCATCCCTTTGGTCTGGATGTTGTCCCAAGCCCAGGATGCTTGTCTGACAACAGCTAGATTAGGCTTTATCTCACAATACAGGGTTTCAGCCAAGTCTTGCACTCTAGGAGGGTGAACCAAAGCATAGCCCAATTGTCTCTTAAACAGCAAAGGGTTGTAGTTGATGCAACCTTTCACTCCTATTAGAGGTACATTGGGGTACTGCCCACAGCTAGTGATTATGTCTCTGCCCTTGGTGCTCTGGGTGCACCATCTAATGTCATCTGAAGTCAGAGCAATGAGTCTCTTAGCCCAATTCTTCTGTTGGTGAGGGTTCAAGAAGGCATCAGTCTTGGGTAAGTGTTTAAGCAGCCAAGTGTGAAATAGAGGAGCACAACATCTCACCAACTTCCCTCTCTGCTTCTCATTTCTTTGGTGAACAGAATAATAGAAATCTCCCAGCAATGTGGGTACTGGGTTCCTCAGAAGGAAGAGATGAATGGCATTCTTGCTGATAAACTTAGGCTCATCTGCAAAAAGTATAACCCCATATATACTGATGGCTAATAATGCACAAACTGCCTTCCATTCTCCCAAGGAGGCCTTCAGGATAGCCTGAGAAGTCAGAAAATCTAAGTGCAAACCAGGGATTCCAGCTTTTGTGGTCATGTTCTGCTCAATCAAAATAGGCTCCAAATACAGTGCCTTTGCCACTTCTCCATTGCTGGGAGAAGCCATCTCAGGGTTAAAGGGGACACCACCCCTGACAGGTACTCCAACCAATGATGAGAACTCCTCCAGCAGAGATCCTAACTGAAAGTTCTAGAAAGTGAAGCATCTCAAAGGAGGGTCATAAAACTGTAGGCAGGTGTGGATCAAACTCCTCTGAGAAGGGTCTAAGTCCATAACCATATCAAGGATGCTTCCATAATGCTCACTGAATAATGGGATGTAGTCTGTAGTGATAAGTGCCTGGACTTGCCTGATGCCAGCCAGCACAGGCTCAAAGAAATGGTATGAAATGTTGCTCTTCTTGGGTGCCATGACTGCTGATGAAGAGCTGAAAACAGATGCTGATGATGAAGACTGATACTGGCGATGAACCACTGATAGGCTGAGGATGGGGATGGGGGTAGCTGAAGCAGGCAACTGATGGAGATAGCTGAAGCAGATAACTGATGAACAGAGGTCTATGCAGATGAAGGGGTCAAAACCAATCCAGATATAATGTGGATACCCTGAAAGACAAATAAACAAATGTTAAATGATGCAAATGATGAGTATGCAAATTATATGCAAGGGTTTGTGATCAAGCTGGATCTGATTATCTGTCTTGATATAAAAGGCCCATGTATGTTTAAGAAGTCCAGATGGAGGTTCAGAAATCCAGTAACCAAGGTGGGGGACTCAAATAAAGAGCCACATGTCCAGGGTTAAATCACAAGAACTGTCCAAAGTGAAGCATTCTTAAACAAAACAAGTATCAGGGTATGATGTGGCCAAGGGTACCTGCAAACCTGTAAACAGCCCAACCCCCTCACAGGTAGTGTTCTAAAACAAGGATCCTCAGACTTGGATCAGTTATGAGAAGTGTAAACACTTCTAACCCGGAGGTACAGTGTTTACAATAACCATAAAAGATCCTCCTCTAATTCACCTCAGTTTCTGAAGGTCAATAATAAAGGTCATCCAGACTTAGCAGGCTTCCCAGATAGCCCTAGCACTACAGGAAATCTGTAGCACAGAGTTCTCAAGAAGAAACCCACATCTGAACCGTGTTTCATATTCCCGCACCAGACCGAAATGGAATGGGAAAGAACATGAACCACTCTAGCCTAGGTGTCACTCAGGTCCCAGGTATAGGACCTTAAACTCTCAATGAACCCCACCCATCAAAACAATAAACCAGATCCAGCCAGATAACAGTATGACAGTATGATGTATAAAGCTGTAAAGAAAGCAATAAATAATTGTACATAAAGCAATAAATAAAGCAACTATATAAACACAATTAGCACATAACACCCCAGTAAACACAAATCAAACAAGCGCTAGGAGGAACCCACAAAAAGAACCAGAAGCCCTGGTTACAGTATAAGGGTCCCCAGCAGAGTCGCCAAGCTGTCGCTCCCACCAAATGACCCCTCAGGTCAAAAGGGGTACAGACGCGAATGGTCGGCGAAAGAGAAGGAAAGAATAGAGTCGCCAGCTAGGCATTTTTATCCCGTGAGAAAGGTAATGCTGCATAAACCTAGAAAGATATGGATAAGACGGTTGCGAACCAGAGAGACTGAGAAAGGGGGTTGGTTACAATCTGGGAAGGTATTAGCACCCAGATTGTCCGTCGTACTCGACGGGATCCACGCTTAAAAGATTTGTGTTTTAAAGGGGTAGTGTCAGTGCAATTTGTGTATCAAAGCTGGAAAAGAATGCAAGTGTCAGTGCTAAAAGAAAAGTGAAGTGTATAAGAAAAAGTGTCAGTGCAAGAAAAGGAGTATGCTCAAGATTATGAGGCTTAAAGAACAATGCTGGAAAAAGGGGTAATATACAAAGACTTTTGTTCGATAACTGTTAAGTTATGCCTACGTATCCTCTCGTGCAATGAGGAAGTCAGAACACCGTAGTTCAACCCAAAGAGACTGAAAGATAGATTGACTTGTGAACTGCTTACTTGTTTATGCTCAAGTGTATGACCTGTCTGGCTCAGGTGCAAACTGTCTTGCATTAGACGGAAGAAGCGAGTTCTCGTTTGTGAATGAGTGAGATGAGAAAAGAATCCCAGAGGAGACGATTATTGTTTGTTTTTGTGTTTTCAGTCTTTTATTTCTTTTTTGATGTCTGTCATAAGAAAATGAGCTTAAGACTAAACCAATGGGTTAGTAAACTCATCACATCCTCCCTCTGATTAGGGGTAATGAGAATACCTTAAGTGTGAAGTCAGCATCTCACACTTAATCACCATGGTGTACGATTAAGATCATGAACCTACTTGTGATTATTTAGATGTTTTTGTTGTTTTTGTTTAGTGTTGAGTAATGAGTTTAAGCCATAATCAAGGATTTAATGGACTCATTACACCATCCTAATAGAAGGATAATAGATGAGAACATTTAAGCTGAGGAAGACTCCTCAACTTAATCCATGATTAGGGATTAACCTCATGACAAAACAAAGCCTTTATTAAGTGGATTTTAGTTAATGATAGAATGAAGAAGTAATTTTTATGGTTTGTAAGACAACTTGAGGGGGACTTGTCCATTAACACTAGGGTTAGTCCTTCTTAACCAATTAAGGAAGAATTAGAACCCTACTGCAAGGCCCAAGTTACAAGCTTGATGTCTTGATGATTATTAAGTGGATTGATTAAAGGATTTAAACTCATTAAGGGTTTAACACTTAGGATTAAAGTTATACACTCCATCCTAATAGAAGGATGCAGGCATAAGCTTAATCACAAAGCCTTAAAGCCTTTAGGGTTTAGTCCTTGATTATGAGATGAGAGGAGAAGACTCAAAGATGACACAAAAGCAAAAGTTAAATGGGGGACTAATCAAAACCCTAATTGTTATCATGCTTGGAGATCCTAGGGTGTGTGAGGTTTAAAAGAGAAAGATCTTCAAAGAACCACCAAGGAAAGGAGCAGATGAAAGGAGGAAGAAGCAAAGAGAAGCAAGACAACTTGCTTCACTTAAGAAGACAAGTTGCTTGAAGAAAGAAGGTAAGATGAACAAGAATGAGCAATCTCAATCTCATACACATACAAAATGCAGCAAATGAATTATGAAAGAGATGAGAAGAGAAAGTGAGAAGTGAAGGCAAATTCACTTCTCAAACAACTTACCACCTGAAATGTTAGCATAAGAAATGAAATGCAATGCAAATGAGATGGAATACAATGAGGGAAACCAAAACCAGGAGCATAAACATGATGTCAATGATGCTAAGAGATGATACAATCATGAGGCAAGGCATGAGAATGATCAAACAAGCATATGGATGCAAAAGAAACATGCTTTGAACCATGGATGTTCATGAAAAGTTATGAAATGTAATGGACATACAAAATGGCAAATGAAAGATGCAATGATCAAACATGGTTCTAATATGTCCTAAGATGTATTATGAATCATGAGGATGCACAAAATGTCATGGCAAGTCATGGTATGCAAGAAAATGAAAGATGGATGCAGGGGAATGCACAAATTAGGGTTATATGCATCACACAAAGCAAACAATTCAAAACCAGAAGCAAATGACATGATAAAAATTTGAAAATGCAACCAAAGATACCCTAAACCTATACAAACTCACTGCCCAAAGGAGGGGATCCAACTCTTAACCTAGTGAAAGTTATGAATTTCCTAAGATTGCTAGGGTTTTAAGGTACCTTGTCAAGAAAAATGCTAAACAAATTAAAAATGCAAGATCAATTCAAACCAACTTTATCCTATAAACTACATGCTATACAAGATGCAATGCAAAAGGAATCATTATCCAACTCTCAATGGTTAGGCAGAAAGAAATTTTTGAAGTTTGACATAAAATATTGCCTTGAAATGAAATTAAATCCAATGAGAATGATCAAAAGGCATCAAGAACAAAAAATAAATTTGGTTTGAGAGTTGGACAATGTTTCTAAATGTTTTTAAATGCTATGTGAATTTTTTGGTGATTTTTAGAAACCCAAATGTATTTTTAATTAATTAAAAGACTTTAATTAATTAAGAATAACATTTAAATATTTTAAAAATACTTTTTTAATGCAAAAAATAAAATAAAAATCATTTTCTGATTAAGAAAAATATTTGAAACAAAAATGCAAAGGGAAATATTTTTAGGATTTTTCTAACTATTTTAAAATAAATGTGAAAGATAAATGAATAAAAATGAAATAAAAAAGAAATTAAATGGAAAGTAAGCAAGATCTAAGGCTGAGATTCAAACTAAACACGCGGGAGTTGACTGGCGCGCGTTTGAGTGGCTGGAATTGCTTCTGGGAAATTCAAATTTTAATCCTAATTAATTAACCTAATTAAACTGAATTAGGGTTTAATGAGAGATCCAGGCCCTCCATTCGCGCGGGAGTCAACAAAAGTCCTCAAAATCAAGGGTCCAAATTCAAACTCTGCCCTAAACGTCATTAAAGCCCTAATGACTTTTAGGTCATCGGAGACGAGCTCCGGTCGTCTTCTCCGGTGACCCCCTTCCCTGAAAGTTTCAAAATCACTCCCTAGGCACTTTCTGGAGCTCTAAAGCTCCAGATTCACTCCTCCCACTCCCCTAAGATCAAATCCAACCCCAAACTTCATTTCTTTTCACCCAAAATCAAGATTCGAAGAAAACATCAAAAATGGCAAAAATTTCAGTCAGATCATACACACTCATTTCTACACCATTTTCAAAATTTCAAAGTCCAGTATGATCAGTAGAGCATGCTTTATCATTTAGAAACAAAAAATAAGAGTTCTGGAAAAATGTTTCAAGGAGGTACCTGAGCTTGAGCTTTCTCAGTTTGGGACTTTCAGGCCTCCTCTCTTTGTGCAATCCACTCCTCTTGAGCTCCTGATGAAGTTTTGATGCTTGGAAGGAATTTCTTTTGGCTGATTTGGGAGTCTGCAAGCCAACTGGTCAGAAATCGTGTTTGGTTTATGGGAGGTTTTTGGCTGTTTCAATGGTTGGTTTGTGGTCAGTGAGTCATCTTGAGATCAATGGTGAAGTTGGTTTGAAGATTGGTTGAGTGAGTTGAGAGATTCGAAAGGTTTTGCAAGTTGGAGGATTTTTGATAACTATGGCAATCTGAGGTTTCAGCTTGTGTTGTGTAGTGTGTTATGTTGCATTTGGTCCACTTATCACTCTTGGATAGGTCAGAGGAGTTGGTCTGGCCTAGCTTGATTGGTATGGGTCTTTATGCAAAAAGTCAAGTTTTGTGTAAGAGAGGTATGGGTCAATGGTAGGCCAAGGACAATAGGGGTGTCCTGCGTAGCAAGGAATGAGGAGAGCCATGGGATCAGTCTTGAAGCCAATCAGTAAGTGGATTAGGGTTTGTATGATGTTTTGCAACTTTGTTCAATTTTGGCCCTTTTGTGATTTCTTGATTCACAAGTCATGAAAATAGGCAAACCTTTGGTGCATTCTGAATTTTAGGCCTTGGTTTATGTTTGTAAAAAGATTAGAAGTTCACTTGAAAGCACAATTTGTCTTGGCAAGTGATTTTGCAACTTTGCTTCTTTGGTACATAACTTGAAATTATGTGATTCTTCCCAACTTTGACAAGCCATAACTTTTGATCCAAAATGAATTAGAATGAGTTCTTGTACTTTTTGAAAAGGGAATGATCCATTCTACAACTTTCATGACCAAAGTTTTCTCATTTGAAGCATTTTTGAATCAAAAAGCAAGGGTTGAAAAAGTTTCCCAAAATGGCAAGTTTCCATTACAAGTCATTTTCCCAAAAAGGCAACTTTGCAAATGGCTTGAAATTCTTCAATTTTATGAACTTCTAACATCTTCTATGATCCAATAAAGACCATACACAATAAAAATGATGAAGAACACCCATTGGTTGGGTCATTGGGGGCCTCAGATGCCCTGATTTTGCACTGACTTGCTCAAGAAGTCAACTATTGATCAGATGCCTTCCCCATGGAATTTCTTCATGAAAATTGATATGCATGATGCCTATACCATATAGAGACCAGTAGAAATAAGAATGACCAAAAATTTTGGAGTTATGGCCTTTGAAACCAAAACCCTAATTCTAGGTTATCTGTGCAGTTAAACCTGGCTCTGCTTCCATGCCTTTCTCAGTTCTTGTGATTCTTTGGCTTCTTGACTTTGTGAGGATACAATATGATGATTGAATATACATGGACCCTTTTGAAGTGATTGATGACCTTTGGAGTGACTCTAGTAGCTCTTGGATTGCTCAGATCACAAACCCTAGATGCAGATGACTTTGAACCAATGCAGTGAATCAAAAATGTAATATGAGATGCTATGATTGAACTTATGCATATGAAAAGATCACAAGCCATGGTGAAATGAGTGAGGGCAAATTTGGGGTGTTTACAATATCCTGTAGGCATACTAGAAAATGTCCCAGTACGTATAGGACAATTCTATATTCCTACTGATTTTATAATCATGGACATCTCTGAAGACTCCACTACACCTATCATACTAGGAAGACCATTCTTAGCTACCGCCAGAGCTATTATAGACGTAAAGAAAGGAAAGCTAACCTTTGAAGTAGGTGAAGAGAAAGTTGAATTTATTTTAACGCAATTCTTACAATCACCAGCTATAGAGGATACATACTATTTATTGGATGTAATTGACGAATGTGTAAGAGAAATGGAAATGAAAGAAACTACCTATTCTGAAATTATGAAAATTCAAATTCCTCCGATTTTCGAAGATGACAATTGGCGTAAACCATATCAGGATGATAGTCTAAGCGAAAGTTTATCACTTACACCGGATCCCATGCCAAGTAAGAATAAACCTACATTAGAGTTAAAAACTTTACCTAAGAACCTAAGATACGAATTCCTAGACACTGAATGTACAAGACCAGTTATAATCAATTCCAGTTTAGGAACAATTGAAACAAAGAAACTTTTAGATGTTTTAAAGAAATATCCAACTGTGTTAGGATATAACATATCTGATCTCAAAGGAATATGTCCTTCAATCTGTATGCATCGTATTCTGCTAGAAGAAGATTGCAAAACCTCCAGAGAACCTCAAAGAAGAATTAACCCAATCCTTAGGACTGTAGTAAAGGAAGAAGTTAAGAAAGTACTAGACGCTGGAATAATATATCCAATCTTTGATAGTAAATGGGTTAGTCCAGTACATGTAGTGCCAAATAAAGGAGGTATCACTGTGGTAAAAAACGCTAAAGGCGAATCGATATCACAAAGAGTAGTGACCGGACATAGAGTGTGCATCGATTATCTTAAACTAAACAAAGCCACTAGAAAATATCATTTCCCACTACCTTTTATAGATCAAATGTTAGAACGATTAGCCAAACACTCATATTTCTGTTATCTTGATGGTTACTCAGGATTTTTCCAAATCCCTATCCACCCAGATGATCAAGAGAAGACTACATTCATATGCCCTTATGGAACGTTCGCTTATAGACGAATGCCCTTTGGATTATTCAACGCTCCTACAACCTTTCAAAGATGTATGATGTCGATCTTCGCAGATTTCATAGACAACATCATGGAAGTGTTCATGGACGACTTCTCTGTATGCGGGCAAAGTTTTGAAGGATGTCTATCAAATTTAGAAATGGTGTTAGAAAGATGTGTAAAAGTAAACCTCGTGCTTAACTGGGAGAAATGTCATTTTATGGTCAGAGAGGGAATCGTACTAGGACACGTTATATCTGATAAGGGAATTGAAGTTGATAAAGCTAAGATAGAAGTCATAAAAGATCTTCTACCCCCTAAGACCATTCGAGAAATACGAAGTTTTTTAGGACACGCCGGTTTCTACCGATGATTCATCAAAGATTTCTCGAAAATCACTAAACCTCTTACCGGTTTATTACTGAAAGACGCTGAGTTCATATTCAATAAAGATTGTCTTAAAGCATTCGAAACTCTAAAAACAACCCTCATCACCGCACCAATCATGCAACCACCTGACTGGAGATTACCTTTCGAAATCACGTGCGATGCGAGTGACTATGCTATAGGTGCAGTTCTAGGAAAAAGGAAGGACAAAAAACTTCACGCAATTTACTATGCCAGTAGAACCTTAGATTCTGCTTAGATGAACTACGCCACTACTGAAAAAGAATTATTAGCAGTTGTCTTTGCGCTTGATAAATTCCGTTCCTACCTAGTGGGAGCGAAAATAATCGTCTACACAGACCACACTGCTATCAGATATTTATTAACCAAGAAAGATGCTAAACCAAGACTCTTGAGATGGATTTTACTCTTACAAGAGTTTGATCTCGAAATAAAAGATAAGAAAGGTTACTGAAAACGTCGTAGCGGACCATTTATCTAGAATAGAAGGTATTAAACCCGAACAAGTGCCGATTAACGACGATTTTCCGTATGAACAGCTGATAGCACAAATAGGAAGCGAACCAGTTCAGTTAGACATAGATGAACCAGAACCCGTGGAAACAATCCAAACAACCGTAGGACTGCCATGGTACGCTGACATTGTCAACTACTTAGCTGCAGGAGCACTTCCACCCGACTTAACCTATCAGCAGAAAAAGAAATTCTTTCACAATCTCAAGCATTACTATTGGGATGAACCATTATTGTTTAAAAGAGGACCTGACGGAATCTTTCGTCGATGTATTCCCGAAGAACAAATAGAAGATGTCATTACTCATTGTCATTCATCTCCTTATGGTGGACATGCAAGCACTTCCAAGACTTGTGCAAAAATCTTACAAGCCGACCTATTTTGGCCTAATTTATGGAAAGATGTCCACATCGCTGTTATAAATTGCGATCGGTGTCAACGCACCGGAAATATTTCAAGAAGAGATGAAATGCCTCAAAGAGGAATTTTAGAAGTAGAAGTCTTCAACGTCTGGGGAATAGATTTCATGGGACCATTCCCATCATCTTTCGGTAATAAGTACATACTCGTAGCTGTCGATTATGTTTCAAAATGGATTGAGGCTATAGCTTCTCCTACAAATGACACACGAGTAGTAATTAAGCTTTTCAAGAATATAATCTTTCCAAGATTTGGTGTGCCTAGACTTGTCATTAGTGACGGTGGATCGCATTTCATTTCGAAAATATTTGACAAATTACTATCTAAGTATGGAGTCAGACATCGTGTAGCAACACCATATCATCCACAAACGAGTGGACAGGTCGAAGTCTCAAACAGAGAAATTAAACAAATCCTAGAAAAGACTGTCGCCATATCTAGGAAAGATTGGTCATCTAAACTTAATGAAGCTTTATGGGCTTATAGGACAGCCTACAAGACACCCATAAGAACTACACCTTTCAAACTAGTGTATGGGAAGGCTTGTCATCTCCCGGTAGAACTAGAACACAAAGCATATTGGGCAATTAAAACACTCAATATAAACTACAATGTCGCTGGAGAAAAGCTAATCCTCGACATTAATGAATTAGAAGAATTAAGGTTAGATGCTTATGAGAATGCTAAGATATATAAAGAAAGAACCAAGCGATGGCATGATAAACGCCTATCTAGGAAAGAATTTAGTGTGGGAGACGTTGTACTCCTCTTCAATTCAAGACTTAGGCTCTTTCCTGGAAAACTAAAATCTAGATGGTCAGGACCCTTTGAAATAACTAGAGTGTTCCCGAGCGGAGAAATAGAAATTAAGGGTAGGAATAGTGAATCGTTCACAGTAAATGGACAACGATTAAAACATTACCATAAAATTGAAAATAGAGATTATGAGAATAGTCTAAAGCTTTTAGAGTTGTCCACTAACTTCCCTGATTAATCTACCCCTAAGCATTACGTCGGGCTTATGACGATAAAAACAGCGCTTAGTGGGAGGCAACCAATTTTATCATTTTATCATTTTATCATTTTATCATTTTATCATTTTATTGTTTTATTTCATTATTATCATTATTGATTTTATTTATGCATTTATTTTCTTATTTTCTTTATTTTAATTTTTATTTTCTAAATCACTTTTATAGATTTTCTAAAGTCTTTTCCACTTTCCTTTTCCCCCTGATTTGTTTCCTCCACATTAACACTAATTATGGCTAACTAACCAAGAAACATTATGGAAACCAAATTTAGAGGTAGAAACCAAAGAATGAAATTTGAGGAATTATCACAGAGACAAATGGATTTGACTCTGTACTATGATGAACAGACCATGAAAACTTTAGGTATACATGATAGCATCCTATACCTGTTTAACCAACTTGGATGGGAGAATGCTCTCATAAAACATAGGTTTGTGACTTACCGCGAGCTCACCCTTGAGTTTTTAAGCTCCTTAGTTTACTTACCCGAGCGCGGATTTGGATTAAGGAAAGGATTTATTAGTTTCCGACTATTCGGGATCGAATATGACTTTAACCATAAGGAACTAGCTAACTTACTAGGATTCCCTAGTGGACCCTTTGCCTTTACTACCACCCAGGTAGAATTGATGGATATTGAGATAGACTTCTTTTGGGGAACCTTAACCAGAAATTACCATCCTGAGCTGGATATTATGAACAATGATGAAATACATAACCCTGCTATCCGCTATTTCCATAAGATCCTTGCCCACACCTTCTTTGGAAAGGAAGAGAACCTCACTGGAGTATCTAAAGATGAGATATTCATAATGTCCTGTTTGACCAATGGAAAACCCGTTAATGCTGTACCATTCATGATGCAAACCTTTACCCGAATCCAAGAGGAACCTGATCTACCAATATTGGTAGGAGGCGTGGTCACCATGATTGCTGATGCCCTCGGACTTAGATACCAATTACACAAGTGCAACCGTTTAGGTACCATCCGCCCTATGAATCTGAACTTCTGCTTTAACCTCCAAATTATAAGAAACTTAGGACAACCACCTTACGAGTACCTAATCAGAAATGAAATAGTAACCCTGTTCACATTACCGAACCATGCTAAAGTCAGTGTTCACAATAAAGATAATTGGCTTTATGAGCTTACCCCTCCTGACTATCCATCCACACCCGAAACACCACAATCTTACCAAATTAGGGATGACAAAATGACTGATGTAGAAAGTGACCTTGAGACACCTCCTGGTTACCATGACATCGACCACACTGATGAAGTTATTGAAACCCCTGAAATAAATCAAGTAGGATATGCTGACAACTTAAAGAAAATTATGAACACTCTTGAAGTTTACCAAGTCGATATTAATGCTGTTAAGGATGAGGTTAAAAGCATGCGATTGGACGTTATAGGTTTAACTGACATAACATGTGAACAATTCTATCATTTAAACTCCGCACTTGAAGATTTGAACAAGCAACTTTGATAATGCTATAGTGATTTGATTTATTTTACGTTTCGCTTTTGTTTCTAGTTAGTTTTAACATTTTGCAAACATTTCGTAGCTTATTTTTATCATTGTAATTTCCTTCTATTATGTCAAAAGCAAAGTACTTCTATTTATGCAACTTTCCAATTTAATCAATTTCCATGCTTTTCATTATTTGCTGATATATTTGAATTGCTTGATATTTTATGAATTCTCGTGTGATGAAATCTACTGCTTATATATATTGATCCACTATTATGTTTATGTTGGAATTAATTGGAAGTGATAAGAAATTGCAATTGAACTGAACTGGGGTAATACATTCTGTGAAAATTACATGTTTTGTAGTCATCACGGTCGTCACCATTCCCTCACGATTGTAAGACCGCGTCACGACCGTGACAACCCTATTTTACGAATTCTGAAGTTACAGAACCGTTCACCTTCGCAGAACCCCATTTCCATTCTCATAAAAATAGAAAACCTCCCATTATCTCCTCTTCTCGCGTAACCATCCATTACTCTCAATCAATTCCATTAACCCGTTCCACCTCTCCATTTATTCACAACTTCTCACATTCACTTCATTCCATTAATCCGAACAATTTCTTCACATTTCTTCATTTTCTCACAAAACCTCAAAAACACTTATCTCTCATTTACCTCATTTGCATTCAATGGAGAATATACAGTTTAGAGATGGTGACCAAGGAGAAGCACAAAGACAGAAGTTTGTAAGGTTTCAAAACCGTGGCATCCAACCCACTCGGTACGTCGACCTTGACTGCTTGAGGGAGTTAGGATTGCTAGACGGAGTGAAGCTGCAGCTTGAGCATGTTGGCTTGTGGGACTTGTGTAGTCAACCACAACCGACATTCGAAAACCTCACCTTGGAGTTTCTGACATTCGAAAACCACAAGCTCAATTTCAAAGAGCTCTTATTCTTGCATTGTGCCTTGAATGAGGAACGCATCAATGCTACCCCGTTCCTTTTAGCCCATATTCAGTCTGTAGCGCATAGAGGCGCAACTCCCTTCTACATTGGCGGGATTTTCACCACCCTTGCCATACAGCTGGAGCTTGGTGACCAGATTACTCATTTGCCTCATAGAGCACCGGAGCTGCTTACAAAGAGCTATTGCAAGTCCGCTCATTTGATCTCTCAGAGAAAGGATGGCAGGTTCAACCCTGTGATCCAAGGCACCATCTATCATCACATCAATTTGCCTTGCAGGGACCGCATCGATCCATCGAACAGAGCCAATTGGCTATTGATTTTCCGGATGCCGCAGGCCATGTTCCGATTATTGACGAGCAGCCTGATGCACCTGTGGACGAGATGCAGGATGCGATGGATGCTGCTGAGCCAGTTCAGGACATCCCTGAGTCCTCCACCAGGCAGCCACCTTCAGATGACATCACACTTGAAGACATCCTTCGTGCCATTCATCAGCAGAATCAGATGAATGCCACACTCGAGCGTAGGCAGAAAGAGCAATATGATGCACTCCTTTCAACTGTTGCAAATAACCAGAGGACGACAGATGAAAAGCTAGGAGATATTTTTAGCGAGCTGGAAGCTTTGCGTATAGATATCACTGCTCTCACCACCACCGGCTCTGATCAGGAAGCCACTCCTACCAGACGCTCCCGCACCAGAAGCCGAGGCCGTGGTCGTCAGCAGCATTAGTTTATGTTTTTGTTTTTGTTTTTGTTTTTCTGTTTTTGTATTGTATTTCCCCCGCTATTATATCACAACATTGAGGACAATGTCTGATATAGTGTGGGAGAGATACCTTTCCCTTTCCGCATTTTCCATTTCACTGTATTTCCCTTTCCGTATTTTCAATTAAACAAAGTAATATTTATGCTATTTCTTCAGTTTCAATTTTCCCCGCTTTATTTAGCCATACCGAAAATTTTTGCTTTATCTTCGCATTACCCGACTTACCTATGAACTCATAGTTAGGAAGCTGAGAAAAATCAAACAAGATCAATACAGTCTTGACACCTTAGACTTCCTACTTAAGCATTTTGTTCCGATAATTGTTACGACTACACCTTAAGTCTTAGTTCTAAAGTAACCCCTAGTAGTTTATACTAGCAGTCAGCACCGTCTGAACACAAACCACGTGGGGAGCCGATGAACATAAGTGTTTGATTCCTAATCTATAAACGATCCTTCATATCTCGATGCCAATAAAAAGAAATTGCACCAAAGTACACGGTCGCATATAAGAGATGAGAAATATAAGAAGGAGTCCATTGCGGGTTGGTTCAGAGGTACCTGGTTCGGAACTTGGTAGGGCGTGCTACGGCTCGATCCCCCACAACCTCCAATTTGGATAATATATATAGGGTTGCCACATTCGTGTACCAGACCCCGTGCTTATAAAGGATCAAAGCCAATAACCGGCTACTCCACTACGTGCGTGCTAAGGCAAAGGGCTTAATGTGATTGCACTAAAATGAAACCGGGCGAAATAAGATCGAAAGACTCTAAGTAGAATCATAACGCAATTACCGAATGTTTTGTTTAACGGGAAGTCGACGACTTAGCTTGTTGCTTGTGTCATTAGTGTATCGTTAGTGTTCTATTCTAGTACCGGTTTATCTAGCTAAATGATTTCTCGTATGGTTTGTTATGTGTATGTGTCTGATGAAAATTGTCCAATCATTTTTCAACCGACTATTTGCTTGAGGACAAGCAAGGGTTTAAGTTTGGGGAAGTTTGATAACGAGAAATCGTATCACTTTATTACTATGTTTTAAGTCCGTTTTATCGCACATTGATCCTATTAACTCCCGATTCTTCGAGTTTTTTATGTCACATTGCAGGTATAACATTTCTAGAGCTAAATCATGAGAAAAAGATCAAGTGAACAAAAACAAGCATGAAAAGAAGATGAAGAGAGGAATTCTGCTAAGTCTGCACATTTTGTAACACTCACGGTCGTCACAACATCACCACGACCGTGACGCCCTACTTTGAGGTCTCATGACCGTTACTCAAGTGTCACGACCGTGACACGCTTGAATTGGAAAAGGTGATCGTTACGCCCTTTCTCACGAACGTGACAAAGGAAAATAGGTTTAATTAATTTGAAGAATTCATAAGGATGTGTGCAACGTGAGTCAAATGTGACTCCTATTATTTCTCAAACCCAATATGCACTTTCACTGGATTCTCGCTTCATGGAACGATGCCCACGCTCATCAAAATTCAACTGCCCAAGCCCAAAATTGATGTTCTATAAATACCCTAGTTACAAATTGAAAAACACCGAGTTTTATTTTAACTTTTCCGCGGAAGCTTTGCTGTAATTTTATTGAACCCTTATTTAATTTTTCCAGCATTGTTCTTGTTTATTTTTCTGCTTCTATATCCAACCAAAAAACAATAACAATTTCCAACATTAGGAAATTGTTATTATTAATTTCTTTTTAGCCTTCAGAATTTGTTTAGTATTAGTTTTTGATTCCGGTTCCGAACACTCCGAGCTTGCCAGTCTGTGGAAGAAGGAGTTTTAAGATTTTAATCATTCAGGTTTTTATATTTTCGCATTTATATTAAGTTATTTATTTGTTTATGTTAAGATAATGTTATTCTTTTATAATGTATGTTTTAATTAATATTTGTTTATTTCTGCATCTGTCTGGTACAACAAAAATGAGTAGCTAAATTAATTAGGCGGTATGTAATAAACTAAACCAAACCGGTAAAATCGAATCTAAGCTAAACTAATTAAGAACTTATATTCTGGTTGTGACTTTTTATAATTAAAATTAATCTTTTTGTTACGAGAGTAAGAAAAGTGTAATAGGTTAGGTCGAGACCACGAGAGTGTGAGATTTTAACCAGATAACTAAAGTTAGGCATTAGATTTAAATACAGCGAGAGCGCTTTAAAATGAATTAGACTTATTAAGTTTTCAAAAATTATTTTCTAAACACTTATGGGCTAGCGAGAGCAGGCATAGGGCTTTAGGAGTAAGATCTGAGATAAGACCACGAGAGTGTGAGTCGAGGGTATTTAAACTGATAATCTCTACAGAACAATTTAAGTGAACCATCTTTATAAGCTTAGGTTAGATTGACCCGCATAGGTTAACATAATTACATACCGACCGCCTTCTCATTATTTCCTTAAAACTAAATTTAATTCCCGTTTTTAATCCTTAAAACCAAAATCGTGACAAACATCCGCCTTAGCTAAACTAGCAGACCCTCTAGCACTAAGTGATTACAAAGTCCCTGTGGGATCAACAATCTTTTATATTACTTCGATAGGTTGTGCGTTTGCAGTTCACATACCGCTAGACACATATCGCATCTTCGCGCCCATCATGTTTTTGGCGCCGTTGTCGGGGACCTTAATTTAGTTACTAGTGAACTATTATAGTAGCATTGTCTAGACTAAGGTAACAACTTATTCTTTTCCTAATCTAATTTCCCGAGTGTATGCCAAGTACTCGCTCTCAAGGCGAAGACTTGCAACCTCCAGTCCAAGAATTAGAACGCTTCTTACACGTAAGAAGACGAATATTCAATTACGAACGAAAATACAACATTCCAGATCTTCAAGTTGATCCACCTAAACCAGTTGGAACATCAAAGGACACAGAGATGGCTGAAGAACCAAATCATCCACTCAAATATTACGCTAGTCCTTCACAAGCTGAGCCGCATTCTAGCATTGTTGCACCGGCTATCAACCGAAATGATTTCGAATTAAAACCTTCGCTGATATCAGCCGTGCAAAAAAACCAATTCGCCGGAAATCCTACCGAGGATCCGAACCTTCATCTTTCGATATTTGTGCAGTACGCAGATACTGTAAAAGCTAATGGAGTTACCCAAGAAGCTATTAGATTACGCCTTTTTCCTTTTTCACTTCGAGACAGAGCTAGAGCCTGGCTTTAATCTTTACCCTCGAATTCAGTAACTACGTGGGAGGAACTAAAGAGAGTCTTCTTGACAAGATATTTCCCACCTAGCAAGACAACTATGCTAAGAGCTCAAATCAACGGATTTATGCAAAAGGAAAACGAGTCACTTTTCGAAGCTTGGGAACGCTACAAAGATATGCTGAGACTTTGTCCACATCACGGATTAGTAGAATGGATGGTCATCCATACTTTCTACAATGGACTCTTGTACAATACAAGAATGACAATTGACGCTGCCGCAGGTGGCACACTAATGGACAAATAATATAATGATGCTTATGCACTTATCGAGAGTATGGCTCAGAACCATTACCAATGGGGAAGCGAGAGAGTCGCAAATGAGAAACCAACAAAAGGAGGTATGTACGAAGTGAGTAGTATGGACCAAGTCAATGCAAAGTTTGACCAGCTTAACCAAAAGATCGACAACTTGGCCATAACACCAACAGCCACCGTGGCTACGGTAACACCTAACTGTGAGTTATGTGGAGTTCCCGGACATGCTATCCCTGATTGTCAACTATTAGCAGGAATTCCCACAGATCAAGTGAATTATGCTCAAGGAAACCCATACTCAAACACATACAACCCAGGTTGGAAGAATCATCTGAACTTCTCTTATAAGAACAACAATGCTTTATACGCACCAGGTCAAGCACCAGCTACACCACCAGGATATCAAAAGACTGCTCCTAATGTTCCTAGAAAATCAAACCTTGAGTTGATGATGGAGAACTTCATAGCTACTCAATCTCAAACAAACAAGAATTTCTTAAATCAAAACATACACACTAGTGAGCATATTAAGCAATTAGTGAGCAAGGTAGATGCGTTATCTACACATAACAAAATGCTTGAAAAGTGCAGAGCCTTACATATGAAGGTTCAAGATTTGATTGATTCTAAGGAAGTCAACTTTGCACCCATCCAAGTGTTACCAAGAATCCTATGCCTAGCCATGGCGGGCCTAGGATAAATGCCATTGAGGAGGATCAACCAATGAACCAAATTGATAGTGTTGCAAGTATTCAAACACCTCTGGCCGAGGTTAAAGCCCAGCTTTTAAAGTGCCAAGTGTTCCCGGGATGTGAGGCCCACTGCGAAGCTTGCAAGACTTCTATCAATGGTTGTGCAGATTTGAAAACCGGTATCAACAATATTATCAAAGAAGGCACTTTACAGATCACTTCAACAGTCCCTACTCCTACAACATCAACAACCATTCCTCCTACAACTTCAACAACAATCATTCCAACGAATTCTTCTACAACATTAACAACCATTCCTGCTTCAACTTCAACAAATATCAGTTCAACACATCCTTCTAAAATAACATCAACCATTAATGAAGACATTTCCACAGTTACCATTTACTACGATTTGGCAACAATCCATATTCTAGATTCTTTCAACAACTCACAACAACATCTCCATTAACATCAGTAACCTTCATCACCAGCACCATCTCCGGTCAAACCTCCTGTCACAATTTATTATGAACCTCAGACTGTCTCCACTCCTTCTTCCGCAGCAATCAGTCCGGTTACCATCACGGTTCCAGGACCAATTCCATATGACAACAGTAGTGTCATGTCGTGGCACTATGGCTCAGATTTATATTGCGACGAAAAGAAAGTTACTCTTGACACTTCTACACCACAAATTGATAATGTGGGGGGGAGGCGGAGGCTTAACTCGAAGCGAACGTCTCTTTGCCTCACAATTCCAAAGAACTAATGCTGAAGGAGAAGATGCTGCCAAGGCTAAGGGCAAGGGTGTGGTGCCTGAAGAGCCTACTACCAAGGAAACTCAGAAGACATCCATTGACCAGGATGTAGATGAGTTCATGAGAATAATCAAGAAGAGTGACTATAAGGTTGTGGACCATCTCTATCAAATATCCTCCAAAATCTCTATTCTATCATTGCTAATGTGTTCCGAAGCTCATAGGAATGCACTTCTCAAAGTCCTGCACGCAGCTTACATGCCATAAGAGATTAAAGTTAATCAGATAGAGACGGTGGTTTCTAATGTCAATACTAGTCATGGACTAGGGTTCACTGATGTTGATCTAACTATGGAGGGCCGTAACCATAATAAGGCTTTACACATCACCTTGGAGTGTAAGGGTGTTGTCCTCTCTCATGTCTTGGTTGACACTGGGTCTTCTCTCAATGTTATTCCAAAGAAAGCTTGGTCAAAATGGAATATGATGGTCTTGCTTTGCGTCCAAGTAACCTGGTAGTGAGAGCCTTTGACGGTTCTAAAAGATCAGTTCTTAGGGAAATCGAGCTGCCTGTGGTGATCGGCCCACAGATCTTCAAAACTATCTTCTACGTGATGGACATTCAGCCTGCATATAGTTGTTTATTGGGTCGTCCATGGATTCATGCCGCTGGTGCTGTAACGTCGACCCTTCACCAGAAGCTGAAATACGAATGGGAGGGTCAAGTCATCATAATCTGTGGGGAAGAGGATATTTTCATCAGTCATCTAGCTACTTATAAGTATATTGAAATGGACGGAGAAATCCATGAGAAAATGAACCAATGGTTTGAGGCCCTCAATGTCAATGAAGCAACAACTGAAGTGTCTGGTATTTCAATCTCCTCTTATAAGCAAGCTCGGAAGGTTGTTGAAGACGGGAATGCCCAGGGCTCGGGCAAGTTTCTTCAAGTTCAGATCAAGGAAGACAAGTTTGGGTTGGGTTACAAACCATCCCTACAGGTCTAAGAGGAGGCTGCTGAAGCTCCCAAGTTTATCAGTGGGGGAATGCTGACCCCGAATGCAATCAACAATGTGGAAGACGAGGCTGAAAGTGACTTCAACCTGGAGAGCTGGATTCGTCCAATGGTCCCAGGCCAGCAAGTCCTTAACTGGTCTTCCCAGGAAATTATAAGGATTACTTCTGCAGGGTAATTATTATTTCCTGTTTAAGCATGCATCAAGTCCTGCATCTTGCCCAAGGTGTCAGGACTCATTTTGTAATAGTGCCATATTTGTATTTTGTGCAAATGAATGATTAATGAACAAATGGACATCTTTTGCAAACGATCTTTTTTTCGCTCACTATCTTTCATTTTTGTTATTTTCGCACAAAGAAATAAATGACAATGTTTTTTAATAAATAACTCCATTTACACTTTTTCTAAACAAGATTAAAATCAATCACTAAAATGAACAAATTTCAACCCTTGCAGAGATAATCATCCAGATTGCACCGACAACGGCACTACTATGATCCTGTATGACTTCGACAATCCAATTAATCAAGCAGATGAAGGGGTTGATGAAGACTATTATTTGCCTTAGGAACTGGCTAGGTTGTTGAGATAAGAAGAAATAGTGATTGCTCCTCATCAGGAGGAAGTTGAAACTATCAATATTGGTACCGAAGAAGACAACTTTCAAGATATGCCAGGTCTTTTCTTGGTCCTATCAAGATATGCCAGGTCTAGATATGGATATTGTCATGCACAGATTGCCATTGAAAGAAGATTGTCCGCCAGTTAAACAGAAGTTACGCCGTACTCGCCCAGGTATGGCCATGAAGATTAAAGAAGAGGTACAAAATCAGTGGGACGCCGGTTTTCTCGCTTTAACTAGCTACCCGCCATGGGTTTCTAATATTGTACCCGTGCCTAAGAAGGATAGCAGGGTGCATATGTGTGTGGATTACCGGGATCTAAATAGAGCTAGCCCGAAGGATGATTTCCCATTACCTCACATTGATGTATTGGTGGATAACACGGCTCAGTTCTCAATATTCTCTTTCATGGATGGATTTTCTGGATACAATCAGATTAAGATGTCACCTGAAGACATGGAGAAGACAACTTTCATCACACCTTGGGGAACGTTTTGTTACAAAGTAATGTTGTTCGGTCTGAATAATGTCGGTGCAACATATCAACAGGCTATGGTAACATTATTCCACGATATGATCCATAAGGAAATCGAGTGCTATGTGGATGATATAATTGCCAAGTTCCTTACGGAGGAAGATCATCTGGTGAATCTGCTAAAGTTGTTCGAGCATCTAAGAAAGTATCAGTTGAAGTTGAACCCTAACAAATGTACATTCGGGGTACGTTCTGGTAAGTTGTTGGGTTTTATTGCAAGTGAAAAAGGAATTGAGGTTGATCCCGACAAAGTCAAAGCTATTCAGGAGATGCCTGCACCTAAGACTGAAAAAGAAGTTTGAGGGTTCCTAGGTAGATTCAACTACATTTCAAGGTTCATATCTCATCTCACTGCAACCTGTGAACCCCTGTTCAAGCTATTAAGAAAGGAACAAACAGTCACGTGGAACGATGATTGTCAAAGAGATTTTGACAAGATCAAAGAATATCTTCAAGAACCTCCAATTCTCATGCCTCGAATCGAAGGAAGACCTCTAATCATGTATCTGACAATATTAGAAGAGTCAATGGGGTGTGTGTTGGGCCAACATGACGAGTCTGGTCGAAAAGAGTATGCAATATACTACCTAAGCAAAAAGTTTACCGACTGTGAACAACGTTATTCACTGCTCGAGAAAACTTGTTGTGCTTTAGCGTGGGATGCTTTTCGACTAAGACAGTATATGTTGACTCATACTACCAGAAGGGTTGCAAGATGGCAAATGATTCTAACAGAGTATGACATTCAGTACACCTCTCAAAAAGCCATTAAGGGCAGTGTATTGTCTGACTATCTGGCTGAGCAACCCATTGATGATTACCAGCCTATGAGATTTGACTTTCCCGATGAAGACATCATGTTCTTGAAAGCAAAATATTATGAAGAGCCTGTTCACACCGAAGGGCCTGACCCAGAAGAAGCATGGACTATGATGTTGGATGGGGCAGTTAATTGCAACGGTCGTGGAATTGGTGCAGTTCTTATTACACCTAAAGGGATCCATATGCCTTTCTCGGCAAAACTCACCTTTGCTTGCACTAACAACGAAGCAGAATACGAAGCTTGTATCATGGGTCTTGAGGAAGCCATTGACCTCAGGATCAAAACCTTGAATGTATTCGGAGATTCAGCTTTGGTAATCAACCAGACCAACGGCAAGTGGTACACCCATCAGGAGAATCTGATTCCCAATTGTGACTATACTAGGATATTGTTGACCTTCTTCACGACAGTTAAGCTTGAATATATCCCTCGAGATGAGAATCAGTTTGCAGACACTTTAGACCCATTTCATCCATGATCAAAGTACAAACTGCCAATTACGTGCCTCGAATTTTGGTATCTAGACTGGACAGACCGACATATGTATTCTCTGTAGACACTGTCACCGACAATAAGCCTTGGTACCATGACATCAAATGCTTCTTGGAAACTCAGACATACCCACATGGGGCATCATCAAATGATAAGAAGACATTAAGAAGGCTAGCCGGAAGTTTCTTCCTCAATACTGATGGTTCTTTGTACAAGCAAAACTTCGACATGGTCTTGCTCAGATGCGTTGACAAAAAGGAAGCATACCTACTAATGCACGAAGTATATGAAGGTTCTTTTGGTACCCATGTCGGGGGACATGCAATGGCAAAGAAGTTATTAAGATCGGGTTACTACTGGATCACAATGAATGCAGACTGTTGTGCCTATGCCAGAAAATGCCACAAATTCCAGATCTACGCAGATAAAGTGCATGTGCCTCTGAATCCTTTGAATGTAATGTCTACGCCTTGGCCCTTCTCCATATGGGGCATTGATATGATTGGAAAGATTGAACGACTACTTCAAATGGTCACAGATTCATCCTGGTAGCTATTGATTACTTCACAAAATGGGTTGAAGCAGCTTCGTATGCAAACGTCACCAGACAAGTGGTAGCTAGATTTCTGAAAAAGCGATATCATTTGTCGATATGGAGTTCCCGAGCGAATCATTACTGATAATGATTCTAATTTGAACAACAGGATGATGGCAGAACTTTGTCGGGACTTCAAAATTCAACATCACAATTCTTCTCCTTACAAGCCAAAGATGAATGGCGCTATTGAGGCCGCTAACAAGAATATCAAGAAGATTGTGCAAAAGATGGTAGTTACCTACAAAGACTGGCATGAGATGCTACCATTTTCCTTGCATGGGTATCGAACCTCTATCAGAACATCTACTGGGGCAACAACGTATCAGCTTGTGTATGGTATGGAAGATGTCTTACCTGTTGAAGTTGAACTACCCTCCTTACGGGTAATGATGGATGTGAAACTGGATGAAGCAGAATGGGTCCAATATCGATATAATCAACTAAATCTGATTGAAGAGAAAAGATTAGCGGCTATCTGTCATGGGCAGTTGTATCAGAAGTGAATGAAGAAAGCCTTTGATCAGAAAGTCAGACCTCGGAAATACCAAGTGGGAGAGCTTGTTCTGAAAAGAATCCTTCCTCCTCATACAGACCACAGAGGCAAGTGGACACCAAACTATGAAGGTCCCTACATAATAACCAAAGTCTTCTCGGGTGGAGCACTGATGCTCGCAACTATGGATGGTGAAGACTTCCTGTCTCCTGTGAATTCAGATTCAGTTAAAAAATACTTTGCATAAAAGACCCGCTGGACATAAAAACAGAATGTAAGTCTAGGCAAAAATAGGGCATCCCGGTGAGTCAAAAACAAAATAAAAGACTCGGGCAAAAATAAGGGAAAATTTCAAAACAAATGTAAACCCGCTGAGTTGAAAAGCCGCATCGAACAACTCAGGCAAGAATGGGTATCCCGGTGGATTGAAAACTCGAAAGGGCGATCCACGCAAAATCAGGGAAAAAACAAACAACTGCATTCTAAATTCGTCTGTATCACTCACAACATGGCGAACTTCGAAACGACAAAGCGTCGGTCAGAATCAACCTTCTTCAGAAAGCAAGATAAGAAGAACGTCTGGGTCATACGGGTCATAGCAAAGGAAGCTCACTGAAGAGTCAACTTCAAACATTGCCAACACTTTTATTTTCTCAATTTACAGCAATCCCCTCCTTTCAAGGGATTCTCTTCTTTGACTGTACTTGCCTATTCAGGGCACTCAAATCAATCAAATTAGAATATTCAGTCACACTTTGTTGTTGCACATTTTTTGTTTCGTTTGCAAAATGTCCAAAAGTTCATGGAACAACCCTTGCATAAAACATAAGAGTCATTTTAATAAATACTTGCAGGAAATATGTTACTTTCAGGTAAACCTAACTCCTATGATGGAATCCGGTTGAGGATACCTCGGGACACTTGTGCATTTCCTTTGTTTAACAGGTTGCAGGTACTCAAGGCAGACCATTTCACAGCACGAGGCATACCGAGCATAGTATCCCCATCCATGTCGGCAATCACATCGCCAGCAGGACTCCTTGAAAAGAAGTATTTCCCCTTGAGAAATTCATCAATCCCCAGCGTATTACTTCCCAAAAGTTATCTCCTCCCCAGGCGGGATCTCCCGAGAAATGCCTGACGGCTTTTTCCCAGCAAAGTGGTCAGGAACTTTCTATTCCCCATCAGAGTTGCCATGATTCTCCATCCTCCGCAGAATCGGTGGAATTGCTTCCCCGCAAAATTGCCATTCTCTCCCCAGTAGAGCAATGCCTGAAACACTTCCCCAGCGGAGTTGCTGAGACTTCCTCGTCCCCAACGAGATCAGCCAATGATCTCTTTCCCCAGCCGAGTTCTCCCTTCAGACGGATCACCCAAAGATCTTTCTCCCCGCAGGATCCGGATCTCAGATCGGGTTTTCTCATTTGCATAATCATAGAATTCGCATCATTTTCATCGAAATAAGCATAACATTCTGTCTAATACGGAGCATTATGGCAAAAATCAAACATTTGCATGATTATGAGCCAGGTTCGAGCCAGTCACTTGCAAAATACCATATTCACCTCATCAGAAAAATACAAAACTCATATCCCTTGCAGATAAAAGTCAAAGCACCCCTTTGCACTCTCAAACATAGATACCTGTTTATATTCGTACATATTCTCTTCGGAACTCGTCTGTGTCATCATTCACCAACAAGTCAAACACTCGTCCGGTCTCTTGCTCAATATTTTGGCACTCGTCCATGTCTTGCACATATCTCCTCAGCAGATCATACTTGTACATACTTATACAAAAGTCCTCGATATTTGTCCGTATCTTATATATATTACCCCTCAGCAGATTTGGCACTTGTTTGTATTCCTTGCTTAACCGAGTGATACTCGTCCGTATCATCATCCTTAAACACGAGTTATCATTTGTTTCTACAGATACTCGTCCGTATCATGGTACTAAGGATGCTCGTCCGCGTCTTTGATCTATACACACTGTCAGACACTTATATCGTTTATTTTAAAAAAAGCGTAAGCACTCGTCCTTGTTTACCATTCCCCAGTAAGTCGCCAATAAAACAACCTTCTATCTGGCATTCGTCCTATGTCGTGATACTTTCGGCAGCCGTCCCCTGCCAGGTGATTGTCCTTCACCTTTGGATGACCGTCCCTCATCCTTTCCCCAGTGGAATCCCCATTGTTGGAACTTTCTATCCAGTATTTGTCCTTTGTCGTGATTAAGAGCAGTTGTCCCCTGCTAGGTGATCGTCCTTAACCCTTTGATGACCGTCCCTTATCATTTTATCTGATGGCCATCCCCATCATTGATCTTTTTATTCGTCATTCGTCCTATGTCGCGATAATCCCCAAGAGCAGTCGTACCCTGCTAGGTGATCGTCCTTCACCTCTTGATGATCGTCCTTCACCTCTTGATGATCGTCCTTCATCATGCTTATTCCGATGGCCATTCCCATCGTTGACCTTTTCTATCCGGCATCCGTCCTATGTCGAGATAAAGAGCAGGCTATCCCCTACTAGGTGATCGTCCTTCACCTTTGATGACCGTCCCTCATCAAATATTTCATTTATTCTTTAACCCGATGGTCGTCCCCGTCGTGGTCCCTTTTCCTTTTCCTGGTGATCGTCCTTCATCAGTTTAGCCCGATGGTCGTCCCCATCATTGTTTACTTTACTTTCCAAGCCTGATGGTTGTCCCCATCATTGCTTTTCTCAATCCCCTGAAAATTTTATTTCCCTACCCGATGGCCATCCCCGTCGCAGTTTCTTTATTTCCTAGCATGATGGTCGTCCCCGTCACTGCTTTGTCTACCATTTTACCCCCAGCAGTCGCCCTCTGCCCGAAGGTCGTCCTCCGTCGTTTCATTTGATACTCATACTGTACTACCTTTTACAATTTATATCCCTTTTCTTCTTCTCCCCAGCGAGTGCAAATTTCGGACTGTCTTTGGTATTCAACCACAAATTATCTTGTTTGTCTGTTAAGCCAGGCGCTTACATCCTGCATAGCTAACTCATGCTTGAATAGGGGCAGCTGTAAACACCCCAAATATTCCCTCACTTTTTCTCACACCATGGCTTGTGATCTTTCATTTTTGCATAAACATAGGCATGCCATCTCATATTGCATTTTTGTTTCATCTGCATCTAGGGTTTGTGATCTGAGCAATCCAAGAAGTGATATGAGCCATCCCAAAGGTCTTGAAGCTTACCAAGAGGGTCCATATGTGTTCCATGATAATAATATGCTCCCCAAAGTTCATAAAAGTCAAGGGATCACAAAGCATGGAAAAGGCATAGAGGCAGACTGAAGATTTCCTGCACAGATGACCTAAAATTAGGGTTTTGGTTTCAGAGGCCTTAATCCCAAATTTTTTTGTCATTCTTGTTCCTAATGGTATTAATATGTTATAAGGATCATGTGTATCAAATTTAATGAAGAAGTTCACTGTGGAAGTCATCTGATCATTGGGTAACTTCTTGAGCAAGTAAAGTCAAAATCAGGGCATCTGAGGCCTCCATCAAGGGTACCAAAGGGTCATCATTATCATTTTGAGTCTCTATGATATTTATTTGATCATTGAAGTGTTTGGAAGTTCACAAGATTGAAGAATTTTGAGTCAAATGCAAACTTGCTATTTTTGGAAATGACTTGTATTGGAAACTTTCCATTTTGGGAAAGATATTCAACCTATTATTACATGACCAAAAATGCTTCAAATGAAAAATTCTTGGACATGAACATTGTATATTATGTCTTCCCATTTTCAAAAAGTACAAGAACATGTCTTGATTCATCCTAGAACTCAAGATATGGCCTTTTAAAGTTGGCAAAAATCCTATAATTTTCAAGTGTGCACCAAAGAGGAGTTTTTGCAAAATCAAGTTTCAAGCCATTTCATGACCTCTAATCAATTTCTATGTACCATAACATGTCAAAGCAACTTCAAAACATCAGAATTGGCCCAAGAATGCATGGTTTTCATGGCTTGATTCACAAGAAATCTCAAAATGACAATTATGCATAAACTTTGCAAAAGTTATGGCAACTCTTCATCCACTTGTGCCAGCTGCATAAACTTGATCCTAAGGCCATCCATGAATCAAGCTGAGGCCAAGACACCACAAAAGCCATCTTTGACTCAGCCCATGCTTATGGTACCATAACTTTTTACTTTTTGCAAATCAAGCCATACCAATCAGCCTGTGCGACAACCACTCTCTGGCCAATCAGCATGACTTATGTGGACATCAAGGAGCCCATTTCACACAAGCTTGGAGCCTGAATTCTCAAGAACTTAGAAATCCCAAAATTTTCCATAACAATTCCTCTCTTTGAAACTCACTCCTCAGCCATCAAAACTTAAAATTTCTTTCACCATTCAACTCCACATAACACAAGGAACATTTCCCACCCATCACCATGGTCTGAAACACCCTAAAACAAAAACACGACTTCTATTGAACCAGAACTGAACCCTTCAAAATAGCCCAAATAAACTTCATCCAAGCATTCCATTAGCACAAGGGGGACCAGAGGAGTTATTTTGCACAAGAGGGAGGTCATGAAAGCTCCATTTTGAAGAAGCTCAGTTCAGGTATTCATCAAGAACAATTTTTCCAGAACTCTTTTTTCTTGTTGTCAAATGATTCTATATGCTTAGCTGATCACTCTGATATGTTTAGAATTGAAAATGATTGAGAAATGAGCATGTATGGTTGTTCTTAAACTTTGCCCGTGAAAATGTTTTTGATTCGATTTCCATGATTCTTGTGATATAAATGATGTTTGATGATTGGTTTTGATTATTTGATTGTATGATGATTGGTTTTGATGTTTGTTGATTATTTTTATTCATTTTCTTTGCATTTCTTTTTTTTAAAAATAGTAAAAACCATCAAAGAATTCTCAAACTTTGCATTTTTGTTTCAATTATTTTTCTCAACCTGAAAACATTTTTATTTTTATTTTTTGCATTAAAAATTATTTTTAATTAATTAATGGATTTTAATTAATTAAAAATGCATTTAGGTTTCTAAAAATCACCAAAATATTCATGAAGCATCCCAATTCATTTAGAAACATTTTCAAACTCACCATACAAATTTCTATTTATGTTTGATTACAATTTCACAATTTTCTTTGAATTAGGGTTCTTAAAAATCATATTTTATAACCCTAAATTGAAAAATTCATTTCTGCCTAACCATGATGAGTTTGAACTTGATTCTTCTTGCATTGTTTTACATATTGCATATAGTTTCTAGGTTATGTTTATCATATTTTTATCTTACATTTTCAATTTGATTTGCATTTTCCCTTTAGAAGCACCCAAAAACCCTAGCAAACTTAGCAATTTCATAACTTTCACTAGGTTAAGATTCTGACTTTCTCCTTTGAGGTGTGATCTTATATGGGATTAGGGTTTGTTTGAGCTTGATTTCAATTTGTTATCATGTTGAATGCTTCTGTTTTGGTCATATGCATCTCATGTTGTCATAAAACCCTAATTTTGCATCTTCATTTGCATTCTCCTTTGCATTTCATGAACTTATGAACTTGCCATGCCATTCCATTCTCTTGCATGACATCTTAGAAATCCTAGGACATGTTTGAAACATTTCTTGATTATTTCTTCATCCATTTGCTATGCTTTGCATCCATTACATTTCATGAACATCCATGTGTTTTCATGCTTCTAAACATGCTTCCTTTACATCTCATCTTTGTATGACCATTCATATGAATCTTGTATGACTTTGCATCATATCATATGCCATTTACATTGAATTTTCACTTCTGACTTTGGTCTTTGCATCTCATTTCATCTCATTTCCTTTTGCTTTATGTCTTATGCATCCATACTAACATTTCAGGTACTTTTGGTAAGTTATCTGGGAGGTGGATTTGCCTTCACCTCCCACCTCTTCTCATAATTCATATGCATTCTTACATGTCTTTAAAGTGAACTTGATTCACTTATGTTCTCTCCTTCTTACTTTCTTTCTTTTAATTTACTTATCTTCTTCAGGAAGTAAGTAACTTATGCTTTCTCTCCTTTTTTTCATCTGCTTCTTCCTTGTTGGCCTTGAAGTTCTTTTCTCTTAAACCTCACAAACCATAGGATGTCCAAGCATGATAACTTTTAGGGTTGTGTATAGTCCCCCATAGTCTTTTACCTTTGAGTATCCTTGAGTCTCTCTTCTCGTCTCAATAATCAGAGACTAAACTCTTAAAGCTTTAGGACTTTGGAATTAGGGTTATGCTTGCATCCTTATCTTAGGATGGAGTGTATAACTTTAATCCTTCGTGTTAAACCTTTAATTTGTTTACACCTCATAATCAAAACACATTAATAATCACTAAGACTTGATCTTGTAACTTGGGCCTTAAATTATGGTTCTATCTCTTCCTTATGGTTAAGAGGGACTAACCCTAGTGTTTAATGGACAAGTCCCCCTCAAGTCATCTTACAAACCATAAAATCCATTTCTTAATCCCATCCCTTAATTAAAATCCACTTTAATAAAGGCTTTTTATATAATGAATTTAATCCCCAACCATGGATTAAGTTGAGGTATCTTCCTCAACTTAAGTGTTCTCATCTATCATACTTCTATTAGGATGGTGTAATGAGTTCACTAATATGTGATTAGAGATTAAACTCATTATTTAACACTATACAAACAAAAACATCTAAATCATCACAAGTAGGTTAATGATCTTAGTCCTACATCATCATGGTAATTAAGATGAGATGCTTATCTCATACTTAAGTATGCTTATTATCCCTAATTAGGGAGGATATATGGGTTTAAAAACCTTTGATTTAGGCTTAAGCTCATTAACTTATGCAAAACACCAAAAACAATAAAAAACTGAAAACACAAAAAACAAACAATAATCGTCTCCTCCGGGATTCTTTTCTCATCACACTCATTCTATAAAAGAGAACTTGCTTCTTCCGTCTAATGCAAGACAGTTAGCACTCGTGCCAGACGAGTCATACACTTGAGCATAGGCAAGCAGGCAGTTCACAGTCAATTTATTTTCAGTCTCTTTGAGTCGAACTACGGTGTTCTGACTTCCTCATTGCATGAGAGGATACGTAGGCATAACTTAACGGTTATCGAACAAAAGTCTCTTTGTCATCCCCCTCTTTCAGCATTTTTTCTAAAGCCTCAGTTCCTGAGCAATTCACACCTTTTGTACTGACATGTGTATTTTCTTTCCCTAGATTTTGCACACAGATAGCACATACACTTACCCCTTTTAAGCACAATCTTGTAAGCATGGATCCCGTCGAGTACGATGGACAATCTGGGTGCTAATACCTTCCCAGGTCGTAACCAACCCTCTTTTTCAGTTTCTCTGGTTCGCAACCGTCTTATCCATCTCTTTCCAGGTTTATGCAGCATTACCTTTCCTTCGGGATAAAAATTCCTAGCTGGAGACTCTATTCATTCAACCACCTCATTTCTCTTTCGCCGACCGTTCGCGTCTGCACCTTGGGACCTTAGTGTCTTTTCATGGGAGCGACAATAGCTAACAAACAACATGCAAAACAGGTGTAAAAAGTGCGAAAATGCAACAATCAGCCTACATTTTACAACTACTTCAAGAAAAGACAGCTAAGGAATGCAAGACAGATTTGGATTTTTTTTCATTTATGCATACAATGAATTTCAAAAAATGCACGAACAACATATAACTTGATCAAATGCAACATAAACATGAAAGATTAACATGGATTATGAGCATGATTATTTACAATGACTTACTTATGAAAGAATGCACACACAAAAAAATGCAACAAGTATGCATTTTAAAGTTTTGAGCACATAAGCAAAAAAGGGGATGAAGGTGTGAACATGCATCACCTAAGGATTAACAATTAAACATGCATTGATACAAAAAACAGATTTGGTATCACATGAAAGTGTAATCAAGGATACAAGCAATATGCAAGAATGAATATGCATATATGATCATACATTTTCAAGTGAATCATGGCATGACATTAAAACACTCAAACAATTAAGAACTTGCATGTATCACAAAGATGATGCAAAACAGAATATGAAACATTCCTTTATGTGCTAATTGATGCATTTGAACCTAGCAACAACATGTACAAAGCACTTTATGCATTAATGAACAAATAAGCCCAAAATATGCAAAAAGTAACAAAACGCATGTCAAAACGACTCGAAACGATGGAATTATACACTTATATTGGTCCAAAAAATCCCCTAAAATCATGATCTATCACTACATGAACAATAAAGAAACAATACAATGCAAACATGCAATGAAAATTAACAATTTTTCAAAGTTCGAACAGCGTTAACTGGTTAACGGTATTGGTTAACCGGTTAGCGGTCCTAAAACAGCAACATCCAGTTCTGAAAATTACATGTTAACCAGTTAACCATATGCGTTAACCTGTTAACACTTACCATAATGTTGAAAAAAGCCAAGAAATAAGAACTTTTGGTCATGAATCTACTTTTAAAAAACCCTAACACATACATGAACATACTAGCATGAATTTTCTACTTAAAGATGGTATTCTAACACCTATTAGGACCTAGAATAAGCTACATTTCTAGCTTCTAACAACCAAAATAAGCATGACGCGATCAAATCGTAATCAAATGTAATAATGATAAAAAAAAGTAAGCATAACAAAGAAACGATAAAGAATGCCATACAGCGAGATGAAGTGAAATAAGTTAAAAGCGAAGAACGTTTCAGATCACCAACCTACAAAGCAGTGGCTTGCTTTGGTGTTTGTTGCTATGTCGATCGAAATGCAAATGATTAAAAAACCCGGAGATTCCTTTGATCCGCGAATGCAAAATAAATGCGATTCAATCTTGATGAACACTTGCGAAATCACTTCCGAAAAGTCGAAATCGATCCAAAGAATAGCAACACTTCTTCAATAAGCTCCCAAATTGATGATTGATGAAGGTTTAGCTTCAAGTTCTTCAAGTTTCAATGGAAAACTTGAAGAACTTCTATGGAGAAGCTTTGGTGAGTTTGGTGAAAAATGAAGAAACGTTGAGAGAAAATGGGAGTGATGAAGAGAAATTAAATTGAAATTGTGAAAATGAGGACGCAGTTGTGACGCTTGGAGTGAAATGGATTTATATAGAGGTTAGGCTTGGATTGAATCTTAGACATGGAATTAACATAGGTATTAGGTGTCACTCCCGAAGGTTTGCTTCCCAGTACAAGCGCGAACGGTCGGCGAAAAAATAAATGAAATGAAGATGAATAGAGTCGCCAGCTAGGCATTTTTATCCCGAATGAAAGGTAATGCTGCATAAACCTAGAAAGAGATGGATAAGACGGTTGCGAACCAGAGAAACTCAGAAAGGGGGTTGGTTACAACCTGGGAAGGTATTAGCACCCAGATTGTCCGTCGTACTCGACGGGATCCATGCTTACAAGATTGTGTTTAAAGGGGTAGTGTATATGTTATTTGTGTGCAAAAGTTGGAAAAGAAATGTACTAGTGTCAGTGCAAAAAGGTGAATGCTCAGGAGCTGAGGCATAAAAGAGAATGTTGAAAGAGGGGGAAGACAAAGAGACTTTTGTTCGATAACAGTTAAGTTATGCCTACGTATCCTCTCGTGCAATGAGGAAGTCAGAACACCGTAGTTCGACTCAAAGAGACTGAAAGATAAATTGACTGTGAACTGCTTGCTTGTCTATGCTCAAGTGTATGACTCGTCTGGCTCAAGTGCTAACTATCTTGCATTAGACGGAAGAAGCAAGTTCTCGTTTGTGAATGAAGATGATGAGAAAAGAATCTCAAAGGAGATGATTATTGTTTGTTTTTGTATTTTCAGTTTTGTTATTGTTTTTGGTGTTTTGCATAAGTTAATGAGCTTAAGCCTAAATCAAGGGTTTGTAAACTCATTATATCCTCCCTGATTAGGGATAATCAACCTACTTAAGCATGAGATAAGCATCTCAACTTAATTACCATAATGATGTAGGATTAAGATCATTAACCGACTTGTGATTAATTATATGTTTTTTGTGTTTTTGTTTAGTGTTAAGTAATGAGTTTAATCTCTAATCACAGATTAGTGAACTCATTACACCATCCTAATAGAAGGATAATAGATGAGAACACTTAAGCTGAGGAAGATACCTCAACTTAATCCATGGTTAGGGATTAAATTCATTATATAACAAGCCTTTATTAAGTGGATTTTAATTAAAGGAATGAGATTAAGAAATGGATTTTATGGTTTGTAAGACAACTTGAGAGGGACTTGTCCATTAAACACTAGGGTTAGTCCTTCTTAACCATAAGGAAGAATTAGAACCCTAATGTAAGGCCCAAGTTACAAGATGAAGTCTTAGTGATTATTAATGATTTGATTAAGAGGTTTAAACAAATTAAAGGTTTAACACTTAGGATTAAAGTTATACACTCCATCCTAAGAGAAGGATGCAGACATAACCCTAATTGCAAAGTCCTAAGACTTTAAGAGTTTAGTCTCTGATTATTGAGATGAGAAGAGTGACTCAAGGAGACTCAAAGTTAAAAAGCTAAGGGGGACTAATCACAACCCTAATTATTATCATGATTGGATGTTCCTATGGTTTGTGAGGCTTAAGAAAGATCTTCAAGGAATCCACCAATGGAAGAAGCAGATGAAAGGAGGAGGATGCAGAAGAATAAGTTACTTACTTCAATGAAGAATATAAGTAACTTAAAGAAAGAAAGTGAGAAAGATGGAACACAAGTGAATCAAATTCACTTCAAAAACAAATAAAATGCAAATTAAAGAGATAAGAATAAGTGAGAGGTGAAGGCAAATCCACCTCCCAAAATAACTTACCAAAACCTGTAAAGTTAGCATGAATGCAAAAAGTATAAAACATGAAGAAATGAAGTGAAATGAGATGAAATGAGATGAAATGACGAAAGTCATAAGTGTATATGCAATGTAAATTTCATGTAAGATGATGCAAGGGCATACAAAATACATATGTGTGATCATACAAAGATGAGATGCAAAGGAGGCATGCTTTGAAGTTTGAAAACACATGAAAGTTTATGAAATGAAATGAATGCTAATCATAGAAAATGAAGGAAGAAATGATCAAGCAAGGTTCTAACATGTCTTAAGATGTCTAAGATGACATATGAATGCATGAAATGTCATGGCAAGTTCATGTAATGATGCATATGCAAGGTGAATGCAAATGAACATGAGAAATTAGGGTTACATGGACATGTGAAATGCAAATGGATAAAAAATAAGCAAATAACATGATAAAAATTTGCAATTAAACTCAAACAAACCCTAATCCCATATTAGGTCACACCCCAAAGGAGAAGGTCAGAAACCTAACCAATCAAAAGTTATGATTTTCCTAAGTATTCTAGGGTTTTTGGGTGATTCAAAGGGAAAAATGCAAATCAATTTGAAAATGCAAGATAAATTCATGAGGAAAAATACCTATAAACTTCATGCAATATGCAACACAATGCAAAAAGAATCAACTTCAAACTCTTCTTGGTTAGGCAGAAATGAGTTTTCAAAGTTAGGGTTCAAAACTATGATTTTAATGACCCTTAATTCAAAGAAAATTGACAAACTATAATCAAACCTAAAAAGAAATTTGTGTGAAGAGTTTGAAAATGTTTCTAAATGCATTGGGATGATTCATTATTTTTTTGGTGATTTTTAGAAACCTAAATGTATTTTTAATTAATTAAAATACTTTAATTGATTAAAAATAACATTTAAATATTTTAAAAATGCTTTTTTAATGCAAAAAATAAAATAAAAATCATTTTTGGAATGAGAAAAATATTTAAAGTCAGAATGCAAAAGAAAATATTTTTTGAATGCTTTTTGCTATTTTAAATTAATTATGCAAGAAAATGCAATAAAAATGAAATAAAAATGATTTAAATGAGAAGTATGCAGATCCTAAGGCTGAGATTCAAACTAAAAGGGAGGGAATTGACTGCGCGCGCATCTCAATGGCTGACATTCAAACTGGGTTTTAATTATTTTTTATATTTAATTAATCAGGATTAAAAACTAATGGCGCATCTGGACCACTCATTGCCTAACCCTAATCACCATCCGACGGCCACGCATGCATCGGGGAAACTAACCCTAATTAGGGTTCTAATCACTCTCAGGTGACCGGAGCTAGCTCCGGTCATCTTCTCCGGCAAGCCAAACACCCTAACTTCTTCCCTAGGCTAAATCAAACTCTCTAAAGCTCCAGAAATGATCATTAAACATCAACAAGCAAGAATCAAGCATAAAAACAATTTATTTCACGCATACATGATGAATCGAAGCAAAAATCAATTTCACGGGCAAAATTTCAGAACATCATGAAATTCTTATTTCTCAACCATTTTCAATTTTAAATACATCAGGGTGATCATTGAAGCATGAGGAATCATTTAGAAACTTAAAAGAGAAGTTCTGGAAAAAAAAGTTCATCATAGCTACCTGAGTTGAAGCTTTGTGTTCTTTAGCTTTCTGACCTTTCCCTTGGTTCAAATCCACCCTAATGAACTTCCTGATGATGATGAGAAGCTTAGAGCAAGCTTATGATGGCTGTTTTGAAGTGTTTAGTTCTGAGTATGCAGAAATCGTATTTCTGATTAAGGGTGTTTTAGGCTATGGTGAAGGGTGGGAAATGATCCTGAGGTGTTTTTGAGTTAATTGGTGAAGGAAGTTTGAAGTTTCAGTGGTTGGTTTTTGAGTTTCGAAGAAGGGAAGTTTTTGAGGGATTTTGTGAATTCTGAGTTCTTGGATGATTCAGGCTCTTGTGTGTTATGAAATGGCTTGCATAATGTTTGTTTAAGCCAATGGGATTGCTCAAATAGTTGTTGTGGCACAGGCTGATTGGTATGGTGTGTTTTGCAAAAAAAGTCAAGATTTGTGTACTTGAGGTATGGGCCATGGCAGGTCTGGCTTTTTGGGGTTTCTGGCCTCAGCAGGTTTCATGGAGAGCCATAGAATCAAGATTATGCAGCTGGCACAAGTGGATGAGAGGATCCAATGCATTTTGCAAATTTGGAGAGTTTTGGCCCTTTGGTGATTTCTTGAAGTTCAAGTCATGGAAACCCTAGGTTTAATGCACAATTCTGATGTTTAGAGGTTGTCTTGACATGTTGTGAAGTGTTTGTGCATATTAGAAGTCATTAGAATGCTTGAACATGCCAAATTGCAAAATCCCTCTTTGACATGAAACTTGAAATTATAGGATTTTTGCAAACTTTGAAAGGCCATATCTTGAGTTCTATGATGAATCAAGACATGTTCTTGTACTTTTTGAAAAGGTAAAGACCAAATCTACAACTTTCATAACCAATAATTTTTCATTTGAAGCATTTTTGGTTATGAAAGAGGAGGTTGAAAAACTTTCCCAAAATGGAAAGTTTGCATTTCAAGTCATTTCCAAAAATGGCAAGTTTGCAATTGGCACAAAATTATTCAATATTGTGAACTTCCAACCACTTCTAAGATCAAATAAAGATCATAGAACTTTAATTTGATGAAAATACCCCTTTGGTTCCATTGTTGGGGGCCTCAGATGCCCTGATTTTGACTTAACTTGCTCAAGAAGTTACCTAGTGAACAAATGACTTCCACAATGAGTTTCTTAACCAAACTTGGTACACATGATCCTTATGACATATTAAGAACATTAGAAACAATAATGGCCCAAAAATTTGGAGTTAAGGCCTTTGAAACCAAAACCCTAATTTTGGTCATATGTGCAGTGAAAACCCTAACTCTGCTTCCATGCCTTTGCCAGATCTTGTGATCCCTTGACTTTCATGAACTTTGAGGAGAATAATATGATGGTAGAACACACATGGACCCTCCTGGAAAGCTTTAAGGTCTTAGGGATGGTTCAGATGGAATCTTGGATTGCTCAGATCACAAACCCTAGATGTAGATGAACTTGAACTTATGCAGTGAAGCAAAAATGCAATATGAGATAATATGCCTATGTTAATGCAAACATGAAAGATCACAAGCCATGGTGTGATATGAGTGGGGGAAAATTTGGGGTGTTTACATTAGGCTTGGGAAAATGAGGCTTGGAGTTAGGGTTGGAGTTAGTTGAAGTTAGTTAGGGTTTCTAGAATATTCCTTGGAATATGCTAGAAGAGTCTAGAAGGTGGTGGAAAGATCCAAGGGAAAAATGGAGTGTAAGGAAAGTTTGAAGAAAAGTGGAAAAATAGAAGGAAAAAATGGAGGGAAAAGTGAAAACAACTAAATTTTGAAGCTTTTTACCCAATTTTCGCTTGCGTTATCCAGTTAATGCTATAGGTAACCGATTAACGGAATAAAAATCTTAAATTTTCCTTTTTTTCTTGTGGGAAACTCCAGGAATACGCCTGCACCGTCCATTCCGAGTTGTTTTGGATTTTAATCCCTTCTAAGGCTTTGTGGGTGGCATTGAGCTCCTTGCAGAATCACTTGGCTCTTATTGATTTTGCGGATCGAATTGTTGGATGACTGATCACATGCCCTATGCTAGTAATCATGGATGTTATGCCTCATTTTTCTATGCAAAAATGCTTGGTCAGGTATGTAATATGCTATGCTATATTTAATGAAAATGAGAGGGACAATTTTGGGGTGTTACAAGGATCCTTAGTCGGAGAAGTGGTTTTTCCCCCTTAGCCTTGGAGCGGGTGACCACTTTTGTACCTGGAGAAGCATTGTTCTTCTTTTTGGTGCTCTTACCTTGCTTGTGCGAAGGAGTGCCATTAACCTTCTTTGCAGAACTTTCCATGATGTTGTGATGCAGATAATAGAGAAAATAGAAGTGCTATTTAAAAGGAAAGAAGTTGCGTGCTTATTGGCCAAACAAGAGGCAATAAAAGGGCGCGTGAATCCTTCCTTGAAAATGTCATTTCACAAAGATGTTTTGGCTACTACCTTGAATTGGAAAATGTGTCATGTAATAATGAGGCCTGAAAAGCTAGAACTCTGCCGCCAATAATAAAGTTAAGACATTAAAACATTTTAACCTGAATTTAAGTTAGAACCTATTTGACCTAAAGGTTGTTTTTGACGACCAGGTTAATTTATTAATTATGCGAAAAGTATAATTATAATGCAAATCGAAAAGTAATAAAGTGCACAAATTTTTTTAAAAGGGGCAATCATGCCCTAATTATCATTACATAATGGCTACAACAGGGCCAACGGAAATAATGATAAAACAAAAAAAATCTGAAAGACTGTTGAAAGGCTAAAAGGGAAGATTTGATTGAAATTGAGGAGATTATATTGGGTGATCAGCAGACAATTTTCACAAAAAGCCTTGTCGAGCTTGGCTTCAGCTAGTTTCTTGTCGAGAGCCTCAGCTGCATCAATATGGTCAAGTGTGTTCTTTAACTCAACCTCTAGCTCAGTGCTGCCAGCTTGACTCAACTTAAGATTTTCTTTCTTAGCATCAACAATATTTTTTTAAGCTCCTCAAGCTCTTGTTCCCAGACTCCAATGGTTATATTATTTGCAGCAATTTGCTTTTCCCTCTTGGACTACTAGAAATCAAGCTTTTCGACTCTAGCTTCTGCTTCCCTTGATAACTCCCATGCATTCATGCTCTGAGGCCCAACCCTTTGAATGACATCATCAACATTTGGGGCTAATTTAAGATCATCAGCCATCCAATTCACCAAATTACTTAGCTCTATAAGGTACGCATAAATTTTAGGGTCAACAGTTGAGAGATCCAGCGTCTGCAAAGTGTCCTTCAGCCAGAGGTGTGTAGTGGGGTCATTGTAAACACCCCAAATTTGCCCTCACTCATTCACACCATGGCTTGTGATCATTCTCATATGCATAAACACAATCATATCACCTCACATCTCATTTTTGATTCACTGCATAGCTTTCAAGGCATCTGCACATAGGGTTTGTGATCTGAGCAATCCCAAAGCTTCTTGAGGCATTCCAAAGGCAACCAATCAACTCAGAGGGGTCCATGTGTATTCTTATATCATATTTCACCTCCTCAAAGTCAAAATTGCAGAGGAATCACAAGAGCTAGGGTTTGAGGTGCACAGTTGACTGAAAATTAGGGTTTTGGTTTCAGAGGCCATAACTCCAAATTTTTTGGTCATTCTTGTTTCCATTGATCTCTATATGGTATAGGGAGTATGCATATCAATTTTCATGAAGAAATTCCATGGGGAAGTCATCTGATCAAGGGTTGACTTTTTAGACAAGTCAGTGTAAAATCAGGGCATCTGAGGCCCCCAATGACCCAACCAATGGGTGATCTTCATCATTTGGGTGTATATGGTCTTTATTTGATCATGGAAGAAGATTGAGGTTCATGGAAATCAAGAATTTAGGGTTTTTGCAAATGTTGACTTTTGGGCATAGTTGACTTTTCAAGAATGCATCATTTTAGGTCATTTTTCAAGCCTTGATTCTTGATCCAAAAAGGCTCCAAATGAAAAAACTTTGGTCATGAAAGTTGTAGATCTCATCTTTCCCTTTTCAAAAAGTACAAGAACATGATCAAACTCTTCATGGATTAAAAGTTATGGCAATGCAAAGTTGGCTAAAATCACTTATTTTCAAGGCATGCCCTAAGTGAGAATTTTGCAAAATCATGGATCAATGACTTTTGCAGCCTCAAGTTCACCTCTAACCAATGTGCCAACATTCTACAAGTCATAAAGTTCAGATTGGACTAAGTATTGCTCATGTTTTATGGTTCATATAACAAGATTTCTCACATGTGAACAAAAGAGCAACAACTTGCAAAACCATCATGATCACTTCCTACCACTTGTTGCCTTGGATGCTGAACCAAGCTAGCCTTTCCCCTCACCATGCTGCGCCAGCCCACACACTTGTACTAGCCTAGAACACAACCCATGCCTCTCTTACACAAAGGTTGACAATTTGCAAAAGTGGCCATACCAATCAATAAAGGGCAGGTCACATCATCTGACCAAGGAGATTAGTTTATGTGGATCAAATGCTGGCAAAACATAAGAAGAAGCAAGGCTGAAACTCTCTCCACCAACACATACACCAAAACACTCCATTTTGCATCTTCATTCGAATTTGTTTTCTCAGCTTACAAACACAAAAGCCAAGTCCATAGATCAAATCACCGTGCTTCATTGACCCCAAAACCCACAAGACCCAGGCCTGAAACAAGCCACAACCCCATTTCACCATTTTCACTCCATAAAGCAAAAGCATTCGAATCTGCTTCTACAAGCCAAGAACACTCAAACAAACTCCACACATCAACTCATCTTGCTCCACTGACCAGAAACCACCCACTACCTTGGCCTGAAACCCTCCATAACTCAAATACGATTCTCACATGCCCTTGGTCAGAACTTCTGCAAATTCACTCAAGAGACTTTTTAAACTCCAACTAAGCATCCAAAGCTTCAAAGGGGGATCATTGGAACCTGTTTGAGCCAAAGAACTAGCCAGAGAGTGCCAGGAGTCAAAGCTTCGATTCAGGTAGCCTTGGAATTTCATTTTTCCAGAACTCTCTTTTCTTGTTTCTAAAATGATCCTTATGTTCCCCTGAGTGCATTGAACCTTTTACTTTTGAAAATGATTGAGTTTTGAGGCTGTATGCTTGATCTGAAAGTTTGCCCGAAAATTTGTTCTTGCTTGTTTCTCTTGATTTAGTGGAAATAAATGGGGTTTAAGTTAGGGGTTAGGTTTAATGATGTTCAGGGATGAAATATGGAGAGTTTGGTGGTGATTTGATGCGTATTCAGTGAGATAGTAGTTTTGACTTGCTGGAGAAGACGACCGGAACAGTGTTCCGGTCGCCTGAAAGTCATTAGGGTTTGTTTAATTAGGGTTAAGTGTAATTAAGCCAGTTTGAATATGGTCCGTTCATTCCCGCGCCAAGTCAATTCCCGCCCTGGCCACTTTGAATCTCACGCGTTGGATCAGCATACTTCTCATTAATCCATTTAAAATTCATTTTATTTTCATTTTCTTTGCATTTTATTTGCATAATTATTTTAAAATAGCAAAAAATTCATAAAAATTATGAAACTTTTTCCTTAAAGTTTTAATAATTTTTATGACCCAAAAATATTTTTATTTTATTTTTTATCATTAAAAAAGTATTTTTAAATATTCAAAAGATTATTTTTAATTGATTAATGAGAATTAATTAATTAAAAATACTTTTAGGTATTTATAAATTACAAAAAAATTCATGAAATGTTCTAAGACATTTAGAAACATTGTCCAACTTTCAAACCAAATTTCGTTTTTGATCTTGATGCATTTTAAGAATTTTTCATTGAATTAAATCATTTTTTATGCATTATTTTGATCATGGATTCAAAAATTCATTTCTGCCTATTGGTGAAGGTTGTGACATTGATTCTTTTTGCTTTGTCTTGTGTTTAACATGTAGTTTCTAGGGTAAAAAGGCCATGAATTGTTCTTGCATTTTCAAATTGCTTGGCATTTGTTTTGATAAGAACCCTAAAAAACCCTAATAACTTAGAAAATTCATATCTTGAGTTTGGTTGAGAGTTGAGAGCTCCCCTTTGGGCAGTGGTTCATCATAGGCCTAGGGTTTCTTTGGGTGCCATTTTCCATTTTTTATCATGAGGTTTGCTTCTGTTTTTGGTTTGTGTTTGGTGTTTGAACCATGAACCCTAATTTGGGCTTTCATTTGCATCCTTCTTGCATTTCCTTGCATAACATGACTTGCCATTGCATTTTGTGCATTCTTGTGATCCATTTGACATCTTAGGACATGTAGAAAGCATCTTTGATCATTGCATCCCATATTTGCTATGTCATTTGTCTTGTATGATTCATAACTTTTCATGCTTGTTCATGCTCCTTAGCTTGCATCATTTGCATTCATAACCTTGTATGAACATCCCCATTGTCTTGCCTCATGTTTGCAGCACTTCATAACATCATAATCATCATCAACATGCTTCTGGTTTTGCTTAGCATCATATCATTTCATCTCATCTTACATTGCATTGCATTTCTTTCTAACATTGCAGGTGGTAAGTAAACTTGAGAAGTGGATTTGCCTTCACTTCTCATACCTTTTCTTTTCATCTCTCTTGCATCCATTGCTGCATTTTTATATGTGTTTGAGTTTGAGCTTGCTCATTCTTCTTCTTCCCACTTTCTTTCTTCAAGTGACTTGACTTCTTGAATGAAGCAAGTCACTTTGCTTCTCTTGATCCTGTTCATCTGCTTCCTGGTGGTTCCTTTGAAGATTGTTCTTGCAAACCTCATAAACCTTAGGATCATCCAAGCATGACAATGAATTAGGGTTTTGATTAGTCTCCCCTCATAGTTTTACCTTTGTGTCTCTCTTTGAGTCTTCTCTTCTCATCTCCTAATCAGGGACTAAACCCTAAAGGCTTTAAGACTTTGTGCTTAGGGTTATGCCTGCATCCTTCTCTTAGGATGGAGTGTATAACTTTAATCCTAAGTATTAAACCCTTAAGGTGTTTAAATCTCTTAATCAATCCATCTAATAATTATCAAGACATTACACTTGTAACTTGGGCCTTGCATTAGGGTTCTAATTCTTCCTTAAGTGGTTAAGAAGGACTAACCCTAGTGTTAATGGACAAGTCCCTCTCAAGTTGTCTTACAAATCATAAAATTCACTTCATCATCATATCATTAATCTAAAATCCACTTAATAAAGGCTTGTTTTGTCATGGGTTTAATCCCTAATCATGGATTAAGTTGAGGAGTTTTCCTCAGCTTAAACATTCTCATCTATTATCCTTCTTTTAGGATAGTGTAATGGGTCTGTTTAATCCTTGATTATGGCTTAACCTCATTACTCAACACTAAACAAAAACAACAAAAACATCTAAATAATCACAAGTAGGTTAATGATCTTAATCTTACATCAAAGGTGATTAAGTGTGAGAATCTGACTTCACACTTAAGGTATTCTCATTACCCCTAATCAGAGGGAAGATGTGATGAGTTTACTAAATCCATTGGTTTAGGCTTAAGCTCATTTTCTTATGACAAAATCAAAAAAAATAAAAGACTGAAAACTCAAAAACAAACAATAATCGTCTCCTCCGGGATTCTTTTCTCATCATACTCATTCACAAACGGGAACTTGCTTCTTCCGTTTAATGCAAGACAGTTTTCACTTGAGCCAGACAGGTCATACACTTGAGCATTGACAAGCAAGCAGTTCACAAGTCAATTCATCTTTCAGTCTCTTTGGGTCGAACTACGGTGTTCTGACTTCCTCATTGCACGAGAGGATACGTAGGCATAACTTAACAGTTATCGAACAAAAGTCTCTGTACATTCCCCCTCTTTCCAGCTCATTTCTTTAAGCCTCATAATCTTGAGCAATTCATTCTCATTCCCACACTGACACTGTACATTTATACACTTCACTTCTTTTACACTGACACCTGTACATCCTTTTCCAGCTATTTTACACACAAATTGCACTGACACTACCCCTTTATAACACAAATCTTTTAAGCGTGGATCCCGTCGAGTACGGCGGACAATCTGGGTGCTAATACCTTCCCAGGTTGTAACCAACCCCCTTTCTCAGTCTCTCTGGTTCGCAAACCGTCTTATCCATCTTTTTCTAGGTCTATGCAGCATTACCTTTCCTCCGGGATAAAAATGCCTAGCTGGCGACTCTTTTCATCTCCAGTGAGTTCACGGCTGTGTGTTCTCATTGTCCCCCTCGCCGACCGTTCACGTCTGTACCTTCATATGACCCTGTGTCATTTGTCGGGAGCGACAGCTTGGCGACTCTGCTGGGGATCCTTTATTTTGCAACCAGGGCTTCTGGTTCTCTTTGTGGGTTCCTCCTAGCGCTTGATTGATTTGTGTTTACTGGGGTGTTATGTGCTGGTATGTGCTTGTATTTATTTTTGTTTATTGCTTTATGTACAGTTGATTTATTGCTTTCTTTATAGCTTTATATTTTTCATACTGTCATACTGTGCTGGCTGGATCTGGTTTTTCTTTGGTGGGTGGGTATTTCATTGAGAGTTAAGGTCCTATACCTGGGACCTGAGTGACACCTAGGCTAAAGTGGTTCATGTTCTTTCCCATTCCATTTCGGTCTGGTGCGGGAATATGAAACACGGTTCAGATATGGGTTTCTTCTTGAGAACTCTGTGTTGCAGATTTCCTGCAATGCTAGGGCTATCTGGGAAGCCTGCTAAGTCTGGATGACCTTTAGTTTTGACCTTCAGAAACTGAGGAGAATTAGAGGAGGAACTTTTATGGTTATTGTAAACACTGTACCTCCGGGTTGGAAGTGTTTACACCTCCCATAACTGATCCAAGTCTGAGGATCCTTGTTTTAGAACACCACCTGTGAGGGGGTTGGGCTGTTTACAGGTTTGCAGGTACCTTGACCTCAGAATACCCTGTTACTTTGACTTTGTTAAGAGTACTCCATGTTGGATAGTTCTTGTGATTCTGAACCTTGGACATGTGGATCTTTATTTGAGTCCCCCACCCTGGTTACTGGATTTTTAGACCTCCATCTGGAATTCTTGAACACACATGGATCTATACCAAGGCAGTTAATCAGATCCAGCTCAGTCACAAACCCTTGCATATCATTTGCATACATACCCATTGCATCATATTAACATATGCTTATTTGTGTTTCAGGGTATCCACCTTCATCTGGTTTTGGTTTTGACCCCATCTGCAGTATTGACCTATCTCCACCAGCACTTGCTTCAGCCTGTCAGCCATATACTCCAGTTACTTGCACTAGCCAGCCAGTGGCCCACTCCTCAGCATCTTCATCAGCACTTATCCTACTCAGTCCTCAGCATCATGGCTCCAAAGAAAAGCAACATCACCTATCATTTCTTCCAACCAGACTTATCAGACATCAGGAGGATCCAAACCCTGATCACCCCAGATCACATTCCTTTGTTCAGGGAGCATTATGGGGATATACTTGACTTGGTCATGGATCTGGACCCTTCACAGAGGAGCCTCATCCACACCTGCATTCAGTTTTATGATCCCCCATTGAGATGTTTCACCTTTCAAGACTTTCAGTTGGGGCCTCTTTTAGAAGAATACTCATCTTTGATTGGTTTGCCTATCAAGAGGGAAATCCCTTTCAACCCTGAAATGGTCTTTCCCAGCAATAGAGAGATAGCAAAAGCCTTGTATCTGGAGCCTGTTTTGATTGAACAGCATATGACCTCTAAAGCTGGGATCCCTGGATTTCATCTGGACTTCCTGATTTCTCAAGCTAGTCTGAAGGCCTCCCTGGGGGAGTGGAAAGCTGTTTGCGCTCTATTGGCCTTAAGTGTATATGGAATTGTGCTGTTTGCAGATGAGCCTCGATTCATCAGCAAGAATGCAATCCACTTGTTCATCCTGAAGAACCCAGTGCCAACCTTGTTAGGAGATCTCTATTACTCAGTACATCAGAGAAATGAGAAGCAGAGGGGAAGGCTAGTGAGGATTTGTGCTCCATTATTCCATGCTTGGCTTCTCAGGCATCTACCCAGGACAGATGCATTTCTCAATCCTCATCAGCAAGGCAACTGGGCTAAGAGACTCACTGTCCTAACTTCAGCAGATATCAGATGGTGTACTCAGAGCACCAAGGGCAGAGATATGATCACCAGCTGTGGGCACTTTCCCAATGTGCCTTTGATAGGAGTTAAGGGAAGTATCAACTACAACCCTCTGCTGTTCAGAAGGCAATTAGGCTATGCACTGGTCCATACTCCCAAGGAACAAGATTTGGTGGAAACCCTCTACTGTGAGAACAAGATTAGTCTGGCAACTGTTAGGCAGGCTGCCTGGGCCTGGGATCATGTTCAAACCAAGGGAATCACCATTCTGGGGAAGTGCAATAATGTGGCATCAGTCCAATATTATGAGTGGTCCCATGCTAGGGCCCAATTCTCTGGAATGCCCTTTACCATAGAAGACATGCCTGAGTCATCTTCAGCACCACCCCCTGCCACTATCAGTTTGGAGGAGTTTGAGAGCTTGAAGGAAAGAAATGAGAAGTTAACTCAATCCTTGCAGAAGACCCTCAGGGAAAGGAGTGAAGGTGTGAGGGAGATTGAGAGATTGGAGAAGTTAAGAGTAGAACACTTGACTAAGATTGAGAAGTCTGGAGATTATATCAACAAGTCCAAAGCTGGTGAGCGGATTCTGAAGAATGCTTGTAAAGAAGCCCAGTTCCAGAGAGCAAGAACAGACTTGTACCTGAAAGAGAGTCAGGCCAGGTGGGTCCGGATCACTGAGGCCCGTACTCTAGAAGACAAGAGAGCTCAAGACAAGATGGAGCAGATGGAAAAAGCTCTGGCAGCAGCCCAGGAGGAAATATCAGAGCTGAAAATCAAAGCAGGAGTGAAGAGGTCTAAGGACCAAAGTCAGAACAAGAAATTGACTGCAGCTGTTGCAACAAGAAACCTTCTCATCAGAAGTCTCACGGAGCATCCGGCTGATCCTGTGACCGAAGCACTTCTCAAGGAAGTTCATGAGGATGAGTTTGGCCTTGGAGTTTGATCATTTGCTTGTTGTTGTTCCTATTTCATGTACTTTTGCTTTTTTGTGATGTATTTTGGCCCCTTTGAGGGTTTGTGTTGTAAACTGAACGAGTTGTATTATTTCACCTTTGTAATATATTTGTGTTGGTTTCTATCTGGATTCACATCAAAAGCAACTTCAACAGCAGCATCTTCAAGGGTCTGGAAGGGTCAAAACTGAAGGCCAAACCGGATACCTTGAGAACAAATAAGCATAACTGCATTGCATGCTAACCCTTTTGTTTGTTTTGTAGGTTTTTGTTTTGTTGTTGCTAACCTCTGTTGTGATCCTCAGGAATTATTGCTCGCCGCCGGGTATTTCCTCTCAACAGGCCTCACAGGTACCCAACTAGAAACAACCTTCCGGGAATTCAGATGGATCAGATGCAACAAGACCTTACGGAGGTCAGAAACCAGATGGCAAACGAAAGGTTAGAGATGAGAACGCAGATGACGCAATTCATGGAAGTTATGAACAACATGGCTCAGAGCCAGGAGAGACTGAGGGCCATGGTGGAGAGGCAAAATCAAGAGGAGCCTCATGTAGGAACTGCAGGCACCAGTAATAATGAAAGGGTGCAACCACATGTTACCCCCCCTGTGTTTGGCCCACATCTCCATCCAGAGGCCAACATCCCAGTCAACATTCAAGGGACAGCCACTGCAGCCAGAGTACTTCAAGAAGATCCTCAGGAGGACCAGTATACAGTAATGGGTGCCGGAGAGGAAACTTATGATAGACGGTTGGAAGAAATAGCTGAGAAATTGAGGTCCTTAGAATCTCAAAATTCTTTGGGTTTCGACGTCATGGACATGGGTTTGGTAGAAGGGGTCAGGATCCCCCATAAGTTCAAGCCTCCATGTTTCGAAAAGTATAATGGGACTTCATGCCCCCGGACTCATTTGCAATCATTTCTGGGAAGGCTGAAGGCCTATACAATGGATGAGAAATTGTGGATGTTCTATTTTGAAGATAGCTTGACTGGAGCATCTAGGGAATGGTATTCCCATCTGACAAGAGCAACTATTAGATGCTGGAAGGACCTGGCAGAAGCCTTCATCAGACAGTATCAGTATAATCTAGATATGGCACCCAACAGGACCCTCCTAATGGGAATGTCACAGTCTTCGAGGGAGAGTTTCCGAGAGTATGCCCAAAGGTGGAGGCAACTGGCTGCTGCTGTTCAACCACCAATGTCTGAGAGAGAAATGGCAGACATGTTCATGAACACTCTTCAGGGAACGTATATTGACAGGTTGGCTGCTTTCTCTTCCACCAGCTTCGCAGATGTTGTCATAGCTGGGGAGAGAATTGAAAGCCTGTTAAAAATGGGAAAGATCTCAGACAACGGTGCAAGCTCGTCCAGTAGTACAAGAAAGCCTTTTGCAGGCCCGAGAAGAACTGGCGAGACCAATGCCATTCACACCAACAGGGGTAGGCCCCAATATGTTCAAAGGTCAATAGCAGCAGTCACTATCCCTGCTCCAGCTCACCCTCAGCCAGCCTATCAACCTCCTCAACAAAACTTCCAACAACAACCTCAGTATCAGCAGAATCAGTATCCTCCAAGGAACTTCAACAACAACTCCAACAACAACAATCAACTGAGGCCATTCCAACAAAGGCCATCCCAAGCTAACAGAGTGATCGACCCGATCCCAATGCCGTATGCTGCCTTGCTGCCACAACTTCTGAAACTCAACCTGGTTGAGCTAAGAACGTTGGCACCGCCGGACCCCAACAGTCTACCAAGGAACTATGACTCCAATGCTAGGTGTGCTTTTCACTCGAACGCACCTGGTCACAGTACAGAAAAATGCAGGGCTCTGCATATGAAGGTACAAGACTTGGTAGACTCCAAGGCTCTGAATTTTGCACCTCCTCCCAATGTCAATAAAAACCCAATGCCAAACCATGGCGGTCCTCGAATTAATGCTATTGAAGAGGACCAACCGTCTTATTTAATAACAAGTGTGGATCAGATCCGGACGCCATTGGTGGAAATCAAAGCTCAACTCCGTGAAAACCAAATATTTCCGGGGTGTGAACTAGGGTGTCCCTACTGCAACATTTCATGGAATGGGTGCGAGGACTTGAGGAATGGCATTGACAGCCTTATTCAGAGTGGCTTGCTACAGATCACTACATCATTCCCGACAAATCCGGCAACTTCATCAACAACGGTTTCAGATCCTCCTACAAATGCAGCAACTATTGTTCCCGACAATTCATCAGCACCATCAACAAGTACTTCACCTGTCCTTCCAAATGATCAGTTGCCAACAGTTCCTCCTGCTACAACTTCAGCTTCATTCCATTTCGACTCTCCATCAACGACAACAACAGTCCTTCCAACAGTACCTCCTACAACACCAGCAATCAATCATGAAGATGTCTCTACCGTCACCATATTCTATGATCCTGAAAATAACTCCGCCTACCATTCAGAAGGTGCTGCTCCCGCCAGAGCGCCAGTTACAATCTTTTACGATCCACAAACAATAACAGTCCCTTCAACAGCAGCAATCAGTCCGGTCACTGTCACGGTGCCTGGACCAGTACCATATGAAAGCAATAGGGCCATCCCTTGGCACTATGGCTCTGACATATACTGCGAAGGAAAAAGAATCACTCTTGAAACATCAACACCTGCACCACAAGTAGATAATGTGGGGGGAGGCGGAGGCTTCACTCGAAGCGGACGTCTCTTTGCTTCACAAGTTCAAAGACCTACAGCCGAAGCAGAAGCTGCTGCCAAGGCGAAAGGAAAAGGCCCGGTGCAGGAAGATCCAGCTGTCAAAGAAGCCCTGAAGACCCCATTTGATCAGGAAGTTGATGAGTTCATGCGAATCATCAAAAAGAGTGATTATAAAATTGTGGATCAGCTTCACCAGACGCCATCCAAAATCTCTATTCTCTCACTGCTTATGTGCTCCGAAGCCCATCGGAATGCACTACTCAAAGTCCTGCACGCAGCTTACGTGCCTGAGGAGATTACTGTCAACCAATTGGAAACCGTGGTTGGAAATGTTACTGCTAGCAATGGGCTAGGGTTTACCAATTCTGACTTGACAACGGATGGCTGCAACCACAACAAAGCCTTGCACATAACCATGGAATGCAAAGGAGCTGTCCTTTCTCATGTGCTGGTGGACACAGGTTCTTCCCTGAATGTCTTACCAAAGAAGGCTCTGGTGAAGTTAGAATACGATGGATTGGCATTGAGACCCAGCAACCTGGTAGTAAGAGCCTTTGATGGTTCTAAGAGATCGGTTCTGGGAGAGATTGAGCTGCCTGTGACAATTGGCCCGCAGACCTTTAAAACTATCTTTTATGTGATGGACATTCAGCCCGCCTACAGCTGTTTGTTGGGTAGACCCTGGATTCACGCCGCCGGCGCAATAACGTCTACCCTTCACCAAAAGTTAAAATTTGAGTGGGAAGGCCAAGTTGTCACAATCTGTGGGGAAGAGGATATCTTTGTTAGCCATCTGGATACTTATAAATACATTGAAATGGATGGAGAGATCCATGAAACAATGAGCCAAGGTTTTGAGGCCTTGAACGTCAATGAAGCATCTGCTGTATCTGGTACTCCAATGTCATCTTACCAACAAGCCCGGAAGGTAGTTGAAGAAGGAACTGCCCAAGGCTGGGGCAAGGTCTTAGCTGTGGAAGAGAAGAAGGACAAATTTGGGTTGGGTTACAGACCAACTCAACATCAAGCAAAGGCTGCTGGAGAGCCTGGTTTTGTCAGTGGGGGAATGCTTACCCCCGATGCTATCAACTGTCTGGAAGACGAGCTGGAAGAGGAGCGCAATCTGGAGAATTGGATTCGTCCGAAGATCCCGGGGAGCAGTGTCTCGAACTGGTCTTCCCAGGAAATTATAAGAGTTACTCATGCAGAGTAATTATTATTTCCTGTATTTTTATAAGCATGCATCAAAGTCTTGCATCTTGCCCAAGATGACAAGACTCATTTTGTAACCAGGGCCATCTGTACTTTTGTGCAAACAAGATTAAATTAATGAAATATCAGACATCTTTTTGCAAACGAGTCTTTTTCTTTTCTGCTCACTGTTTTTCCATTTTTCTTTTTGTACAAAAATAAATGGCGGTGTTTTCAAAATGTTGACTTCATTTCACTTTTTTCTAAAGCAAGATTAAAATCAATCACTAAAATGAACCAACTTAACCCTTGCAGAGAGTGCCTTCCTGACAGCACCGACAACAGCACGGCTATGACATCGTATGACTTTGACAATCCGATCAATCAAGCTGATGAAGGGGTTGATGAAGAATATGAGCTTCCTGAAGAGCTAGCCAGGTTGTTGAGACAAGAGGAAAAGGTTATTACCCCTCACCAGGAGGAGGTTGAAGTGATTAATCTTGGTACAGACGAAGACATGAAAGAAGTTAAAATCGGGGCCTGCCTGCAAGACTCAGTGAAGAGACAGCTGATAGATCTGCTTCAAGAGTATGTTGATGTGTTTGCTTGGTCTTACCAAGATATGCCAGGGTTGGATACCGACATTGTTGTGCACAAGCTGCCTTTGAGAGAAGAATGCCCTCCAGTCAAACAGAAGCTGCGCCGAACTCGCCCAGACATGGCTATGAAAATCAAGGAAGAGGTACAAAAGCAATGGGACGTCGGGTTCCTTGCTGTGACTAGCTATCCGCCGTGGGTTGCTAACATAGTACCCGTGCCTAAGAAAGACGGCAAAGTAAGAATGTGTGTTGATTACCGGGATCTGAACAGAGCCAGCCCGAAAGATGACTTCCCATTACCTCACATTGATGTATTGGTGGATAACACGGCTCAGTTCTCGGTATTCTCCTTCATGGATGGATTTTCAGGATATAATCAGATCAAGATGTCACCTGAAGACATGGAGAAGACAACATTCATCACACCTTGGGGCACGTTCTGTTACAAAGTGATGCCATTCGGACTGAAGAATGCTGGTGCAACGTATCAACGGGCTATGGTGACATTATTCCATGATATGATCCACAAAGAAATAGAATGTTATGTGGATGATATGATCGCCAAGTCCCTTACAGAGGAAGATCACCTGGTAAATCTGCTCAAGTTATTCAAGCGTCTGAGGAAGTATCAATTGAAGCTGAACCCCAACAAATGCACATTCGGGGTGAGATCTGGTAAGCTGCTGGGCTTTATTGTAAGCGAGAAAGGGATTGAAGTTGACCCTGATAAAGTCAAGGCTATTCAAGAAATGCCTGCACCAAAAACTGAGAAAGAAGTTCGAGGGTTCTTAGGTCGATTGAACTACATCTCACGGTTCATATCTCACCTCACAGCAACCTGTGAACCCTTATTCAAGCTGTTAAGAAAAGAACAAACGGTCAGGTGGAATGAAGACTGCCAGAAGGCTTTTGACAAGATCAAGGAATATCTGCAAGAACCTCCAATCCTCATGCCGCCAGTTGAAGGAAGACCTCTGATTATGTACTTGACAGTATTAGAAGAGTCGATGGGGTGTGTGCTGGGCCAGCATGACGAGTCTGGTCGAAAAGAGTATGCAATTTACTACCTAAGCAAAAAGTTTACCGACTGTGAACAACGTTATTCACTACTCGAGAAAACTTGCTGTGCTTTAGCGTGGGCTGCTCGCCGACTGAGACAGTATATGTTGACCCACACTACCTTATTAATCTAAAAAATGGATCCAGTTAAGTACATTTTCGAGAAGCCAGCTCTTACCAGACGGGTTGCAAGATGGCAGATGATCCTTACAGAATACGACATACAGTACACATCTCAGAAAGCCATCAAGGGCAGTGTACTATCTGAATATCTTGCTGAGCAACCCATTGATGACTACCAGCCAATGAGGTTTGACTTCCCTGATGAAGACATCATGTTCATTAAAGCGAAAGATCACGAAGAGCCTATTCACACCGAAGGGCCTGACCCAGAAGAAAAATGGACTATGATGTTTGATGGGGCTGTTAACATGAATGGCCGTGGTGTTGGTGCAGTACTCATTACACCTAAAGGAGTTCACATGCCTTTCTCGGCGAAACTCACTTTCAACTGCACTAACAACGAAGCTGAATACGAAGCTTGCATTATGGGTCTTGAGGAAGCCATTGACCTCAGGATCAAGACATTGACCGTATTCGGAGATTCAGCTTTGGTAGTCAATCAAACCAACGGAAAATGGTACACCCACCAAGATCATCTGATACCTTACAGGGATTATACAAGAAGGTTACTAACTTTCTTCACAACAGTCAAGCTTGAGTATATCCCTTGAGACGAGAATCAGTTTGCAGATGCTCTTGCTACCATTTCATCCATGATCAAAGTTCAAACGGCTAACTTTGTACCTCAGATTTCAGTATCAAGACTTGATAGACCAGCATACGTATTTGCAGCGGATGTTGTAAAAGATGATAAGCCTTGGTTCCACGACATTAAGTGCTTCTTGGAGGATCAAACTTACCCACCTGGGGCATCTTCCAATGATAAGAAGACGTTGAGGAGGCTTGCTGGTAGTTTCTTCCTGAATGCTGATGGGTCTTTATACAAGAGGAACTTTGACATGGTACTCCTCAGATGTGTTGACGAGACGGAAGCAGATTTACTGATGCATGAAGTGCATGAAGGATCTTTTGGTACCCATGCTGGAGGGCATGCCATGGCTAAAAAGTTGTTAAGATCAGGCTATTATTGGATCACAATGGATGCAGACTGTTGTGCCTACGCCAGAAAATGCCATAAATGCCAGATCTATGCAGACAAGGTGCATGTGCCTCCCAATCCTTTGAATATCATGTCTTCACCATGGCCCTTTGCCATGTGGGGCATTGATATGATTGGCAAGATTGAGCCAACTGCTTCAAACGGCCACAGATTCATCCTGGTCGCCATCGACTATTTCACCAAGTGGGTTGAAGCAGCCTCATATGCAAATGTTACAAGACAAGTGGTAGCCAGATTTCTGAAGAGAGATATCATCTGTCGGTATGGAGTGCCCGAGCGAATCATTACTGATAATGGTTCCAACTTAAACAACAAAATGATGGCGGAGCTGTGCCGGGACTTCAAGATCCAACATCACAATTCTTCTCCTTACAGGCCAAAGATGAACGGCGCTGTTGAGGCGGCAAATAAGAATATCAAGAAGATTGTGCAGAAGATGGTAATCACCTACAAAGACTGGCATGAAATGCTACCATTTGCCTTGCATGGATATCGCACATCAATCAGGACGTCCACTGGGGCAACACCGTATCAACTTGTATATGGTATGGAAGCGGTCCTACCTGTTGAAGTTGAATTACCCTCTTTACGGGTATTAATGGATGTTAAACTAAACGAAGCAGAATGGGTACAGTCCCGATACGAACAACTGAGTCTGATCGAAGAGAAAAGATTGGCTGCAATCTGTCATGGGCAGCTATATCAGAAAAGAATGAAGAAAGCCTTCGATCAGAAAGTCAGGCATCGAGAGTACCAAGTAGGGGATCTTGTGCTGAAAAGAATCCTCCCTCCTCATACAGACCACAGGGGCAAATGGACTCCAAATTATGAAGGACCATTCGTTGTAAAGAAAGTTTTCTCTGGTGGAGCACTGATGCTCAGCACCATGGATGGTGAAGATTTCCCGTCCCCTGTGAATTCAGATGCAGTTAAAAAATACTTCGCATAAAATGACCCGCTGGACATAAAAACAGAATGGAAGTCCAGGCAAAATAGGGCATCCCGGCGAGTCAAAAACAGAATAAAAGACTCGGGCAAAAGTAAGGGAAATAAATGAAAAAATGTACACCCGCTGAGTTGAAAAGCCGCATTGGACAGCTCAGGCAAAAATGGGTATCCCGATGGATTGAAAACCCGAAAGGGCGATCCATGCAAAATGAGGGAATAAGCGAACAACTGCATTCTGAATTCGTCTGTATTATATACAACTTGGTAAGCTCCAAAGGATCAAGCTTCAATCAGAATCAACTCTCTCCAGAAAGCAAGACGAGAAGAACGTCATTGTCATACGAGTCATAGCAGAAGAGGAAGCTCCTTGAAAGCGTCGTCAGCATCGCCAACACTTTATTTCTCAATTTGTAACAATCTCCTCATTTCAGGAGATATGTTTCTTTGACTGTATCTTGCCAATTCAGGGCACATGAATTAATAAAATCAGATTTTCAGTCATGTTTCGTTTTGCAAAGAGTTGTCTGATATCTCTAAAATACAATTGCATAAGTACAGATGCCTTTCTCTAAAAAAATAAAAACACATGCTTACAGGGAATGTGATTACTCTTGAAAGTACTTAACTCCTATGACGGAATCCAGTAAAGGATACCTCGGGACCTTTTGTGCGTCTCCTTATCTTTGCAGGATTGCAGGTATCCAGAACGCCACCTGGGGCATGCAGGTTACGTCTCAGCAAGTAGGCGAATCATTATCAACTCGGTCTATCTTCCACATGGCACTAGAAGGTGCCCATTTCCCCAGCAGAGCTGCCAAATCAGCATACACTCAATCTCAGCATCCAAGATGCTCTATCCCCAGCTGAGTTGCTCCCCATTGCTTTCCCCAGCAAGCTGGCTAATCAACAAAAGATATCAGCATCCAAGATGCTCTATCCCCAGCTGAGTTGCCTCTTGTTGCTCTCCCCAGCTGAGTTGCCTCTCACAATTCCCCAGCCGAGTTGCCATTTTTTCCTCAACAGAATACAAAAGTCAAGGGGATCATCTCCCCACAGAATTCCCAGCCTCTATTCAGAAGAGCAACGCACGGAGAAGTCACAACAGAGTACAGAAGCTTCTACAAACCCCAGCTGGGTCCCGTATTTTCAAGGTTATGTCAACCAGTGACATATATCCCCGAGCAGATACATCATTGGATCTACCAGTGATCTCATACCCAGCTGGGATGTTCACTTCAAGCAGATCAACCCGAGATCTTCGCAGCAATGGGATCCGAATCCCGGATCTGTACCCCTTTGCATAATCATGGCATCCGCATCACATTCACCCCCCAGAGCGTAGCATTCCGTCTAATACGGAGCATTACGGCAAAAATCAAATACATAGCATAATCATAAGTCATGTTGTGAATTGAACGCTTGTGATTAGTAACCATTTATCAGAATACAGATTACTTTCCCCAAGAGTCCCCATCAGAGTCCCAGCGAAAGCAGTTGCCTCACAAATCACAAACATCGGTATATACACCTTTTGGCACCCGTCCGTGTCATCTTTCCCCAGTAAAGTCGCCTGAACACCCTTTACAAACAAATCACCTGTACTACAGATACGTCCTGACACCCGTGTCAAATCACCAGCAGAAAGCCAAAGACATCCTCTTTGCACTCACATATACCTATATACACTTTTCTTGACACCCGTCCGTGTCATATCCCCAGCGCAGTCGCCTATACTTGTTAAAATTACACTTTTCTCTCTTGGCACCCGCCCGTGTCATTCTCCCCAGCAGTTAAAACACTCATCTATACAATACAACGTTCACTACTCATGGTACACTTGTACAGATACTCGTTCGTATCTTGTATACATCATCACTCATATCCCCACAGATCCGACAGTAGTCCTTGTTCTTTGTTAACCAGTTGGTACTCGTCCGTACCATCATCTCAGAACATTGCGTCTAGTGTTTGTTTCTACATGATACTCGTCCGTATCATAGTCTTAAGGATGCTCGCCCGCATCTTTAATCCATACACCGTGTCAAACACTTATGTCTTCTTGGATATAGATACTCGTCTGTGTCTACTATTCCCCAGAAGAGTCCTTTCAGATGCAACACTCGTCCGTGTTCTTTGTTAACCAGTTGATACCCGTCCGTATCATCATCTCTGAACATGTGTCAGTTTGTTTCTACATGATACTCGTCCGTATCATAGTCCTAAGGATGCTCGTCCGCATCTTTAATCTATACACAATACCAAACACTTATACCTTTTGCTTCTTGGATGTAAACGCTCGTCCGTGTTTACTATCTCCCCAGTAGATCACCAACAAATTTTCTTTTTATTTAACACTCGTCCTGTGTTATGATAACTTTGAGAGCAGCCGTACCCTGCTGAGTGGTCGTCCTCCACTTCTTAATGGTCGTCCTCCATCATGCTCATCCGATGGCCGTCCCCATCGTTGATTTTAGCAGCCGTCCCCTGCTAGGTGGTCGTCCTCCACCTTTTGATGATCGTCCTTCATCACCTTATCCAATGGCCGTCCCCATTGTTGATTTTTGGTTATCTAACACCCGTCCTGTGTTATGACAAACCTCGAGAGCAGCCGTCCCCTGCTGAGTGGTCGTCCTCCACTTCTTGATGGTCGTCCTCCGTCTTGCTCGTCCGATGGCCGTCCCCATCGTTGACTTCCTATCCGATGGCCGTCCCCATCGTTGATATTTTCGGCAGCCGTACCCTGCCAGGTGGTCGTCCTCCACCTTTGATGGCCGTCCCCATCATATTTTCTTTCCCCACAGAGCAGCCGTCCCCTGCTAGGTGATCGTCCTTCACCTTTGATGGCCGTACCCCATCATCTGTTTATTTCATTTATTCTTTAATCCGATGGCCGTCCCCGTCGTGGTCCCTTTTCCTTTTTAGCTCGATGGCCGTCCCCATCGTTGGTTACTTTACCTTTATGAACTTGATGGCCGTCCCCGTCATGTTTCATTAATCCTCAGAAATTTTTACAGTTTTATCGTGATGGCCGTCCCCATCATGATTTTACTTTCCCCGGCTAGTCGGCCGTCCCCGTCTTAGCTTTACTTGTTTTTCCCCAGCTAGTCGGCCGTCCCCGTCTTAGCTTTACTTGTTTTTCCCCAGCTAGTCGGCCGTCCCCGTCTTAGCTTTACTTGTTTTTCCCCAGCTAGTCGGCCGTCCCCGTCTTAGCTTTACTCTTTTTTATCCCCAGCATGTCGGCCGTCCCCGTCATTGCTTTATTTCCTGCACTTTCCCCAGCATGTCGGCCGTCCCCGTCATTGCTCCTTACCCAGCAGTCGTCCTCTGCTCGACGGTCGTCCTCCGTCGCCCATACTTTACAATATACTTTATTTTGCTTATACAATCTATATCCCTTTTTCTTCTTCATTCTGTGAGTGCAAATTTTGGACTGTCTTTGGTATTCAACCACAAGTTACCTTGTTTGCCTGTTAAGCCGTCGCTTACATCCTGCACAGCTAACTCATGTTTGAATAGGGGAAGCTGTAAACACCCCAAATTTGCCCTCACTCATTCACACCATGGCTTGTGATCATTCTCATATGCATAAACACAATCATATCACCTCACATCTCATTTTTGATTCACTGCATAGCTTTCAAGGCATCTGCACATAGGGTTTGTGATCTGAGCAATCCCAAAGCTTCTTGAGGCATTCCAAAGGCAACCAATCAACTCAGAGGGGTCCATGTGTATTCTTATATCATATTTCACCTCCTCAAAGTCAAAATTGCAGAGGAATCACAAGAGCTAGGGTTTGAGGTGCACAGTTGACTGAAAATTAGGGTTTTGGTTTCAGAGGCCATAACTCCAAATTTTTTGGTCATTCTTGTTTCCATTGATCTCTATATGGTATAGGGAGTATGCATATCAATTTTCATGAAGAAATTCCATGGGGAAGTCATCTGATCAAGGGTTGACTTTTTAGACAAGTCAGTGTAAAATCAGGGCATCTGAGGCCCCCAATGACCCAACCAATGGGTGATCTTCATCATTTGGGTGTATATGGTCTTTATTTGATCATGGAAGAAGATTGAGGTTCATGGAAATCAAGAATTTAGGGTTTTTGCAAATGTTGACTTTTGGGCATAGTTGACTTTTCAAGAATGCATCATTTTAGGTCATTTTTCAAGCCTTGATTCTTGATCCAAAAAGGCTCCAAATGAAAAAACTTTGGTCATGAAAGTTGTAGATCTCATCTTTCCCTTTTCAAAAAGTACAAGAACATGATCAAACTCTTCATGGATTAAAAGTTATGGCAATGCAAAGTTGGCTAAAATCACTTATTTTCAAGGCATGCCCTAAGTGAGAATTTTGCAAAATCATGGATCAATGACTTTTGCAGCCTCAAGTTCACCTCTAACCAATGTGCCAACATTCTACAAGTCATAAAGTTCAGATTGGACTAAGTATTGCTCATGTTTTATGGTTCATATAACAAGATTTCTAACATGTGAACAAAAGAGCAACAACTTGCAAAACCATCATGATCACTTCCTACCACTTGTTGCCTTGGATGCTGAACCAAGCTAGCCTTTCCCCTCACCATGATGCGCCAGCCCACACACTTGTACTAGCCTAGAACACAACCCATGCCTCTCTTACACAAAGGTTGACAATTTGCAAAAGTGGCCATACCAATCAATAAAGGGAAGGTCACATCATCTGACCAAGGAGATTAGTTTATGTGGATCAAATGCTGGCAAAACATAAGAAGAAGCAAGGCTGAAACTCTCTCCACCAACACATACACCAAAACACTCCATTTTGCATCTTCATTCGAATTTGTTTTCTCAGCTTACAAACACAAAAGCCAAGTCCATAGATCAAATCACCATGCTTCATTGACCCCAAAACCCACAAGACCCAGGCCTGAAACAAGCCACAACCCCATTTCACCATTTTCACTCCATAAAGCAAAAGCATTCGAATCTGCTTCTACAAGCCAAGAACACTCAAACAAACTCCACACATCAACTCATCTTGCTCCACTGACCAGAAACCACCCACTACCTTGGCCTGAAACCCTCCATAACTCAAATACGATTCTCACATGCCCTTGGTCAGAACTTCTGCAAATTCACTCAAGAGACTTTTTAAACTCCAACTAAGCATCCAAAGCTTCAAAGGGGGATCATTGGAACCTGTTTGAGCCAAAGAACTAGCCAGAGAGTGCCAGGAGTCAAAGCTTCGATTCAGGTAGCCTTGGAATTTCATTTTTCCAGAACTCTCTTTTCTTGTTTCTAAAATGATCCTTATGTTCCCCTGAGTGCATTGAACCTTTTACTTTTGAAAATGATTGAGTTTTGAGGCTGTATGCTTGATCTGAAAGTTTGCCCGAAAATTTGTTCTTGCTTGTTTCTCTTGATTTAGTGGAAATAAATGGGGTTTAAGTTAGGGGTTAGGTTTAATGATGTTCAGGGATGAAATCTGGAGAGTTTGGTGGTGATTTGATGCGTATTCAGTGAGATAGTAGTTTTGACTTGCCGGAGAAGACGACCGGAACAGTGTTCCGGTCGCCTGAAAGTCATTAGGGTTTGTTTAATTAGGGTTAAGTGTAATTAAGCCAGTTTGAATATGGTCCGTTCATTCCCGCGCCAAGTCAATTCCCGCCCTGGCCACTTTGAATCTCACGCGTTGGATCAGCATACTTCTCATTAATCCATTTAAAATTCATTTTATTTTCATTTTCTTTGCATTTTATTTGCATAATTATTTTAAAATAGCAAAAAATTCATAAAAATTATGAAACTTTTTCCTTAAAGTTTTAATAATTTTTATGACCCAAAAATATTTTTATTTTATTTTTTATCATTAAAAAAGTATTTTTAAATATTCAAAAGATTATTTTTAATTGATTAATGAGAATTAATTAATTAAAAATACTTTTAGGTATTTAAAAATTACAAAAAAATTCATGAAATGTTCTAAGACATTTAGAAACATTGTCCAACTTTCAAACCAAATTTATTTTTTGATCTTGATGCATTTTAAGAATTTTTCATTGAATTAAATCATTTTTTATGCATTATTTTGATCATGGATTCAAAAATTCATTTCTGCCTATTGGTGAAGGTTGTGACATTGATTCTTTTTGCTTTGTCTTGTGTTTAACATGTAGTTTCTAGGGTAAAAAGGCCATGAATTGTTCTTGCATTTTCAAATTGCTTGGCATTTGTTTTGATAAGAACCCTAAAAAACCCTAATAACTTAGAAAATTCATATCTTGAGTTTGGTTGAGAGTTGAGAGCTCCCCTTTGGGCAGTGGTTCATCATAGGCCTAGGGTTTCTTTGGGTGCCATTTTCCATTTTTTATCATGAGGTTTGCTTCTGTTTTTGGTTTGTGTTTGGTGTTTGAACCATGAACCCTAATTTGGGCTTTCATTTGCATCCTTCTTGCATTTCCTTGCATAACATGACTTGCCATTGCATTTTGTGCATTCTTGTGATCCATTTGACATCTTAGGACATGTAGAAAGCATCTTTGATCATTGCATCCCATATTTGCTATGTCATTTGTCTTGTATGATTCATAACTTTTCATGCTTGTTCATGCTCCTTAGCTTGCATCATTTGCATTCATAACCTTGTATGAACATCCCCATTGTCTTGCCTCATGTTTGCAGCACTTCATAACATCATAATCATCATCAACATGCTTCTGGTTTTGCTTAGCATCATATCATTTCATCTCATCTTACATTGCATTGCATTTCTTTCTAACATTGCAGGTGGTAAGTAAACTTGAGAAGTGGATTTGCCTTCACTTCTCATACCTTTTCTTTTCATCTCTCTTGCATCCATTGCTGCATTTTTATATGTGTTTGAGTTTGAGCTTGCTCATTCTTCTTCTTCCCACTTTCTTTCTTCAAGTGACTTGACTTCTTGAATGAAGCAAGTCACTTTGCTTCTCTTGATCCTGTTCATCTGCTTCCTGGTGGTTCCTTTGAAGATTGTTCTTGCAAACCTCATAAACCTTAGGATCATCCAAGCATGACAATGAATTAGGGTTTTGATTAGTCTCCCCTCATAGTTTTACCTTTGTGTCTCTCTTTGAGTCTTCTCTTCTCATCTCCTAATCAGGGACTAAACCCTAAAGGCTTTAAGACTTTGTGCTTAGGGTTATGCCTGCATCCTTCTCTTAGGATGGAGTGTATAACTTTAATCCTAAGTATTAAACCCTTAAGGTGTTTAAATCTCTTAATCAATCCATCTAATAATTATCAATACATTACACTTGTAACTTGGGCCTTGCATTAGGGTTCTAATTCTTCCTTAAGTGGTTAAGAAGGACTAACCCTAGTGTTAATGGACAAGTCCCTCTCAAGTTGTCTTACAAATCATAAAATTCACTTCATCATCATATCATTAATCTAAAATCCACTTAATAAAGGCTTGTTTTGTCATGGGTTTAATCCCTAATCATGGATTAAGTTGAGGAGTTTTCCTCAGCTTAAACATTCTCATCTATTATCCTTCTTTTAGGATAGTGTAATGGGTCTGTTTAATCCTTGATTATGGCTTAACCTCATTACTCAACACTAAACAAAAACAACAAAAACATCTAAATAATCACAAGTAGGTTAATGATCTTAATCTTACATCAAAGGTGATTAAGTGTGAGAATCTGACTTCACACTTAAGGTATTCTCATTACCCCTAATCAGAGGGAAGATGTGATGAGTTTACTAAATCCATTGGTTTAGGCTTAAGCTCATTTTCTTATGACAAAATCAAAAAAAATAAAAGACTGAAAACTCAAAAACAAACAATAATCGTCTCCTCCGGGATTCTTTTCTCATCATACTCATTCACAAACGGGAACTTGCTTCTTCCGTTTAATGCAAGACAGTTTGCACCTGAGCCAGACAGGTCATACACTTGAGCATTGACAAGCAAGCAGTTCACAAGTCAATTCATCTTTCAGTCTCTTTGGGTCGAACTACGGTGTTCTGACTTCCTCATTGCACGAGAGGATACGTAGGCATAACTTAACAGTTATCGAACAAAAGTCTCTGTACATTCCCCCTCTTTCCAGCTCATTTCTTTAAGCCTCATAATCTTGAGCAATTCATTCTCATTCCCACACTGACACTGTACATTTATACACTTCACTTCTTTTACACTGACACCTGTACATCCTTTTCCAGCTATTTTACACACAAATTGCACTGACACTACCCCTTTATAACACAAATCTTTTAAGCGTGGATCCCGTCGAGTACGGCGGACAATCTGGGTGCTAATACCTTCCCAGGTTGTAACCAACCCCCTTTCTCAGTCTCTCTGGTTCGCAAACCGTCTTATCCATCTTTTTCTAGGTCTATGCAGCATTACCTTTCCTCCGGGATAAAAATGCCTAGCTGGCGACTCTTTTCATCTCCAGTGAGTTCACGGCTGTGTGTTCTCATTGTCCCCCTCGCCGACCGTTCGCGTCTGTACCTTCATATGACCCTGTGTCATTTGTCGGGAGCGACAGTCATCTCCCAAGGTAGTACAAATGTCCCTCTTGAATAATTTGTCTTTAATTTTCTTGAGGACAGGACCAACGAAGTCATTTGCATCAGAAGCCCCAGGAGCTAATGAAGATTCGCTCGTGGAGAAGCAAGAACTCTTGCCAAGTTTTATCCTGGCATACTCCCAGGGATTCGACCACTTCAGACTTGCTAGATAATCCCCAGCTACAGGAGTCGAAAGTTGGAGGTTCTTTTCAGGCAAGGGTTGTAGAGTTATTTTAGGCTCTTTTTCTTTATCAGATTCCCCTTTGCCTTCGACATTAGCATTCTCCTTCTCTCCTCCATCTTCTTCCTCAAGGTCAATTATGTATGGGCCTTGGGCAGTAGCTAGGGGATTATCGCCAACCTCTGGTCCTTAATGTTTGGGGATAGAGGGGGAAATACCTTCCGAGTGTTTGCCACTTTCTTCTTATTCTTCGGTAGCAAAAGCCGCGTCTATTTCCTTAACTAGCCTACTTGTCTGGGATTGCTGAGTGTTAGTTTTGGTTGGAGAGTGTGGAGCGGCTTTGACCGTTTGAGGATCAACAACTGCCATAAATATAGGTTGGTTAACCTCACTCAAGGAACCATAACCAGACCCAAAATCAGAGTTTGGGTGATAAGTTGGCTCACCTTGGTTGTTCAAAAGAGTAGTAAAGGCAATGATGGGGACGACCATCAAGCTTGGAAAGTGAAATAAACAACGACGGGAACGGCCATCGGTTTAAAGAATAAATGAAATAAGTGATGAGGGACGGTCATAAAAAGGTGAAGGACGATCACCTAGCAGGGGACGACTCTCTTTATCACGACATAGGATGAATGTCAGATAGAAACGATCGACGATGGGGACGGCCATCGGATAAAATGATGAAGGACGATCATCAAAAGGTGAAGGACGATCACCTAGCAGGGTACGGCTGCTCTCGGGGTTTACGACATAGTACGAATGTCGGATAACAAGATCAACGATGGGGGACGGCCATCTGATGAAATGATGAGGGACAGTAATCAAAAGATGAAGGATGATCACCTAGTAGGGGACGGTTGCTCTTTATCACGACATAGGACGAATGCTGAATAGAAAAAGGTTCCACTAAAGGGGAATCCGCTGGGGAAAGGATTAGGGACGGTCATCCAAAGGTGAAGGACGAACAGCTGGCAGGGAACGGTTGCCGAAAGTATCACGACATAGGACGAATGTCGAATAGAAGAAAGTTGTTTTGTTGGTGACTTACTGGGGAATGGTAAACACGGACGAGTGTTTATGCTTAAGAATAAAAGGCATATGTGTTTGACGATGTGTATAGATTAAAGATGCGGACGAGCATCCTTAGGATCATCATACGAACGAGTACCGGTAGAAACAAACACTGACGCATGTTCAAGGATGATGATACGGACGAGTACCAACTGGTTAACAAAGAACACGGAGGAGTGTCGGATCTGTTGAGGAGTGATATATAAACAAGATACGGACGAGTATCAAAGACTTCTATATAAATATGAGTGAGTATTAATTTGTTGATTGAAGTGTGAGCAAGACATGAACGAGTGTTTGATCTGCTGGGGAATGTATGACACAGACGAGTGTTAAATATGTATTATATAAACAGGCATTTGTTTTGAGAATGCAAAGGATATGCTTTGGCTTTCTGTGGGGATAGGATGACACGGATGGGTATCGAAAAGACGTGTATAAACAAGTATTTGCTTGCAAAGGGTGTCCTGGCGACCTTGATGGGGAAGGATGACACGGACGAGTGTCAAAAATAGCATGTATAGGTATCTGTATTTGAGAGTGCAAAGGGGACGCTTTGGCTTTTATGTGCAGAGGTGTATTTGTCTGATGAAATACTGATGGTAATCGCAGGTGTCTGGCTCGAACCTGGCTTGTGATCATGCAAATGTTTGATTTTTTCCGTAATGCTCCGTATTAGACGAAATACTACGCTTATTTGGTGAATATGATGTAAATGCTATGATTATGCAAAAGAGAAACTGATCCGGGATTCGGATCCCGCTGGGATAAAGATCTATGGCTGATCTACTTGGAAGGATGTCCCTGCTGGGGAAGAGATCATTGTTGGTTCTGTCAGGAGAGATAACTCTGCTTGGGGAAATAGATCGTTGGTAGATCTATCAGTGAGGAGAACTCAGCTGGGGAGAAGGAAGCTTCAACAACTCCGCTGGGGAAGGTACGCGTGCATTGTTCTCCCGGGGAGAGAATGGAGACTCTGTAGGGAGACCGTTCCCATTAACTTTGCTAGGGATGAAATAAATCTGGCTCTCTGGTGGGGAATAGGAAGTTCCTTGCCCATCATGCTATGTCACAGTTGTCAGGTACTGCTTGGGGAGGTGATAACTTCTGGGAAGTAGCATGGTAGGGATTCAATGCTTGGCATTCCCCATGTTGTGTATTGAATACCTGCAACCTGTTAAGACAAAAGAAACGCACAAGTATCCCGAGGTATCCCTTACCAGATTCCATCATAGGAGTTAGACTTTCCTGCAAGTAAAATATTTCCTGCAAGCATTCATCAAGAATGGCTCATTTGTTTTATGCAAGTGTTGTATCGTGAATACCGGGCATTTTTGCAAACGAAACATAAAATGTACAAAACGAGGTGTGACTGAAAACTCTAATTTTATTAATCTGGGTGTCCTGAATTGGCAAATACAGTCAAAGAAACAAATCCCCTGGAATGAGGAGATTGCTATAAATTGAGACAATAAAAGTGTTGGCAATGTTGACGACGACGTTCCAGTGAACTTCCTTTGCTATGACCTGTATGACCTTGACGTTCTTCTCATCTTGCTTTTTGAAGAAGGTTGATTCCGACTAATGCTTTATCCTTTTGAAACATGCCGTGTTGTGAGTGATACAGACGAATTCAGAATGCAGTTGTTCGCTTATTCCCTGATTTTGCGTGGATCGCCCTTTCGGGTTTTCAATCCACCGGGATACCCATTTTTGCCTGAGCTGTCCAATGCGGCTTTTCAACTCAGCGGGTTGTAAACACCCCAAATTTTCCCTCACCCATTTCACCATGGCTTGTGATCTTTTCATGTGCATAAGTTCAACTATAGCATCTCATATTGCATCTTTTGCTTCACTGCATTGTTTCAAAGTCATCTGCATCTAGGGTTTGTGATTTGAGCCATCCATGATCCATCTGAGCCACTCCAAAGGTCTTAAATCATCTCAAGAGGGTCCATGAATGTTCAAGCATCCTATTATATCCTCCCAAGGTCAACGAGGTCAAGAAATCACAAGAACTGAGAAAGACATGGAAGCAGAGCCAAGCTTAACTGCACAGATGACCTAAAATTAGGGTTTTGGTTTCAGAGGCCATAACTCCAAATTTTTTGGTCATTCTTGTTTCTATTGGTCTCTATATGTTATGAGGATCATGCATATCAATTTTCATGAAGAAATTCAATGGGGAAGGCATCTGATCAGGAGATGACTTCTTAAGCAAGTCAGAGCAAAATCAGGGCATCTGAGGCCCCCAATGACCCAACCAAAGGTTGTTCTCCATCATTTTGATTGTGTATGATCTTTATTTGATCATAGAAGATGTTAGAAGTTCACAAAATTGTAGAATTTCAAGCCATTTGCAAAGTTGCCTTTTTGGGAAAGTGACTTATAATGTAAACTTGCCGTTTTGAGAAAGTTTTTCAACCTCCTCTTTTTGATTCAAGAATGCTTCAAATGAGAAAACTTTGGTCATGAAAGTTGTAGAATGGATCCTCCCATTTTCAAAAAGTACAAGAACTCATTCTAATTCATTTTGGATCAAAAGTTATGGCTTGTCAAAGTTGGCAAAAATCACATAATTTCATGTTTTACACCAATGAGGCATTTTGCAAAATGGTATGATAAGGCATTCTAAAGGCTTCAAATATGCACAAACACTTCACAACATGCTCATGTGACCTATAAAGATCAGAATTGGCCCAAGAATTATGCATTTTGGTGCCTTGAACCTAAAGAATTTCCAAAAGGGCCAAAGTTGGACAAATTTGCAAAATCACCCATAAGCTTCAATCCACTTGCTGCATTGCCTCAATCTTACTTCCATGGTTCTCCTTGATCACAGCTGCACAAGACATGCCCTTGTCCTTGTCCTGCCATGACCCATACCTCAAAGGACACCTAACATTGACTTTTGGCAAAATGGACCATACCAATCAGCATAGGCCACACCAACTCCACAGACCTATCACGGTTTGATAAGTGGACCAAATGGAACTCAAAACACACAAGAAACAAGCTTGAATACACAACATCATCAGCATTCACAAAAATCCCTCTTTATGCATTTTTCTTCGAATCTCAATACACAAACATCAAACCTCAAAACCAACTTCACCATTCATTCAGAAAAGCTTCATAGAGCATAAACTACCCTTCATCTTGCCTTGAAAGCCCTTGAAACAGAAATAGGATTTTCCATCCCCTTTGGACAGAACTTCATCAATCTCACAAACTAGCCACCATAAACTCCAACTAAGCCTCAAAACATCTTCAGGGAGATCATTGGAGGGACTTTGAAGCCAGAAAGCTGCCTGAAAGTTCCAGACTTGAAAGTTCCATCTCAGGTAGCTCTCTCAAACTTTTTTTCCAGAAATCCTCTTTTAAGTTATAGAATTCTTCCTCATGGTCTCCTAATTACTCTGAGCTTTGTGGTTTTGAAAATGGTGAAGAAATGAGCATGAACCGAATCTCTGAAATTTTTGACCTAAAAAGAGATTGATTCGATTCATGCTTGTTTCTGAGAATAAATTGTTTTCGTGCCTGGATTCATGTTCCTTGATGTTTGTTGAGTGATTCTGGAGCTTTAGGGGACTTGGGGGAGGTTTTGAGAGAGATAGCAATTTTCAGGGAGGGATGTCACCGGAGAAGACGACCGGAGCTCTTCTCCGGTGACCTGAATGTCATTAGGGTTTAATTTGTGATTAGGGTTCAGTTTAAATATGGAGCGTACGATGGTGTTTCCCGCGCGTGTTCAAGGGCTCAGATCACCCCATTTAGCCCTAATCCACGTCATTAAGTTAATTAATTAGGTTTTAGTTTTAAATATGTCAGTTTGAATCTGGGCCATAGGATCTGGCGCCAGTCAATTCCCTCCAATTATATTTGAATGTGAGCCTCAGGATTTGCATACTTTTCCATTTATTCATTTTTATTTTATTTGTTTTGTATTTTATTTCTACGAATTTTAAAAAAATAGCAAAACATATTAAAAAATTATGATTTTTTTTGTCAAACATTTCATTAATTTTCAGAACCCAAAAATATTTTTTATTTTTATTTTTTGCATTAAAAATTATTTTTAAATCATTTAAATATTTATTTTTAATTAGTTAATGGAAATTAATTAATTAAAAATGCATTTAGGTATTTAAAAATCACAAAAAAAATTCACATTGCATTTTAAAACATTTAGAAACATTATCAAACTCTCAAAACAAATTTCTTTTTGGTTCTTGGCCTATTTTGACAATTTTCATTGGAATTAAATTTGAAGGCAATATTTTGATCCTAACTTGAAAAAATTCATTCTGCCTAACCATGAAGAGTTTGATAATGGTTCTTCTTGAATTGCATCCTTCATAGCATGTAGTTTTTAGGGTAAAATTGGTTTGAATTTATCTTCAATTTTCAATTTAATGAGCATTTTTCGTTTTGAGGTGCCTTGAAACCCTAATTAACTTGAGAAAATCATAACTCCCATTAGGTTAAGAGTTAGGTCCCCTCCTTTGGGAAGTGAACTTGTGTAGGGTTAGGGTTCCTTTGATCCTATTTTCAATTTTTTATCTTATCATTTGCTTCTGATTTTGAATTTTTGCATTGCATATTGTATGTAAACCCTAATTTGTGCCTTCACTTGCATCCATCTCTCATATGCTTGCATTCATGAACTTGCCATGACATTTTGTGCATCCACATGATTCATAAGACATCTTAGGACATATTAGAATCATCTTTGATCATTGCATCATTCATTTTCCATGTTATATGTTCATTCCATTGCATAAACCTTCATGAACTTTCGTGGTTCAAAGCATGCTTCATTTGCATCCTCATCCTTGTATGATCATCCACAATTCTTGACATGTGTTTGCATCATTTCTTAGCATCATTGAAATCATGTTTATGCTTCTGACTTTGGTTTGCATCATTGCATTTCATCTCATTCTCATTCCATTTCATTCTATTGTCATTAACTTTTCAGGTGGTAAGTTGTTTTGAGAAGTGAATTTGCCTTCACTTCTCACAATCTCTTCTTATCTCTCTTGCATCATTACTGCATTTTTATCTTTGTATTAGAGTGAGCTTGCTCATTCATGTTCATCTCTTACTTTCTTTCTTCAGGCAACTTGCCTTCTTTGGTGAAGCAAGTTGTCTTATTCTTTCTGATTCTCCTCCTTTCATCTTGCTTCTCCTTGGTGGCTTTCCTTGAAGATTTCTCCTCTTAAGCCTCATAAACCCTAGGTATAACCAAGCATGATAATAATTAGGATTTGATTAGTCCCCCATTTAGCTTTTACCTTTGTGTCATATTTGAGTCTTCTCTTCTCATCTCATAATCAAGGACCAAACCCTAAAGGTTTTAAGGCTTTGTGATTAAGCTTATGCTTGTATCCTTCTATTAGGATGGAGTGTATAACTTTAATCCTAAGTGTTAAACCCTTAATGTGTTTAAACCTTTTAATCAATTCACTTAATAATCATCAAGACATCAAGCTTGTAACTTGGGCCTTGCATTAGGGTTCTAATTCTTCCTTAATTGGTTAAGAAGGACTAACCCTAGTGTTAATGGACAAGTCCCCCTCAAGTTGTTTTACAAACCATAAAAATCACTTCTTCATCTTATCATTAACTAAAATCCACTTTAATAAAGGCTTTGTTTTGTCAAGAGGTTAATCCCTGATCACGGATTAAGTTGAGGAGCCTTCCTCAGCTTAAATGTTCTCATCTATTATCCTTCTATTAGGATGGTGTAATGAGTCCATTAAATCCCTGATTATGGCTTAAACTCATTACTTAACACTAAACAAAAACAACAAAAACATCTAAATAAGTACAAGTAGGTTAATGATCTTAATCCTACATCATGGTGATTAAGTGTGAGGTGTTTACTTTATGCTTAAGGTATTCTCATTACCCCTAATCAGAGGGAGGATGTGACGAGTTTACTAACCCTTGGTTTAGGCTTAAGCTCATTAACTTATGACAAATTTCAAAAAGCAATAAAAGATTGAAAACACAAAAAAAAACAATAATCGTCTCCTTCGGGATTCTTTCCTCACCTCATTCACTCACAAACGAGAACTTGCTTCTTTCGTCTAATGCAAGACAGTTAGCACCTGAGCCAGACAGGTCATACACTTGAGCATAGACAAGCAAGCAGTTTATTAGTCAATTCATCTTTCAGTTTCTTTGAGTCGAACTATGGTGTTCTGACTTCCTCATTGCACGAGAGGATACGTAGGCATAACTTAACAGTTATCGAACAAAAGTCTTTGTATATTCCCCCTCCTTCCAGCATCATTCTTTAAGCCTCATAGTCTTGAGCTTCATACTCCTGTTCTTACACTGACACTTCTCTTATACACTTCTCACTTCTTTTACACTGACACTTGCATTCTTTTCTAGCTTTGATACACAGATTGCACTAACACTACCCCTTTTAAACACAAATCTTTTAAGCGTGGATCCCATCGAGTACGGCGGACAATCTGGGTGCTAATACCTTCCCAGGATGTAACCAACCCCCTTTCTCAGTCTCTCTGGTTCGCAACCGTCTTATCCATATCTTTTCTCAGGTTTATGCAGCATTACCTTTCTCTTTCGCTGACCGTTCGCGTCTGTACCCCTCTTGACCTGTGTGTCATTTGGTGGGAGCGACAACTTGGCGACTCTGCTGGGGACCCTTATACTGTAACCAGGGCTTCTGGTTCTTTTTTTGGGTTCCTCCTAGTGCTTGTTTGATATGTGTTTACTGGGGTGTTATGTGCTAATTGTGTTTATTTATTTGCTTTATTTAGTGCTTTATGTACAGCTTTATTTAAGTGCTTTCTTTACAGTCTTTCATATTTCATACTGTCATTATCATTGCTGGATCTGGCTTCTGTTTTGATGGGTGGGGTTCCATTGAGAGTTTGAGGTCCTATACCTGGGACCTGAGTGACACCTAGGCTAGAGTGGTTCATGTTCTTTCCCATTCCATTTCGGTCTGGTGCGGGAATATGAAACACGGTTCAGATGTGGGTTTCTTCTTGAGAACTCTGTGCTACAGATTTCCTGTAGTGCTAGGGCTATCTGGGAAGCCTGCTAAGTCTGGATGACCTTTATTATGACCTTCTGAAACTGAGGTGAATTAGAGGAGGATCTTTTATGGTTATTGTAAACACTGTACCTCCGGGTTAGAAATGTTAACCCTTCTCATAACTGATCCAAGTCTGAGGATCCTTGTTTTAGAACACCACCTGTGAGGGGGTTGGGTTGTTTACAGGTTTGCAGGTACCCTTGGCCACATCATACCCTGTTACTTGTTTTGTTTAAGAGTACCTCATTTTGGACAGTTCTTGTGATTAACCCTGGACATATGACTCTTTATTTGAGTCCCCCACCTTGGTTACTTGATTTCTGAACCTTCATCTGGACCTTCTTTGAACATACATGGGCTTATATCAAGACAGATAATCAGATCCAGCTTGATCACAAACCCTTGCATATCATTTACATACATCATCATTTGCATCATTTAACATTTGTTTATTTGTTTTTCAGGGTATCCACATTATATCTAGTTTGGTTTTGACCCCTTCTTCTGCATAGACCTCTGCTTCATCAGTTATCTGCTTCAGCTTTTCTCATCATCACCAGTATCAGCCTGTTAGTGGCTCATCTCTAGAATCAGTCTTGATCTTCATCAGCACCTATCTTCATCATCTTCAGCATCATTCATGACTACTCCCAGGAAGAGCAACATATCCTACCATTTCTTTGAGCCTATGCTGACTGGCATCAGGCAGGTCCAGTCACTTATCACTCCTGACCGTATCCCATTGTTCAGGGAACATTATGGAGGTATCCTGGATATGGTTATGGACCTGGACCCTTCTTAGAGGAACATGATCCACACATGCTTGCAGTTTTATGACCCTCCTTTGAGATGCTTCACATTCTCAGACTTTTAGTTAGGGCCTCTGCTAGAAGAGTTTTCTTCATTGATTGGAGTACCTATCAGGGGTGGAATCCCTTTCAACCCAGAGATGACTTTTCCCAGCAATGGAGAAGTAGCAAAAGCATTGTACCTAGAGCCTGCCTTGATTGAGCAAAATATGACAACAAAGGCTGGGATCCCTGGTTTGCATTTGGATTTCTTGATTTCTCAAGCCATCCTGAAGGTTTCTTTGGGAGAGTGGAGGGCAGTCTGTGCACTGTTAGCCCTCAGCATATATGGGGTTATACTGTTTGCAGATGAACCCAAATTTGTCAGCAAGAATACCATCCATCTGTTTCTTCTGAGGAACCCAGTGCCTACACTGCTGGGAGACTTTTACTACTCCATCCATCAGAGGAATGAAAAACAAAGGGGGAAGTTAGTAAGATGTTGTGCACCTTTGTTTCACACCTGGCTACTCAGACACCTACCCAAGTCAGATGCCTTCTTGAATCCTCACCAGTAGAAGAATTGGGCTAAGAGGCTCATTGCTTTGACTTCAGATGATATCAGATGGTGCACCCAAAGCACCAAAGGCAAGGACATTATCACCAGCTGTGGGCAATACCCAAATGTGCCTCTGATAGGAGTAAAGGGTTGATGAATCCTTTGCTGTTCAAGAGACAACTGGGCTATGCTTTGGTTCACCCTCCCAGAGTGCTAGATTTAGCTGAGACCCTGTATTGTGAAATAAAACCTAATCTAGCTGCTGTCAGACAAGCATCTTGGGCTTGGGACAACATCCAGACAAAAGGGACGGCTATTCTAGGGAGGTGTAATAATGTTGCTTCATCTCAGTATTATGATTGGTCTCGTACTAGAGCTCAGATTACTGGAATGCCTTTCACCATTGAAGATATACCTGGACCATCTAAAGCACAGCCAACAGCAACTGTCAGCCTGGAAGAATTTGAGAAGCTGAAGGAAAGGAATGAGAATCTGTCTCAAGCCTTGAAGAAAACTCTTTGGGAAAGGAGTGATGGTCTTCTGGACATTGAAAGATTGGAGAAGCTTAGGGTGGAGCATCTGGCTAAAATTGAGAAAACAGAGGACTACATCAGGAAAGCAAGAGCTGGGGAGCAAATATTGAAGAATGCCTGTAAAGAGGCCAAGATTCAGAAAGTTAGGACTGAGCTCTATCTGCAGGAGAGTCAGGCTAGGTGGGTCAGGATCACTGAAGCCCGGACACAAGAAGATCAGAAGACTCAGGCCAAGATTGAACAGTTGGAGGCCAATGAAAAGAAGCAACAGGAAGCTTTGCTGGCAGCCCAGAAGGAAATTTCAGAGTTGAAGCTTAGGGCTGGATTGAAGAGATCAAAGGATCAGGACAGGCACAAGAAGCTGACCACTGCCATTGCCACCAAGAACCTCCTCATTAGGACCATTACAGAGCATCCATCTGGTCCAGTGACTGAGGCACTTCTGAAGGAGGTTAAGGAGGATGAGTTTGGATTGGATGTTTGACTTCTTTGCTTGTTGTTCATTTCCATTTTATGTACTTTTCTTTTTGTTGTATTTTGACCCTCCAGGGGCATATGTTGTAAAAAAAACTATGTATTGTTCATCATTTGTATTATATTAGTTTGCTTTCATTTGGGTTTCTTTTCTCAACAACATCAAGCATCTTCCTCGAGGTCTGGAAAGGTCAAAACCAAGAACCAAGCCGGATACCTTGGAAAACAAATAATCATACTGCATTGCATACTAACCTTGTTTTGTTTTGTAGGTTTTGTTATTATTTGTTTCTAACTCTGTTGTGATCTCAGGAAACATTGCTCGTTGCCGAGTGTTCCCTGTCAAGCGCACGCACCGGTACCCTACTCGCAACAACCTTCCTGGTATCCAAATGGATCAAGTACAGCAGGACCTGACTGAGGTCAGAACTCAGATGGCTAATGAAAGAGTGGAGATGAGGAACCAAATGGCTCAATTCATGGCTGTAATGACTGGCTTGGCCCAGAGTCAAGAAAGGTTAAGGGAACTAGTGGAAAGACAAACTCCCGAGGAACCTCACCTTGGAACTGGAGGAACTAGTAACAATGAAAGGGGTCAGCCTCATGTAAATCCACCAGTATTTGGACCCCATCTAAATCCGGAAGTCAACATCCCGAGAAATGTACAAGGAAATACTGCCGGGGGGAGAATCTTGCAGGAAGATCCCCAAGAAGAGCAGTTTACTGTTATGGGAGCAGGAGATGAAGTCTATGACCGGAGGTTAGATGAAATTGCTGAGAAATTGAGATCTCTGGAGTCTCAGAATTCCTTGGGCTTCGATGTAATGGATATGGGGCTAGTGGATGGGGTGAGGATTCCCCACAAATTCAAACCCCCGTGCTTTGAGAAATACAATGGAACCTCTTGTCCACGAACTCACTTGCAATCTTTCCTGGGAAGACTTAAAGCTTATACTATGGATGAGAAGCTGTGGATGTTTTACTTTGAAGATAGTCTGACTGGGGCTTCAAGAGAGTGGTATTCGCACGTGACCAGAGCTACCATTAGATGTTGGAAAGATCTAGCTGAAGCTTTCATCAGGCAATATCAATACAATCTGGACATGGCTCCTAACAGGACTCTCCTAATGGGAATGTCTCAATCTTCTAGAGAAAGCTTCAGGGAATATGCCCAAAGGTGGAGACAGCTTGCTGCTGCTGTCCAACCACCCATGTCGGAAAGAGAAATGGCCGACATGTTCATGAATACTCTTCAAGGAACATATATTGATAGACTAGCTGCCTTTTCCTCTACCAGCTTTGCTGATGTGGTTATAGCTGGTGAAAGAATTGAGAGTCTGTTAAAATTGGGCAAGATTTCTGACAGCGGTGCAAGTTCATCCAGTAATCCCAGGAAGCCTTTTGTGGGACCCCGAAGAGCCGGTGAGACCAACTCCATTCATGCAAGCAGGGGAAGACCACAGTATGTCCACAGATCAGTAGCAGCTGTTACCATTCCAGCTCCGATTCCTCAGCAAACAGCATATCGACAACAACAACAACCACATTATCAACAACAAGTTCAGTACCCGCAACAGAGAACCTCCAACAACAGCAATAACAATCAGCAACAGTGACCATTCCAACAAAGACCATCACAGGCAAACAGGGTGATTGACCCTATCCCTATGCCTTATGCTGCCTTATTGCCACAACTCCTGAAGCTTAACCTGGTTGAGTTAAGGACGTTGGCTCCACCAGATCCTCTAAATCTCCCAAGGAATTATGATGTCAACGCCAGGTGTGCTTTCCACTCCAATGCACCTGGTCACAGCACTGAAAAATGCAGGGCCTTACAAATGAAAGTACAAGATCTGGGGGATTCTAAAGCCCTCAACTTCGCACCTCCTCTGAATGTCAACAAGAATCCTATGCCTAATCATGGCGGGCCGAGGATTAATGCCATTGAAGAAGACAAACCATCTGCCTTGATCACCAGTGTTGCACAAATTCGAACACCTTTGGTCGAAATTAAAGCTCAGCTTCTAGAGTGCCAAGTGTTCCCCGGGTGTGAGCTCGGTTGTGGGTATTGCAACATTGCAGTCAACGGTTGTGGAAAGTTGAGAAGCGGCATAGATGGTCTTATTAAGGATGGTATCCTTCAGATTTCAACAACGGCGCCTACGAATCCAGCAATTCCTTTAACAACAATTCCTGATTCTTCTACAACAGCAGCAACAATCATTCCTACCGATTCATCAATATCATCAGCAATGGCTCCGTCCATCACTTCAACAAGTCAAAATTCAACAACCATCTCTTCTACAACATCAGCATCCACTTTATTAGCAGAATCTTCTACAATGCCAGCAAAAATTAATGAATATGTCTCAACAGTTACAATCTATTATGACCCATCAGATGTTCCTCCTAGCAGCAATTTCCAACAACAAATCATGGCACCTCCTACTAGATCACCAGTCACAATTTACTATGATTCGCACACCGTTACAGTACCCTCCTCTACAGCAGTCAGTCCAGTTACTATTACGGTGCCTGGACCAGTTCCTTATGAAAGCAGTAATGCCATACCTTGGCATTATGGCTCTGATCTCTACTGCAACGGGGAGAAAATCACTCTGGATTCATCAACCTCTTCTCCACAAATTGATAATGTTGGGGGAGGCGGAGGCTTCACCAGAAGCGGACGCCTTTTTGCATCACAAACACAAAGACCTAATATTGAGGCAGAGGCTACTGCCAAAGCAAAAGGAAAGAGTGTGGTATCTGAAGAGCCAATTGCCAAGGAAACTCAGAAGACATCTTTTGAACAAGATGTAGACGAGTTTATGAGAATCATAAAAAGAAGTGATTATAAGGTGATGGACCAGCTTCACCAAACCCCCTCTAAAATCTCCATATTATCACTGCTGATGTGTTCTGAAGCTCACAAGAACGCATTGTTGAAAGTCCTGCACGCATCATACGTGCCAGAGGAGATTACCGTTAATCAGCTAGAAACTGTGGTGGCAAATGTCAACACCAGTCATGGACTGGGCTTTACCAATGCTGACTTAACAACATAGGGACGTAACCATAACAAGGCTTTACATATCACCTTGGAATGCAAGGGTGATGTTCTATCTCATGTACTGGTGGACACTGGGTCATCGCTCAATGTTCTACCAAAGAAAGCCTTGGTGAAGCTGGAATATGATGGCTTGGCACTGCGTCCGAGTAATTTGGTGGTGAGAGAATTTGATGGCTCTAAAAGATCAGTGCTTGGGGAGATTGATCTGCCTGTGATGATTGGCCCGCATACTTTTAAGACTACCTTCTTTGTGATGGACATTCAGCCGACCTACAGCTGTTTGTTGGGTAGACCCTGGATCCACGCCGCTGGCGCTGTTACGTCTACCCTGCACCAGAAGCTGAAATTCGAGTGGGAAGGCCAAATTATCACCATCTTTGGGGAGGAGGACATCTTTGTTAGCCAGCTGGCTACGTATAAGTACATTGAAATGGATGGGGAGATCCATGAAACCATGAGCCAGGGGTTTGAGGCCCTCAACATTAATGAAGCATCTGCTGTACTGGGAACTTCCATAACATCGTACCAGCAAGCCCGGAAGGTTGTCGAGGAAGGTACCGCCCAAGGTTGGGGCAAGCTGTTGCCCGTGGAAAAGAAAGAAGACCGATTTGGGTTGGGTTACAGACCAACTCAACGAGATCAATCAGAGGCTGCAAAGGAGCCCAAGTTTGTCAGCGGGGGAATGCTCACCCCGGATGCTGTGAACAATTTGGAAGATGAGTCGGAAGATGAGCGCAACCTGGAAAGCTGGATACGTCCAAGGACCCCGGGGAGCCGTGTCTCAAACTGGTCTTCCCAGGAAATTATAAGGGTTACTCCTGCAGAGTAATTATTATTTCCTGTATTTTAAAGTATGCATCAAGTCTTGCATCTTGCACAAGGTGTCAAGACTCATTTTGTAATCGGGCCATCTTGTATTTTGTGCAAAGATTAAATTAATGAATATCAGGACATCTTTTGCAAATGAGTCTATTATTTTTCGCTCAATGTTTTTCATTTTTCACTTTTTGTACAAAAATAAAATGGCAATGTTTTTCAAAATAAATAACTTCATTTCCACTTTTTCTAAATAAGATAAAACCGATCACTAAAATGAACAAATCTAAACCCTTGCAGAAAGTGCCCTCCAGACTGCACCGACAACAACACTGCTATGACTTTGACAAACCAATCAATCAAGTTGATGAAGGGGTTGAAGAAGATTATGAGCTACCTGAAGAGCTAGCTAGGTTGTTGAGACAAGAGGAGAAGGTTATCACTCCTCATCAGGAGGAGGTCGAAACGGTTAATCTTGGTACAGAAGAAGAAGTGAAAGAAGTCAAGATCGGGGCCTGCTTACAAGATTCAGTGAAAGAACAACTGATTGACATGCTTCGGGAATATGTGGATGTCTTTGAATGGTCTTATCAGGATATGCCAGGGTTGGACACCGACATTGTCATGCACAAGCTGCCTCTAAAAGAAGACTGCCCACCGGTAAAACAGAAGTTGCGCCGTACTCGCCCAGATATGGATATGAAGATAAAAGAGGAGGTACAAAAGCAGTGGGACACCGACTTCCTTGCTGTGACTAGCTATCCGCCGTGGGTTGCTAATATTGTACTTGTGCCTAAGAAAGACGGCAAGGTAAGGATGTGTGTGGATTATCGGGACCTGAACAGAGCCAGCCCGAAAGATGACTTCCCTTTACCTCACATTGATGTATTGGTTGATAATACGGCTCAGTTCTCGGTGTTCACCTTCATGGATGGATTTTCAGGATACAATCAGATCAAAATGTCACCTGAAGACATGGAGAAGACAACTTTCATCACACCCTGGGGCACATTCTGTTATAAGGTGATGCCATTCGGACTGAAGAATGTAGGTTCCACTTATCAACGGGCTATGGTAACATTATTCCACGACATGATCCACAAAGAAATTGAATGTTATGTGGATGACATGATTGCCAAATCTCTCACAGAAGAAGACCACCTGGTGAATCTGTTAAAGTTATTCAAACGTCTGAGGAAGTACCAGTTGAAGTTAAACCCCAACAAATACACATTCGGGGTGCGATCCGGTAAGCTGCTGGGATTTATTGTAAGTGAAAAAGGGATTGAAATTGACCCTGATAAAGTCAAAGCCATTCAAGAAATGCCTGCACCGAAGATTGAAAAAGAAGTTCGAGGGTTTCTAGGTAGATTGAATTACATTTAAAGGTTCATATCTCACCTTACAACAACCTGTGAGCCTTTGTTCAAGCTGTTAAGAAAAGAACAAACGGTCAGGTGTGTCGCTCCCGATAAATGAGACTAGCCCAGATAAAGGTACAGACGCGAACGGTCGGCGAGAGGGACAATGAGAACACACAGCCGTGAACTCACTGGAGATGAATAGAGTCGCCAGCTAGGCATTTTTATCCCGGAGGAAAGGTAATGCTGCATAGACCTAGGAAAAGATGGATAAGACGGTTGCGAACCAGAGAGACTGAGAAAGGGGGTTGGTTACAACCTGGGAAGGTATTAGCACCCAGATTGTCCGTCGTACTCGACGGGATCCACGCTTAAAAGATTTGTGTTTTAAAGGGGTAGTGTCAGTGCAATATGTGTATAAAATAGCTGGAAAAGAATGTACAGGTGCCAGTGCAAGGGAAAAGTGAAGTGAAATATGAAAGTGTCAGTGCAGAAATGAGAATATGCTCAAGATCATGAGGCTAAAAGAATAAGGCTAGAAAGAGGGGGAATATACAGAGACTTTTGTTCGATAACTGTTAAGTTATGCCTACGTATCCTCTCGTGCAATGAGGAAGTCAGAACACCGTAGTTCGACCCAAAGGGACTGAAAGATGAATTGACTTGTGAACTGCTTGCTTGCCTATGCTCAAGTGTATGACCTGTCTGGCTCAGGTGCAAACTGTCTTGCATTAGACGAAAGAAGCAAGTTCTCGGTTGTGAGTGAATGAGATGAGAAAAGAATCCCGGAGGAGACGATTATTGTTTGTTTTTGTGTTTTCAGTCTTTTATTGTTTTTTGGATTTTGTCATAAGTTAATGAGCTTGAGCCTAAACCAATGGATTTAGTAAACTCATCACATCTTCCCTCTGATTAGGGGTAATGAGAATACCTTAAGTGTGAAGTCAGATTCTCACACTTAATCACCTTTGGTATAGGATTAAGATCATTAACCTATTTGTGATTAATTAGATGTTTTTGGTGTTTTTGTTTAGTGTTGAGTAATGAGGTTAAGCCATAATCAAAGATTAAACAGACTCATTACACCATCCTAAAAGAAGGATAATAGATGAGAATGTTTAAGCTGAGGAAAGCTCCTCAACTTAATCCATGATTAGGGATTAAACTCATGACAAAACAAGCCTTTGGTTAAGTGGATTTTATTTAATGATATGATGATGAAGTGAATTTTATGATTTGTAAGACAACTTGAGGGGGACTTGTCCATTAACACTAGGGTTAGTCCTTCTTAACCATTTAAGGAAGAATTAGAACCCTAATGCAAGGCCCAAGTTACAAGTATGATGTCTTGATACTTATTAAGTGGATTGATTAAGAGATTTAAACACATTAAGGGTTTAACACTTAGGATTAAAGTTATACACTCCATCCTAAGAGAAGGATGCAGGCATAAGCTTAATCACAAAGCCTTAAAGCCTTTAGGGTTTAGTCCCTGATTATGAGGTGAGAAAAGATGACTCAAAAGAGACACAAAGGTAAAATTATGAGGGGAGACTAATCAAAACCCTAATCATTGTCATGCTTGGTTGTTCCTAAGGTTTGTGAAGTTTACAGGAGCAATCTTCAGAAGAACCAACAGGAAGCAGATGAAAGGATCAAGAGAAGCAAAGTGACTTGCTTCATTCAAGAAGTCAAGTCACTTGAAGAAAGAGAGTAAGGAGAAGAATGAGCAAGCTCAAACTCAAACACCATATAAAAATGCAGCAATGGATGCAAGAGGGATGAGAAGAAAAGTTATGAAAAGTGAAGGCAAATTCACTTCTCATGATAACTTACCACCTGAAAGGTTAGGAAAGAAATGCAATGCAAAGCAAGATGAGATGAGATGACATGATATAAATCAAAACCATAAGCACATGCATGATGTTAATGATGCTATGGGATGCTACAAACATGAAACAACACATGGGGATGATCACACAAGTTCATGAATGCAAATGAAGCAAGTTAGGAAGCATGATCATACATGAAAAGTTATGAAGTGCACATGGCATACAACATGACAAATGCATGATGCAATGATCAAACATGTTTTCTATATGTCTCATGATGTCAAATGAATCAAATGGATGCTTGAAATGTCATGGCAAGTCATGTTATGCAAGAGAATGCAAGATGGATGCACATGGAAGCCCAAATTAGGGTTTATGAACCAAACATCAAACAAAAGTCAAAATCAGAAGCAAACCCTAAGATAAAAAATGGAAAATGCCACACAAAGGACCCCTAATCCTATACTAAACCAATGCCCAAAGGAGAGGTCTCAACTCTTAACCAATCTCAAGTTATGATTTTTATAAGATTTTAGGGTTTTTAGGGTTTCCAAACAAAAGAAATGCCAAACAAATTGAAAATGAAAGATCAAATCATGGCCTTTTAATCTCAAAAAATACATGCTAAACACAATGCAATGCAAGAAGAATCAATGTCCAACTCCTCATGAATAGGCAGAAATGATTTTTTGAACTATGGATCAAATTAATGCACAAAAATGATTTTAATTCAATGAAAAATTCTCAAAATGCATCAAGATCAAAAACGAAATTTGGTTAGAAGGTTGGACAATGTTTCTAAATGTCTTAGAACATTTCATGAATTTTTTGGTGATTTTTAAATACCTAAAAGTATTTTTAATAAATTAATTCTCATTAATCAATTAAAAATAATATTTTAAATATTTAAAAATACTTTTTTAATGCTAAAAATAAAAAACAAAAATATTTTTGTGTCTTAAAAATTAATAAAACTTCTGAGAAAAAGTTTCATAATTTTTAAGACATTTTTGCTATTTTAAATTAATTATGCAAATAAAATGAAAAGAAATGAATTAGAAATGAATTTAAACTGAATTAAATAAAAGTCAACACATCCTAGGGCCTGGATTCAAAGTTACACGCGCGGGAAGAGACCTGGCGCCACATCCTACGGTTCAAATTCAAAATCAGCTAATTAAATGCTTATGCCCTAATTACGCCGTTAAACACTCTCAGATGACCGGAACAGTGTTCCGGTCATCTTCTCCGTTCACCCAAAACCTCAAACTCACTCTACACGTTACGAAAATGAAATCTAAATGAACAAAAATGCTTCCCACTCACTCACGAACCATAACCCTCAAACAAAACAAATTTATTTTTCCATGAAAGGCTGAATCGAAGCAAACAAGAACTAGGGCAAAAAAGTTTCAGGAAGCAATTACATTCTCATTTCATCACCATTTTCAAAACTAAAAGCATCAGAACAATCAGTGAAGCATGAAGAACAAGTTTAGAACTTAAAAAATGATTTCTGGAAAAATATTTCTTGAGCTACCTGAGATTCGAAGCTTTCACTCCAGCAACTTTCTGACCCTCCCTCTTGGTGTAATCCACTCCACTTGACCCTCTAGTGATGCTTGAATACTTAGAAAGAGTTTAAGCTGGCTGGTTGAGGAGTTTGAGCAGCTTCTGCTCAAGCTCAGTTGAAAATGGTGATGGTGGTTCAGGATGTTTCTGGCACTGGTGAAGGGTTGTTTGTGGTCCAGATGATGAGTAGAGAAGGTTTGTGGAGTTTATTTGGATGTTGGTGAGCTGTGGAGTGAGTTTCGAAAGAAACTGCAAGTTGGAGTGAAAATGGAGAAGTGGAGTTCTTGCTGGTTTCAGGCTTAGGCTTTGCTTGGTTTATGCTCTATGGAACATGGTGAAATGATTGGTGAAGTTGGTTTGAGTGTTTGTGAGCTGGGCAGAGAGATTCGAAGGGAAATGCAAATGGGGTGGTTTTTGTGAATGTGATCCTATGATGTGTTTCAGCTTGGCCTCTTGATGTGTTTGGCTTGCAAATGGATAGTATAAAATAATCCTATAGGTCAGATGATTTGACCTGGCCTTTATTGATTGGTAAGTTCACTTTTGCCAAAAGTCCACTCTTTGTGTAAGGAAAGCATGGCTTGGTTCTAGGCTTGGTACAAGGGCTAGGGCTGGCGCAGCATGGTGAGGTGAGATGCTATGGCTGGTTTAGCATCCAAGAAATCAAGTGGGTGAAGTGTCATGAGTGATTTTGCAAGTTGGCTTCTTTTGAAACTTCATGAAAATGCCTTGTTACACAAACCATGAACATGTGATCTCTTGGTCCAAATCTGATTTTTAGGACTTATGTGATGTTTGTACCTTGGTTTGAAGTGAACTAGAAGTTACAAATGGCCTTGGTTCATGATTTTGCAAATTTCTCATTTGAGGCATGTCTTGAAAATAAGTGATTTTTGGCAACTTTGTCACACCATAACTTTTGATCCAAGAAGAATTAGATCATGTTCTTGTACTTTTTGAAAAGGGAAAAATGTATTCTACAACTTTCATGACCAAAGTTTTTTCATTTGAAGCTTTTTTGGATCAAAAAGCAAGGCTTGAAAAATGACCTAAATTGACAAATTCTTGAAAAGTCAACCATTCCCAAAAAAGTCAACTTTGCAAAATCTTCAAATTCTTGAATTTTGTGAACTTCAATCTTGTTCCATGATCAAATAAAGATCATATGCACTCAAATTGATGAAGAATGCCCATTGGTTGGGTCATTGGGGGCCTCAGATGCCCTGATTTTGCACTGACTTGCCCAGAAAGTCAACCCTTGATCAGATGACTTCCCCATGGAATTTCTTCATGAAAATTGATATGCATACTCCCTATACCATATAGAGACCAATGGAAACAAGAATGACCAAAAAATTTGGAGTTATGGCCTCTGAAACCAAAACCCTAATTTTAGGTCAACTGTGCAGTCAAACTTGGCTCTGCACCCACACCAATCCCAATTCTTGTGATTCTTTTGCATTCTTGACTTTGAGAGGATATAATATGATGCTTGAACACACATGGACCCCCTTGAAGTGATTGATGACCCTTGGAGTGGCCTAGGAAGCTCTTGGGTTGCTCAAGTCACAAACCCTAGGTGCAGATGACTTAGAAACTATGCAGTGACTCAAAAATGAGATATGAGGTGGTATGATTGTGTTTATGCATATGAAATGATCACAAGCCATGGTGTGAATTAGTGAGGGCAAATTTGGGGTGTTTACAGCTGCCCCTATTCAAACATGAGTTAGCTGTGCAGGTTGTAAGCGACGGCTTAGCAGGCAAACAAGATAACTTGTGGTTGAATACCAAAGACAGTCCGAAATTTGCACTCACAGAATGAAGAAGAAAAGGGATATAGGTTGTAAAAGAAAGTAAAGTATATTGTAAAGTGCGGGAAACAAAGCAATGACGGGGACAGCCGACATGCTGGGGATAAAAGGTAAAGCCAAGACGGGGACGCCCGACTAGCTGGGGAAAATCAAATTACGATGGGGACGGCCATCAAGATAAAGTAAGATTCTCTGGGAATTGATGAAGCATGACGGGGACGGCCATCAAGTTCATAAAGCAAAGTAACCAACGATGGGGACGACCATCGGGCTAAAAAGGAAAAGGGACCACGACGGGGACGGCCATCGGGTTAAAGAATAAATGAAATAAACAGATGATGGGGTACGACCATCAAAGGTGAAGGACGATCACCTAGCAGGGGACGGCTGCTCTGTTGGGAATAAAAGGAATATGATGGGGACGGCCATCAAAGGTGGAGGACGACCACCTGGCAGGGTACGGCTGCCGAAAATATCAAGACATAGGACGAATGCCGGATAAAAGGTCAACGATGGGGACGACCATCGGACGAGCATGATGGAGGACGACCATCAAGAGGTGGAGGATGACCACCTAGCAGGGGACGGCTGCTCTCGGGGTTTATCATGACATAGGACGAATGCCAGATAACCAAAATCAACAATGGGGACGGCCATTGGATAAAACTGATGAAGGACGATCATCAAGAGGTGGAGGACGACCACCTAGCAAGGGACGGCTGCTCTGTTGGGTATAAGATGAGGGACGGTCATCAAAGGGTGGAGGACGACCACCTAGCAGGGGACGGCTGCTAAAAATCAACGATGGGGACGGCCATCGGATGAGCATGATGGAGGACGACCATCAAGAGGTGGAGGACGACCACCTAGTAGGGTACGGCTGCTCTCAGGGTTTATCATGACATAGGACGAATGTCAGATAAAAAGGAAAATTTGCTTTGTTGGCGATCTACTGGGGATATAGTAAACACGGACGAGTGTTTACAACCAAGAAAAGAAAGCATAAGTGTTTGGATGTTGTGTATAGATTAAAGATGCGGACGAGCATCCCTAAGACTACGATACGGACGAGTATCGGGTAGAAACAAATACTGACACATGTTCAGAGATGATGATACGGATGAGTACCAACTGGTTAATAGAGAACACAGACGAGTGTTGAATCTGTGGGGATATGAATGGTTTATACAAGATACGGGCGAGTATCTGTATAAGCATGAGTGTGAATATTGTATAGACGAGTATTTATCTGCGAGTGTCAAGAGAGAAAAGTATAATAATACCAACAAGTATATGGGTTGTAAAAGTGTAGGCGACTGCGCTGGGGATACGACACGGACGGGTGTCAAGAAAGTGTATATAGGTGTATGTGAGTGCAAAGAGGATGTCTTCGGCTTTCTGCTGGGGTATGACACGGACGGGTGTCAGGATGTATCTGTAATACGGGTGGTACTGTTTGCACAGAGTGTTCGGGTGACTTTACTGGGGAATGATGATACGGGCGGGTGCCAAAAGGAGTATATACTGGTGTTTGTGATTGTGAGGCAGCTGCTTTTGCTGGGGACTCTGGTGGGGATTTTTCTGTACGTTGATGAACTGTCATTATTCACAAGTGTTAGTTTAAAACATGGCTTATGATTATGCTATATGTTGGATTTTTTGCCGTAATGCTCCGTGTTAAAACGGAATGCTACGCTTTGTGGGTGAATATGATGCGAATGCTATGATTGTGCAAAGATACCAAACCGGGAAACGGGTCCCGTTGCTGCGAAGATCTTCGATCGATCTGCCTGAAGTAGACATCCCAGCTGGGGATGAGATCATTGGTAGATCAGGTGATATGATATCTGCTTGGGGATTCGGGTCACTGAGAGACCTATTCCTATAAATGAGAGACCCAGCTGGGGTTTGTAGAAGCTTTCTTCACTCTGTTGTGATTCTTCATGCGCTGCTCTTCTGGATAGAGGCTGGAGCTCTGTGGGGAAATGGTTCCCTGACTTGTATTTGGCTGAGGATGAAATGGCAACTCGGCTGGTGGTAGTAGCAAGTGGCAGCTCAGCTGGGGGAGTCATGAGAGGCAACTCAGCTGGGGAGAGAGCACTTCGGGTGCTAAAATTGAGTGTTGATTTGCCAGCTTGCTGGGATGAAGCTTACATGCCCCAAGTTGCGTTCTGGATACCTGCAATCCTGAAAAGACAGATAAACGCACAAGCAATCCCGAGGTATCCTTTACTGGATTCCGTCATAGGAGTTTAGACACTTTTGAGAGTAAGTATATTTCCTGCAAGCACGTTCTTATTTGAAGATAAACATCTGTATTCTGTGCAATCAGTTTTTCTTCTTTTAGACATCGGACATTTTTTGCAAATAAAATGTACAAGACGAGACATGACTGAAAATCTGATTTTATTAATTCATATGCCCTGAATTGGCGAGATACAGTCAAAGAAACAAGTTCCCCGAAATGAGGAGGTTGTTATAAATTGAGAAACAAAATGCTGGCAGTGTTGATGACGCTTTAAGGAGCTTTCTCTTCACTATGTCTCGTATGACTTTTGACGTTCTTCTCATCTTGCTTTCTGAAGAATGTTGCTTCGGATTTGAAGCTTGATCCTTTCAAAGCTTACCAAGTTGTAAACGATACAGACGAATTCAGAATGCAGTTGTTCGCTTGTTCCCTTATTTTGCATGGATCGCCCTTTCGGGTTTTCAATCCATCGGGATACCCATTTTTTCCTGAGCTGTCCAATGCGGCTTTTCAACTCAGCGGGTGTACATTTTTTGTTTATTTTCCCTTATTTTTGCCCGAGTCTTTTATTCTGTTTTTGACTCGCCGGGATGCCCTATTTTTGCCTGGACTTACATTCTGTTTTTATGTCCAGCGGGTCATTTATGCGAAGTATTTTTTAACTGCATCTGAATTCACAGGGGATGGGAAATCTTCACCATCCATGGTGCTGAGCATCAGTGCTCCACCGGAGAAAACTTTCTTTACTACAAATGGTCCCTCATAGTTCGGAGTCCACTTGCCCCTGTGGTCTGTATGAGGAGGGAGGATTCTTTTCAGCACAAGATCTCCTACTTGGTACTCTCGATGCCTGACTTTCTGATCGAAGGCCTTCTTCATTCTTTTCTGATATAACTGCCCATGACAGATTGCAGCCAATCTTTTCTCTTCGATCAGACTCAGTTGTTCATATCGGGCCCGAACCCATTCTGCTTCACTCAGTTTAACATCCATTAGTACCCGCAGAGAGGGTAATTCAACTTCAACAGGTAGGACTGCTTCCATACCATACACAAGCTGATACAGTGTTGCCCCAGTGGATGTTCTGATTGACGTGCGGTACCCATGCAAGGCAAACGGTAGCATTTCATGCCAGTCTTTGTAAGTGACTACCATCTTCTGCACAATCTTCTTGATATTCTTATTTGCTGCCTCAACAGCGCCGTTCATCTTTGGCCTGTAAGGAGAAGAATTGTGATGTTGGATCTTGAAGTCCCGGCACAGCTCTGCCATCATTTTGTTGTTCAAGTTGGAACCATTATCAGTAATGATTCGCTCGGGCACTCCGTATCGACAGATGATATCTCTTTTCAGAAATCTGGCTACCACTTGCCTTGTAACATTTGCATAGGAAGCTGCTTCGACCCACTTGGTGAAATAGTCAATAGCAACCAGGATGAATCTGTGGCCATTCGAAGCAGTCGGCTCAATCTTGCCAATCATATCAATGCCCCACATAGCAAAGGGCCAGGGTGAGGACATCACATTCAAAGGATTGGGAGGCACATGCACCTTATCCTTATAAATCTGGCATTTATGGCATTTTCTGGCATAGGCACAACAGTCTGCATCCATTGTGATCCAGTAATAACCTGATCTTAACAATTTCTTAGCCATGGCATGCCCTCCAGCATGGGTACCAAAGGATCCTTCGTGCACTTCGTGCATCAACAAGTCTGCTTCTGTCTTATCAACACATCTGAGGAGTACCATATCAAAGTTCCTCTTGTATAAAGACCCATCAGTGTTCAGAAAGAAACTTCCAGCAAGCCTTCTCAAAGTCTTCTTATCATTGGAAGATGCCCCAGGTGGGTATGTTTGATCCTCTAAGAAGCACTTAATGTCATTGAACCAAGGCTTATCATCTTTAACAATATCTGCTGCGAACACATATGCTGGTCTATCAAGTTTGGACACTGAGATCTGCGGTACAAAGTTGGCAGCCTGAACTTTGATCATGGACGAAATGGTAGCTAGAGCATCTGCAAACTGATTCTCGTCCCGAGGGATATACTCAAGCTTGACAGTTGTGAAGAAAGTCAGTAACCTCCTTGTATAATCCCTGTAAGGTATCAGATGATCCTGGTGGGTGTACCATTTGCCGTTGGTTTGATTGACTACCAAAGCTGAATCTCCGAATACAGTCAACGTCTTGATCCTGAGGTCAATGGCTTCCTCAAGACCCATAATGCAAGCTTCGTATTCAGCTTCGTTGTTAGTGCAGTTGAAAGTGAGTTTTGCCGAGAAAGGCATGTGAACTCCTTTGGGTGTAATGAGCACTGCACCAACACCACGACCGTTCATATTAACAGCCCCATCAAACATCATAGTCCATTCTTCTTTCGGGTCGGGCCCTTCAGTGTGAACAGGCTCTTCATGATCTTTTGATTTTATGAACATGATGTCTTCATCAGGGAAGTCAAATCTCATAGGCTGGTAATCATCAATGGGTTGCTCAGCAAGATATTCAGATAGTACACTGCCCTTGATGGCTTTCTGAGATGTGTACTGGATGTCATATTCTGTGAGAATCATTTGCCATCTTGCAACCCGTCCGGTAAGTGCTGGCTTCTCGAAAATGTACTTAAATGGGTCCATTTTGGATATCAACAAAGTAGTGTGGGTCAACATATTCTGTCTCAGTCGGCGAGCAGCCCACGCTAAAGCACAGCAAGTTTTCTCGAGCAGTGAATAACGTTGTTCACAGTCGGTAAACTTTTTGCTTAGGTAGTATATTGCATACTCTTTTCGACCAGACTCGTCATGCTGGCCCAGCACACACCCCATTGACTCTTCTAATACTGTCAAGTACATTATCAGAGGTCTTCCTTCAACTGGAGGCATAAGGATTGGAGGTTCTTGTAAGTATTCTTTGATCTTGTCAAAAGCCCTTTGGCAGTCTTCGTTCCACCTGACCGCCTGTTCTTTTCTCAGTAGTTTGAACAAGGGTTCACAAGTTGCTGTAAGGTGAGATATGAACTGCGAGATGTAGTTCAATCGGCCTAAGAACCCTCGAACTTCTTTCTCAGTCTTCGGTGCAGGCATCTCTTGGATGGCTTTGACTTTGTCAGGGTCAACTTCAATCCCCTTCTCACTTACAATAAAGCCCAGCAGCTTACCAGATCTCACCCCGAATGTGCATTTGTTGGGGTTCAGCTTCAGTTGGTACTTTCTCAGTCGCTTGAACAGTTTCAGCAGATTTACCAGATGATCTTCTTCAGTAAGGGACTTGGCGATCATGTCATCCACATAACACTCGATTTCCTTATGAATCATATCGTGGAATAACGTTACCATAGCCCGTTGATATGTTGCACCAGCATTCTTCAGTCCGAATGGCATCACTTTGTAACAGAACGTGCCCCAAGGTGTGATGAAGGTTGTCTTCTCCATGTCTTCAGGTGACATCTTAATCTGATTATATCCTGAAAATCCGTCCATGAAGGAGAATACCGAGAACTGAGTCGTGCTGTCGACCAATACATCAATGTGAGGTAATGGAAAATCATCTTTCGGGCTGGCTCTGTTCAGATCCCGGTAGTCAACACACATTCTTACTTTGCCGTCTTTCTTAGGCACAGGTACTATGTTAGCAACCCACGGTGGGTAGCTAGTTACAGCAAGGAACCCGGCGTCCCACTGCTTTTGTACCTCTTCTTTGATTTTCATTGCCATGTCTGGGCGAGTACGGCACAACTTCTGTTTAACTGGCGGGCATTCTTCTCTTAAAGGCAGCTTGTGCACAACAATATCGGTATCCAACCCTGGCATATCTTGGTAAGACCAAGCGAACACGTCCACATACTCTCGAAGCAGGTCAATCAGTTGTCCCTTCACTAAGTCTTGCAGGCAGGCCCCGATTTTGACTTCTTTCACGTCTTCATCTGTACCAAGATTGATCACTTCAACCTCCTCCTGGTGAGGGGTAATAACCTTTTCCTCTTGTCTCAACAACCTGGCTAGCTCTTCAGGAAGCTCATATTCTTCTTCAACCCCTTCATCGGCTTGATTGATCGGATTGTCAAAGTCATACGAAGTCGTAGCCGTGCTGTTGTCGGTGCTGTCTGGAAGGCACTCTCTGCAAGGGTTCAGTTTGTTCATTTTAGTGATTTGATTTTAATCTTGTTTTAGAAAAGTGAAATAAAGTTGTCATTTTGAAAACACTGCCATTTATTTTTTGTACAAAAAAGAGAAATGGAAAAACAGTGAGCGGAAGAAAAAAAGACTCATTTGCAAAAAGATGTCTGATATTTCATTGATTAATCTTGTTTGCACAAAAAGTACAGATGGCCCGATTACAAAATGAGTCTTGTCATCTTGGGCAAGATGCAAGACTTTGATGCATGCTATAAAAATACAAGAAATAATAATTACTCTGCATGAGTAACTCTTATAATTTCCTGGGAAGACCAGTTTGAGACACTGCTCCCCGGGATCTTTGGACGAATCCAGCTTTCCAGGTTGCGTTCTTCTTCCAGCTCGTCTTCCAGACAGTTGACAGCATCAGGGGTGAGCATCCCCCCACTCACAAAATTGGGCTCTTTCGCAGCCGCTGCTTGATCTTGTTGAGTTGGTTTGTAACCCAACCCAAATCTGTCCTCTTTCTTCTCCACCGATAGTAGTTTGCCCCAGCCTTGGGCGTTTCCTCCCTCAACAACCTTCCGGGCTTGTTGGTATGATGATATTGAAGTACCAGGCACAGCAGATGTTTCATTGACATTCAAAGCTTCGAACCCCTGGCTCATTGTTTCATGGATCTCCCCATCCATCTCAATATACTTATAGGTAGCCAGGTGGCTGACAAAAATATCCTCTTCTCCACAGATTGTAACGATTTGACCCTCCCACTCATATTTTAACTTCTGGTGAAGGGTAGAGGTCACGGCGCCAGCGGCGTGAATCCATGGCCTACCCAATAGACAGCTGTAGGCAGGCTGTATATCCATCACGTAGAAGGTCGTTTTGAAGGTCTGCGGGCCAATCGTTATGGGCAACTCAATCTCTCCCAGAACCGATCTCTTTGAACCATCAAAGGATCTCACCACCAGGTTGCTGGGTCTTAACGCCAATCCGTCATATTCTAGCTTCACCAGGGCCTTTTTAGGTAAGACATTGAGGGATGACCCCGTGTCTACCAGCACATGGGAAAGGACTGCACCTTTACATTCCATGGTTATGTGCAAGGCTTTGTTATGGTTGCGGCCTTCCGTTGTCAAATCAGTATTGGTGAACCCTAGCCCGTGACTAGCATTAACATTTCCAACTACAGCTTCCAGCTGATTGACAGTGATCTCTTCAGGCACGTAAGCTGCGTGCAAGACTTTGAGTAGTGCATTCCGATGGGCTTCGGAGCACATAAGCAATGATAGGATTGAGATCTTAGAAGGCGTCTGATGAAGCTGATCCACTACTTTATAATCACTCTTCTTGATGATTCGCATGAACTCATCAACCTCTTGATCGAAGGGTGTTTTCATAGCTTCTTTAACAACTTGCTCATCCTGCACCAGGCTCTTTCCTTTTGCCTTGGCAGCAGCTTCTGCTTCGGCAGTGGGTCTCTGAACTTGTGGAGCGAAAAGACGTCCGCTTCGAGTGAAGCCTCCGCCTCCTCCCACATTGTCAATTTGTGGTGCAGGGGTCGATGATTCAAAAGTGATTCTTTGTCCTTCACAGTACAGGTCAGAGCCGTAATGCCAGGGGATAGCATTACTGCTTTCATAGGGTACTGGTCCAGGCATCGTGATAGTGACTGGACTGACTGCAGCTGCGGAAGGAATTGTGATAGTCTGTGGATCATAATAAATTGTGACTGGTGCTCTGATGGGAGCAGCACCTTCTGAATTGTAGGCAGAGTTGTTTTCAGGATCATAAAATATTGTGACAGTTGAGACATCTTCATGATTTATTGCTGGTGTTGTAGGAGACATCGGTGGAAGGATGGATGTTGTTGTTGTAGGAGTTTCAAAATGGAGTGGTGCTGGAGTTGTAGAAGAAAAATTTGTTGATAACTGATCAGTTGAGATAATAGATGAAGTACTTGTTGATGAAGCCGAAGAATTGTCAGGAACAATGGTTGTTGCAGTTGTAGGAGGTTCTGAAATTGTTGCTGATGAAATTGCTGGATTTGTAGGAAATGATGTGGTGATCTGAAGTTGGCCACTCTTAATGAGACCGTCTATGCCATTCCTCAGGTTATCGCACCCATTGACTGAGATATTGCAGTAAGCACACCCCAATTCACACCCCGGGAACATTTTACATTCGAGGAGTTGAGCCTTAATTTCCACCAACGGTGTCCGGATCTGACCCACACTGGTTATTAAATAAGACGGCTTGTCTTCTTCAATAGCGTTAATTCTGGGACCACCGTGGTTTGGCATGGGGTTCTTATTGACATTGGGTGGTGGTGCGAAATTCAGAGCTTTTGAGTCTACCAGGTCTTGTACCTTCATGTGCAAAGCTCTGCACTTTTCTGTACTGTGGCCAGGTGCGTTGGAATGAAAAGCACACCTAGCGTTGGAGTCATAATTCCTGGGTAGACTGTTGGGATCTGGAGGTGCCAACGTCCTTAGCTCAACCAGGTTGAGTTTCAGGAGTTGTGGCAGCAATGTAGCATATGGCATAGGGATCGGATCGATTACCCTGTTGGCTTGAGAAGGCCTCTGCTGGAATGGCCTTTGCTGGTTATTGTTGTTGGTGTTGCTGTTGTTGTAATTTCTCGGAGGATACTGATTTTGTTGATGGTACTGAGGTTATGGCTGATAGTTTTGTTGCGGAGGTTGATAAACTGGTTGCAGATGAGCTGGAGCAGGAATGGTGACTGCTGCCACTGATCTGTGAACATATTGGGGCCTGCCCCTGTTGGTGTGGATGGCATTGGTCTCGCCAGTTCTTCTCGGGCCCGCAAAAGGCTTCCTTGTACTGCTGGACGAGCTTGCTCCGTTGTCTGAGATCTTACCCATCTTCAACAGGCTTTCAATTCTTTCCCCGGCTATGACAACATCTGCAAAGCTAGTGGAAGAGAAAGCGACCAGCCTGTCAATATATGTTCCCTGAAGGGTGTTCATAAACATGTCTGCCATTTCCCTTTCAGACATAGGTGGCTGAACAACAGCAGCCAATTGCCTCCATCTCTGGGCATATTCTCGGAAAATTTCCCTTGACGACTGTGACATTCCCATTAGGAGAGTCCTGTTGGGTGCCATGTCTAAATTGTACTGATACTGTCTGATGAAGGCTTCTGCCAGGTCCTTCCAGCATCTAATAGTTGCCCTTGTCAAGTGAGAGTACCATTCTCTTGACGCTCCAGTTAAGCTGTCTTCGAAATAGAACATCCAGAGCTTCTCATCCATAGTATAGGCCTTCAGCCTTCCCAGAAATGATTGTAAATGAGTGCGGGGGCATGAAGTCCCGTTGTATTTTTCAAAACAAGGAGGCTTGAACTTATGGAGAATCCTAACCCCGTCTACCAAGCCCATGTCCATGACGTCAAAGCCCAAAGAATTTTGAGACTCTAAGGATCTCAACTTCTCAGCTATCTCATCCAGTCTCCTATCATAAGCTTCTTCCCCAGCACCCATTACTGTAAACTGGTCCTCTTGGGGGTCTTCTTGAAGTACCCTGGCTGCAGTGGCAGTCCCTTGAACATTTGCAGGGATGTTGACCTCAGGATGGAGGTGTGGTCCAAATACAGGGGGGTTAACATGGGGTTGGACCCTTTCATTGTTGCTGGTGCCGGCAGTCCCTATATGTGGATCTTCTTGGTTTTGCCTTTCCACCATGGCCCTCAATCTTTCCTGGCTCTGAGCCATGTTGTTCATTACTTCCATAAACTGCGTCATTTGATTCCTCATCTCTAGCCTTTCATTTGCCATTTGATTTCTGACCTCAGTAAGGTCCTGCTGCATCTGATCCATTTGAATGCCCGGAAGATTGTTACGGGTTGGATAACGGTGCGGACGGTTGAGGGGAAATACTCGGCGCCGAGCAATAGTTCCTGAACATCACAACAGAGTTAGTGGCAATAAAACAAAAACCTACAAAACAAACAAAAGTGTTAGCATGCAATGCAGTATGCTTATTTGTTTTCAAGGTATCCGGTTTGGCATTCAGTTTTGACCCTTCCAGACCCTTGAAGATGCTGTTGATGTTGCTTTTGAAGTGAAACCCGGATGGAACAAACCAATACATATATTACAAAAAAAAGCAAAATGGTACATAGTTTGTTTTACAAATACAAGCCCTCTGGGGGGTCAAAATACATTACAAGAGAATAAAAGTAAAAGCAACAACAAACAAATGGTCAAACACCAAGACCAAACTCATCCTCACGAACTTCCTTGAGAAGTGCTTCGGTCACAGGATCAGCCGGACGCTCCGTGAGATTCCTGATGAGGAGATTCCGGGTTGTAACAGCCGCTGTTAGCTTCTTGTGCTGATTTTGGTCCTTTGACCTCTTCACTCCTGCTTTGATCTTCAGCTCTGATATCTCCCTCTGGGCTGCTGCCAGGGCTTCTTGCTTCTCTTTTGCACTAGCTTCCAGTTGCTCCATCTTGTCTTGAACTCTCTTGTCCTCCAGAGTACGAGCCTCAGTGATCCTGACCCACCGGGCCTGGCTCTCCTTCAGATACAGGTCTGTCCTTGCTCTCTGGAACTGGGCTTCTTTGCAAGCATTCTTCAGAATTTGTTCTCCAGCTTTTGAATTTTTGATATAATCCCCAGACTTCTCAATCTTAACCAGATGCTCCACTCTCAACTTCTCCAATCTCTCAACCTCCCTCATACCATCACTCCTTTCCCGGAGGGTCTTCTGCAAAGCTTGAGTTAACTTCTCATTTCTTTCTTTCAAACTCTCAAACTCCTCCAAACTGACAGTGGCAGGTGGTGCTGAAGATGATTCAGGCATATCTTCTATAGTAAAGGGCATCCCAGAGAATTGGGCCCTGGCACGGGACCATTCATAATATTGTGCTGATGCCACATTGTTGCACTTCCCCAAAATGGTTATTCCCTTGGTTTGAATATTATCCCAGGCCCAGGCTGCCTGCCTAACAATAGCCAGATTAATCTTGTTCTCACAATAAAGAGTCTCAACCAAGTCCTGTGTCTTAGGAGTATGGACCAGTGCATAGCCTAGTTGCCTCTTGAACAGCAGAGGGTTGTAATTAATACTGCCCTTAACTCCTATTAGGGGCACATTGGGAAAATGCCCACAGCTGGTGATGATATCCCTACCCTTGGTGCTTTGAGTGCACCATCTGATATCAGCTGAAGTTAAAGCAGTGAGTCTCTTAGCCCAGTTGCTCTGCTGATGAGGGTTCAAAAATGCATCTGTCCTGGGTAGATGCCTGAGAAGCCAAGTATGGAATAATGGAGCACAACACCTCACTAATCTTCCCCTCTGCTTTTCATTCCTCTGATGCACTGAATAGTAGAGATCCCCCAATAAAGTGGGCACCGGGTTCTTCAAGATGAACAGATGGATTGCATTCTTGCTAATGAATCGAGGCTCATCTGCAAACAATACAATTCCATATATGCTCAAAGCCAATAGAGCACAGACAGCTTTCCACTCCCCTAAAGAAGCTTTCAAGGTAGCTTGAGAGATTAAGAAATCCAGATGAAAGCCAGGGATTCCAGCTTTAGAAGTCATATGTTGCTCAATCAAAACAGGTTCCAGATGTAAAGCCTTTGCTACATCTCCATTACCAGGAAAGACCATCTCAGGGTTGAAAGGGATTCCACCCCTGATAGGCAGACCAACCAATGATGAGTATTCTTCCAATAGAGGGCCTAGCTGAAAGTCCTGAAAAGTAAAACACCTCAGTGGGGGATCATAGAACTGAATGCAAGTGTGGATCAGGCTTCTCTGTGAAGGGCCCAGATCCATAACCATATCAAGTATATCCCCATAGTGTTCCCTGAACAATGGTATGTGATCCGGAGTGATCAGGGTCTGAATCCTCCTGATGTCAGATAACTCTGGCTGGAAGAAGTGATAGGTGATGTTACTCTTTTTAGGAGCCATGTTGTTGAAGATGAGTGGTGACAGGTGCTGATGATAACACTGAAGAATGAGCCAACTGGCTGGCTGGTGCAGATAACTGAAGTAGATAGCTGAAGCAAATGCTGATGAAGATAGGTCAATGCTGAAGATGGGGTCAAAACCAAAACCAAAGATGAAAGTGGATACCCTGAAACACAAATAAGCAAATGTCAATATGATGCAATGTTTATGTATGCAAATGATATGCAAGGGTTTGTGACTGAGCTGGATCTGATCAAAAGCTCTGATATAGGTCCAGGTATGTTCAAGAATTCCAGATGAAGGTCTATAAATCCAGTAACCAAGGCGGGGGACTCAAATAAAGAGCCACATGTCCAGGGTTTTAGAATCACAAGAACTGTTCCAACATGGAGTATTCTTAATCAAGTCAAAGTAACAGGGTATTCTGGGGTCAAGGTACCTGCAAACCTGTAAACAGCCCAACCCCCTCACAGGTGGTGTTCTAAAACAAGGATCCTCAGACTTGGATCAGTTATGAGAAGTGTAAACACTTCTAACCCGGAGGTACAGTGTTTACAATAACCATAAAAGTCCCTCCTCTAATTCACCTCAATTTCTGAAGGTCAAAACTAAAAGGTCGTCCAGACTTAGCAGGCTTCCCAGATAGCCCTAGCATTGCAGGAAATCTGCAACACAGAGTTCTCAAGAAGAAACCCATATCTGAACCGTGTTTCATATTCCCGCACCAGACCGAGATGGAATGGGAAAGAATATGATTCACTCTAGCCTAGGTGTCACTCAGGTCCCAGGTATAGGACCTTAACTCTCAATAGAACCCCACCCACCAAAGCAAAACCAGATCCAGCCGGCACAGTATGACAATATGATAATATATGCATAAAGCTATAAAGAAAGCAATAAACAAAACTATTCATAAAGCAAAAATAAATACAAATATACAAACACAAATAAGCACATAACACCCCAGTAAACATAAATCAAACAAGCGCTAGGAGGAACCCACAAAAAGAACCAGAAGCCCTGGTTGCAAAATAAGGCTCCCCAGCAGAGTCGCCAAGCTGTCGCTCCCGATAAATGAGACTAGCCCTGATAAAGGTACAGACGCGAACGGTCGGCGAGAGGGACAATGAGAACACACAGCCGTGAACTCACTGGAGATGAATAGAGTCTCCAGCTAGGCATTTTTATCCCGGAGGAAAGGTAATGCTGCATAGACCTAGGAAAAGATGGATAAGACGGTTGCGAACCAGAGAGACTGAGAAAGGGGGTTGGTTACAACCTGGGAAGGTATTAGCACCCAGATTGTCCGTCGTACTCGACGGGATCCACGCTTAAAAGATTTGTGTTTTAAAGGGGTAGTGTCAGTGCAATCTGTGTATAAAATAGCTGGAAAAGAATGTACAGGTGCCAGTGCAAGGGAAAAGTGAAGTGAAATATGAAAGTGTCAGTGCAGAAATGAGAATATGCTCAAGATAATGAGGCTAAAAGAGTGATGCTGGAAAGAGGGGGAATATACAGAGACTTTTGTTCGATAACTTGTTAAGTTATGCCTACGTATCCTCTCGTGCAATGAGGAAGTCAGAACACCGTAGTTCGACCCAAAGGGACTGAAAGATGAATTGACTTGTGAACTGCTTTCTTGCCTATGCTCAAGTGTATGACCTGTCTGGCTCAGGTGCAAACTGTCTTGCATTAGACGAAAGAAGCAAGTTCTCGGTTGTGAGTGAATGAGATGAGAAAAGAATCCCGGAGGAGACGATTATTGTTTGTTTTTGTGTTTTCAGTCTTTTATTGTTTTTTGGATTTTGTCATAAGTTAATGAGCTTGAGCCTAAACCAATGGATTTAGTAAACTCATCACATCTTCCCTCTGATTAGGGGTAATGAGAATACCTTAAGTGTGAAGTCAAATTCTCACACTTAATCACCTTTGGTATAGGATTAAGATCATTAACCTATTTGTGATTAATTAGATGTTTTTGGTGTTTTTGTTTAGTGTTGAGTAATGAGGTTAAGCCATAATCAAAGATTAAACAGACTCATTACACCATCCTAAAAGAAGGATAATAGATGAGAATATTTAAGCTGAGGAAAGCTCCTCAACTTAATCCATGATTAGGGATTAAACTCATGACAAAACAAGCCTTTGGTTAAGTGGATTTTATTTAATGATATGATGATGAAGTGAATTTTATGATTTGTAAGACAACTTGAGGGGGACTTGTCCATTAACACTGGGGTTAGTCCTTCTTAACCATTTAAGGAAGAATTAGAACCCTAATGCAAGGCCCAAGTTACAAGTATGATGTCTTGATACTTATTAAGTGGATTGATTAAGAGATTTAAACACATTTAGGTTTTAACACTTAGTTTTAAAGTTATACACTCCATCCTAAGAGAAGGATGCAGGCATAAGCTTAATCACAAAGCCTTAAAGCCTTTAGGGTTTAGTCCCTGATTATGAGGTGAGAAAAGATGACTCAAAAGAGACACAAAGGTAAAATTATGAGGGGAGACTAATCAAAACCCTAATCATTGTCATGCTTGGTTGTTCCTAAGGTTTGTGAAGTTTACAGGAGCAATCTTCAGAAGAACCAACAGGAAGCAAATGAAAGGATCAAGAGAAGCAAAGTGACTTGCTTCATTCAAGAAGTCAAGTCACTTGAAGAAAGAGAGTAAGGAGAAGAATGAGCAAGCTCAAACTCAAACACCATATAAAAATGCAGCAATGGATGCAAGAGGGATGAGAAGAAAAGTTATGAGAAGTGAAGGCAAATTCACTTCTCATGATAACTTACCACCTGAAAGGTTAGGAAAGAAATGCAATGCAAAGCAAGATGAGATGAGATGACATGATATAAATCAAAACCAGAAGCACATGCATGATGTTAATGATGCTATGAGATGCTACAAACATGAAACAACACATGGGGATGATCACACAAGTTCATGAATGCAAATGAATCAAGTTAGGAAGCATGATCATACATGAAAAGTTATGAAGTGCACATGGCATACAACATGGAAAATGCATGATGCAATGATCAAACATGTTTTCTATATGTCTCATGATGTCAAATGAATCAAATGGATGCTTGAAATGTCATGGCAAGTCATGTTATGCAAGAGAATGCAAGATGGATGCACATGGAAGCCCAAATTAGGGTTTATGAACCAAACATCAAACAAAAGTCAAAATCAGAAGCAAAACCTAAGATAAAAAATGGAAAATGCCACACAAAGGACCCCTAATCCTATACTAAACCAATGCCCAAAGGAGAGGTCTCAACTCTTAACCAATCTCAAGTTATGATTTTTACAAGATTTTAGGGTTTTTAGGGTTTCCAAACAAAAGAAATGCCAAACAAATTGAAAATTAAAGATCAAATCATGGCCTTTTAATCTCAAAAACTACATGCTAAACAAAATGCAATGCAAGAAGAATCAATGTCCAACTCCTCATGAATAGGCAGAAATGATTTTTTGAACTATGGATCAAATTAATGCACAAAAATGATTTTAATTCAATGAAAAATTCTCAAAATGCATCAAGATCAAAAAAGAAATTTGGTTTGAAGGTTGGACTATGTTTCTAAATGTCTTAGAACATTTCATGAATTTTTTGGTGATTTTTAAATACCTAAAAGTATTTTTAATAAATTAATTCTCATTAATCAATTAAAAATAATATTTTAAATATTTAAAAATACTTTTTTAATGCTAAAAATAAAAAAAAAAAATATTTTTGTGTCTTAAAAATTAATAAAACTTCTGAGAAAAAGTTTCATAATTTTTAAGACATTTTTGCTATTTTAAATTAATTATGCAAATAAAATGAAAAGAAATGAATTAGAAATGAATTTAAACTGAATTAAATAAAAGTCAACACATCCTAGGGCCTGGATTCAAAGTTACACGCGCGGGAAGAGACCTGGCGCCACATCCTACGGTTCAAATTCAAAATCAGCTAATTAAATGCTTATGCCCTAATTACGCCGTTAAACACTCTCAGATGACCGGAACAGTGTTCCGGTCATCTTCTCCGTTCACCCAAAACCTCAAACTCACTTTACACGTTACGAAAATGAAATCTAAATGAACAAAAATGCTTCCCACTCACTCACGAACCATAACCCTCAAACAAAACAAATTTATTTTTCCATGAAAGGCTGAATCGAAGCAAACAAGAACTAGGGCAAAAAAGTTTCAGGAAGCAATTACATTCTCATTTCATCACCATTTTCAAAACTAAAAGCATCAGAACAATCAGTGAAGCATGAAGAACAAGTTTAGAACTTAAAAAATGATTTCTGGAAAAATATTTCTTGAGCTACCTGAGATTCGAAGCTTTCACTCCAGCAACTTTCTGACCCTCCCTCTTGGTGTAATCCACTCCACTTGACCCTCTAGTGATGCTTGAATACTTAGAAAGAGTTTAAGCTGGCTGGTTGAGGAGTTTGAGCAGCTTCTGCTCAAGCTCAGTTGAAAATGGTGATGGTGGTTCAGGATGTTTCTGGCACTGGTGAAGGGTTGTTTGTGGTCCAGATGATGAGTAGAGAAGGTTTGTGGAGTTTATTTGGATGTTGATGAGCTGTGGAGTGAGTTTCGAAAGAAACTGCAAGTTGGAGTGAAAATGGAGAAGTGGAGTTCTTGCTGGTTTCAGGCTTAGGCTTTGCTTGGTTTATGCTCTATGGAACATGGTGAAATGATTGGTGAAGTTGGTTTGAGTGTTTGTGAGCTGGGCAGAGAGATTCGAAGGGAAATGCAAATGGGGTGGTTTTTGTGAATGTGATCCTATGATGTGTTTCATCTTGGCCTCTTGATGTGTTTGGCTTGCAAATGGATAGTATAAAATAATCCTATAGGTCAGATGATTTGACCTGGCCTTTATTGATTGGTAAGTTCACTTTTGCCAAAAGTCCACTCTTTGTGTAAGGAAAGCATGACTTGGTTCTAGGCTTGGTACAAGGGCTAGGGCTGGCGCAGCATGGTGAGGTGAGATGCTATGGCTGGTTTAGCATCCAAGAAATCAAGTGGGTGAAGTGTCATGAGTGATTTTGCAAGTTGGCTTCTTTTGAAACTTCATGAAAATGCCTTGTTACACAAACCATGAACATGTGATCTCTTGGTCCAAATCTAATTTTTAGGACTTATGTGATGTTTGTACCTTGGTTTGAAGTGAACTAGAAGTTACAAATGGCCTTGGTTCATGATTTTGCAAATTTCTCATTTGAGGCATGTCTTGAAAATAAGTGATTTTTGGCAACTTTGTCACACCATAACTTTTGATCCAAGAAGAATTAGATCATGTTCTTGTACTTTTTGAAAAGGGAAAAATGTATTCTACAACTTTCATGACCAAAGTTTTTTCATTTGAAGCTTTTTTGGATCAAAAAGCAAGGCTTGAAAAATGACCTAAATTGACAAATTCTTGAAAAGTCAACTATGCCCAAAAAAGTCAACTTTGCAAAATCTTCAAATTCTTGAATTTTGTGAACTTAAATCTTCTTCCATGATCAAATAAAGATCATATGCACTCAAATTGATGAAGAATGCCCATTGGTTGGGTCATTGGGGGCCTCAGATGCCCTGATTTTGCACTGACTTGCCCAGAAAGTCAACCCTTGATCAGATGACTTCCCCATGGAATTTCTTCATGAAAATTGATATGCATACTCCCTATACCATATAGAGACCAATGGAAACAAGAATGACCAAAAAATTTGGAGTTATGGCCTCTGAAACCAAAACCCTAATTTTAGGTCAACTGTGCAGTCAAACTTGGCTCTGCACCCACACCAATCCCAATTCTTGTGATTCTTTTGCATTCTTGACTTTGAGAGGATATAATATGATGCTTGAACACACATGGACCCCCTTGAAGTGATTGATGACCCTTGGAGTGGCCTAGGAAGCTCTTGGGTTGCTCAAGTCACAAACCCTAGGTGCAGATGACTTAGAAACTATGCAGTGACTCAAAAATGAGATATGAGGTGGTATGATTGTGTTTATGCATATGAAATGATCACAAGCCATGGTGTGAATGAGTGAGGGAAAATTTGGGGTGTTTACAAGGTGGAATGAAGACTGCCATAAGGCTTTTGACAAAATCAAGGAATACTTACAGGAGCCTCCAATCCTTATGCCTCCAGTTGAAGGAAGACCTCTAATCATGTACTTGACAGTATTAGAAGAGTCAATGGGGTGTGTGATGGGCCAACATGACGAGTCTGGTCGAAAAGAGTATGCAATATCTACCTAAGCAAAAAGTTTACCGACTATGAACAACGTTATTCACTGCTCGAGAAAACTTGTTGTGCTTTAGCGTGGGCTGCTCGCCGACTAAGGTAGTATATGTTGACCCACACTACCTTGTTGATCTCAAAGATGGACCCAGTCAAGTATATATTCGAGAAGCCAACACTTACCGGACGGGTTGCAAGATGGCAAATGATCCTCACAGAATATGACATTCAGTACACATCCCAAAAAGCCATCAAAGGCAGTGTATTGTCTGATTACCTTGCTGAGCAACCCATTGATGATTACCAGCCTATGAGATTTGACTTCCCTGATGAAGACATCATGTTCATAAAAGCAAAAGATCATGAAGAACCTATTCACACTGAAGGGCCTGACCCGGAAGAAGAGTGGACTATGATGTTTGATGGGGCTGTTAATATGAACGGTCGTGGTGTTGGTGCAGTGCTCATTACACCTAAGGGAGTTCACATGCCTTTCTAGGCAAAACTCACCTTTAACTGCACTAACAACGAAGCTGAATACGGAGCTTGTATTATGGGTCTTGAGGAAGCCATTGACCTCAGGATCAAGACTTTGACTGTGTTCGGAGATTCAACTCTGGTAATTAATCAAACCAACGGCAAATGGTACACTCACCAGGATCATCTGATACCTTATCGGGATTATACAAGGAGGTTGTTGACTTTCTTCACAACAGTCAAGCTTGAGTATATCCCTCGAGACGAGAATCAGTTTGCGGATGCTCTGGATACCATTTCATCCATGATCAAAGTTCAAGCTGCCAACTTTGTGCCTCGGATATCAGTGTCCAGACTTGACAGACCGGCATATGTATTCTCAGAAGATGTTGTTAAAGATGATAAGCCTTGGTTCCACGACATCAAATGCTTCTTGGAGGATCAAACATACCCATTTGGGGCATCTTCCAATGATAAGAAGACATTAAGAAGGCTAGCCGGTAGTTTCTTCCTGAATGCTGACGGTTCCCTGTACAAGAGGAACTTTGATATGGTACTTCTCAGATGTGTTGATAAGGCAGAAGCAGACTTGTTGATGCATGAGGTACATGAAGGATCCTTTGGTACCCATGCAGGAGGGCATGCAATGGCTAAAAAGTTTCTAAGATCAGGCTATTACTGGATTACAATGGACGCAGACTGTTGTGCATATGCCAGAAAGTGTCATAAATGCCAGATTTATGCGGATAAAGTGCATGTGCCTCCCAACCCTTTGAATATAATGTCTTCACCCTGGCCCTTTGCCATGTGGGGCATTGATATGATCGGCAAGATTGAACCAACTGCTTCAAACGGCCACAGATTCATCCTGGTTGCTATTGACTATTTTACCAAGTGGGTTGAAGCGGCTTCTTATGCAAATGTTACAAGGCAAGTGGTGGCCCGATTTCTGAAAAGAGATATCATCTGTCGGTATGGAGTGCCTGAGCGAATCATTACTGATAATGGTTCTAACTTGAACAACAAAATGATGGCAGAGCTATGCCGGGACTTCAAGATCCAACACCACAATTCTTCTCCTTACAGGCCAAAGATGAATGGCGCTGTAGAGGCAGCTAACAAGAATATCAAGAAGATTGTGCAGAAGATGGTGGTTACCTACAAAGATTGGCATGAAATGCTACCGTTTGCCTTACATGGGTACCGAACGTCAATCAGAACATCCACTGGGGCAACGCCGTATCTGCTTGTGTATGGTATGGAAGCAGTCCTACCTATTGAAGTTGAGTTACCCTCCCTACGGGTAATGATGGATGTCAAATTGAACGAAGCAGAATGGGTCCGATCCCGATACGAACAACTGAATCTGATTGAAGAAAAGAGATTAGCTGCAATCTGTCATGGGCAGTTATATCAGAAGAGAATGAAGAAAGCCTTCGATCAGAAAGTCAGGCTTCGAGAGTACCAAGTAGGAGATCTTGTGCTGAAAAGACTTCTCCCTCCTCATACAGACCACATGGGCAAGTGGACTCCGAATTACGATGGTCCATTAATAGTAAGGAAAGTTTTCTCTGGTGGAGCACTGATGCTCAGTACTATGGATGGTGAAGACTTCCTGTCCCCTGTGAATTCAGATGCGGTTAAAAAATACTTCTCATAAAATGACCCGCTGGACATAAAAACAGAATGTAAGTCCAGGAAAAAATAGGGCATCCCGGCGAGTCAAAAACAGAATGAAAGACTCGGGCAAAAATAAGGGAAAATATTAAAAAAATGTGTACACCCGCTGAGTTGAAAAGCCGCATTGGACAACTCAGGAAAAAATGGGTATCCCGGTGGATTGAAAACCCGAAAGGGCGATCCATGCAGAATGAGGGAATAAGCGAAAAACTGCATTCTGAATTCGTCTGTATCACTTACAACGTGGCAAGCTTCGAAAGGTTAAAACATCGATCAGAATCAACCTTCTTCAGAAAGCAAGATGAGAAGAACGTCAATGTCATACAAGTCATAGCAAAAGGGAAGCTCCCAGAAGCGTCATCAACATTGCCACTGTCTTTTTGTTTCTCAAGTTGTAACGATCTCCTCATTTCAGGGGATCCGTTTCTTTTACTGTATCTTGCCAATTCAGGGCGCATAAATTAATAAAATCAGATTTTCAGTCATATCTTGTCTTGTACATTTTATTTTTCATTTGCAAAATGTCCGATGTCCTTAAGATATTGATTGCGTAAATACAGATGTTTTCCTTCTAAAAATACGTGCTTACAGGAAATATATTTGCTCTCGGGAGTGTCTAAGCTCCTATGACGGAATCCAGTAAGGGATACCTCGGGGAACTTGTACGTTTCTTTGTCATACAGGATTGCAGGTGTTCAAAGCACAACATGGGGCATGATAGATTCTCCCCAGTAGGCTGCCAAATCATTATTTCCTCAACGCACCTTCCAAACAGCACCGGAGATGCCTTCTCCCCATCAGAGTTTCTAGGCATCACTTCTCCAACATTTCCTTCAGAGAAGTACCAGAAGGTGCTCATATCCCCAGCTGAGTTGTCAAGTATCATCCTTAGCAAGATCCTCACGGAAATCTCTAGGAGGATCTTTCAGTGATCTTTCTTCTTCCCCAGCCGAGTGACAGACAAGGAACCACCTCCCTGCAGAGTTTCAGCCTCTATCCAGAAGAGCAATGCCCGAAGATCTCACAACAGAGTGACGAAAGCTTCTACGGACCCCAGCTGGGTCCCTCATTACCAAGATAGGTTTATCAATGACCTACTTCCCCATGCAGAGTCATATATGTCAGATCTACCAATAATCTCATCCCTAGCTGGGATATCCACTTCAAGCAGATTAGCCAAAGATCTTCACAGCAAAGGGATCTGAATCCCGGATTGGTATCTTTTGCATAATCATAGCATTCGCTTCATATTTCCCCAGAGCGTAGCATTCCGTCTAATACGAAGCATTACGGCAAAAATCAAACATATTGCATAAATCATAAGCCATGTTCTGAATCAAACAGCTGTGTATACCAACAATCCGTTTGCAAATATACAGAATACTTCCCAAACTCCCCGACAGAATATTAAAGCATTTCCTCTACACTCAGAAATACAGAAACATGCTCCTTTCGGCACTCGTCCGTGTCATCATTCCCCAGTAAAGTCGCCTGGGAGTTCTCTATAAACAGATACTTATACATGACAGATGCTTCTTGACACTCGTCTGTGTCATATCCCAGCAGAAAGCCAAAGCGTCCCCTTTGCACTCACAGCACAGATACATATATGCACACTTCTCTGACACCCGTCCGTGTCACATCCCCTAGCATAGTTACCTAAACACTTTGTAAATCAAATACTTGTTTATAATACACTTTTTCCGACACCCGTCTGTGTCGTGCTCTCCCTAGCAAGTTGGAAGCTCGTTTGTGTCTCACTTGTCACTTTTTACTCATACAGATACTCGTCCATATCTTGTATACGCTACTTAAATCCCCTTAGAATCAACACTCGTCAGTGTTCTTTGTTAACCAGTTGGTACTCGTCCGTATCATCATCTCTGAACATGCTTCAAGCGTTTGTTTCTACTGATACTCGTCCGTATCATAATCTTAAGGATGCTCGTCTGCATCTTTAACCTATACACTGTGTCAAACACTTATATTTAGACACTCGTCTCTGTCTACCATTCCCCAGAAGAATTCTCAGCAAATCCTGATGAACTTTTTCCTTTTTTATCTGACATTCGTCCTATGTCATGATATTTTCGGCAGTCGTACCCTGCCAAGTGATCGTCCTTCACCTTTTTGATGATCGTCCTTCATCATCCCCAGCGGAGTCTCTATTCACTAGAACCCCTTCCTATCCGACATTCGTCCTATGTCGTGATATTTTTGGCAGCCGTTCCCTGCTAGGTGATCGTCCTTCACCTCTTGATGATCGTCCTTCATCATTTTATCCGATGCCCGTCCCCGTCGTTGACTTTGTTATCTGACATTCGTCCTATGTCATGATAAAACACGAGAGCAGCCGTCCCCTGCTAGGTGATCGTCCTTCACCTCTTGATGATCGTACTTCATCATGCTTATCCGATGGCCGTCCCCATCGTCGACTCTTTCTATCCGACATTCGTCCTATGTCGTGATACTTTCGGCAACCGTACCTTGACAGGTGATCGTCCTTCACCAATAGATGATCGTCCCTCATCTTATCCCCAACAGAGCAGCCGTCCCCTGCTAGGTGATCGTCCTTCACCTTTGATGACTGTACCTCATCATTTATTTCATTTATGCTTTGAACTTGATGGTCGTCCCCATCATTCACTATTACCTTTAATCCCCAGAGGATCTTTGTTACTTTATTTTGATGGTCTTCCCCATCATAATCTCTTATATCCCCAGCATGTCGGTCGTCCCCGTCATTGCATTATCCCCAGCAGTCATCCTCTGCCCGACGGTCGTCCTCCGTCGCCCGCACTTTATAATCATACTTTATTTTCTTTTACAATCTATATCCCTTTTCTTCTTCATTCTGTGAGTGCAAATTTTGGACTGTCTTTGGTATTCAACCACAAGTTATCTTGTTTGCCTGCTAAGTCGTTGCTAACATCCTGCACAGCTAACTCATGCTTGAATAGGGGCAGCTATAAACACCCCAAATTTTCCCTCACCCATTTCACCATGGCTTGTGATCTTTTCATGTGCATAAGTTCAACTATAGCATCTCATATTGCATCTTTTGCTTCACTGCATTGTTTCAAAGTCATCTGCATCTAGGGTTTGTGATCTGAGCCATCCATGAGCCATCTGAGCCACTCGAAAGGTCTTCAATCATCTCAAGAGGGTCCATGAATGTTCAAGCATCCTATTATATCCTCCCAAGGTCAATGAGGTCAAGAAATCACAAGAACTGAGAAAGACATGGAAGCAGAGCCAAGCTTAACTGCACAGATGATCTAAAATTAGGGTTTTGGTTTCAGAGGCCATAACTCCAAATTTTTTGGTCATTCTTGTTTCTATTGGTCTCTATATGTTATGAGGATCATGCATATCAATTTTCATGAAGAAATTCAATGGGGAAGGCATCTGATCAGGAGATGACTTCTTAAGCAAGTCAGTGCAAAATCAGGGCATCTGAGGCCCCCAATGACCCAACCAAAGGTTGTTCTCCATCATTTTGATTGTGTATGATCTTTATTTGATCATAGAAGATGTTAGAAGTTCACAAAATTGAAGAATTTCAAGCCATTTGCAAAGTTGCCTTTTTGGGAAAGTGACTTATAATGTAAACTTGCCGTTTTGGGAAAGTTTTTCAACCTCCTCTTTTTGATTCAAGAATGCTTCAAATGAGAAAACTTTGCAAAGTTGGCAAAAATCACATAATTTCATGTTTTACACCAAAGAGGCATTTTGCAAAATGGTATGATAAGGCATTCTAAAGGCTTCAAATGTGCACAAACACTTCATAACATGCTCATGTGACCTCTAAAGATCAGAATTGGCCCAAGAATTATGCATTTTGGTGCCTTGAACCTAAAGAATTTCCAAAAGGGCCAAAGTTGGACAAATTTGCAAAATCACCCATAAGCTTCAATCCACTTGCTGTATTGCCTCAATCTTACTTCCATGGTTCTCCTTGATCACAGTTGCACAAGACATGCCCTTGTCCTTGGCCTGCCATGACCCATACCTCAAAGGACACCTAACATTGACTTTTGGCAAAATGGACCATACCAATCAGCATAGGCCACACCAACTCCACAAACCTATCACAGTTTGATAAGTGGACCAAATGGAACTCAAAACACACAAGAAGCAAGCTTGAATACACAACATCATCAACATTCACAAAAATCCCTCTTTATGCATTTTTCTTCGAATCTCAATACATAAACATCAAACCTCAAAACCAACTTCACCATTCATTCAGAAAAGCTTCATAGAGCATAAACCACCCTTCATCTTGCCTTGAAAGACCTTGAAACAGAAATACGATTTTCCATCCCCTTTGGACAGAACTTCATCAATCTCACAAACTAGCCACCATAAACTCCAACTAAGCCTCAAAACATCTTCAGGGAGATCATTGGAGGGACTTTGAAGCCAGAAAGCTGCCTGAAAGTTCTAGAGTTGAAAGTTCCATCTCAGGTAGCTCTCTCAAACTTTTTTTTCCAGAAATCCTCTTTTAAGTTATAGAATTCTTCCTCATGGTCTCCTGATTACTCTGAGCTTTGTGGTTTTGAAAATGGTGAAGAAATGAGCATGAACCAAATCTCTGAAATTTTTGACCTAAAAAGAGATTGATTCGATTCATGCTTGTTTCTGAGAATAAATTGTTTTCGTGCCTGGATTCTTGTTCCTTGATGTTTGTTGAGTGATTCTGGAGCTTTAGGGGGGCTTGGGGGGAGGTTTTGAGAGAGATAGCAATTTTCAGGGAGGGATGTCACCGGAGAAGACGACCGGAGCTCTTCTCCGGTGACCTGAATGTCATTAGGGTTTAATCTGTGATTAGGGTTCAGTTTAAATATGGAGCGTACGATGATGTTTCCCGCGCGTGTTCAAGGGCTCAGTTCACCCCATTTAGCCCTAATCCACGTCATTAAGTTAATTAATTAGGTTTTAGTTTTAAATATGTCAGTTTGAATCTGGGCCATAGGATCTGGCGCCAGTCAATTCCCTCCAATTCTATTTGAATGTGAGCCTCAGGATTTGCATACTTTTCCATTTATTCATTTTTATTTTATTTGTTTTGTATTTTATTTCTACGAATTTTAAAAAAATAGCAAAACATATTAAAAAATTCTGATTTTTTTTGTCAAACATTTCATTAATTTTCAGAACCCAAAGATATTTTAATTTTTATTTTTTGCATTAAAAATTATTTTTAAATCATTTAAATGTTTATTTTTAATTAGTTAATGGAAATTAATTAATTAAAAATGCATTTAGGTATTTAAAAATCACAAAAAAAATTCACATTGCATGTTAAAACATTTAGAAACATTATCAAACTCTCAAAACAAATTTCTTTTTGGTTCTTGGCCTATTTTGACAATTTTTATTGGAATTAAATTTGTTTAAAGGCAATATTTTGATCCTAACTTGAAAAAATTCATTCTGCCTAACCATGAAGAGTTTGATAATGGTTCTTCTTGCATTGCATCCTTCATAGCATGTAGTTTTTAGGGTAAAATTGGTTTGAATTTATCTTCCATTTTCAATTTAATGAGCATTTTTTCTTTTGAGGTGCCTTGAAACCCTAATTAACTTGAGAAAATCATAACTCCCATTAGGTTAAGAGTTAGGTCCCCTCCTTTGGGCAGTGAACTTGTGTAGGGTTAGGGTTCCTTTGATCCTATTTTCAATTTTTTATCTTATCATTTGCTTCTGATTTTGAATTTTTGCATTGCATATTGTATGTAAACCCTAATTTGTGCCTTCACTTGCATCCATCTCTCATATGCTTGCATTCATGAACTTGCCATGACATTTTGTGCATCCACATGATTCATAAGACATCTTAGGACATATTAGAATCATGTTTGAACATTGCATCATTCATTTTCCATGTTATATGTTCATTCCATTGCATAAACCTTCATGAACTTTCATGGTTCAAAGCATGCTTCATTTGCATCCTCATCCTTGTATGATCATCCACAATTCTTGACATGTGTTTGCATCATTTCTTAGAATAATTGAAATCATGTTTATGCTTCTGACTTTGGTTTGCATCATTGCATTTCATCTCATTCTCATTCCATTTCATTCTATTGTCATTAACTTTTCATGTTCATCTCTTACTTTCTTTCTTTAGGCAACTTGCCTTCTTTGGTGAAGCAAGTTGTCTTATTCTTTCTGCTTCTCCTCCTTTCATCTTGCTTCTCCTTGGTGGCTTTCCTTGAAGATTTCTCCTCTTAAGCCTCATAAACCCTAGGTATAACCAAGCATGATAAGAATTAGGGTTTGATTAGTCCCCCATTTAGCTTTTACCTTTGTGTCATCTTTGAGTCTTCTCTTCTCATCTCATAATCAAGGACCAAACCCTAAAGGTTTTAAGGCTTTGTGATTAAGCTTATGCATGTATCCTTCTATTAGGATGTAGTGTATAACTTTAATCCTAAGTGTTAAACCCTTAATGTGTTTAAACCTTTTAATCAATTCACTTAATAATCATCAAGACATCAAGCTTGTAACTTGGGCCTTGCATTAGGGTTCTAATTCTTCCTTAATTGGTTAAGAAGGACTAACCCTGGTGTTAATGGACAAGTCCCCCTCAAGTTGTCTTACAAACCATAGAAATCACCACTTTATATTATCATTAACTAAAATCCACTTTAATAAAGGCTTTGTTTTGTCATGAGGTTAATCCCTGATCACGGATTAAGTTGAGGAGCCTTCCTCAGCTTAAATGTTCTCATCTATTATCCTTCTATTAGGATGGTGTAATGAGTCCATTAAATCCCTGATTATGGCTTAAACTCATTACTTAACACTAAACAAAAACAACAAAAACATCTAAATAATTACAAGTAGGTTAATGATCTTAATCCTACATCATGGTGATTAAGTGTGAGGTGTTTACTTTATGCTTAAGGTATTCTCATTACCCCTAATCAGAGGGAGGATGTGATGAGTTTACTAACCCTTGGTTTAGGCTTAAGCTCATTAACTTATGACAAATTTCAAAAAGCAATAAAAGATTGAAAACACAAAAACAAACAATAATCGTCTCCTTCGGGATTCTATCCTCACCTCATTCACTCACAAACGAGAACTTGCTTCTTCCGTCTAATGCAAGACAGTTAGCACCTGAGCCAGACAGGTCATACACTTGAGCAAAGACAAGCAAGCAGTTTATCAGTCAATTCATCTTTCAGTTTCTTTGAGTCGAACTACGGTGTTCTGACTTCCTCATTGCACGAGAGGATACGTAGGCATAACTTAACAGTTATCGAACAAAAGTCTATGTATATTCCCCCTCCTTCCAGCATCATTCTTTAAGCCTCATAGTCTTGAGCTTCATACTCCTATTCTTACACTGACACTTCTCTTATACACTTCTCACTTCTTTTACACTGACACTTGCATTCTTTTCCAACTTTGATACACAGATTGCACTGACACTACCCCTTTTAAACACAAATCTTTTAAGCGTGGACCCCGTCGAGTACGGCGGACAATCTGGGTGCTAATACCTTCCCAGGTTGTAACCAACCCCCTTTCTCAGTCTCTCTGGTTCGCAACCGTCTTATCCATATCTTTTCTCAGGTTTATGCAACATTACCTTTCCCTCGGGATAAAAATGCCTAGCTGGCGACTCTATTCATTCCTCTCTCTTTCACCGACCGTTCGCGTCTGTACCCCTCTTGACCTGTGTGTCATTTGGTGGGAGCGACACGGGTGTACATTTTTATATTTTCCCTTATTTTTTTCCGAGTCTTTTATTTTGTTTTTGACTCTCCGGGATGCCATATTTTTGCCTGGACTTACATTCTGTTTTTATGTCCAGCGGGTCATTTTATGCGAAGTATTTTTTAACTGCATCTGAATTCACTAGGGATAAGAAATCTTCACCATCCATAGTAGTGAGCATCAATGCTCCACCAGAGAAAACTTTCTTTACTATGAATGGACCATCGTAGTTCGGCGTCCATTTGCCCCTGTGGTCTGTATGAGGATGAAGAAGTCTTTTCAGCACAAGGTCTCCCACTTGGTATTCCCGAAGCCTGACTTTCTGATCGAAGGCTTTCTTCATCCTTTTATGATATAACTACCCATGAAAGATAGCAGCTAATCTCTTTTCTTCGATCAGATTCAGTTGATTGTACTGAGAATGGGCCCACTCTGCTTCGTCCAGCTTTACATCCATCATTACCCGTAAGGAGGGTAGATCAACTTCAACAGGTAGGACTACTTCCATATCATACACAAGCTGATAAGGCGTTGCCCTAGTAGACGTTCTGATTAAGGTTCGGTACCCATGCAAAGCAAACGGTAGCATCTCATGCCAGTCTTTATAAGTAACCACCATCTTCTGCACAATCTTCTTGATGTTTTTGTTAGCTGCCTCAACAGCACCATTCATTTTCGGCCTGTAAGGAGAAGAGTGTTGATGTTGGATTTTGAAGTCCCGGCAAAGTTCTTCCATCATTTTGTAGTTCAAATTGGAACCATTATCAGTAATGATTCGCTCAGGAACTCTATATCGACAGATGATGTCTCTTTTCAGAAATCTGGCTACCACTTGTCTGGTGATGTTTGCATACGAAGCTGCTTCGACCCATTTGGTGAAGTAATCAATGGCTACTAGGATGAATCTGTGTCTATTTGAAGCAGTCGGTTCGATCTTTCCAATCATGTCAATGCCCCACATGGCAAAGGGCCAAGGTGAAGACATCACGTTCAAGGGATTCAGAGGCACATGCACTTTTTCTACATAGATCTGGCATTTGTGGCATTTCCTGGCATATGCACAATAGTCTACATCCATTGTGATTCAGTAGTAACCTGATCTTAATAACTTCTTAGCCATTGCATGTCCTCCATCATGGGTATCGAAAGATCCTTCACGCACCTCGTGCATCAGCAGGTCTGCTTCTTTCTTATCAACACATCTGAGTAGATCCATGTCAAAGTTTCACTTGTATAATGAACCATCAGCATTAAGGAAGAAACTACCGGCAAGCCTTCTTAATGTCTTCTTATCATTGGATGATGCCCCAGGTGGGTATGTATGATCCTCTAAGAAGCATTTGATGTCATGGAACCAATGCTTGTCATCTTTAGCAATGTCCACAGAGAATACGTATGCTGGTTGGTCCAATATGGATACCAAAATCCGAGGCACATAATTGGAAGTTTGAACCTTGATCATGGAGGAAATGGTAGCTAAAGCATCCGCAAACTAATTTTCGTCTAGAGGTATGTATTCAAGTTTGACTGTTGTGAAGAAAGTCAATAATCTCCTCGTGTAGTCACGGTATGGAATCAGATGCTCTTGGTGAGTGTACCATTTTCCGTTGGTCTGATTGATTACCAAAGTTGAATCTCCAAATACATTCAATGTCTTGATCCTGAGGTTAATGGCTTCCTCAAGACCCATGATACAGGCTTCGTATTCAGCTTCGTTGTTAGTGCAGGAAAATGTGAGTTTTGTCGAGAAAGGCATATAAACTCCTTTAGGTGTAATGAGCACTGCACCAACCCCACGACCATTCATACTGACATCCCCATCAAACATCATTGTCCATTCTTCTTCTGGGTCAGGCCCTTCAGTGTGAACAGGCTCTTTATGATCTTTTGCTTTTAAGTACATGATGTCTTCATCAGGGAAGTCAAATCTCATGGGCTGGTAATCATCAATGGGTTGCTCAGCTAGATAGTCATACAATACACTGCCCTTAATGGCCTTTTGAGATGTGTACTGAATGTCATATTTTTGTCAGAATCATTTGCCATCTAGCAACCCTTCCGGTAAGTCTTGGCTTCTCAAATATGTACTTGACGGGGTCCATCTTTGAAATCAACAAGGTAGTGTGAGTCAACATATACTGCCTTAGTCGGCGAGCAACCCACGCTAAAGCATATCAAGTTTTCTCGAGCAGTGAATAACGTTGTTCACAGTCGGAAATTTTTTTCTTAGGTAGTATATTGCATACTCTTTTCGATCAGACTCGTCATGCTGGCCCAACACATACCCCATTGACCCTTCTAATACTGTCAGGTACATTATCAGAGGTCTTCCTTCCATTGGAGGCATGAGAATTGGAGGTTCCTGCAGGTACTCCTTGATCTTGTCAAAAGCTTTCTGACAATCGTCGTTCCACCTGACTGTTTGTTCTTTCCTTAACAGCTTGAACAAGGGTTCACAAGTTGCAGTGAGGTGAAATATGAACCTTGAGATGTAGTTCAATCTACCCAAGAACCCCCGAACTTCCTTTTCAGTCCTAGGTACAAGCATCTCCTGAATGGCTTTGACTTTTTCGGGATCAACCTTAATTCCCTTTTCACTTACGATAAAACCCAACAGTTTACCGGAGCGTACCCTGAATGTGCATTTGTTTGGGTTCAACTTCAGCTGATACTTCCTCAGACACTTAAACAACTTCAGCAGATTCACCAGATGGTCTTCTTTAGTAAGGGACTTGGCAATCATATCATCCACATAGCATTCGATTTCTTTGTGGATCATATCGTGGAATAATGTTACCATAGCCCGTTGATAAGTGGCACCGGCGTTCTTCAGTCCAAAATGCATCACCTTGCAACAAAAAGTGCCCCAAGGTGTGATGAAGGTTGTTTTCTCCATGTCTTCGGGTGACATCTTAATCTGATTATACCCAGAAAATCTATCCATGAAAGAAAATAGCGAGAAATGAGTTGTGTTGTCCACCAATACATCAATGTGAGGTAATGGGAAGTCATCCTTCGGGCTAGCTCTGTTCAGATCCCGGTAATCCACATACATACCTACTTTGCCATCCTTCTTAGGCACTGGTACAATGATAGCGATCCACGGCGGGTAACTAGTTATAGCAAGGAAACCGGCGTCCCACTGTTTTTGCACTTCTTCCTTAATCTTCATGGCCATATCTAGGCGAGTACGGCGTAGCTTTTGCTTCACTGGAGGTCAATCTTCTTTTAATGGCAACTTGTGCATAATAATATCCGTATCTAGACCTGGCATGTCTTGATAGGACCAAGCAAAGACGTCGACGTATTCTCGAAGCATGTCCATAAGTTGTTCTTTTACTGAAGCTTGCAGACTGGCCCCAACCTTTACTTCTTTCAAATCCTCCTCGGTACCAAGATTAACAGTTTCAATCTCCTCCTGATAAGGAGTAATCACTTTCTCTTCTTGCCTCAACAACCTGGATAACTCTTCAGGTAACTCATAGTCTTCTTCAACCCTTTCATCGGCTTGATTAATTGGATTGTCGAAGTCATACAAGGTCATAACAGTGTTGTTGTCGGTGCAATCTGGAGGATAGTCTCTGCAAGGGTTGAGATTGGTTCGTTTTAGTGATCAATTTTAATCTTATTTAGAAAAGAGTGAAAATGAAGTTATTTATTTTGAAAACATTGCCATTTTATTGTTTTGTACAAAAGTGAAAAATGAAAAGACAGTGAGCGAAAGAGAGAATTGTTTGCAAAAGATGTCCGATATTTATTGATATTCCATTTGCACAAAATTACAAATATGGCCCTATTACAAAATGAGTCCTGACACCTTGGGCAAGATGCAGGACTTGATGCATGTTGAAAAAAGCAGGAAATAATAATTACTCTGCAGGAGTAACCCTTATAATTTCCTGGGAAGACCAGTTAAGGACTTGGTGACCCGGGATCCTTGGACGAATCCAGTTCTCCAGGTTGAGGTCGCTTTCCGCCTCGTCTTCCATATTATTGACAGCATCTGGGGTGAGCATCCCCCCACTGATGAACTTGGGTTTTTTAGCAGCCTCTGCTTGATCTTGTCGGAATGGTTTGTAACCCAAACTGAATCTGTCCTCCTTCTTCTCCACCGGTAGCAGCTTGCCCCAGCCTTGAGTATTTCCATCTTCAACAACCTTTCGGGCTTGCTGATAGGAGATAATTGAAGTACCCATCCTATCTTCTTGGGATGCAGCAAATACTTCAGTCGTCGCCTCATTGACGTTCAGTGCTTCGAACCCTTGGCTCATGGTTTCATGGATTTCACCATCCATCTCAATGTATTTGTATGTAGCCAGATGGCTAACAAAGATATCCTCTTCACTACAGATGGTGATAATCTGTCCTTCCCACTCATATTTCAATTTCTGGTGAAGGGTCGACGTAACTGCGCCAGCAGCGTGAATCCATGGTCGAACCAACAAACAGTTGTAGGCCGACTGAATGTCCATCACATAGAAAGTAGTCTGAAAGACCTGCGGACCGATTATCACAAGCAGCTCCACCTCTCCAAGAACAGACCTCTTAGAGCCATCAAAAGCTCTGGCCACCAGATTTCTTGGTCGGAGAGCTATACCATCATATTCGAGTTTGACAAGGGCTTTCTTCGGCAAGACATTGAGTGAAGACCTAGTGTCAACAAGAACATGCGAGAGCATAGCCCCTTTACACTCCAGGGTGATGTGTAAAGCTTTGTTGTGGTGACGTCCTTCCGTTGTCAAGTCAGCATTGGTGAAACCTAGCCCATGGCTAGTATTAACATTAGACACCACTGTCTCAAGCTGATTCACTGAGATCTCCTCCGGAACGTAGGCAGCGTGCAAGACTTTAAGTAGTGCATCCTGATGAGCTTCAGAACACAACAGCAGGGATAAGATGGAGATCTTGGAAGGAGTCTAGTGGAGCTGATCCATAACCTTGTAGTCACTTCTTTTGATTATCCTCATAAATTCATCCACATCCTGATCAAAGGATGATTTATGGGTCTCTTTTGGTGCAGGTTCTTCAGGTGCCACACTTTTACCTTTGGCTTTGGCAGCAGCCTCTGCCTCAATATTGGTTCTTGGAGCTTGTGACACGAATAGAAGTCCGCTTCGGGTGAAGCCTCCGCCTCCCCCGACATTATCCACTTATGGTGTGTGAACCGAAGAATCAAGAAGGACTCTTTCTCCGTTGCAGTAAAGGTCTGAACCATAGTGCCATGGTACAACATTGTCTTTGTCATATGGAATGGCCCCTGGCCCCGTGATGGTGACTGGGCTAACTGCAGTAGAGGTTGGGACCGTTATTGTTTGCGGATCATAAAAGATGGTGACATGACTTCTAATTGATGTTGGTGGTGATTGATTGAAGCTTGGTTGTTGCTGAAATTGTTGCTAAGATTGTTGTTGATAATTGTTAGGATCCGGGACCGTTGCAGGGTCATAATAGATGGTGACTTTGGAGAAGTCATTGTTGGTGGTTGTTGTAGTTGTAGAAGTGGATGCCATTGAACTGTTGTCTGTTGAAGTGATGGAAAGAGTGGTTGCTGATTTTGTAGACGAGTATGTAGGAACAATTGTCTTTGCAGTTGTAGGAGAAACATTTGATGTTGAAAAAGGAGTTGCTGGTGTTGTAGAAGTGGTTGTTATTATTTGCAGAATACCCTCTCTGATCAAGCCATTGATGCCATTCCTCAAGCTTGCACACCCATTGACGAAAACCTTGCAAGATTCACAACAGGCCTCATAACCTGGAAACACATGGCATTTTAAAAGCTGAGCTTTAACCTCTGCCAGAGGTGTTTGAATAATTGTAGTATCTTCAATTAAATTCATGGGTGATCCCTCCTCTATTGCATTTATCCTTGGCCTACCATGGCTGGGCATAGGATTCTTCGTAACATTAGGAGGTGGTGCAAAATTTAGGGCTTTTGAATCTACCAGATCCTGGACCTTCATGTGCAAAGCCCTGCACTTTTCCGTGGCATGACCAGGTGCATTAGAATGAAAAGCACACCAGGCATTGACGTCGTAATTTCTTGGAAGGTTCTAAGGATCTGGTGGAGCCAAAGTCCTTAGCTCGACAAGATTAAGCTTTAGGAGTTGTGGCAACAATGTGGCATATGGCATTGGTATATGGTCAATCACCCTGTTGATCTGAGATGGCCTTTGTTGGAAAGGGCGTTGTTGTTGGTTGTTGTTGTTGTAGGATCTTTGTTGAGGAAACTGTGGTTGTTGAGGAAAATGTTGTGGTTGTTGAGTGTATTGAGGAGATGGGGTAGGAATAGTAACAGCAGCAACTGATCTTGGCAGATACTGTGGTCTTCCTCTTCCCATATGTACAGAGTTTATTTCACCGGATCTGCGGGGCCCTGCAAATGGCTTCCTTGCACTGCTTGAACTGACACTGTTGTCAGAAATCTTTCCCATTTTCAATAAGCTCTCAATTCTTTCCCCACCTATAACCATATCTGCGAAGCTAGTGGAAGAGAAAGCAGCCAGTCTATCAATATAAGTCCCCTGGAGGGTGTTCATGAACATATTTGCCATTTCCCTTTCAAACATCGGGGGTTGAATGGCAGCAGCTAATTGCCTCCATCTTTGGGCGTACTCTCTAAAGCTTTCCCAAGAAGATTGTGACATTCCCATCAGAAGGGTTCTGTTTGGAGCCATGTCCAAATTATACTGATATTGACGAATGAAAGCTTCTGTCAAGTCTTTCCAATTCCTCACTGTGGCCCTGGTCAAATGAGAGTACCACTCCCGGGATACCCCTGTCAAGCTATCCTCAAAATAAAACATCCACAGTTTTTCATCCATGGTATAGGATTTCAATCTCCCCAGGAAAGACTGAAGATGAGTACGAGGGTAGGATGTACCATTGTATCTTTCAAAACAGGGAGGTTTGAATTTGTGAGGAATTCTAACCCCCTCCACTAGTCCCATATCCATGACGTTAAAACCCAGAGAATTTCTGGATTCAAGAGACCTTAGCTTTTCTGCTATCTCGTCCAGTCGACGATCGTAGACCTCGTCTCCTGCCCCAACCACAATAAATTGTTCTTCCTGAGGGTCCTCCTGCAAGGCCCTCCCTCCAGTGTTACCTTGGGTGTTTCTAATAGCATTGATGTCTGAGTTCAGATGAGGTCCAAACTCTGGGGGATCAGTATGAGGTTGTACGTGATTGTTGTTGCTGGTAACCCCTGTCCCCGGGTGGTTTTCTTCGGGAGTTTGCCGCTCGACCAACTCTCTCAGTCTCTCTTGGCTTTGAGTTAATCCAGTCATCACTGCCATAAACTGATTCATTTGGGCCCTCATCTCAGTCCTCTCATTGGCCATTTGGGTTCTCACGTCAATCAAATCCTGTTGAACCTGGTCCATTTGTAAGCCCGGAAGGTTGTTTCTTGTCGGATACCGGTGCACTCTATTGACGGGGAACACTCTTCTACGAGCAATGTTTCCTAAAACCACAACAAAGTGAGAAACAACAACAAAACAAAAACCTACAAAACAAAGAAAAGATGTTAGAATGCAATGCAGGATGCCTATTTGTCTTCCAAGGGTATTCGGTTTGGTTCTTTGGTTTTTACCTTCCAGACCTCGAGGAATGATGATGTTGAAGAGAGATAAAGCACCATGAAATAATACAAACCATATATTACAAAGTGTAAAGATACATAGTTTGATTACAATAAAGTTCCCATGGTGGGTCAAAATACAACAATAAAGACAAAAGTACAAACAAAAGGAAGTACAAATACAAAGAAATCAAACATCCAGTCCAAAGTCATCCTCTCTGACTTCCTTCAGGAGAGCCTCAGTCACTGGGCCAACTGGGTTCTCTGTGATGGTCCTGATAAGAAGGTTCCTAGTGGAAATGGCACTGGTTAACTTCTTATGCTTATCCTGGTCCTTTGATCTCTTCAACCCCGCCCGGAGCTTCAACTTAGAGATCTCCTTCTGTGCAACTAACAAGGCTTCCTGACTCTTCTTCTCATTGGCTTCCAGCTACTCTATCCTAGCCTGGATTCTCTGATCTTCCTGTGAACGAGCCTCAGTGATCCTGATCCACCTAGCTTGAATCTCCTCTAAGTAATGCTCAGATCTAGCCTTCTGAATCTTGGCTTCCTTGCAAGCATTCTTCAATACCAGCTCCCCTGCTCTAGCTCTTCTGATGTAATCATCTGTCTTCTAAATCTTGGCCAAGTGCTCAATCCGGAGCCTCTCTAACCTTTCATTATCCAGACGACTATCATTCCTCTCCCAGAGGGTCTTCTTCAAAGCTTCAGAGAGCTGAGTATTCCTTTCCTTCAATTTCTCAAACTCCTCCAAACTAATAGTAGCTGTAGGCTCCACTACTGATGGTCCAAGTACATCCTCTAAGGTGAATGGCATACGGGTCATCTGTCCCCTGGTACGAGACCAATCAAGATACTGAGCTGAAGCTATGTTGTTGCACTTGCCAAGAATAGCTGTCCCCTTAGTCTGAATATTGTCCCAAGCCCAGGAAGCTTGTCTGACAATGCCAAGGTTGTGCTGAATGTTACAATAGAGGGTCTCTGTCAAGTCTTTCCCTCTTGGGGGATGTACCAAGGCATACCTTAATTGCCTTTTGAAAATCAAAGGATTGTAATTGATGAAACCCTTTACTCCAATCAGGGGTACATTGGGATACTGCCCACAGTTGGTGATGATATCTTTGCCCTTGGTGCTCTGAGTGCACCATCTGATGTCTTTTGATGTAAGGGCAATCATTCTTTTAGCCCAGTTCCTTGGCTGATGAGGACTCAAGAAAGTGTCTAACTTCGGCAAGTGCCTTAACAACCAACAGTAGAAGAGAGGTGCACATCATCTGACCAATCTTCCCCTCTGCTTCTCATTCCTTTGATGCACTGAGTAGTAAAAGTCTCCAAGCAAGCTAGGGACTGAATTCCTCAACAGGAAGAGGTGGATAACATTCTTTCTTACAAACTTAGGCTCGTCTGCAAACAAGATGACTCCATATATGCTGAGGGCCAGAAGAGCACAAACAGTGTCCCACTTCCCTGCTGCAGCATGCAGGGTGGCCTGGGTAACCAAGAAATCCAAATGAAGGCCTGGAATTCCAGCCTTGGTGGTCATATTCTGGTCAATGAGGGTGGACTCCAAGTGCAAATCCTTAGCTACATCTTCATTCTTAGGAGAAACCATCTCAGGGTTGAAGGGGATCCCTCTCCTGATGGGGACACCCAACAACATGGAGAACTTTTCCATCAATGGTCCCAACTGAAAATATGGGAAAGTGAAACATCTGAGAAGAGGATCATAGAACTTGAGACAGGTGTGGATCATGCTCCTATGGGAGGCATCCAAATCCATGATCATGTCCATAATGCCACCATAATGTTCCCTGAATAAAGGGACATGATCAGGAGTGATGAGAGACTGAATCTGTCTGATGCCTGTCAGAGTGGGCTCAAAGAAATGATAGGTGATGTTACTCATCCTGGATGTGTCCATGCTGACAATGGATGCTGATGAAGAAGACTAAGGATAACTACTGATAAATGCAAATGAAGAAGATGTTGAATAAGAGTCTCTGATGAAGACAACTGATGAAGAGAGGCTGACGCAGATAGCTGAGGGAATCTGAGCAATAGAACAGGTCAAAACCAAACCAAAGACAAGATGTGGATACCCTGTAAAACAAATAGACAAATGTTAAATGATGCAAAATGATGTATGCAGAATGATATGCAAAGGGTTTGTGATCAAGTGTTGGATCTGTTATCTGCCTTGATAGGGTCCATGTGTGTTCGTAAGTCTGGATGGAAGCTTAGAAAACCAGTAACTAGGTGGGGGACTCAAATAAAGAGTCACAAATCCAGGGTTTCACAAGAACAATCCAAAATGATACAACCTTAACAAAACTAGTAACAATGGTATCATGAAGCCAAGGGTTCCTTCAAACCTGTAAACATCCCAACCCCCTCACATGTATTGTTCTAGAACAAGGATCCTCAGACTTGGATCAGTTATGAGAAGTGTAAACACTTCTAACCCGGAGGTACAATGTTTACAATAACCATAAAGGATCCTCCTCTAATTCACCTCAGATGTTGAAGGTCATAAAAAGGTCATCTAGACTTAGCAGGCTTCCCAGATAGCCCTAGTACTACAGGAAATCCATAGCACAGAGTTCTCAAGAAGAAATCCATGTCTGAACCGTGTTTCATATTCCCGTACCAGACCGAAATGGAATGGGAAAGAATATGAAGCCACTATATCCTATGTGTCACTCAGGTCCCTGGTATGGAACCTTAATCACTCAACAAGCCCACCCACCAAAGAAAACAACAGATCTAGCACAGATGATATGGTGATAACAGTATGAAATGCATATAACAGTAAATGAAAGAAATAAATAAAGTTGTAAAGAAAGAAATAAATAAAGCAATAAACAAAAGGCACAAGTAGCACATAACACCCCCATAAACACAAATCAAATAAGCGCTAGGAGAAACCCACAAAAAGAACCAGAAGCCCTGGTTGCAAGACCTGCTCCCCAGCAGAGTCGCCAAGTTGTCGCTCCCGAAGATTTGCATCCCGGTACAAGCGCGAACGGTCGACGAAAGGAGAAATGAAATGAAGATGAATAGAGTCGCCAGCTAGGCATTTTTATCCCTAAGGAAAGGTAATGCTGCATAAACCTAGAAAGAGATGGATAAGACGGTTGCTGATCGGAAAAATAGCAAGTGTACTATTTTTTTTACCGATGTAGTAATAGAAGGGAGTTATCCCAAATATCGATCTCAAGGACTGCGTACCGAAATAAGTTTTAATGAATTGATTTCAATTGGATAAAAGTTTTGGTTGATAGTTTGTTTTTAGATGAAATAAAATTAAAATTACTAAAACGTAAACAAAAACAGAGATTTCACTTATATGAGAATAATGCCAGGGATGGTGTATAATCTGCAATGCAATGACTTAATAATTTCTCAATTTTACAGAGACAGGCTTCAAAAAGTATCTTTCCTATGTTCAATAATGTTTTTCCAAAATTCCTTTAGAGAAAAACCTTTGGTATTCTTCCTCGACCTTAATTCCTCAATGGGCAAGGAAGAATATCAAGCAATAATTCTGACATAAAAATGGTTTTCACAGGATATTCCAATTCCTCGGTAATATTTACCGTGATAAAATTATGCAACAAGGTTAGGATGGTTGGTCAGACCAATTCCTAACTACGATCAATTATCCAATTTTCCAACAAAGATAAAGCATTAAGAACGTTGCATAAAATAAAGAAACGAATTTAAACGCATAATCTCAAAATTAAGAATTCAAATTGTCATTACATAAAGCAAATCAGGGACACCCCCCTGGCATTGGGGGGGGTTTAGCCACTCATGTTCATAACAAAAGTAAAAACTGAGCAATAATATAGAGACATTACAATTAACGTAGAATCGGTTGGATCGTCAATCGCTTCCGCTCTTGATCAATCCTTCTTCTCCTGTTATCGTTCAATCCCAAAAAATCCCCAAATCAAAAAGTACCCTCATCCAGTCTTAATCATCTAATATATATCAGTCTTCTAAAAACAGCGTGAAAAGTCCAGAATGCCCTCTGAAAATAACGCAGCAGCATAAAAAATATCAGGTTTTTCTGGTTTTCACAACACGGGCCGTGTTGTGCAACACGGGCACCCGTGTTGTGTCTCTGAGTCTTCTCGAAAAATCCTTTTCTTCAGATGCCATGACACGGGCCGTGTTGTACAACACGGGCACCCGTGTCATAACACTGGTTTCCTCCTTTTCTTCCATTGACTCCCTCCTCAAAAGGTCTTCACAACACGGGCCGTGTTGTACAACACTGGCACCCGTGTTGTGCTTCTGATATCCTATTTTGCTGTTATTTTTCACACTCGGATCATCTTTTCGAGAGCTTCGAACAACCGATTAGATGTTAACCTGAAAACACATCACAAAACAACCACATAACACATACCAACGATAAAAATAGATAAAAAGACTAAAACTAAACTTGTATGCTACATTAAGAAAACTACGACGAAAACATGAACAAAATACTTCAAACAAACGAAATTATACGCAAAGGACAACTAAAACGGCTTGAAAACTACAACTAAAGATCACTGATCAGTTGCGAACCAGAGAAACTGAGAAAGGGGGTTGGTTACAACCTGGGAAGGTATTAGCACCCAGATTGTCCTTCGTACTCGACGGGATCCACGCTTACAAGATTGTGTTTAAAGGGGTAGTGTATGTGTTATCTGTGTGCAAAAGTTGGAAAAGAAATGTACGAGTGTTAGTGCAAAAAGTTGAATGCTCAGGAGCTGAGGCTTAAAAGAGAATGCTGAAAGAGGGGGAAGACAAAGAGAATTTTGTTCGATAACAGTTAAGTTATGCCTATGTATCCTCTCGTGCAATGAGGAAGTCAAAGAAACTGAAAGATGAATTGACTGTGAACTGCTTGCTTGTCTATGCTCAAGTGTATGACTCGTCTGGCTCAAGTGCTAACTGTCTTGCATTAGACGGAAGAAGCAAGTTCTCATTTGTGAATGAAGATGATGAGAAAAGAATCCCGATGGAGACGATTATTGTTTGTTTTTGTGTTTTCAGTTTTGTTATTGTTTTTGGTGTTTTGCATAAGTTAATGAGCTTAAGCCTAAATCAAGGGTTTGTAAACTCGTTATATCCTCCCTGATTAGGGATAATGAGCCTACTTAAGCATGACATAAGCATCTCAACTTAATTACCACAATGATGTAGGATTAAGATCATTAACCTACTTGTGATTAATTAGATGTTTTTTGGGTTTTTGTTTTGTGTTAAGTAATGAGTTTAATCTCTAATCATAGATTAGTGAACTCATTACACCATCCTAATAGAAGGATAATAGATGAGAACACTTAAGCTGAGGAAGATACCTCAACTTAATCCATGGTTAGGGATTAAATTCATTATATAACAAGCCTTTATTAAGTGGATTTTAATTAAAGGAATGAGATTAAGAATTGGATTTTATGGTTTGTAAGACTACTTTAGAGGGACTTGTCCATTAAACACTAGGGTTAGTCCTTCTTAACCATAAGGAAGAATTAGAACCCTAATGTAAGGCCCAAGTTACAAGATGAAGTCTTAGTGATTATTAATGATTTTATTAAGAGGTTTAAACAAATTAAAGGCTTAACACTTAGGATTAAAGTTATACGCTCCATCCTAAGAGAAGGATACAAACATAACCCTAATTCCAAAGTCCTAAGACTTTAAGAGTTTAGTCTTTGATTATTGAGATGAGAAGAGAGACTCAAGGAGACTCAAAGGTAAAAAGCTAAAGGGGACTAATCACAACCCTAATTATTATCATGCTTGGATGTTCCTATGGTTTGTGAGGCTTAAGAAAAATCTTCAAGGAAGCCACCAATGGAAGAAGCGGATGAAAGGAGGAGGAAGCAGAAGAATAAGTTACTTACTTCAATGAAGAATATAAGTAACTTAAAGAAAGAAAGTGAGAAATATGGAACAAAAGTGAATCAAATTCACTTCAAAAACAAATAAAATGCAAATGAAAGAGATAAGAAGAAGTGAGAGGTGAAGGCAAATCCACCTCCCAAAATAACTTACCAAAACCTGAAAAGTTAGCATGAATGCAAAAAGTATAAAGCATGAAGAAATGAAGTGAAATGAGATGAAATGACCAAAGTCAGAAGTGTATATGCAATGTAAATGTCATGTAAGATGATGCAAAGGCATACAAAATACATATGTGTGATCATACAAAGATGAGATGCAAAGGAGGCATGCTTTGAAGTTTGAAAACACATGAAAGTTTATGAAATGAAATGAATGCTAATCATGGAAAATGAATGAAGAAATGATCAAGCAAGGTTATAACATGTCTTAATATGTCTAAGATGACATATTAATGCATGAAATGTCATGGCAAGTTCATATAATGATGCATATGCAAGGTGAATGCAAATGAACATGAGAAATTAGGGTTACATGGACATGTGAAATGCAAATGAATAAAACATTAGCAAATAACATGATAAAAATTTTCAATTAAACTCAAACAAACCCTAATCCCATATTAGGTCACACCCCAAAGGAGAAGGTCAGAAACCTAACCAATCAAAAGTTATGATTTTCCTAAGTTTTCTAGGTTTTTTGGGTGATTCAAAGGGAAAAATGCAAATCAATTTTAAAATGCAAGATAAATTCATGAGGAAAATACCTATAAACTACATGCAATATTCAACACAATGCAAAAAGAATCAACTTCAAACTCTTCTTGGTTAGGCAGAAATGATTTTTCAAAGTTAGGGTTCAAAAATATGATTTTAATGACCTTTAATTCAAAGAAAATTGACAAACTATGATCAAACCTAAAAAGAAATTTGTGTGAAGAGTTTGAAAATGTTTCTAAATGCATTGTGATGATTCATGATTTTTTTGGTGATTTTTAGAAACCTAAATGTATTTTTAATTAATTAAAATACTTTAATTGATTAAAAATAACATTTAAATATTTTAAAAATTCTTTTTTAATGCAAAAAATAAAATAAAAATCATTTTTGGAATGAGAAAAATATTTAAAGTCAGAATGCAAAAGAAAATATTTTTTGAATGCTTTTTGCTATTTTAAATTAATTATGCAAGAAAATGCAATAAAAATGAAATAAAAATGATTTAAATGAGAAGTATGCAGATCCTAAGGCTGAGATTCAAACTAAAAGGGAGGGAATTGATTGCGTGCGCATCTCAATGACTGACATTCAAACTGGGTTTTAATTATGTTTTATATTTAATTAATCAGGATTAAAAACTAATGGCGCATTTGGACCACTCATTGCCTAACCCTAATCACCATCCAACGGCCACGCACGCATCTGGGCAACTAACCCTAATAAGGGTTCTAATCACTCTCGGGTGACCGGAGCTAGCTCCGGTCATCTTCTCCGGCAAGCCAAACACCATAACTTCTTCCTTAGGCTAAATCAAACTCTCTAAAGCTCCAGAAATGATCATTAAACATCAACAAGCAAGAATCAAGCATAAAAAACAATTTATTTCATGCATACATGATGAATCGAAGCAAAAATCATTTCACGGGCAAAATTTCATAACATCATGAAATGCTTATTTCTCAACCATTTTCAATTTTAAACACATCAGTGTGATCAGTGAAGCATGAGGAATCATTTAGAAACTTAAAAGAGAAGTTCTGGAAAAAAAAGTTCATCATAGCTACCTGAGTTGAAGCTTTGTGTTCTTGAGCTTTCTGACCTTTCCCTTGGTTCAAATCCACCCCAATGAACTTCCTGATGATGATAAGAAGCTTAGAGCAAGCTTATGATGGATGTATTGAAGTGTTTGGTTCTGAGTATGCAGAAATCGTATTTCTGATTGAGGGTGTTTTAGGCTATGCTGAAGGGTGGGAAATGATCCTGAGGTGTTTTTGAGTTGATTGGTGAAGGAAGTTTGAAGTTTCAGTGGTTGGTTTTTGAGTTTCGAAGAAGGGAAGTTTTTGAGGGATTTTGTGAATTCTGAGTTCTTGGATGATTCAGGCTCTTATATGTTATGAAATGGCTTGCATAATGTTTGTTTAAGCCAATGGGATTGCTCAGATAGTTGTTGTGGCAGAGGCTGATTGGTATGGTGTGTTTTGCAAAAAAGTCAAGATTTGTGTACTTGAGGTATGGGCCATGGCATGTATGTTTTTTTGGGGTGTCTGGCCTCAGCAGGTTTCATGGAGAGCCATAGAATCAAGATTATGCAGCTGGCATAAGTGGATGAGAGGATCCAATGCATTTTGCAATTTTGGAGAGTTTTGGTCCTTTTGTGATTTCTTGAAGTTTAAGTCATGGAAACCCTAGGTTTAATGCACAATTATGATGTTTAGAGGTTGTCTTGACATGTTATGAAGTGTTTGTGCATATTAGAAGTCATTAGAATGCTTGAACATGCTAAATTGCAAAATCCCACTTTGACATGAAACTTGAAATTATAGGATTTTTGCAAACTTTGAAAGGCCGTATCTTGAGTTCTATGATGAATCAAGACATGTTCTTGTACTTTTTGAAAAGGTAAATACCAAATCTACAACTTTCATAACCAATAATTTTTCATTTGAAGCATTTTTGGTTATGAAAGAGGAGGTTGAAAAACTTTCCCAAAATGGAAAGTTTGCATTTCAAGTCATTTCCAAAAATGGGAAGTTTGCAATTGGCTCAAAATTCTTCAATATTTTGAACTTCCAACCACTTCTAAGATCAAATAAAGATCATAGAACTTTAATTTGATTAAAATACCCCTTTGGTTCCATTGTTGGGGGCCTCAGATGCCCTGATTTTGACTTAACTTGCTTAAGAAGTTACCTAGTGAACAAATGACTTCCACAATTAGTTTCTTCATCAAACTTGGTACACATGATCCTTATGACATATTAAGAACATTAGAAACAAGAATGGCCCAAAAATTTGGAGTTAAGGCCTTTGAAACCAAAACCCTAATTTTGGTCATCTGTGTAGTGAAAACCCTAGCTTTGCTTCCATGCCTTTGCCAGATCTTGTGATCCCTTGACTTTCATGAACTTTGAGGAGCATAATATGATGGTATAACACACATGGACCCTCCTGGAAAGCTTTGAGGCCTTAGGGATGGTTCAGATGGAATCTTGGATTGCTCAGATCACAAACCCTAGATGTAGATGAACTTGAACTTATGTAGTGAAGCAAAAATGCAATATGAGATAGTATGCCTATGTTAATGAAAACATGAAAGATCACAAGCCATGGTTTGATATGAGTGAGGGAAAATTTGGATTGATTACATTCGGCTTGGGAAAATGAGGCTTGGAGTTAGGGTTGGAGTTAGTTGAAGTTAGTTAGGGTTTCTAGAATATTCCTTGGAATATGCTAGAAGAGTCTAGAAGGTGGTGGAAAGATCCAAGGGAAAAATGGAGTGTAAGGAAAGTTTGAAGAAAAGTGGAAAAATAGAAGGAAAAAGTGGAGGGAAAAGTGAAAACAGCTAACTTTTGAAGCTTTTTTACCCAATTTTCGCTTGCGTTAACCAGTTAACGCTATAGGTTAACCGATTAACGGAACAAAAATCTTAAATTTTCCTTTTTTTCTTGTGGGAAACTCCAGGAATACGCCTGCACCGTCCATTCTGAGTTGTTTTGGATTTTAATCCCTTTTAAGGCTTTGTAGATGGCATTGAGCTCCTTGCAGAATCACTTGGCTCTTATTGATTTTGCGGATCGAAATGCTGGATGACTGATCACATGCCCTATGCTAGTAATCATGGATGTTATGCCTCATTTTTCTATACAAAGATGCTTGGTCAGGTATGCAATATGCTATGTTATATTTAATGAAAATGAGAGGGAAAATTTTGGGGTGTTACAAGGATCCTTAGTCGGAGAAGTGGTTTTTCCCCCTAAGCCTTGGAGCGGGTGACCACTCCTGTACATGGAGAAGCATTGTTCTTCTTTTTGGTTCTCTTACCTTGCTTGTGCGAAGGAGTGCCATTAACCTTCTTTGCAGAACTTTCCATGATGTTGTGATGCAGATAATGGAGAAAATATAAGTGCTATTTATAAGGAAAGAAGTTGCGTGCTTATTGGCCAAATAAGAGGCAATAAAAGGGCGCGTGAATCCTTCCTTGAAAATGTCATTTCACAAAGACGTTTTGACTACTGCGTTGAATTGGAAAATGTGTCATGTAATAATGAGGCCTAAAAAGCTAGAACTCTGTCGTCAATAATAAAGTTAAGACATTAAAACATTTTAACCTGAATTTAAGTTAGAACCTATCTGACCTAAAGGTAGAATTATAATGCAAATCTAAACGTAATAAAGAGCACAAAATATTTTAAAAGGGGCAATCATACCCTACTTGTCATTACATAATGGCTACAACAGGGCCAACGGAAATAATGATAAAACAAAAAAAAGCTGAAAGACTTTCGAAAGGCTAAAAAGGAAGATTTGATTGCAATTGAAGGAGATTATGTTGGGTGATCAGCAGAAAATTTTCACAAAAGGCCTTGTCGAGCTTGGCTTCAGCTAGTTTCTTGTCGAGAGCCTTAGCTGCAACAATAAGGTCAAGTGTGTTCTTTAACTCAGCCTCTAGCTCAGTGCTGCCAGCTTGACTCAACTCAAGATTTTCCTGCTTAGCATCAACAATATTTTTTTAAGCTCCTCAAGCTCTTGTTCCCAGACTCCAATGGTTATATTATTTGCAGCAATTTGCTTTTCCCTCTTGGACTTCTGGAAATCAAGCTTTTCGACTCTAGCTTCTGCTTCCCTTGCTAACTCCCATGCATTCATGCTCTGAGGCCCAACCCTTTGAATGACATCGTCAACATTTGGGGCTAATTTAAGATCATCAGCCATCCGATTCACCAAATTACTTAGCTCCATAAGGTACGCATAAATTTTAGGGTCAACAGTTGAGAGATCCAGCGTCTGCAAAGTGTCTTTCAACCAGAGGTGTGCAGTGGGGTTAGCTCCCAAGGTAGTACGAATGTCCCTCTTGAATAATTTGTCTTTAATTTTCTTGAGTACAGAACCAACGAAGTCATTTGCATCAGAAGCCCCAGGAGCTAATGAAGAGTCACTCGTGGAGAAGCAAGAACTCTTGCCAAGTTTTATCCTGGCATACTCCCGGGGATTCGACCACTTTAGACTTGCTAGTCATTCCCCATCTACATGAGTCGAAAGTTGAAGGTTCTTTTAGGCAAGGGTTGTAGAGTTATTTCAGGCTCTTTTTCTTTATCAGATTCCCCTTTGCCTTCGACATTAGCATCATCCTTCTCTCCTCCATATTCTTCCTCAAGGTCAATTATGTATGGGCCTTGGGCAGTAGCTAGGGGATTATCGCCAACCTCTGGTTCTTAATGTTTGGGGATAGAGGGGGAAATACCTTCAGAGTGTTTTCCACTTTCTTCTTCTTCTTCGGTAGCAAAAGCCACGTCTATTTCCTTAACTAGCCTACTTGTTTGGGATTGTTGAGTGTTAGTTTTGGTTGGAAAGTGTGGAGCGGCTTTGACCGTTTGAGGATCAACAACTGCCATAAATATAGGTTGGTTAACCTCACTCAAGGAACCATAACCAGACCCAAAAATCAGAGTTTTGGTGAGAAGTTGGATCACCTTGGTTGTTTAGAAGAGTAGTAAGCATGAGGGTATCAGTTGAAGGTTGTTGGTCAGCGCCAGCCCCAGTCTGTTGAAAAGGAAAATAAGTCAAGTCAAGATGGTAAGAAGAGTTTAAGAAAGGAAATAAAATTCCAAACAAATTACCTGATTCACTTTGCCACCAGGGCTTGAATTGGCACTCTCTGGAGCGCCAGTAGGCTTCGCTACAAGGGTAACAGGATTAGTTTCAACGCCACCCTCAGTAGGCATTTCTTTTACAATTTTGGCCACCTTAGAAGAAGATTGGCTAGCAACATTAGGAGGCTGTGTATCCTTCCTTTTCTTCCTGAGGGCTCGTTCCTCAAAAGACTCATATTTTTCGCCAGGGATGGGAGTGGAAACGTTTTTACCCTTCTTAAGGGATGTCAAAGGCTTGGTAGTTATCTGAAAAGATAACCAAAAAAATTAAGAAGGAAAATATGAAGAAGTCACATAAGTAAAGAAATTTTCATACCTTATTGCCTTCGTTGCTCTCTTTTATTACCACTCCATTAGGGGCAGTGGACTTCTAGGAAAATTGCTGAAAATGACAGAAACAAATAATAAGAGTCATTAATGGATCAGCTATCAAGAAGTCAGTATAATACTCAAACCTTCACATATGTCAGTTTCGACATGAACGTCTTCGATTCCTATGTGAAGGTGTCCTTTGAAACTGTCCAACGTATGCTTAGTCGCAACAACCTTTTGGGCTTTCGGCTGAGACTGCTGTCGAAGGATCTTTATTGAATGCCCACAGATAAACCAGTCAGGATATGAAGGGGTAAGTGCCACACCAAAATCAGCTGAAGGCAATCTAGGGAATTTTGGGGGAAAGAGTTGAAAAGCCACCTCATATCGCCTCTCACGAGGAACATTGGAAGGGATTTTCAATTTATCCATCTTTTGCAAGAACTTCTCCTTCAAAGTGACAGCAGCCTCACGAATGGTTCGACTAAGATCATTTGGTCGATAGATAGTTTCAAAGTATTTCTGAAAAGCATGTATCTCCTGGATGTGAGCAGACTTACATTTCTTGACCTTCTCTTGCACATTCATAAAATCCAGGTCAAGGAGGGTAGAAAATTCATTGGCAGTGAGAAAGTTCTCATTGTAATATTGGCGCCACCAATTATTGAAGGGGTGGGTACGTTGTATCGACGATCTAAAGAAGACCAGAGACAATACTGCCTTTTGGGATGCCCATTTGGCAAGGATCTGGTCAACTACAACTTCGTCGAACAAGTTGTTGGAAAAGAGGACTTGGCCTTTTTTATTATAAAGGCATCTAGGGAAACTCTGACCTAACCTAAACTGCCTAGATACCAAATTAGGTTGATAAGCAATGAGGGTTGTATCAGTTTTTCCACCATTTAGCCTGTGAACAAAGAACCTGGGAATCAAAAAGGCTTCCCATATGGAAACAGAATCCAAATGCAGCTTCCTTGTGGGAGAGTTTGGGAAAGCCCTAGTGAACCATCTAGGACCACAACTCCTCTCCATAAAAGGAGACATATATGGTGTAAAGTCATACTGAAGGGCAAACATCATCTAGAAGCTGGAGAAAGCCTCTTTCAGAGTTACACCTTCGTCACTAGGCGTAAGCTTCGCTAGTCGAACACCTTTTGTGCTCCTGAGCCTTATTTTTTCCGATTCTTCATTAACCTTCCCCTTCCTAGGAAGTGAGGGCTTATAGGTGGCATTTAGCCACAACTGTAAGAGCCAGAGAGGGCCAGTAAGACTCAGGGAACCAGAGTCATCTTTTGAGTTCCTCAATCAAGTAATCCCTTCACATAGAGACTCGTAGAGGTTTGCAAGAATAAGTTCACTCAAACAAACATTCCTCTTGTTATGAAGGTATTGGGCCAATGGAAGAATCTTCTTCGCCACATGATAGAACTTGGTGCAAAAGACGTATCTGGATAGCCAGAGAGTCAGAAAAGCAATATTCTCTTCATCAAAAACTACCTTTGCATCTGGTTTTGAATGATGCTGGAGGAAAGGAGTGTATTTCAGCATGGATGCGTGGAAGCCAATAGTTTCTTCAGCATCAACAGTAGGATCATATGTGAGTTTATCAGGACGAAGCCCTGCTATAACGGCTATGTTGAATAGGGTGGGAGTAACCATCCCACATGGCAGGTGGAAAGTATAATGGGTGCAATCCTAGAAATACAATGAGGTAGCCAGAAGGTTTAAACAGTAAGGGATGTGAGTATTTGTATGCAACAAAAGATCATATATCCCAATCTCCTTCCAATGGTCAGCCTTAGTTTCCTCTAACCTAGCCAACCACTCATCGAACTCAGCAAAATGGTTGATAACTCTAACCAGTCTAGTACTATCATAAAGATATTTCAGGTTCAATTGAGTGAGAGCTCGTGGGTCAGTGGAAGCGTCATCAGCCTTAGGGGGGTACTTGTGCCCTAAAGGTTGAGTTCTACGATAACAAGGGAATAACTTTTTCAACTTCTCATCTGTATAGGTTACAATAGCTAAAGGACCAAATACATCGAGGGGATAATCATTCACAAGAAAAGGGATCATTATCTGAGAACGATAGATGCTCGTGGTTTCGTTGACCAGAGGTTCAGGTGCAAACCGAGGATTCTGGACGGTTGTGGGTTCAACAATGTTGGTAAAAGGTTCAAGAGTTTTCTCAAAATGGAAGGATTTAGCCTTCTGACCTTTCTTCTGGGAAGCGGTAGCCTTGGAAGACGCCATTGTTAAAAGTAAAAATGGAGTTTTTTAGGGTTCTTGAAGAAAGAAGAAGACTTTAGCAAGAAGGAAATTGGATTCGTAAGAGTTTGGAAAAAGTTTATTTATTTGTTGAAGGCAATATTTATAGGCAAAGACAATGTGAAGTTATAAAGTCTTGTTACATAATGAAGACATGTAGTGGTGGGACACGTGGCATTTGGGATCTGACGAGTTGAGGAGGCAGTTAATATGAAAGATGTTTTGCTTGATGGGCTAAAGACGTGTCTACTTATGCATCTAGCGGTATCTTACTGCAAGTGCACAGCCTATCGAAGTAATATTTAAGATTATCGATCCACAGGGATTCTATGGTTACTTAGTGCTAGATGAACTTTCTAGTTTAGCTAAGGCGAATGGTTGTCACGATTTTTTGTTGGTTTTTAAGACTATTAAAGGCGGAGTAAAATTTAAGTTTTAATTAAGTAATTCTAAGGCGGTCGGTATGTAATTATATTAACTTAGGTGGGTCAATCTAACCTAGGCTTATTTAAGATGTTCACTTAATCTATTCGGTAGGGATTACCAGTTTAAATACCCTCAACTCACACTCTCGTGGTCTTATATCAGATCTTATCCCTAAAGCCCTATGCCTGCTCTCGCTAGCCCATAAGTGTTTAGAGGTAATTTTTGGAAACTAAGTAATTCTAATTTATCTTAAAGCGCTCTCGCTGTGTTTAATTTAAATGCCTAACTTTAGCTATCTGGTTAAAATCTCACACTCTCGTGGTCTTGACCTAACCTAATACTCTTTTCTTACTCTCGTAACAAAAAGGTCTATTTAATTAAAAAGTCTCAGCCAGAAATGTTAAGTGATTAATTATTTTTAGCCTATGGTTATATTTTACCGGTTAAGTTTGTTCTAACTACATACCGCCCTAAGGTGTTTAGCTACTCATCGATGTTGAACCAGACAGAGACAGAAAATTAAATAATAAAATACTCATGGCAAGAAAATAAATAAACATTATAATTAATTAAATTGCAATATAAATAAAAACCTGGTTAACAATATCAGAGAGACTTCTTCTTCCACAAACCGGAAAGCTCGGAGTTGGCGAAATCAAAATTAAACGAATGCTGAAGGTTTAGAAAAAATAAATAACGTATAACAATTTCCTGATGTTGGAAATTGTTATATGGCGGGGTTGGATACAATAAAACGAAACAGAAAATAATGCAGAAATAAGAACGGGTCGTAAATCGGTTCGGCAGAGCTTCCGCAGGAAATTGAATAGAAAAATGCTCTGTACATTCTTCATGAACTTGGTGCTATTTATAGAACTTCAATTGGGCTGGATTTTTGGACTTCAGTTGAAATGGGCCTTGCTATTTTTGGGGAGAAAATGTAGGTAGTGGCAACAAAATAGGAGACCATCTCTTCACGTAATGCCTTCACGTTGCCTTGGTCAAAAACCTAGAATAATCATTGTCACGGTCGTGACAATGCCTTTACGCCCGTGACTTGTGACTTTTAAGTGTCACGGTCGTGACACATGTCTTACGGTCGTGATGCTCCATTTTGGGGTGTCACGGTCGTGACACCCTTGTAACGGTCGTGACTGCTGCAAAATATGCAGTTTTTGCAGAGAGCTTCATTTCTTTATCTTTTTATGACCGATTTTGTTCCTTTTTCTCTTGATTCATGATTTGGCTCCATATAGTGATGTACCTGCAAAACGGTAAGAAAAACTCGAGAAATCGAGTATTAAAACGATAATTATTCAATAAAACGCCAATGAAACTTAGCAATATAATCGATACGTTTTCTCGTTATCAAACTTCCCCAAACTTAAACCTTTGCTTGTCCTCAAGCAAATAGTCGGTTGAAAATCGGCGGACAAGATGTCATTCACGCATACTCCTAACAAATCCTACGAGGGATCGCTTTTGTTGGATAATCCGATACTTTGATATTACACTACCGATACACTAATGGCACAAGCAACAAGCTATGTCGTCGACTTCCCGTTAAATGAGCCAATCTGCAATTACTTTACGATTTCACCTAAAGTTTTTCGATCTTATTTCGCCCGGTTTCATTCTAGCGCAATCACATTAAGCCCTTTGCCTTAGCACGCACGTAGTGGAGTAGCCGGTTAGCGACTTTGATCCTTTTTGAGCACGGGGTCTGGTACACGAGTGTGGTAACCCTACATTTTGTATCCGATTTGGAGGTTGTGGGGGATCGAGCCGTAGCACGCCCTACCGAGTTCAGAACTAGTACCTCTGAACCAACCCGCAATGGACTCCTTCTCATATTTCTCGTTTCTTGTATGCGACCGTGTACTTTGGTGCAATTTCTTTTCATTTTGCATCGAGATATGAAGGATCATTATTGATTAGGCATCAAACGCTTATATTCATCGGCTCCCCACGTGGTTTGTGTTCAGACGGTGCTGACTACTAGTATAAACTACTCGGGGTTACTTTTGAACTGAAACTAGAAGTGTACTCGTAATGGTAATCGGAGATGGAATCGCTTAAGTAGGAAGTCAAAGTTGTCAAGATTGTATTGGTCTTGTTTAATCGTTCTCGGCTTCCTATTTACGATTTCGTAGGTAAGTCGGGTAATGCGAATAATTAAAATTTTTCGGTTATGGCTAAATAAACGGGAAAGTTTGAAACTAAAGAAAATGTCATAAAGATTTTTGCACGCTTCATTAACTTACTAAAAGAAATACAACGGGAATGAAAATACAACGAAAATGAAAAAGTGCGAAACGGAAAAATGCGGAAATGAAAGGTACCTCTCCCACACTATATCAGACATTGTCCTCAATGTTGTGATATAAATGCGGTTAAAGTACAGTACAAACGACAGAAACTAAAAACAAATAGAAGACAAACTAAAACTATGGTTGCTGAGGACCGCGGGGTCGGCTTCTGGTACGGGAGCGGCGTCTGGAAGGAGTCGCTTCAGGATCAGAACCGGTGCTGGTGGTCCCAGTGATGTCGATACGCAAGGCTTCTAACTCGCCAAAAATCGCGTCAAACCTCTCATTAGTAGCTGCCTCTTTTGCTGCAATAGTACCGAGCAAAGCATCGTACTGCTCCTTATGCCTACGCTCCAGTGCGGTATTCATCTGGTTCTGCTGATGAATCGCACGGAGGACGTCCTCAAGTGTGATGTCCTGTGCAGGAGGCTGTCGGGTAGATGTCTCTGGTATATCCTGGACAGGCTCACCTGCATCCATAGCGTCCTGCATCTCATCCGCAGGGAGATCTGCCTGATCATGGATAGGAGCGTGGTCAGCAGCATCAGGTAGAACAAAGAGCCAGTTGGCTCGGCTGGATGGGTCGATGCGGTCGCGGGACGGCAGAGTGATATGATGAAATATGGTGCCATGGACAACAGGGCTATACCTGCCATCCTCTCGCTGCGCAATCAGGTGAGCGGACCTACAATAACTCTTGGTGAGGAATTCAGCGGCTAGGTAAGGCTGATTAGCGATCGCGTCACCAAGCCCCAACTGAATGGCGAGGGTGGTGACGATGCCGCCTATGAAGAACGGGGTGGAGCCTCTGTGTGCAATGGCCTGGATGTGGTAGAGCATGAAAGGGGCAGCGCTGATCGGCTCGTCATTAAGAGCACAATGCAAGAATAGAAGCTCCTTGGAGTTGAGCTTATGGTTGCTCTCTCGAGCGAAGATGGTGTTGCAGATGACTCTGTGGAAATAGCGGATGGCCGGATTGTGGATGTGCGTGGCGTTGAGGCTTTGGAAGGCTGATGCACGGGTGTTGGTTAAATCGTGCCATAAAGTGAAAGCTTGTTCACTAAAGTTATCGGGCACGCGACGGTGAGCTTCAGTTCCGTGATTGAAGCCTAACAACTCGGCGATCCTGTCTTGCGAGAGGTTGAATTCTTGGCCATGCAATCTAAATTTCGCAAAACCGGTGAGCTGACTCAGAGAACCGGTGCCGGTGACGTAACTGAAGGAACTCAAGAACTCCAGTGTCAGAAGTTCGAAGGTTGGCTGAGGTTGACTGCAAAGGTCCCAGAGCCCGACTTTTTGGAGCAGGTTCGTAACACTGGCAAGCATTCCGAGTTCTCTCAAACACACAGTGTCGATGTAACGCGTAGGTTGCACACCGCGGTTTTGGAATCGGAGAAATCGTTCTCTTTGAGTTTCTCCAGCATCACCTTCTCTAAAAGTGATAGAATCCATTGCATGCAAGAGCTTAAAGTGAAGAGTGAAGATTTTTGAAGTTTTTGTGAAAAAATGGTAAAATGAGATAAATAATGATTCGGGATAAATGATGGAGAGTGAGAATGTGGTAGGTTGTGATAATGGGGGGTTAATGAGATTAAAGCTCGTAATGGGGGGGTTACGGAGGTTAGGAAGAAGATGGGAAGTTTTTTTAGGGAGTTATGGAGGAGAAGAAGAAGAAGGGGCACGAAGAGAAACAGTTCTGTTTCTCACGATTTCTGGTATAGGGGTCGTCACGGTCGTGACAGGGGTACGACGGTCGTGACACTCAAAAAGAGCGTGTCACGATCGTTATGGGGCAGTGACGACCGTGAGGCTTGCTACGTTAAATAATTTCCAGAAAAACACTTTCTCACTTGTTTTACATAATTTATATCAATGTATTTTCTTCACTAACTCTCATATTAATTTATAGATACCACATAGTGCATAAGTTCAACACAGTAATTTAATAACTTGCAAGGCATGAGAGATTTGTATATATAATGAATAAATGCAAGCATAAAAGTGCATAGAATGGAAAATACATAAATTGCTAAAATTGGAGAAATTTTGGAATTAAAGATGCATTGCATAAAGTACTTGAAAATGAAATTACATAAATGGAAAAACGATAAGAAATTGTTGCGAAAAATAAATCTAACTAGAAACGAAAACAATGAGAAAATAAACTAAATCACTTATAACATTATCAAAAGCGTTTCTTCAAGTCTTCGATGGCGGAGTTCAAGTGATAGAATTGTTCGCAGGTTATGTCAGTCAAACCTATAATGTCCAATCGCATGCTCTTAATATCTTCTTTAAATAAGTTAATGTCAGTTTGGTAAGCATTGAGAGTGTTCATGATGTTTTGTAAGTTGTTAGCATACTCTCCTTGATTCACTTCAGGGGTTTCATAAACTTCTTCAGTGTGGTCAATGTCATGGTAACCAGGAGGCGTCTCAGGGTCAGTTTCGACATCGGTCATTGTATCATCTTTTATTTTATACGACTGAGGTGTTTCAGGAGTGGGTGGATAATCAGGTGGGTTTAACTCATAAAGCCAGTTATCCTTATTATGAACACTTACTTTAGCATGGTTAGGCAATGTGAATAGGGTTACTACTTCGTTCCGGATTAGGTACTCAAAAGGTGGATGTCCTAAATTCCTTATGATATGTCTATTGAAGCAGAAGTTAAGATCCATAGGACGGATGTTACCTAAACGGTTGCACCTATGCAATTGGTACCTAAGTCCTATGGCATCAGCAATCATGGTTACAAGACCTCCTACTAAGATAGGTAATTCAGGTTCTTCTTGGATACGGGTGAAGGTTTGCATCATGAAAGGTACACCATTAACAGGCTGTCCATTAGTGAAACATGACATAATAAATATTTCATCTTTAGAAACTCCGGTAATGTTTTCTTCTTTTCCAAAGAATGTGTGGGCTAGGAATTTATGGAAGTAACGGAGGGCAGGATTATGGATCTCATCATTATTCATGTTATTTGGTTCAGGGTGGTAGTTTCCGGTTAAAGTTCCCCAAAAGAAATCTAGCTCAATATCCATCAATTCTACCTGTGTGGTAGTGAATGCAAATGGTCCACTAGGGAATCCTAACAAGTCATCTAGTTCTTTATGGTTAAAGTCATATTCTATTCCAAACAGGCGGAAACTAATAAATCCTTTCCTAAATCCAAAACCGCGCTCAGGTAGGTAAATTAAGGAGCTAAGGAACTCAAGAGTGAGCTCGCGGTAAGTCACAGACTTATGTTGGATCAATGCATTCTCCCATCCGAGTCGGTTAAACAAGTACATGATGCTATCATGTATACCTAAGGTTTCCATAGTCCGATCATCCGGGTACAGGGTCAAATCCATTTGCCTCTGTGATAGTTCTTCAAATTTCATTCTTTGGTTCCTACCTCTAAATTTGGTTTCCATATGGTTAATTGGTTGGTTAGCCATGGTCAGTGCAAATATGGAGGAAACAAATCAGGAGAAGAAGGAAAGTGGAAAAGACTTTTAGAAAATCTGTAAAAAGTGATTTAAAATAAATATAAGAAAATGAAATGCATAATGTAATGGCAATAATAGTAATATAAAATAACTATAAAATGACAAAACAATTAAACAAATAGTAAAACTATAAATAATAAAAATGATAAAGAGAATAATTTAAATAATTTGATAAGTAAATGGGTTGCCTCCCACTAAGCGCTGTTTTTATCGTCTAAAGCCTGACGTAATGCTTAAGTTTAGATTAATCAGGGGAATTAGTGGACAACTCTAAAAGCTTTATATTATTCGCATAATCTCTATTTTCAACTTTATGATAATGTTTTAAACGTTGTCCGTTTACTATGAATGGTTCACTATTCCTACCCTTAATTTTTATTGCTCCACTCGGGAATACTTTAATTATTTCAAAGGGTCCTGACCATCTAGATTTTAATTTTTCAGGAAAGAGCCTAAGTCTTGAATTAAAGAGGAGTACAACGTCTCCCACACTAAATTCTTTCCTAGATAGGCGTTTATCATGCCATCGCTTAGTTCTTTCTTTATATATCTTAGCATTCTCATAAGCATATAACCTTAATTCTTCTAATTCGTTAATGTCTAGGATTCGCTTTTCTCCTGCAGCATTATAGTTTATATTGAGAGTTCTAATCGCCCAATAAGCTTTGTGTTCTAGTTCTACTGGTAGGTGACAAGATTTTCCATAAACGAGTTTGAAAGGTGTAGTACCTATGGGTGTCTTGTAAGCGGTCCTATAAGCCCATAAAGCTTCATTAAGTTTAGATGACCAATCTTTCCGAGATATGGCGACAGTCTTTTCTAAGATTTGTTTAATTTCTCTGTTTGAGACTTCGACTTGTCCACTTGTTTGTGGGTGATATGGTGTAGCCACATGGTGTCTTACTCCATACTTAGATAGTAATTTGTCAAATATTTTTGAGATGAAGTGCGAGCCGCCGTCACTTATGACGAGTCTAGGCACACCAAATCTGGGAAAGATTATATTTTTGAAAAGCTTTATTACTACTCGTGTATCGTTTGTAGGAGAAGCTATGGCTTCAATCCATTTCGAAACATAATCAACAGCTACGAGTATGTAATTATTACCGAAAGATGATGGGAATGGTCCCATGAAATCTATTCCCCAAACGTCAAAGATTTCTACTTCTAATATTCCTTTTTGAGGCATTTCATCTCTTCTTGAAATATTGCCAGTGCGTTGACACCGATCGCAATTTATAACAGCGATGTGGACATCCTTCCATAGATTTGGCCAGAATAAGCCGGCTTGCAAGATTTTTGCACAAGTTTTGGAAGTGCTTGCATGTCCACCATAAGGAGATGAATGGCATTGAGCAATGACATCTTCTATTTCTTCTTCGGGAATACATCGGCGAAAGATTCCATCTGGTCCTCTTTTGAACAATAATGGTTCATCCCAATAGTAATGTTTCAGATTATGAAAGAATTTCTTTTTCTGCTGATAGGTCAGGTTGGGTGGAAGAGCTCCTGCAGCTAGGTAGTTGACGATGTCAGCGTACCATGGCAGTCCTACAGTTGTCTGGATTGTTTCCACGGATTCTGGTTCATTTATATCTAACTGAGCTAGGTCGCTTCCTAATTGTGCTATCAGCTGTTCATACGGAAAATCATCGTTAATCGGCACTTGTTCAGGTTTAATACCTTCTATTCTAGATAAATGGTCCGCTACGACGTTCTCAGTACCTTTCTTATCTTTTATTTCTAAGTCAAACTCTTGTAAGAGTAAAATCCATCTCAAGAGTCTCGGTTTAGCATCTTTCTTAGTTAATAGATATCGGATAGCAGCATGGTCTGTGTAAATGATTATTTTCGCTCCAACTAGGTAAGAACGGAATTTGTCAAGCGCAAAGACAACTGCTAACAATTCTTTTTCGGTAGTGGCGTAGTTCATCTGGGCAGAATCTAAAGTTCTACTGGCATAGTAGATCGCATGAAGTTTCTTTTCCTTTCTCTGGCCTAGAACTGCGCCTACAGCATAGTCACTCGCATCGCACATGATTTCAAAAGGTAATCTCCAGTCAGGGGGTTGCATGATTGGTGCGGTGATGAGGGCTGTTTTTAGAGTTTCGAATGCTTTAAGACAATCTTCGTTGAATATGAACTCAGCGTCTTTCATTAATAAACCAGTAAGAGGTTTAGTAATTTTCGAGAAATCTTTGATGAATCGTCGGTAGAAACCGGCGTGTCCTAAAAAGCTTCGTATTTCTCGAACGGTGTTAGGGGGTTGAAGATCTTTTATGACTTCAATCTTAGCTTTATCAACTTCAATTCCCTTGTCAGATATTACATGACCTAATACGATTCCTTCGTTGACCATAAAATGACATTTCTCCCAGTTAAGCACAAGGTTTACTTTTACACATCTTTCTAATACCATTTCTAAGTTCGATAAACATCCTTCAAAACTTTGCCCGCATACATAGAAGTCGTCCATGAACACTTCCATGATGTTGTCTATAAAATCTGCGAAGATTGACATCATACATCTTTGAAAGGTTGCAGGAGCGTTGCATAATCCAAAGGGCATTCGTCTATAAGCGAACGTTCCATAAGGGCATGTGAATGTGGTCTTCTCTTGATCATCTGGGTGGATAGGGATTTGGAAAAATCCTGAGTATCCGTCAAGATAACAGAAGTAAGAATGCTTGGCTAATCGTTCTAACATTTGATCTATAAAAGGTAGTGGGAAATGATCTTTTCGAGTGGCTTTGTTTAGTTTACGATAATCTATGCACACTCTATATCCCGTCACTACTCTTTGCGATATCGATTCGCCTTGAGCGTTTTTCACAACAGTGATACCTCCTTTCTTTGGCACTACATGTATTGGACTAACCCATTCACTATCAGAGATTGGATATATTATTCCGGCATCTAATAAATTCTTAACTTCCTCTTTTACTACAGTGCTAAGGGTTGGGTTAATTCTTCTTTGAGATTCTCTGGAGGTTCTGCAATCTTCTTCTAGCAGAATACGATGCATACAAACTGAAGGACATATTCCTTTGAGATCAGATATGTTATATCCTAATGCAGTCGGATATTTCTTCAAAACATCTAAAAGTCTCTTTGTTTCTATAGTTCCTAAACTGGAATTTACTATAACTGGTCTTTTACATTCAATGTCTAAGAATTCGTACCTTAGGTTATGAGGTAAAGTTTTTAATCCTAATGTAAGTTTATCTTTACTTGGCATAGGATCTGGTGTAAGCGCTAAACTTTCGCTTAGACTATCATCCTGATACGGTTTTCGCCAATTATCATCTTCGAAAATCGGAGGGATTTGAATTTTCATTATCTCAGAATAAGTGGTCTCTTTTAGTTCCATTTCTCTTACACATTCGTCAATTACGTCCAATAGATAGCATGTATCCTCTATAGCTGGTGATTGTAAGAATTGTGTTAAAATGAATTCAACTTTCTCTTCACCCACTTCAAAGGTTAGCTTTCCTCTTTTTACGTCTATTATAGCTCCAGCAGTGGCTAAGAATGGTCTTCCTAGTATGATAGGTGTAGTGGAGTCCTCAGAGATGTCCATGATTATAAAATCAGTAGGGATATAGAATTGTCCTATACGTACTGGGACGTTTTCTAGTATGCCTACAGGATATTTGACAGAGCGATCGGCTAGTTGAACTGACATTTTAGTTGGTCTTAGGTCACCCATGTCTAGCCTTTTGCATATTGTTAAGGGCATAACACTGATACTGGCTCCTAAATCGCATAGAGCTTTGTCAATGACGAATTTTCCTATTACACAGGGTATAGAGAAACTTCCTGGATCTTTTAGCTTAGGAGGCATTTTATTCTGAATTATTGCGCTACACTCGGCAGTAAGTGTAACTGTTCCGTTATCCTCTATCTTTTTCTTATTGGATAAGATTTCTTTTAAAAACTTAGCGTACGAGGGTATTTGAGTGATTGCTTCTGTAAACGGAATAGTAATATTCAACTGTTTCAGAAGTTCAACAAATTTCTTAAATTGACCCGTCGTCTTGGAATTTATTAATCTTTGAGGGTACGGAATTGGTGGTTTATAGGGTGGTGGAGGCACATAAGGTTGTTCTTTCTCCACTACTTCTTGATTATCATCTTCCTTTTCTTCTGGATCATTCACCACTTCAGTCGGTTTATCCGGTTTTTGGTACATGGCTGGATTGTCAAGTCTTGGATCGGTAGGTCCGTCAAGTTCCTTGCCACTTCTTAATATCACAGCGTTAGCATGTCCTTTCGGATTTGGTTGAGGTTGTCCAGGGAACACTCCAGCTGGTGCAGCAGTAGGTGCTTGTTGTTGAGCTACTTGTGAAATCTGAGTTTCCAGCATTTTGTTATGTGTAGCTAATGCATCTACTTTGCTCACTAATTGTTTAATCTGCTCATTAGTGTGAATGTTTTGGTTTAAAAATTCCTTGTTTGTTTGAGATTGGTTAGCTATAAAGTTCTCCATCATCAACTCAAGGTTCGATTTTCTAGGGATATTAGGAGCAGTCTTTTGATATCCTGGTGATGTAGCTGGTGCTTGACCTGGCGCGTATAAAGCGTTGTTATTCTTATAGGAGAAGTTCAGATGATTCTTCCAACCTGGGTTATATGTATTTGAGTAAGGGTTTCCTTGAGCATAGTTCACTTGATCCGTGGGAGTTCCTGTCAATAGTTGACAATCAGAAACTTCGTGTCCTGAAACTCCACATAACTCACAGTTAGGTGTTACTGCAGCCACGGTGGCTGTTGGTGTTATGGCCAAGTTGTCGATCTTTTGGCTTAGTTGGTCAAACTTCGCATTGACTTGGTCCATACTACTTACTTCGTACATACCTCCCTTTGTTGGTTTCTCAGTTGCGACTCTCTCGCTTCCCCAAAGGTAATGATTTTGAGCCATACTTTCGATAAGTGCATAGGCATCATTATATTCTTTGTCCATCAAAGCACCGCCCGCGGCAGCGTCAATTGTCATTCTTGTATTGTACAAGAGTCCATTATAGAAGGTATGGATGACCATCCATTCTATTAATCCATGATGTGGACAAAGTCTCAATAGATCTTTATAGCGTTCCCAAGCTTCGAATAATGATTCACTTTCTCTTTGCTTAAATCCGTTGATCTGAGCTCTCAGCATAGCTGTCTTGCTAGGTGGAAAATATCTGTTCAAGAAAACTCTCTTAAGCTCCTCCCACGTAGTTACTGAGTTCGAAGGCAGAGATTGAAGCCAAGCTCTTGCTCTGTCTCGAAGCGAAAAAGGAAATAAACGTAGTCTAATAGCTTCTTGGGTAACTCCATTGGCTTTTACAGTATCTGCATATTGCACAAAGATCGAAAGATGAAGATTTGGATCCTCGGTAGGATTTCCGGCGAATTGATTTTGTTGCACGGCTGATATCAACGAAGGTTTTAGTTCGAAATCATTTCGGTTGATAGCCGGTGCGGCAATGCTTGAATGCGGTTCAGCTTGCGAAGGACTGGCATAATACTTGAGTGGATGATTCTGTTCTTCAGCCATCTCTGCGTCCTTTGATGTTACGACTGATTTAGGCGGATCTGATTGAAGATCCGGAATACTGTAACTTTTTTCGTAATCGAATATACGTCTTCTTACGTGTAAGAAGCGTTCCGATTCAGGGATTAGAGGTTGCAAGTCTTCGCTTTTAGAGCGAGTACTTGGCATACACTCGGAAATTAAATTAAATTAAGTAGTTGATACCTTAGTCTAGACAATGCTACCTAAATGCACTAGTGACTAAATTAAGGAATCCCCGGCAACGGCGCCAAAAACTTGATGGGCTAAAGACGTGTCTACTTATGCGTCTAGCGGTATCTTACTGCAAGTGCACAGCCTATCGAAGTAATATTTAAGATTATCGATCCACAGGGATTCTATGGTTACTTAGTGCTAGATGAACTTTCTAGTTTAGCTAAGGCGAATGGTTGTCACGATTTTTTGTTGGTTTTTAAGACTATTAAAGGCGGAGTAAAATTTAAGTTTTAATTAAGTAATTCTAAGGCGGTCGGTATGTAATTATATTAACTTAGGTGGGTCAATCTAACCTAGGCTTATTTAAGATGTTCACTTAATCTATTCGGTAGGGATTACCAGTTTAAATACCCTCAACTCACACTCTCGTGGTCTTATATCAGATCTTATCCCTAAAGCCCTATGCCTGCTCTCGCTAGCCCATAAGTGTTTAGAGGTAATTTTTGGAAACTAAGTAATTCTAATTTATCTTAAAGTGCTCTCGCTGTGTTTAATTTAAATGCCTAACTTTAGCTATCTGGTTAAAATCTCACACTCTCGTGGTCTTGACCTAACCTAATACTCTTTTCTTACTCTCGTAACAAAAAGGTCTATTTAATTAAAAAGTCTCAGCCAAAAATGTTAAGTGATTAATTATTTTTAGCCTATGGTTATATTTTACCGGTTAAGTTTGTTCTAACTACATACCGCCCTAAGATGTTTAGCTACTCATCGATGTTGAACCAGACAGAGACAGAAAATTAAATAATAAAATACTCATGGCAGGAAAATAAATAAACATTATAATTAATTAAATTGCAATATAAATAAAAACCTGGTTAACAATATCAGAGAGACTCCTTCTTCCACAAACCGGAAAGCTCGGAGTTGGCGAAATCAAAATTAAACGAATGCTGAAGGTTTAGAAAAAATAAATAACGTATAACAATTTCCTGATGTTGGAAATTGTTATATGGCGGGGTTGGATACAATAAAACGAAACAGAAAATAATGCAGAAATAAGAACGGGTCGTAAATCGGTTCGGCAGAGCTTCCGCAGGAAATTGAATAGAAAAATGCTCTGTACATTCTTCATGAACTTGGTGCTATTTATAGAACTTCAATTGGGCTGGATTTTTGGACTTCAGTTGAAATGGGCCTTGCTATTTTTGGGGAGAAAATGTAGGTAGTGGCAACAAAATAGGAGATCATCTCTTCACGTAATGCCTTCACGTTGCCTTGGTCAAAAACCTAGAATAATCATTGTCACGGTCGTGACAATGCCTTTACGCCCGTGACTTGTGACTTTTAAGTGTCACGGTCATGACACATGTCTTACGGTCGTGATGCTCCATTTTGGGGTGTCACGGTCGTGACACCCTTGTAACGGTCGTGACTGCTGCAAAATATGCAGTTTTTGCAGAGAGCTTCATTTCTTTATCTTTTTATGACCGATTTTGTTCCTTTTTCTCTTGATTCATGATTTGGCTCCATATAGTGATGTACCTGCAAAACGGTAAGAAAAACTCGAGAAATCGAGTATTAAAACGATAATTATTCAATAAAACGCCAATGAAACTTAGCAATATAATCGATACGTTTTCTCGTTATCAGCATTGTGTCAAGTAAAAGCCCATGATTAAAATCCAGCAAATTCAGCTGATGGTACTTTTGGGATTTTTGCCATTATGACATGATATCATGCGTGTGGGTGAAGAATCACAACAGTTTTAGAACATGGGGTAGGTGGTTTACAATCATACTTTCATCTGACTCAAGTTTGTCTCGAAATGATGAACATCAAAAAATGATCTTTTCATCAATATGGTCGAAAATAACATTTTTGGGGGGGCAATTTGTTATCCCTAAATTTCAACACTATCAATTAATGAGGTTATTTTGGCTTAATAAATGAGTTATTATATTATGAGCTAAAAAGATGTCTTCGACCATGCTTAATAAAGGATGAGAGTCGAAGGAACCCACCAACTATTTTTCATACTTAGTAAAAATCTAACTTTGAATTATTTTCTAAGTATTGAGAGGATTCTACAAAGGGCGTTCGACAAAGATGGCAGCGGTTTCCAAGAGTCTTCACACGATCAAACTTGGAGGGAAAGTGGGTGATCTTCAATTCAAATACAGAGACAAGTGGCGCAAGTTGAAGCTTCTACAACAAGAAGTGGGACAAGTGTCAACATCTTAGGATAGTTTTAGGAAGAAACCGTCCAAAATGGTTACTTTGTAATGTATATAAATATCTACGTTTAATATGTGAATAATTGTGTGGAAATCATATGTACTAGTAACTCCGTAGACTCAAAGTATCCGCGTGTAGAGAAACAAGTAAAGTGAGAATGTACGTAATTGTAGCACCACCAAATTTATCTTCATGTCAACTTTATCTTTAATGACAAATTTACTTTCAAGTATTTTACTTTCAAGTCTTTTATCTTTAAAGTCATTTACTTTCTGCAAACTTTTACAATAAAGCCCTTTTACATTTCAAAGTCATTTACGTTTTCAAGCAATTTACTTTTCATGCATTTTACTGAATTTCTTTACAAATTCAAGCATCTTTACATTTCTTGCCTTGTCTTTACTTTCATTTACATTTAAAGCTTTTTCTTTAAAATTCATTTATATTCCTTGCCTTATCTTTACTTTCATTTAAAATTCAAGTCTTGTCTTTATTATCATTTATATTTCAAGTCCTGTCTTTTACATTCCTTTATTTTTAAAGATTTTACCTTTTACTTTATTTTCTTTGTTCAAAACGATCTTTGAGTCGTGTTTAAGGATTCCTAGACAGTTTCCCAAAAACATTGTGATTACGCAAATAACCAAATCTTAGCACATGTCCAAGGATCAATCTAGTCGATCCTGCGAGGACCAACGCTTGTTTACCAATTTTGGGGGTAAACAGTGTGATCAGTGCGTTTTGGTACACATTCCTCTATGTTTACACTTATGCATTTTCATACTTTACTTTGCTTATTTTTTATTTTAATTTGTTTTTCTAATTTATTTTATTTTTGGCTTAATTTGATTTTCGTACTTAATTTTCAGCTTTAACAGCGTTTACGGAAATGATCATAACCGGAGTTCCAGGAATCTAATTGAGGTGTTCTACCAGTCGACGAAAAGCTAAGAGAGAGAGCTACAACTTTTGTGTTGGAGCCGAAGTCAGATTCAGAGTAATATTTTCCAGAATTTCGTTTGAAGTTGCTGCATTAGTTTTATTTAGTTTCAGGTCATTTATAATTGGGCCTGAGTTATGTATTTGACCCAGTTGGGTTAGAACCCAGAATTTGATGTTTCTCCTTTAACCTAGCAGTCGTGTGACAGTTGGGAGGAACCTTTTTTCAATTTTTCTTTTGATGGATTTTATTTTGCTATACGGTCAAATGGATAACTAATTTCGAAGGCAAAATTCTGCTGTTATGGATTTCTGTCGCTCCCACCAAATGAAGCCGGGTCAAATGGGGTACAGACGCGAACGGTCGGCGAGAGGAGGGTGTGAGAACACACAGGAGTGAACTCACAAGGAATGAAAGAGTCGCCAGCTAGGCATTTTTATCCCGGAGGAAAGGCAATGCTGCATAGACCTAGAAAAATATGGATAAGACGGTTGCGAACCAGAGAGACTGAGAAAGGGGGTTGGTTACAACCTGGGAAGGTATTAGCACCCAGATTGTCCGCCGTACTCGACGGGATCCACGCTTAAAAGATTTGTGTTTTAAAGGGGTAGTGTCAGTGCAATTTGTGTATAAAAGAGCTGGAAAAGGATGTACAGGTGTCAGTGTAAGAGAAGTGTGAAGTGCATAAATGTACAGTGTCAGTGTAGGAACAAGAGTGAAGTGCTCATGATAATGAGGCTAAGAACAATGAGGCTGGGAAGAGGGGGGATATACAGAGACTGTTGTTCGATAACCGTTAAGTTATGCCTACGTATCCTCTCGTGCAATGAGGAAGTCAGAACACCGTAGTTCGACCCAAAGAGACTGAAAGGTAAATTGACTTGTGAACTGCTTACTTGTCTATGCTCAAGTGTATGACCTGTCTGGCTCAGGTGCTAACTGTCTTGCATTAGACGGAAGAAGCAAGTTCTCGTTTGTGAATGAAGATGATGAGAAAAGAATCCCGAAGGAGACGATTATTGTTTGTTTTTGGGTTTTCAATCTTTTATTGCTTTTTGAAAGTTTGTCATAAGAAAGTGAGCTTAAGCCTAAACCAATGGATTTAGTAAACTCATCACATCTTCCCTCTGATTAGGGGTAATGAGAATACCTTAAGTGTGAAGTCAGCTTCTCACACTTAAACACCTTGATGTAGGATTAAGATCATTAACCTACTTGTGATTATTTAGATGTTTTTGTTGTTTTTGTTTAGTGTTAAGTAATGAGTTTAAGCCATAATCAGGGATTAAACAGACTCATTACACCATCCTAATAGAAGGATAATAGATGAGAATGTTTAAGTTGAGGAAAGCCCCTCAACTTAATCCATGATTAGGGATTAAACTCATGACAAAACAAAGCCTTTATTAGATGGATTTTAGTTAATGATAAGATGAAGAAGTGGATTTTATGATTTGTATGACAACTTGAGAAGGACTTGTCCATTAACACTAGGGTTAGTCCTTCTTGACCAATTAAGGAAGAATTAGAACCCTAATGCAAGGCCCAAGTTACAAGTTTGATGTCTTGATGATTATTAGATGAATTGATTAAAGGATTTAAACGCATTAAGGGTTTAACACTTAGGATTAAAGTTATACACTCCATCCTAATAGAAGGATGCAGGCATAAGCTTAATCACAAAGCCTTAAAGCCTTTAGGGTTTAGTCCCTGATTATGAGATGAGAAGAGAAGACTCAATGAGACACAAAGGTAAAACTAAGTGGGGGACTAATCAAAACCCTAATCATTGTCATGCTTGGTTGTTCTTAAGGTTTGTGATGTTTACAAGAGAAATCTTCAATGGAACCACCAGGAAGCAGATGAAAGGAGCAAAGAGAAGCAAAGTAACTTGCTTCACTTAAGAAGACAAGTCACTTGAAGAAAGAAAGTAAGAAGAAGAAGAATGAGCAAGCTCAATCTCAAACACAAAGTAAAATGCAGCAATGATGCATAAGAGAGATGAAAAGAAATTGTGAGAAGTGAAGGCAAATTCACTTCTCAAAGTAACTTACCACCTGAAAAGTTAGTGAAAGAAATGCAATGCAATGCAAAATGAGGTGAAATGGCATGATTCAAATCAAAACCAGAAGCATATGTGTGATGATAATGATGTTATGAGATGATGCAAACATGAATCAAGGCATGGGGATGATCATATGAACATATGGATGCAAGAGAAGCATGCTTAGAACCATGATCATACATGAAAAGTTATGAAATGCAAATGACATACAACATGGCAAATGAAAGATGCAATGATCAAACATGATTCTCATATGTCTTAAGATGTCTAATGAATCAAATGGATGCATAAAATGTCATGGCAAGTCATGGTATGCAAGCAAATGCAAGATGTATGCAAAAGGAAGCCCAAATTAGGGTTTATGATCAATGCATCAAACAAAAACCAAAATCAGAAGCAAACATCAAGATAAAAAATTGAAAATGCACTTAAAGGAACCCTAAACCTATACTAACTCACTGCCCAAAGGAGGGGTTCTAACTCTTAACCTAATTAGGGTTATGAATTTCCTAAGATTTCTAGGGTTGTAGGGGACCTTGACAAGAAAAATGTCAAACAAATGGGAAATGCAAGATCAAATCATGCCAATTTAATCCTACAAACTACATGATATGCAAGACACAAATGCAAAAAGAACCAAAGTCCAACTCTCAATGGTTAGGCAGAAATGATTTTTCAAAGATTGGATCAAAATAATGCTTTAAAATGGAATTAATTCCATGGAAAATTATCAAAATGCATCAAGATCAAAAAATAAATTTGGTTTGAGGGTTGGACAATGTTTCTAAATGTTTCTAAAGGTTTCATGAATTTTTTGGTGATTTTTAAATACCTAAAAGTATTTTTAATCAATTAATTCTCATTAATTAATTAAAAATAAACTTTTAAATGATTTAAAAATATTTTTTAATGCAAAAAATAAAAATAAAAATTTTTTTGGTTTCTGAAAATTAATAAAAGTTTGTACAAAAATTTTCAGAATTTTTAAAATTGTTTTACTATTTTTAATAAAATGGAGAAAACAAATCAAATTAAATGAAAAATAGAATGAAATTAAACTGAAAATGGAAAAGTATGCAAGATCAAGGGCTGACATTCAAACATACGCGCGCGGGAGTGGACTTGGCGCCATATCCAAAGGCTGAGATTCAAAATTCGCTAATTAAATGATTAAACCCTAATCCTGCCCTAATTACTTTCAGGCGATCGGAACACTGTTCCGGTCGTCTTCTCCGGCCAGCTCATCTCTCAATCTCTCTCAATATGCCATGAAACCTCCCAAATCTCTCCAGAATCAATCATTAATCATCACTAAACCTAAACCCCACCCCAAAATCCATTCATTTCCACTGAATCATGAGAAACGAATCAAAACGGAAAAACACACAAAAATTTCAGAGATCAAATACATCCTACACACGCAACCATTTCCACTGGTTCAAAGCTCAAAATGATCAGCACACCACATAGAATCAGTTTATAACTTAAAACACAAGTTCTGGAAAAATGTTCTTGGATGATACCTGAGATGGAGCTTTCGGTTCAAGAGCTTTCTGGCTGTTTCTTTGGCTCAAACCCACTCCAATGATCCTCCTAAGAAGCTTGCAATGACTGGCTGGAGTTTAAAATGGATGGTTTGGGAGATGGCAGAAGTCCTGTTCAATGGCAGGTGGTGATCGTGTTTTTGATTCTTTGAGTTTCAGGCTGTGGTGAGAGGTGCTTTGTGATCAAGGAAGTGTGTTGAGTTGATTTGTGAAGTTAGTTTATGAGTTTTAGGCTTGTGTGATGAGTTTCGAATGCTCTTGCAAGATGGTGTGAAAATGAGAATGATGTGTTAGAGAGTGCTTCAGGCTTGTGTTGTAGTTGCTTTGGCTTGCTTTTTGTTTTCATAAACAATTGTGATAGGTCAGATGAAGTGATGTGTGCTTTATTGATTGGTATGGCTCAAGTTGCCAAAATGTCAAAGTTGGTGTAAGAGAAGCATGGGCTACCTTCTAGCCAAGGACAAAAGGTGTGTCCTGCGCAGCATGATGTGGGGAGAACCCTAGGATTGATCAGCAAGTCAGCAAGCAAGTGGATTGTATCTTATGATGAGTTTTGCAAGTTGGTTCACTTTTGATTCTTATGAGATATCTTGCTCCATAGGCCATAAAAATGTGTGATCTCTTGGCCCAATCTGACTTTTAGGTCTTGTATGATCATGTTGTGAAGTTTAGAAGTCCATTTGATAACTTAATTTGCCTTGAGAAGTGAATTTGCAACTTTGCCTCTTTGGTAGAAACTTTGAAATTTTGTGATTTTAGCCAACTTTGACAAGCCATAACTTTTGATCAAAAATGAATTAGGTCATGTTCTTGTACTTTTTGAAAAGGGAATGATCCATTCTACAACTTTCATGACCAAAGTTTTTCCATTTGAAGCTTTTTTGAATCAAAAAGTAAAGGTTGAAAAAGTTGCCTAAAATGGCAATTTCATTAAAAGTCAAACTTTTCCAAAAAGTCAACTTTGCAAAAGACTTGAAATTCTTCAATTTTGTGAACTTCCAACTTCTTCTATGACCAAATAAAGATCATATACAATCAAAATGATGAAGAACACCCTTTGGTTGGGTCATTGGGGGCCTCAGATGCCCTGATTTTGCACTGACTTGCTTGAAAAGTCAACTCTTGATCAGATGACTTCCCCATGGAATTTCTTCATGAAAATTGATATGCATACTCCCTATACCATATAGAGACCAATAGAAACAAGAATGACCAAAAAATTTGGAGTTATGGCCTCTGAAACCAAAACCCTAATTCTAGGTCATCTGTGCAGTTAAACCCGGCTCTGCTCCCATGCCAATCTCAGTTCTTGTGATTTCTTGACAATCTTGACTTTGAGAGGATATAATATGATGCTTAAACATACATGGACCTATTTGAAGTGATTGATGACCTTTGGAGTGGCCCATGAAGCTCTTGGATTGCTCAGATCACAAACCCTAGATGCAGATGACTCTGAACCAATGCAATGAATCAAAAATGTGATATGAGATAGTATGATTGAGTTTATGCATATGTAATGATCACAAGCCATGGTGTGAAATGGGTGAGGGCAAATTTGGGGTGTTTACAGCTGTCCCTATTCAAACATGAGTTAGCTGTGCAGGATGTAAGCAACGGCTTAACAGGCAAACAAGATAACTCGTGGTTGAATACCAAAGACAGTCCAAAATTTGCACTCACAGAATGAAGAAGAAAAGGGATATAGATTGTAAAGGAAAATAAATTATACTGTAAAGTGTGGGCGACGGAGGACGACCGTCGAGCAGAGGACGACTGCTGGGTAAAGAGCAATGACGGGGACGGCCGACATGCTGGAAAAGTGCGGAAGATAAAGCAATGACGGGGACGGCCGACATGCTGGGGATAAAAGGGGTCATGATGGGGACGGCCATCAAGTAAAGCTATAAGATTCTCTGGGGATCTAATGAAAAATGATGGGGGCGGCCACCAAGTTCATAAAGTAATGTAACCAACGACGGGGACGGCCATCGGGCTAAAACTGATGAAGAACGATCATCAGGAAAAGGAAAAGGGACCACGACGGGGACGACCATCGGGTTAAAGAATAAATGAAATAAACAGATGATGAGGTACGGTCATCAAAGGTGAAGGACGATCACCTAGCAGGGGACGGCTGCTCTGTTGGGGATAAGATGAGGGACGGTCATCTAAGGTGAAGGACGATCACCTGGCAGGGTACGGATGCCGAAAATATCGCGACACAGGACGAATGCCGGATAAAAGGTCAACGATGGGGACGGCCATCGGATGAGCGTGATGGAGGACGACCATCAAGAGGTGAAGGAAGATCACCTAGTAGGGGACGGCTGCTCTTAAGGTTTATCGTGACATAGGACGAATGTCAGATAACCAAAATCAACAATGGGGACGGCCATTGGATAAAATGATGAGGGACGATCATCAAAAGGTGAAGGACGATCACCTAGCAGGGGACGGCTGCTAAATATCACGACATAGGACGAATGCCGGATAAAAGGGGTAACGATGGGGACGGCCATCGGATGAGCATGATGGAGGACGACCATCAAGAGGTGAAGGACGATCACCTAGCAGGGTACGGCTGCTCTCAAAGTTTATCATGACATAAGACGAATGTCAGATAGAAAAGAAATTTTGCTTTGTTGACGATCTACTGGGGATATAGTAAACACGGACGAGTGTTTACATCCAAGAAATAAAAGTATAAGTGTTTTGACGCTGTTATAGATTAAAGATGCGGACGGGCATCTCCAAGACTACGATACGGACGAGTATCGGGCAGAAACAAAAAACTGACACGTGTTCAGAGATGATGATACGGACGAGTATCAACTGGTTAACAGAGAAAACGGACGAGTGTTGAATCTGAGAGGACTCTTCTGGGGAATAGTAGACACGGACGAGTGTCTATATTCAAGAAGACAAGAGTGTTTGACACGGTGTATGGATTAAAGATGCAGACGAGCATCCTTAAGACTATGATACGGATGAGTATCAAGTAGAAACAAACGCTTGACACATGTTCTGAGATGATGGTACGGACGAGTACCAACTGGTTAACAGAGAACATGGACTAGTGCTGAATCTGCGGGGATATAAATGGTGTATACAAGATACGGACGAGTATCTGTATAAGCATGAGTGGTGTATAGTTGAGCATTTAACTGTTGGGGAGAGTGACACGGACGAGTGTCGAAAGGAGAAAATTATAGTATGAACAAATATCTGATATACAAAGTGTTTATGTTACTGTGCTGGGGAAAATGACATGGACGGATGTCATGAAAGTGTATACATATATCTGTGAGTGCAAAGGGGATGTCTTTGGATTTCTGCTGGGGATATGACACGGACGGGTGCCACAAGGAGTATGTACTGATGTTTGTGAATGCAAGGTAACTGTTTTAGCTTTAACTCTCTGCTGGGGAATTTAGGGAGCAATCTGTATGTTTTTGACGGATGGTCATTATTCACAAGTGTTTGATTCAGAACATGGCTTATGATTATGCAATTTTGTTTGATTTTTTTCCGTAATGCTCCATATTAGACGGAATGCTACGCTTTGTGGGTGAATATGATGCGAATGCCATGATTATGCAAAGATACCAAACCGGGATTCGGATCCCGTTGCCATGAAGATCTCTGGCCAATCTGGTTTGAGATGGACATCCCAGCTGGGGATGAGATCATTGGTGGATCTGATGAGATGTATCTGCTTGGGGAAATGGGTCAATGATAGACCTATCTCAGTAATGAGGGACCCAACTGGGGTTTGTAGAAGCTTTCTTCACTCTGTTGTGATTCCTTCATGCGTTGCTCTTCTGGTTAGAGGCTGAAACTCTGTGGGGAGATGGTTCCCTGGCTTTTGTACTTGGCTGAGGAAGAATGATTGACACCTCGGCTGGGAGAAGCAACAAGTGGCAACCTCAGCTGGGGAGAAAGCACTTCGGGTGCTAAGACTGAATGTTGATTTGCCAGTTTGCTGGGATGAAGCTTTCGTGCCCCATGCTGCGCTTTTGAATACCTGCAATCCTGCAAAGGTAGAGGAACGCACAAGTGATCCCGAGGTATCCTTTACTGGATTCTGTCATAGGAGTTAGACACTTCTGAGAGTAAGTATATTCCCTGCAAGCACGTATTTTTTAGAAGAAAAGCATCTATATTTATGCAATCAGTATTTTAAAGACATCAGACATTTTTTGCAAATAAAAATGCACAAGATGAAACATGACTTGAAAATTTGCTTTTATTAATTCATGTGCCCTGAATTGGCAAGATACAGTCAAAGAAACAAATCTCCTAAAATGAGGAGATTGTTACAAATTGAGAAACAAAATGCTGGCAATGTTGACGACGCTTCAAGGAGCTTCCCTTCTGCTATGACTCGTATGACATTTGACGTTCTTCTCGTCTTGCTTTCTGAAGAAGGCTAATTCTGACAGAGGCTTGACCCTTTCGAGGCTTACCAAGTTGTAGGTGATACAGACGAATTCAGAATGCAGTTGTTCGCTTATTCCCTTATTTTGCATGGATCGCCCTTTCAGGTTTTCAATCCATCGGGATACCCATTTTTGCCTGAGTTGTCCAATGCGGCTTTTCAACTCAACGGGTGTACATTTTTGTTTATTTTCCCTTATTTTTGCCCGAGTCTTTTATTCTGTTTTTGACTCGCCGGGATGCCCTATTTTTGCCTGGACTTACATTCTGTTTTTATGTCCAGCGGGTCATTTTATGCGAAGTATTTTTTAACTGCATCTGAATTCACAGGGGACGGGAAGTCTTCACCATCCATAGTGCTGAGCATGAGTGCTCCACCGGAGAAAACTTTCTTTACTACAAATGGTCCTTCATAATTCGGAGTCCACTTGCCCCTGTGGTCTGTATGTGGAGGGAGGATCCTCTTCAGCACAAGATCTCCTACTTGGTACTCTCGGTGCCTAACTTTCTGATCGAAGGCTCTCTTCATTCTTTTCTGATATAACTGCCCATGACAGATTGCAGCCAATCTTTTCTCTTCAATCAGACTCAGTTGTTCGTATCGGGACCGGACCCACTCTGCTTCGTTCAGCTTGACATCCATTAGTACCCGTAGAGAGGGTAATTCAACTTCAACAGGTAGGACTGCCTCCATACCATACACAAGATGATACGGTGTTGCCCCAGTGGATGTTCTAATTGACGTGCGGTACCCATGCAAGGCAAACGGTAGCATTTCATGTCAGTCTTTGTATGTGACTACCATCTTCTTCACAATCTTCTTGATGTTCTTATTAGCTGCCTCAACAGCGCCATTCATTTTTGGCCTGTAAGGAGAAGAATTGTGGTGTTGGATCTTGAAGTCCCGGCATAGCTCTGCCATCATTTTGTTGTTTAGGTTGGAACCATTGTCAGTAATGATTCGCTCGGGAACTCCATATCGACAGATGATATCTCTCTTCAGAAATCGGGCTACCACTTGCCTTGTAACGTTTGCATAGGAAGCTGCTTCGACCCATTTGGTGAAATAATCGATGACAACCAGGATGAATCTATGGCCATTCGAAGCAGTCGGTTCAATCTTTCCAATCATATCAATTCCCTACATAGCAAAGGGCCAGGGTGAAGACATCACATTCAGAGGATTCAGAGGCACATGCACTTTATCCGCATAAATCTGGCATTTATGGCATTTTCTGGCGTAGGCACAACAGTCGGCATCCATTGTGATCCAATAATAACCTGATCTTAGCAACTTCTTAGCCATTGCATGTCCTCCAGCATGGGTACCAAAGGATCCTTCGTGCACTTCATGCATTAATAAATCTGCTTCTGTCCTGTCGACGCATCTGAGGAGTACCATATCAAAGTTTCTCTTGTATAGAGAACCATCAGTGTTCAGGAAGAAGCTACCAGCAAGCCTTCTTAATGTCTTCTTATCATTGGAAGATGCCCCAGGTGGGTATGTTTGATCCTCTAAGAAGCACTTAATGTCATGGAACCAAGGCTTATCATCTTTGACAATGTCTGTGGCAAATACATATGCTGGTCTGTCATGTCTGGACACTGAAATCTGAGGTACAAAATTGGCAGCTTGAACCTTGATCATAGATGAAATGGTAGCCAGAGCATCTGCAAACTGATTTTCGTCCCGAGGGATATACTCAAGCTTGACTGTTGTAAAGAAAGCCAATAACCTCCTTGTATAATCCCTGTAAGGTATCAGATGATCCTGGTGGGTGTACCATTTGCCGTTGGTTTGATTAACTACCAGAGTTGAATCTCCGAATATAGTCAATGTCTTGATCCTGAGGTCAATGGCTTCCTCAAGACCCATAATGCAAGCTTCGTATTCAGCTTCGTTGTTAGTGCAGTTGAAAGTGAGTTTTGCCGAGAAAGGCATGTGAACTCCCTTAGGTGTAATGAGTACTGCACCAACACCACGACCATTCATATTAACAGCCCCATCAAACATCATAGTCCATTCTTCTTCCGGGTCAGGCCCTTCAGAATGAACAGGCTCTTCATGATCTTTTGCTTTTATGAACATGATGTCTTCATCAGGGAAGTCAAATCTCATAGGCTGGTAATCATCAATAGGTTGCTCAGCAAGATAATCAGATAATACACTGCCCTTGATGGATTTCTGAGAGGTGTATTGGATGTCATATTCTGTGAGAATCATTTGCCATCTTGCAACCCGTCCGGTAAGTGCTGGCTTCTCAAATATGTACTTAACCGGATCCATTTTGGAGATTAATAAGGTAGTGTGGGTCAACATATACTGTCTCAGTCGGCGAGCAGCCCAAGCTAAAGCGCAGCAAGTTTTCTCGAGCAGTGAATAACGTTGTTCACAGTCGGTAAACTTTTTGCTTAGGTAGTATATTGCATACTCTTTTCGACCAGACTCGTCATGCTGGCCCAGCACGCACCCCATTGACTCTTCTAATACTGTCAAGTACATAATTAGAGGTCTTCCTTCAACTGGAGGCATAAGGATTGGAGGTTCTTGCAAGTATTCCTTGATCTTGTCAAAATCCTTCTGGCAATCTTCGTTCCACCTGACCGTTTTTTCTTTTCTTAACAGCTTGAACAAGGGTTCACAGGTTGCTGTAAGGTGAGATATGAACCGTGAAATGTAGTTCAATCGACCTAAGAACCCTCGAACTTCTTTTTCTGTTTTCGGTGCAGGCATTTCTTGAATAGCTTTGACTTTATCAGGGTCAAATTCAATCCCTTTTTCGCTTACAATAAATCCCAGCAGCTTACTAGATCGCACCCCGAATGTGCATTTGTTTGGGTTTAACTTTAGCTGGTACTTCCTCAGCCGCTTGAATAGCTTCAGCAGATTTACCAGGTGGTCTTCTTCTGTGAGGGACTTGGCAATCATGTCATCCACATAACATTCGATTTCTTTATGGATCATATCGTGGAATAATGTCACCATAGCCCGTTGATATGTTGCACCGGCATTCTTCAGTCCGAATGGCATCACCTTGTAACAGAACGTGCCCCAGGGTGTGATGAAAGTGGTCTTCTCCATGTCTTCAGGTGACATCTTGATCTGACTGTATCCTGAGAATCCGTCCATAAAGGAGAATACCGAGAACTGAGCCGTGTTATCCACCAATACATCAATGTGAGGTAATGGGAAGTCATCTTTCGGGCTGGCTCTGTTCAGATCCCGGTAGTCAACACACATTCTTACTTTGCCGTCTTTCTTAGGCACAGGTACTATATTAGCAACCCACGGTGGATAGCTAGTTCCAGCAAGGAACCCGGCGTCCCACTGCTTTTGTACCTCTTCTTTGATTTTCATTGCCATGTCAGGGCGAGTACGGCGCAGTTTCTATTTAACCGGTGGGCATTCTTCTCTCAAAGGCAACTTGTGCACAACAATGTCGGTGTCCAACCCTGGCATATCTTGATAAGACCAAGCAAACACATCCACATATTCTTGAAGCAGGTCAATCAGTTGTCTCTTCACTGAGTCTTGTAAGCAGGCCCCGATTTTAACTTCTTTCACGTCTTCATCTGTACCAAGATTAATCGTTTCGACCTCCTCCTGATGAGGAGTGATAACCTTTTCCTCTTGTCTCAACAACCTGGATAGCTCTTCAGGAAGCTCATACTCTTCTTCAACCCCTTCATCAGCTTGATTGATTGGATTGTCAAAGTCATACGAAGTCATAGCCGTGTTGTTGTCGGTGCGGTCTGGAAGTCACTCTCTGCAAGGGTTCAGTTTGTTCATTTTAGTGATTGATTTTAATCTTGTTTTAGAAAAGTGAAATAAAGTCGTCATTTTGAAAACATTGCCATTTATTTTTTTGTACAAAAAGAAAAATGGAAAAACAGTGAGCGGAAAAGAAAAAGACTCATTTGCAAAAGATGTCTGATATTTCATTGATTAATCTTGTTGCACAAAATTACAGATGGCCCGATTACAAAATGAATCTTGTCATCTTGGGCAAGATGCAAGACTTGATGCATGCTCAAAATATAGGAAATAATAATTACTCTGCAGGAGTAACTCTTATAATTTCCTGGGAAGACCAGTTTGAGATACTTCTCCCCGGGATCTTTGGACGGATCCAACTCTCCAGGTTGCGGTCGCTTTCATCCTCGTCTTCCAAGTTGTTCACGGCATCGGGGGTGAGCATCCCCCCACTGATAAAATTGGGCTCCTTAGCAGCCTCTGCTTGATCTTGTTGAGTTGGTTTGTAACCCAACCCAAATCTATCCTCCTTCTTCTCTACGGGCAGCAACTTGCCCCAGCCTTGGGCAGTCCCTTCTTCAACAACCTTCCGGGCTTGTTGATAAGATGTCATTGAGGTTCCAGGTACAGCAGATGTTTCATTTATGTTCAAGGCCTCAAACCCTTGACTCATAGTTTCGTGGATCTCCCCATCCATCTCAATGTATTTGTATGTAGCCAGATGGCTAACGAAAATATCTTCCTCTCCACAGATAGTAACGACTTGGCCCTCCCACTCGAATTTTAACTTCTGGTGAAGGGTAGACGTAACTGCGCCAGCGGCATGAATCCATGGTCTACCCAACAAACAGCTGTAGGCAGGCTGAATGTCCATCACGTAGAAGGTCGTTTTGAAAGTTTGTGGGCCAATTGTTATAGGCAACTCAATTTCTCCCAGAACTGATCTCTTAGAACCGTCAAAGGCTCTCACTACCAAGTTACTGGGACGTAATGCCAATCCTTCATACTCCAGCTTCACAAGGGCTTTCTTAGGTAAGACATTGAGGGATGACCTTGTGTCTACCAGTACATGGGAAAGAACTGCACCCTTACACTCCATGGTAATGTGCAAAGCCTTGTTATGATTGCGACCTTCAGTAGTCAAATCAGTGTTGGTAAATCCTAGTCCATTACTAGCATTAACATTCCCAACCACAGCTTCCAACTGATTGACGGTAATCTCCTCTGGCACATAAGCTGCGTGCAAGACTTTTAGTAGTGCGTTCCGATGAGCCTCGGAGCAAATTAACAATGATAAAATGGAGATCTTGGAAGGTGTCTGGTGAAGCTGGTCCACTATCTTGTAATCACTTTTCTTGATGATTCTCATGAATTCATCAACCTCTTGATCGAAAGGGGTTTTCAAAGCTTCTTTAACAACTTGTTCCTCTTGCACCATGCTCTTCCCTTTTGCCTTGGCAGCAGCTTCTGCTTCGGCACCGGGTCTTTGAATTTGTGGGGCAAAGAGACGTCCGCTTCGAGTGAAGCCTCCGCCTCCCCCCACATTGTCTACTTGTGGTGAAGAAGTTGATGATTCAAGAGTGATTTTCTGTCCTTCGCAGTATAAATCGGAGCCGTAATGCCAAGGGATGGCATTACTGCTTTCATAAGGTACTGGCCCAGGCACCGTGATAGTGACTGGACTGATAGCAGCTGCAGAAGGGACCATGATAGTATGTGGATCATAGTATATCGTGACTGGTGCTCTGATAGGAGTGGCATTTTGTGAGTTGTAGGCAGAATCATTTGCAGGATCATAATAAATTGTAACTGTTGAGACGCTCTCATTGTTTGCTGTTGATGTTGTAGGAGACACTGTTGAATGGATGGGTGTTGCTGTTGTAGGAGATTCTGAATGAAGGGGTGCTGAAGTTGTGGCAGGGGTGTTTGCTGATATCTGGTCCGTTGAAGTAACAGATGAAGCATTTGTTGATGAGATTGAAGAGTTGTTTGGAACAATTGTTGTTGCAGTTGTAGAAGACTCAGGAATTGCTGTTAAGGAGATTGCTGGATTGGTAGGTATTGATGTTCTGATTTGGAGCAGGCCACTCTGGATGAGACCATCTATGCCATCTCTCAATTTATCACACCCATTCACTGAAATGTTGCAATAAGCACATCCTAGCTCACATCCGGGGAACATTTGACATTCGAGGAGTTGAGCTTTAATCTCTACCAAGGGTGTCCGGATCTGCCCCACACTGGTTATCAAATAAGACGGCTTATATTCTTCAATAGCATTGATTCTGGGTCCACCATGGTTTGGCATAGGGTTCTTGTTAACATTTGGTGGTGGTGCAAAGTTTAGAGCTTTAGAATCCACCAAGTCCTGCACTTTCATGTGCAAAGCTCTACACTTCTCTGTACTGTGGCCAGGTGCATTTGAGTGAAAAGCACATCTGGCGCTAGCGTCATAATTTCTGGGTAGACTGGCAGGATCTGGAGGTGCCAATGTCCTTAGCTCAACCAGGTTGAGTTTCAGGAGTTGTGGCAATAATGTGGCATAAGGCATAGGGATCGGATCGATCACCCTATTGGCCTGAGAAGGTCTCTGTTGAAATGGTCTTTGTTGATTGTTGTTGCTGGTGTTATTGTAGTTTCTCTGAGGAGGATACTGAGTTTGTTGCTGGTAGTGGGATTGTTGCTGAGGTTGGTATGCCGGTTGTGGATGAATTGGAGCGGGAATGGTGACAGCTGCCACAGACCTATGAACATATTGGGGTCTGCCCCTGCTGGTATGGATAGCATTAGTCTCGCCAGTTCTTCTTGGGCCCACAAAAGGCTTTCTCAGGTTGTTGGAAGAGCTTGCACCGTTGTCAGAAATTTTACCCATCTTTAATAGGCTCTCAATTCTTTCTCCAGCTATAACTACATCCGCAAAGCTGGTAGAAGAAAAGGCAGCTAGCCTGTCAATGTATGTCCCTTGGAGGGTGTTCATAAACATGCCGGCCATCTCCCTCTCCGACATGGGTGGCTGGACAGCAGCAGCAAGCTGTCTCCACCTCTGGGCGTACTCCCGGAAGCTTTCTCTGGATGATTGTGACATTCCCATCAGGAGGGTCAGGTTGGGAGCCATATCCAAATTATACTGGTATTGTCTAATGAAGGCCTCAGCCAAGTCCTTCCAGCATCTGATGGTCGCTCTAGTTAAATGAGAGTACCATTTCCTTGAAGCTCCTGTTAAGCTATCTTCGAAATAAAACATCCATAGCTTTTCATCCATGGTGTATGCCTTCAACCTCCCCAGAAAGGATTGCAAGTGGGTCCGTGGACAGGAAGTCCCGTTGTACTTCTCAAAGCACGGTGGTTTAAACTTGTGGGGAATCCTGACCCCGTCCACTAAGGCCATGTCCATTACATCAAAACCCAAAGAGTTTTGAGACTCTAAGGACCTTAATTTTTCAGCAATTTCATCCAGCCTTCTGTCATAGGCCTCATACCCAGCTCCCATCACTGTGAACTGATCTTCCTGGGGGTCTTCTTGGAGTATTCTGCCTGTAGTAGCATTCCCTTGTACATTAGCAGGGATATTGATCTCTGGATGAAGGTGGGGTCCAAATACAGGTGGGTTGATATGAGGCTGAACCCTCTCATTGTTGCTTGTCCCACCAGTCCCTAGATGGGGGTCTTCCTGAGTCTGCCTCTCTACCAAGTCTCTTAATCTCTCTTGGCTCTGTGCCAATCCATTCATCACCTCCATAAATTGTGTCATCTGATTCCTCATTTCCAGTCTCTCATTGGCCATTTGGTTCCTGACCTCTGTAAGATCCTGCTGTACCTGGTCCATCTGTATACCCGGAAGGTTGTTGCGGGTAGGATATCTGTGTGGACGGTTGAGTGGGAACACCCGACGTCGAGCAATAGTTCCTGAACCACAACAGAGTTAGTAACAAACAAAACAAAAACCTACAAAACAAAACAAAAGGTTAGTATGCAATGCAGTATGCTTATTTGTTTCCAAGGTATCCGGCTTGGCACTTGGTTTTGACCTTTCCAGACCCCTGAGGAAGATGCTTTTGATGTTGCTTGAAAGAACTCAGATAAAACAAACTAAATATATTACAAAAGTGACTGATGCACAGTTTGTTTTTTTACAATTCATGCCCTCTGAGGGGTCAAAATACAACATAAGAAAAGAAAAGTACATGAAATGAAAGCAACAACAAGCAAAAGTCAGACACCAAGACCAAACTCATCTTCCTGAACTTCCTTTAGAAGTGCTTCAGTCACAGGATCAGCTGGGCGCTCTGTGAGGTTCCTGATGAGGAGATTCCTGGTAGTAACAGCTGCAGTTAGCTTCTTGTGTCGACTCTGGTCCTTTGACCTCTTCACACCAGCCCTAATCTTTAACTCTGAGATCTCTCTCTGGGCTGCTAGCAGGGCTTCCTGTTGCTCCTTTGCACTAGCCTCCAACTGCTCAATCTTGTCCTGAGTCCTTTTATCTTCCTGAGTACGAGCTTCGGTGATCCTGACCCACCTAGCTTGGCTTTCTTTCAGATACAAATCAGTCCTGGCCTTCTGGAACTGAGCCTCCTTGCAGGCATTCTTCAAAATCTTCTCTCCAGCCCTTGACTTCTTGATGTAGTCCTCTGACTTCTCAATCCTAGCTAGATGCTCCAACTTTAGCTTTTCCAACCTTTCAATGTCCAGCCGACCATCACTCCTCTCCCAGAGGGTCTTCTGTAGAGCCTGAGTCAGATTCTCATTCCTCTCTTTCAATTTCTCAAACTCTTTCAAGCTAACAGAAGCTGGAGGTGGTGCTGTGGAGGGTCCAGGTGCATCCTCAATGGTAAAGGGCATCCCAGAAATTTGTGCCCTGGCATGAGACCACTCATAGTACTGAGCTGAGGCCACATTGTTGCACCTCCCAAGAATGGTTATCCCTTTGGTCTGGACATTGTCCCAAGCCCAGGATGCTTGCCTGACAATGGCCAGATTAGGCTTAATCTCACAATAAAGGGTTTCAGCCAAATCTTGTGCTCTAGGAGTGTGGACCAATGCATAGCCCAAATGTCTTTTGAATAACAGAGGGTTGTAGTTGATGCAACCCTTCACTCCTATCAGGGGTACATTGGGGAACTGCCCACAACTAGTAATGATGTCCCTGCCCTTGGTGCTCTGAGTGCACTACCTGATGTCAGTTGAGGTCAAAGCAATGAGTCTTCTAGCCTAATTCTTTGGCTGGTGAGGATTCAAGAATGCATCAGTCTTGGGCAAGTGTTTGAGCAGCCAGGTATGGAACAGGGGAGCACAGCATCTCACCAACCTTCCTCTCTGCTTTTCATTCCTTTGGTGAACGGAGTAGTAGAAATCTCCCAGTAAGGTGGGCACTGGGTTCCTCAGGACGAAAAGATGGATTGCATTCTTGCTAATAAACTTAGGCTCATCTGCAAATAATATGACCCCATATATGCTAAGGGCCAATAGTGCACAGACTGCCTTCCACTCCCCCAAGGAGGCCTTCAGAATAGCCTGAGAGGTCAAGAAATCCAAATGTAGACCAGAGATTCCAACCTTGGTAGTCATGTTCTGTCCAATCAGGGAGGGTTCCAGATATAATGCCTTTGCCACTTCTTCATTACTGGGAAAAACCATCTCAGGGTTGAAGGGGACACCACCCCTGACAGGTACACCAACCAAAGATGAATACTCCTCCAATAAAGGCCCCAACTGAAAATCCTGGAAGGTGAAGCACCTCAGAGGGGGGTCATAGAACTGCAGGCAAGTATGAATCAAGCTCCTCTGGGAAGGGTCCAAATCCATAACCACATCAAGTATGCCTCCATAATGTTCTCTGAATAGTGGTACATGGTCTGGAGTAATCAGGGCCTGGACCTTCCTGATGCCAGCTAGCTCGGGCTCAAAGAAATGATAGGAGATGTTGCTCTTTTTGGGTGCCATGTTGCTGAAGAACAGATGCTGATGATGATGACTGGTACTAGAAGATGGGCCACTGACAGGCTGAGACTGGTGATGCAGGTGACTGAAGCAGGTGGCTGATGAGGATGACTGAAGTAGATACTGGTGAAGATAGGTCTGTGCAGATGAAGGGGTCAAAACCAAGCCAATCAATATAGTATGGATACCCTGAAAAACAAATAAGCAAATGTTAAAATGATGCAATGATGATGTATGCAAATGATATGCAAAGGTTTGTGACTGAGCTGGATCTGATCAAGTGCTCTGATATAAGTCCATGTATGTTCAAGAAATCCAGATGGAGGTTCATAAGTCCAGTAACCAAGGTGGGGGACTCAAATAAAGAGTCACATGTCCAGGGTTAAAAAAAAACCACAAGAACTGTTCCAAAATGGAGTACTCTTAATCAAAACAAAGTAACAGGGTATGCTGAGGTCAAGGGTACCTGCAAACCTGTAAACAGCCCAACCCCCTCACGGGTGGTGTTCTAAAACAAGGATCCTCAGACTTGGATCAGTTATGAGAAGTGTAAACACTTCCAACCCGGAGGTACAGTGTTTACAATAACCATAAAAGATCCTCCTCTAATTCACCTCAGTTTCTGAAGGTCAATACTAAAGGTCATCCAGACTTAGCAGGCTTCCCAGATAGCCCTAGCACTACAGGAAATCTGTAGCACAGAGTTCTCAAGAAGAAACCCATATCTGAACCGTGTTTCATATTCCCGCACCAGACCGAAATGGAATGGGAAAGAACATGAACCACTCTAGCCTAGGTGTCACTCAGGTCCCAGGTATAGGACCTCAACTCTCAATAGGACCCCACCCACCAAAACAACAAAACCAGATCCAGCCAGCACAGTATGACAGTATGATATATGTAAAGCTGTAAAGAAAGCAGTAAAACAACTGTACATAAAGCAATAAACAAAATAAATATACAAACACAAATAGCACATAACACCCCAGTAAACACAAATCAAGCAAGCGATAGGAGGAACCCACAAAAAGAACCAGAAGCCCTGGTTACAGTATAAGGGTCCCCAGCAGAGTCGCCAAGCTGTCGCTCCCACCAAATGAAGCCGGGTCAAATGGGGTACAGACGCGAACGGTCAGCGAGAGGAGGGTGTGAGAACACACAAGAGTGAACTCACAAGGAATGAAAGAGTCGCCAGCTAGGCATTTTTATCCCGGAGGAAAGGCAATGTTGCATAGACCTAGAAAAATATGGATAAGACGGTTGCGAACCAGAGAGACTGAGAAAGGGGGTTGGTTACAACCTGGGAAGGCATTAGCACCCAGATTGTCCGCCGTACTCGACGGGATCCACGCTTAAAATATTTGTGTTTTAAAGGGGTAGTGTCAGTGCAATTTGTGTATAAAAGAGCTGGAAAAGGATGTACAGGTGTCAGTGTAAGAGAAGTGTGAAGTGCATAAATGTACAGTGTCAGTGTAGGAACAAGAGTGAAGTGCTCATGATAATGAGGCTAAGAACAATGAGGCTGGGAAGAGGGGGGATATACAGAGACTGTTGTTCGATAACCGTTAAGTTATGCCTACGTATCCTCTCGTGCAATGAGGAAGTCAGAACACCGTAGTTCGACCCAAAGAGACTGAAAGGTAAATTGACTTGTGAACTGCTTACTTGTCTATGCTCAAGTGTATGACCTGTCTGGCTCAGGTGCTAACTGTCTTGCATTAGACGGAAGAAGCAAGTTCTCGTTTGTGAATGAAGATGATGAGAAAAGAATCCCGAAGGAGACGATTATTGTTTGTTTTTGGGTTTTCAATCTTTTATTGCTTTTTGAAAGTTTGTCATAAGAAAGTGAGCTTAAGCCTAAACCAATGGATTTAGTAAACTCATCACATCTTCCCTCTGATTAGGGGTAATGAGAATACCTTAAGTGTGAAGTCAGCTTCTCACACTTAAACACCTTGATGTAGGATTAAGATCATTAACCTACTTGTGATTATTTAGATGTTTTTGTTGTTTTTGTTTAGTGTTAAGTAATGAGTTTAAGCCATAATCAGGGATTAAACAGACTCATTACACCATCCTAATAGAAGGATAATAGATGAGAATGTTTAAGTTGAGGAAAGCCCCTCAACTTAATCCATGATTAGGGATTAAACTCATGACAAAACAAAGCCTTTATTAGATGGATTTTAGTTAATGATAAGATGAAGAAGTGGATTTTATGATTTGTATGACAACTTGAGAAGGACTTGTCCATTAACACTAGGGTTAGTCCTTCTTGACCAATTAAGGAAGAATTAGAACCCTAATGCAAGGCCCAAGTTACAAGTTTGATGTCTTGATGATTATTAGATGAATTGATTAAAGGATTTAAACGCATTAAGGGTTTAACACTTAGGATTAAAGTTATACACTCCATCCTAATAGAAGGATGCAGGCATAAGCTTAATCACAAAGCCTTAAAGCCTTTAGGGTTTAGTCCCTGATTATGAGATGAGAAGAGAAGACTCAATGAGACACAAAGGTAAAACTAAGTGGGGGACTAATCAAAACCCTAATCATTGTCATGCTTGGTTGTTCTTAAGGTTTGTGATGTTTACAAGAGAAATCTTCAATGGAACCACCAGGAAGCAGATGAAAGGAGCAAAGAGAAGCAAAGTAACTTGCTTCACTTAAGAAGACAAGTCACTTGAAGAAAGAAAGTAAGAAGAAGAAGAATGAGCAAGCTCAATCTCAAACACAAAGTAAAATGCAGCAATGATGCATAAGAGAGATGAAAAGAAATTGTGAGAAGTGAAGGCAAATTCACTTCTCAAAGTAACTTACCACCTGAAAAGTTAGTGAAAGAAATGCAATGCAATGCAAAATGAGGTGAAATGGCAAGATTCAAATCAAAACCAGAAGCATATGTGTGATGATAATGATGTTATGAGATGATGCAAACATGAATCAAGGCATGGGGATGATCATATGAACATATGGATGCAAGAGAAGCATGCTTAGAACCATGATCATACATGAAAAGTTATGAAATGCAAATGACATACAACATGGCAAATGAAAGATGCAATGATCAAACATGATTCTCATATGTCTTAAGATGTCTAATGAATCAAATGGATGCATAAAATGTCATGGCAAGTCATGGTATGCAAGCAAATGCAAGATGTATGCAAAAGGAAGCCCAAATTAGGGTTTATGATCAATGCATCAAACAAAAACCAAAATCAGAAGCAAACATCAAGATAAAAAATTGAAAATGCACTTAAAGGAACCCTAAACCTATACTAACTCACTGCCCAAAGGAGGGGTTCTAACTCTTAACCTAATTAGGGTTATGAATTTCCTAAGATTTCTAGGGTTGTAGGGGACCTTGACAAGAAAAATGTCAAACAAATGGGAAATGCAAGATCAAATCATGCCAATTTAATCCTACAAACTACATGATATGCAAGACACAAATGCAAAAAGAACCAAAGTCCAACTCTCAATGGTTAGGCAGAAATGATTTTTCAAAGATTGGATCAAAATAATGCTTTAAAATGGAATTAATTCCATGGAAAATTGTCAAAATGCATCAAGATCAAAAAATAAATTTGGTTTGAGGGTTGGACAATGTTTCTAAATGTTTCTAAAGGTTTCATGAATTTTTTGGTGATTTTTAAATACCTAAAAGTATTTTTAATCAATTAATTCTCATTAATTAATTAAAAATAAACTTTTAAATGATTTAAAAATATTTTTTAATGCAAAAAATAAAAATAAAAATTTTTTTGGTTTCTGAAAATTAATAAAAGTTTGTACAAAAATTTTCAGAATTTTTAAAATTGTTTTACTATTTTTAATAAAATGGAGAAAACAAATCAAATTAAATGAAAAATAGAATGAAATTAAACTGAAAATGGAAAAGTATGCAAGATCAAGGGCTGACATTCAAACATACGCGCGCGGGAGTGGACTTGGCGCCATATCCAAAGGCTGAGATTCAAAATTCGCTAATTAAATGATTAAACCCTAATCCTGCCCTAATTACTTTCAGGCGATCGGAACACTGTTCCGGTCGTCTTCTCCGGCCAGCTCATCTCTCAATCTCTCTCAATATGCCATGAAACCTCCCAAATCTCTCCAGAATCAATCATTAATCATCACTAAACCTAAACCCCACCCCAAAATCCATTCATTTCCACTGAATCATGAGAAACGAATCAAAACGGAAAAACACACAAAAATTTCAGAGATCAAATACATCCTACACACGCAACCATTTCCACTGGTTCAAAGCTCAAAATGATCAGCACACCACATAGAATCAGTTTATAACTTAAAACACAAGTTCTGGAAAAATGTTCTTGGATGATACCTGAGATGGAGCTTTCGGTTCAAGAGCTTTCTGGCTGTTTCTTTGGCTCAAACCCACTCCAATGATCCTCCTAAGAAGCTTGCAATGACTGGCTGGAGTTTAAAATGGATGGTTTGGGAGATGGCAGAAGTCCTGTTCAATGGCAGGTGGTGATCGTGTTTTTGATTCTTTGAGTTTCAGGCTGTGGTGAGAGGTGCTTTGTGATCAAGGAAGTGTGTTGAGTTGATTTGTGAAGTTAGTTTATGAGTTTTAGGCTTGTGTGATGAGTTTCGAATGCTCTTGCAAGATGGTGTGAAAATGAGAATGATGTGTTAGAGAGTGCTTCAGGCTTGTGTTGTAGTTGCTTTGGCTTGCTTTTTGTTTTCATAAACAATTGTGATAGGTCAGATGAAGTGATGTGTGCTTTATTGATTGGTATGGCTCAAGTTGCCAAAATGTCAAAGTTGGTGTAAGAGAAGCATGGGCTACCTTCTAGCCAAGGACAAAAGGTGTGTCCTGCGCAGCATGATGTGGGGAGAACCCTAGGATTGATCAGCAAGTCAGCAAGCAAGTGGATTGTATCTTATGATGAGTTTTGCAAGTTGGTTCACTTTTGATTCTTATGAGATATCTTGCTCCATAGGCCATAAAAATGTGTGATCTCTTGGCCCAATCTGACTTTTAGGTCTTGTATGATCATGTTGTGAAGTTTAGAAGTCCATTTGATAACTTAATTTGCCTTGAGAAGTGAATTTGCAACTTTGCCTCTTTGGTAGAAACTTTGAAATTTTGTGATTTTAGCCAACTTTGACAAGCCATAACTTTTGATCAAAAATGAATTAGGTCATGTTCTTGTACTTTTTGAAAAGGGAATGATCCATTCTACAACTTTCATGACCAAAGTTTTTCCATTTGAAGCTTTTTTGAATCAAAAAGTAAAGGTTGAAAAAGTTGCCTAAAATGGCAATTTCATTAAAAGTCAAACTTTTCCAAAAAGTCAACTTTGCAAAAGACTTGAAATTCTTCAATTTTGTGAACTTCCAACTTCTTCTTTGACCAAATAAAGATCATATACAATCAAAATGATGAAGAACACCCTTTGGTTGGGTCATTGGGGGCCTCAGATGCCCTGATTTTGCACTGACTTGCTTGAAAAGTCAACTCTTGATCAGATGACTTCCCCATGGAATTTCTTCATGAAAATTGATATGCATACTCCCTATACCATATAGAGACCAATAGAAACAAGAATGACCAAAAAATTTGGAGTTATGGCCTCTGAAACCAAAACCCTAATTCTAGGTCATCTGTGCAGTTAAACCCGGCTCTGCTCCCATGCCAATCTCAGTTCTTGTGATTTCTTGACAATCTTGACTTTGAGAGGATATAATATGATGCTTAAACATACATGGACCTATTTGAAGTGATTGATGACCTTTGGAGTGGCCCATGAAGCTCTTGGATTGCTCAGATCACAAACCCTAGATGCAGATGACTCTGAACCAATGCAATGAATCAAAAATGTGATATGAGATAGTATGATTGAGTTTATGCATATGTAATGATCACAAGCCATGGTGTGAAATGGGTGAGGGCAAATTTGGGGTGTTTACAGCTGTCCCTATTCAAACATGAGTTAGCTGTGCAGGATGTAAGCAACGGCTTAACAGGCAAACAAGATAACTCGTGGTTGAATACCAAAGACAGTCCAAAATTTGCACTCACAGAATGAAGAAGAAAAGGGATATAGATTGTAAAGGAAAATAAATTATACTGTAAAGTGTGGGCGACGGAGGACGACCGTCGAGCAGAGGACGACTGCTGGGTAAAGAGCAATGACGGGGACGGCCGACATGCTGGAAAAGTGCGGAAGATAAAGCAATGACGGGGACGGCCGACATGCTGGGAATAAAAGGGGTCATGATGGGGACGGCCATCAAGTAAAGCTATAAGATTCTCTGGGGATCTAATGAAAAATGATGGGGGCGGCCACCAAGTTCATAAAGTAATGTAACCAACGACGGGGACGGCCATCGGGCTAAAACTGATGAAGAACGATCATCAGGAAAAGGAAAAGGGACCACGACGGGGACGACCATCGGGTTAAAGAATAAATGAAATAAACAGATGATGAGGTACGGTCATCAAAGGTGAAGGACGATCACCTAGCAGGGGACGGCTGCTCTGTTGGGGATAAGATGAGGGACGGTCATCTAAGGTGAAGGACGATCACCTGGCAGGGTACGGATGCCGAAAATATCGCGACACAGGACGAATGCCGGATAAAAGGTCAACGATGGGGACGGCCATCGGATGAGCGTGATGGAGGACGACCATCAAGAGGTGAAGGAAGATCACCTAGTAGGGGACGGCTGCTCTTAAGGTTTATCGTGACATAGGACGAATGTCAGATAACCAAAATCAACAATGGGGACGGCCATTGGATAAAATGATGAGGGACGATCATCAAAAGGTGAAGGACGATCACCTAGCAGGGGACGGCTGCTAAATATCACGACATAGGACGAATGCCGGATAAAAGGGGTAACGATGGGGACGGCCATCGGATGAGCATGATGGAGGACGACCATCAAGAGGTGAAGGACGATCACCTAGCAGGGTACGGCTGCTCTCAAAGTTTATCATGACATAAGACGAATGTCAGATAGAAAAGAAATTTTGCTTTGTTGACGATCTACTGGGGATATAGTAAACACGGACGAGTGTTTACATCCAAGAAATAAAAGTATAAGTGTTTTGACGCTGTTATAGATTAAAGATGCGGACGGGCATCTCCAAGACTACGATACGGACGAGTATCGGGCAGAAACAAAAAACTGACACGTGTTCAGAGATGATGATACAGACGAGTATCAACTGGTTAACAGAGAAAACGGACGAGTGTTGAATCTGAGAGGACTCTTCTGGGGAATAGTAGACACGGACGAGTGTCTATATTCAAGAAGACAAGAGTGTTTGACACGGTGTATGGATTAAAGATGCGGACGAGCATCCTTAAGACTATGATACGGACGAGTATCAAGTAGAAACAAACGCTTGACACATGTTCTGAGATGATGGTACGGACGAGTACCAACTGGTTAACAGAGAACATGGACTAGTGCTGAATCTGCGGGGATATAAATGGTGTATACAAGATACGGACGAGTATCTGTATAAGCATGAGTGGTGTATAGTTGAGCATTTAACTGTTGGGGAGAGTGACACGGACGAGTGTCGAAAGGAGAAAAGTATAGTATGAACAAATATCTGATATACAAAGTGTTTATGTTACTGTGCTGGGGAAAATGACATGGACGGATGTCAAGAAAGTGTATACATATATCTGTGAGTGCAAAGGGGATGTCTTTGGCGTATGTTTGAGTTTTAGCGTAGTTTACCGTTGCTTAATTGTTAGACCGCGTATGTTTGAATCATGTTTGCTTAATTCGTGATTGTGCTTATATGTTTTCTTTATTCGGAAAATAGGAATGCAATCTTATAATGCCAATTTCTCTTGTTAATTAGTGTTGTAATCGATAGGGGAATAGAAACCGTTTAGGGGGATTGAAGTTTATTGAACCAATGATAAGTCGGTACCCGAATCAGTAGAATTGTCGTTTCAGCTTATTTGTTAATCACTTATTTTAATCCGTTTTTTTAATTCGACCTTAAAATCAACCCCCCATTAATCTTTATTATCGTTAGTTAATAAGATCAAGAATCCTTGTGAGACGATTCGAGTCATTGTCGTTATACTATATTTTAAAGAAAATTACTCGTTTATGATTTGTGCGCGACACGCGGATCAAATTGGCGCCGTTGCCGGGGATTCTTGTTGTTATTAACCGATTTTATAGTCATAGGTATAGTTTGCTTGCTAGTTTTTTTGTTTTCTTTTTTTGTTGTGTTTGTTGATTTTCAGGGTTGCAATACCGGTTGCCGTATAGTGATAAATTTTACAGCTTTTCAGGCAAGTTGAAAGCTACTGTTTCGATTTTGCTCCGAATATTTTCCAAAAAATCAGAAATAAATCGAAGAACAATACTCTTTTAGAATAAAATTCTAAAAGATTTCGACCCTCAAAATCGCAAATTTTGCGTTTTTCTATTTTATTTGATTTAGTTTCTCTTTTCATATTTTCAAAAAAATCTGATTTTTTTTAGATCTTTATTTGATTTAGTTAGATTTTTAGCATTATTTTTATATTATTTAGATTCTATTTTAATCACTTTTCTTTTTTTTCCATTCTTTTTAAATCTGTAGTGATTTTATTTGATATTGTGTTGAAATTCATAATCATATCATGGCTGATCAGAGAACTCTGAGAGATCTGGCTACACTTGTGAATTATAATTCTTTATGTATTGAATATCCTGATGTTGTTGATGCACCTTTCGAATTGAAATTCGGTTTAACCCATTTGTTGTCAAGTTTTAATGGTTTTGCAGGTGAGGATTTGAATAAGCATCTAAAGGAATTTCAAGTTGGGTTTTATGCCCCTACCGAACCTTCACTAGAGGACCTTGTCAAGCAAATGGCTGCAAATAATCTCCAGTTTCAGCAACAAACAGATTATAGTCTTCTGGCTTTGCAAACATAACTTGATCAACTTACCACTTCGATTAATACCATGCAATAAGCTCAAGGATCAAACCAACAACCTTTGGAAAAACATTCTATTTTTCAAATAGAGTTGCCTTCTGAAACTGTTGATGATACTTGTATTAATTTGTTTGCAGCTGATTTTCCATCATTGTCTGATTTTGATGATGTTTACTCTTGTGATGTTTGTACTGACACTAAAATTTGCTATGTTTGTGTTGAAATTGAGGTTTCCCCTCAAGTTGATATTCTTACTGCATATGAGGTTGAAAATGAAGTTGTTCATGTCAATGAATATCTCGACACCCCGGCTTTCCGGAACACACCATCCATCGAGAAATCACCCTCTTTAGAGCTGAATCCACTTCCTAATAATTTATTGAAATTGTGCAGGAAGCGAAATCATTACATGAACATAAGAATGAAATTGGATGGAATTTGGTTGACACTTGTGATATTAGCCAATCCATGAGTATGCATAGGATCTCAATTGAATATGGAACAAAAGTAGTGAGGCAGCCCCTTAATCCTTTGATTCTTAAACTTGTAGAAAAGGAGATCATTATCACGTTCACATTCAACACTTTTACTTATCGAAGATTCTTCTTTGATCATGGAATAAAAGGCGAAGGAACTAATAAAAACTTCAAGATTAATGGATACTACCTAAAGCTACTCTATGAGATCCCCACTTTGGAAGTAAAGACTATAGAAGAGCTCTCTTTAAGAAATGTGGCTTGTGTGATCACCTATCCACCTTGACTACTCAGGTGTGTTCTTTCCTTTCTCTCCCTCTTATTTTATATTTAAGTCCTTTAATTGAGGACAATGCTTGTTTTAAGTGTGGGGGAGGGAATAATTTATTTTCTTTGTTTTTGTTTTATTTTTCTTTGTTTTGTTTTAGAAACACTAGGCATTTTTTCCAAAAGTTTTAGGCTATAGATTGTTTTGAGGTTAGTTGTGGAGACTTGGGAAAAGTTCACAAGATCGGTATCGTTTTAACACCTTAAGTCTTCTAAATATGGAAATCATTTTGAATACTTGTTATGCCATAGCCTTGAGTTCTCATCCTTTTAATAGCTCTTAAGTGGTTTATATAGCAGTCAACACCATCTAAATATCATACACTAAGTAATTGAGTTGATGCAAATAAGTGAATGATCTCGTACTTAATAAGAAATATGAATAGGAATCTACCTTTTAAGTTAGGTGACCCTCACCCGGTCATTTAGCATAACGGATGTGAAACCTTTAAAAAAATTTGTTGTTGCTAAAGTAACTTTAAAATATTGACAAGATATGGATCATAGTCACTAACAAACTTATTTCCATGTGTATGAATATATAATGGGCTTAATGTGATTGCGCTAGAATAAAAGAGAGAAAAAAGGAGGATGAGTAAGTTAGGATTAGGCATAATAACATGATTCAAATTGGTTTGTATAGCAGGGAGGCTTATGACCGTACAATTGCGGATTTGTGTTCTTACGATATCCTTAGTGTGCAAGATTAGTACCTATCGATGCTATCTTAACTGAAGAAGAGTTTGTAGCTAGAATGAGTATTTGAATGTTGTTGTGTTTCTTGAGTTTTGATTTCTATTTTGCTCGGAGTGAAAAAGTTCAAGTGTGGGGGAATTTGATCAGTGCATTTTGGTGCACATTCCTCTATGTTTAAACTTATGCATTTTCATACTTTACTTTGGTTATTTTTCTATTTTAATTTGTTTTTCTAATTTATTTTATTTTTGGCTTAATATGATTTTCGTACTTAATTTTCAGCTTTAACAACTTTTACGGAAATGATCATAATCGGAGTTCCAGGAATCTTCTTAATTCGTGATTGTGCTTATCTGTTTGCTTTATTCGGAAAATAGGGATGCAATCTCATAATGCCAATTTTGCTTGTTAATTGGTGTTGTAATCGATAGGGGAATAGAAACCGTTTAGGGGATTGAAGTTTATTGAACCAATAATAAGTCGGTACCCGAATAAGTAGAATTGTCGTTTCAGCTTATTTGTTAATCACTTATTTTAATCCGTTTTTATAATTCAACCTTAAAATAAACCCCCCATTTTAATCGTTACTATCGTTACTAATTTTGGGGATAAACAGTGATACATATGACTCGGGTCCCAGATCACTAAAATTTTTGTACATTGTTTGAATGATTCTTCACCATTTGAGATTCCTTGATACTTTGAGAATGATTGAAAGGTTGAAAATATTATGTATTAATGATTAGTCATTTGCCTGAATCCTCTGAGGGACTCAAGAATCCTGATTCATTGCAAGGATATTGTCCAAACCTGTCTGACACAATCCTTTAGTTAATGGATTTCTTCTGATGAGACACATATCTTAGGGTTAAAATTTAGGGTATGACAGGGGATTTGATACGCAATCTGACCGTATTATCCATTATGTTTAAATCTCTTAATTTGTTTTTCACTCTACAACTTGATACCCCCATTTACTGTTTTCTTTTTCATTGCATAATTATCGTGTTGTTCGAACACAATATCTGTGGATTTGATATTTTATTACTAAGACACTATTGATACACTTGTTGAGAAATCATCAAAAACCTTTTGATGAAGTTTTCTGTTGATAATCCTATATCGAGAGAGAACTGAATATTCTCACCCCCTTGCCTTTTGTTTGACCAAGTAAAAGGGTATCCCTCAAAGCTCATATTAAGGAAACCACATAGTTCCAAAGTTTGACGGCTCCAGGACAGTTGACTAGATGATCTATTATTCTCTTTGCACTTCTCATCCTCAGTTATCACAACATTAAAATCCTCAAAGCGTATGACTCTATCACTACCTCTCCTAACAACCTCTTGAGTTAGCATCCATGTTTTCCTTCTGTTATGCTCCTACAGGATCTTATGAGATTCTTTAGAAGAAAATATCCATTCTTATGAGCTTCCTTCTGATCCATTTCCTCAAAAGATTCCAAGATTCCACCTATCTTTCTTTTCCATTATTTAAGATCTAAGCATGAAAGGCAACTCATAGATACTTACTTAGAAGACTCCAAAATGCACGTTGGTATCACAAAGTTGTTCTTCTCCTAATACACGAGCTAGGACAAGTAAGTTCCAGTTGAAGCTCCAAGGACCATTTCGCAACACACATTTCAAATCTCTCTTGGTTGAAAACCTAAACAAGAAAATATTTTTGCTTAACTCTTGGGTTTCCACTGGGTTTTTAAGTTTCCATGCTCCAACCATTGTGTTCTGAAAGTTCGAGTGTTGAAACTATTATCGGTCCAAAACATGCATGCTAGCATTCACTAAAAATATCTTCATAACTGACCTCATCCACCTTATTCGTTACCCCTCTTCTTCCTCCTTTGATAGTGGAATATTTTTCCATGTCGTCTGCTTAATCGAACTTGTGAACACAAAATATCAATGTTTCTACTTGAGAAGAGGTGAAAGCCTAAAGAGATTTGGAGAAATCCAAATAAATCTGAGGAGATGAGGTGCACCGCCCAAACCCTAAAACAAAAAGGGTAGGAAGAAAAATCACGGTAAATTATACAGAGAGATCAAACTCTCTCTCTCTCTCTCTCCCTCCCTCCCTCCCTCCCTCCCTTGCAAGTTAAGCATAATCAATTCAGCTAACAAAAAATATTAACAAACTAACAACCTTAACTAACTAACTAATAGATTCATATATTAATTCTCAATTCATATTAGAAAAATGTGACTGCCAAACCTAACTTGAGAAAAGAGGATGGGGCGAAATTTTTTCATAGGTATAATATTTTCAGAAATTGCCAAAACACATTTTTTTCTTAGAACCAAACAATTGAGACTCAAAAGTCGGAACAAAGCATCTTAGATTGAAAACATTTTTGTATTCATCATTACATGATATGAAAAGTTATTGTCTTTTGCCAATTTTGTGCTAGCTTTAGTTTTGTTTTTTAATCAATTATGTTAGCTTTAGAGTTAAATAAGTTTCACCTTAAGTATGTATATAAAAAAAGTTTTACCAAATGTAAACCAATTTCAAAACCAATCATATTTCAACTTTTTTGTCTACTTTTGAAGCAAATTAATTAAGTAATTAACATCAATTCATAATTCATCCATGTGACAGCAAAAGGTAAGACCTCTATCTCTCTCTAGAATGTATAATTATGATTAATTATCATGATGATTAATCATTGAATAATACATATTACCACATGTGTCTTTTGAATATTGGCCTTACATTTGTTATCAAGACAAGTGAGGTACGAAAAAGTTCAAACACTTCATTGATAATCTCCCTTTTTTATGTCAGTATATTCGTCTTTGAAATGTAATAATTATTATCTTTAATTCTAAGATAGCTTTGCTTATCAACGGACAAAAACAAAGTTTAAATTATAATGTATTTATTAAAAGTTAAATTTGTCAGATAATATCATTTCAAATAACTATATGCATTGTGGCCATCACATATTTTGTTAGTATAATTTCGTAAAATATTTACCTCATAATATTTTTTTTGGTATCAGAGATGTTTGAATCAATCGGTAGAACAATAGTAATAATATAATAATAAAAGAAGTATCCTTTGTGAAAGATAGTACACAATGAGTATCTATTCTTTCTTTGAGAATAACATAGTATACAAATTGATAAATGAGTTATGGTGTATTAATTTGTTTTCTTATTTATATATAGAATGGATATTAATGTATTAATTACAATTTTATTAGTAGTTTGTAAAAGTAACAACTTTTCAAACTCCAATTGACACAAACCGTCACAATTTAAAAAAAAAGTTGGTACATAGAAATAGAAAAAAAATTATTAATAAAAATTTAAAAACCAACAGTACTATATGTAGATGTTAAGAATTAGCAGAATTTTTGACAAACAAGAAGCTATGAACTTAGTTCAGGATGTCACACAAGATGTTGTGACATTGACAAACAAAGTAAAAGTTATGAACTTAGTTCAGGACATCAGGATGTCACACCAGATGTTGTGACATCACAAACCTGCTATCTGACTTAAATGATGCGTAACATAAGTGATTAAATTCAGGAGAAAATATCTGGAATTAATTGTAAAAGGATAAGCACTCCAAGGCGCATCTTTAGGAAGCTTAGTTATCTGGTTCCAGTGTAACAGAATAACTAACTCACCTTGATTCAAGGAGATAACAAACTAACTCACCTTAATTCAAGGAGATGACTGTGGGATTTATCAAAGTCTGGATAATTTGCAAAAAGCCCACAAACCAAGCATCTATTTAAGGAACTGAAACACTCAAGAAAAGATCACGAATTTTAGAAGACTGTCAAGGGTGTTAGTGAAGCTAGTTATTTTTAAGCAGGTTTTAATTGTTAGTCACTTTATGAGCTTTTAAGCAAAAAGTGAATTGTGTCTTGATTGAAACTTTTAATTAAGATCAAGATGGTGTGTCTGAAGTGTGACTTCAAATTTATTAATCATTGTAAAGATCACTGTGTGATTGAGGGGGAGTGAGTAGGTACTCATATCTAAGTTGAGTCTTAGGTAGAAATTGCCTTGGGTAGATATTAAGTGAAGGATTAAACTGATTGGTTTAACTCCATAATTAATATTACTTATATTGGATTTTCTTCCTGGCTTGGTAGCCCCCAGATGTAAGTGTGGAGATACACTGAACTGGGTTAACAATTTCCTGTGTCATTTAATTTACTAGCTCATTAATTTTTTGTTTAGGATTTCAGTGTCTAAACATCTGGTTCGACATCACATATCTGATCCCAGAATTTCAATTGGCATCAGAGCAGGCACCCTGCCTGTATAACTGGGTGAGATCTAGGGACTGCAAATTTTGGGAACATGGACAGAGATGTAGGATCTGTGAATCGACCACCTATCTTGGATGGATCCAACTATGATTACTGGAAGCCAAGAATGGTAGCATTCTTGAAATCTCTTGATAGCAGGGCTTGGAAAGCAGTTAACAAAGGATGGGAGCACCCTGTCAAAGACAATAAGGATGGGGCAAAAGTGATGAAGCCTGAAGAAGAGTGGAGCAAGGAGGAAGAAGAGTCAGCACTTGGAAATTCCAAAGCCTTAAATGCCTCATTCAATGGCATTGACAGGAACATATTTAGGCTTGTGCATCATTGTGAGCTAGCCAAGGATGTTTGGGACACTCTCAAAACTACTCATGAAGGAACATCAAAGGTGAAGATGTCAAGACTTCAACTTCTCACCACCAAGTTTGAGAACTTGAGGATGAAGGAAGATGAGACCATTCATGAGTTTTACATGAACATCCTGGAGATTGCTAATACTTCTGGTGCCTTGGGAGAGAAGATGAGTGATGAAAAGTTGGTAAGGAAGATTCTCAGATCACTGCCAAAGAGGTTTGACATGAAGGTTACTGCCATAGAAGAAGCTCAGGACATCTGCACAATGAAGGTTGAGGAGCTCATTGGTTCCCTTCAAACCTTTGAGATGGGAATGAATGATACAATTGTGAAGAAAAACAAAAGCATAGCCCTGGTGTCAAACACTGATAAAGAAGAAGAAAGTCATGAAGCAGGCTCTGAGGACAACTTATCAGAATCAATTGCTATGCTTGGGAGACAATTTAACAAAATTCTCAAAAGAATGGACAACAGGCCCAGACCAAGTGGAAGAAACTCAACCTCTGAGAATAAAAGACCTTATGACTCTAATAGAAGGTCAAACTATGATGAGAAGACTAACCAAGGAAAAGGGATCCAATGTCATGGATGTGAAGGGTATGGACACATTAGAAGTGAATGCCCAACCTATCTAAAGAGGCAAAAGAAAGGTCTCTCTGTGTCCTGGTCAGATGAAGACTCAGGTAGTGAGTCAGAAGAAGAATCTGCAAAGCACATCACTGCTCTAGCTGGAGTATGTGAAATTGAAGGGGGATCCAGTGATGAGGATCTGACATTTGAAGAGCTTGAAACATCTTACGGGATGCTGTGTAAAAGGAGCACTGAAGTATGCATGGAAAGTAAACAGCAGAAGAAGCAGATTGAGGAATTAAAGGCTGAAAAGGCAAGTCATTTAGAGATCATTGACACTTTAAAAAGTGAATTCAGCTTACTAAACTCCAAAATGGAGCATATGTCCAAATCTGTCAGAATGCTGAACAGTGGCTCAAACACACTGGATGCCATTCTCAACAACAACAAGCACTCAGGGGATATGACTGGGCTAGGATTTAATAAAGCTCAAAACTTTGAGGCTAGCACCAGCCAAACAACTCCAAATCCCATGAAGTCAAACAAGATGTTCAAGCAGATGTCTCAACATCATGTCAAAAACATGATGAAAAATAAATATCAAAGATGGAGATGCCATCACTGTGGAAGGTTTGGTCACATCAAACCTTTTTGCTACAAACTGCATGGATACCCAAATCAGAGTTCCCAACACCTTCCTAAGCAGAAGACAGAGGTCACCAAGAAAATTTGGATACCTAAAGCTAGTCTTTATACTGATCAAAGCTACCAGTACATGCCTAAGTACAATCAGGTTGTTGCCTCTATAGCACACACATCTCTCAGAGTATCTACTAAGGAAGACTGGTACTTTGACAGTGGCTGCTCAAGGCACATGACTGGACTGAAGAATCTGCTGGTAGACTTAAAGTCACACTCATCCAGTTATGTAACCTTTAGAGATGGAGCAAATGGGGAAATCAAGGGAGTTGGGACCCTGGTCTGCTTAGGTGTACCAAGTCTAGATGGTGTGCTGTTGGTAAAAGGATTAACTGCTAACCTGATCAGCATAAGTCAGTTATGTGACCAAGGTTACAATGTCAACTTCACCAAAACTGAGTGCATAGTTTATGATAAAGAACAGAAAGTTGTCATGAGAGGAGCCAGATCAAAAGACAACTGTTATATGTGGGAACCCCAAGATTTCAGCCTCACATCTACTTGTTCCTTAGCCAAAGAAAAAGAAGTGAAGTTGTGGCATCAAAGACTGGGTCATCTCCATCTCAGAGGAATAAAGAAGATCATATCTATGGAGGCTGTAAGAGGGATCCCAAGACTTAAGATTGATGAAAGTAAAGTGTGTGGTGAATGTCAAATAGGCAAGCAAACCAAGATGTCACATCCAAAGCTTCAACATCTGACAACTTCCAAAGTCTTGGAATTATTGCACATGGACCTTATGGGACCAATGCAGGTAGAGAGTCTTGGGGGAAAAAGATATGCCTATGTGGTTGTTGATGACTTCTCAAGATATACCTGGATAAGCTTCATCAAAGAAAAGTCTGATGTGTTTGAGGTATTTAAAGATCTGTGCCATAGGATCCAAAGAGAAAAAGCAAGTTGTGTGGTCAGAATAAGAAGTGATCATGGAAAGGAGTTTGAGAATCAAAAATTCTCAGACTTCTGTTCTTCAGAAGGGATCAACCATGAGTATTCTTCTCCCATCACCCCTCAACAGAATGAGATTGTTGAAAGGAAAAACAGAACTATTCAGGAGTCAGCTAGAGCCATGATTCATGCCAAGAAGTTACCCCTGTATTTTTGGGCTGAAGCTATGAACACAACATGCTACATCCACAATAGAGTCACACTAAGAAAGGGAACTTTATCCACCATCTATGAAGTATGGAAGGGTAGAAAACCTACAGTCAAGTACTTTCATGTATTTGGAAGTAAGTGCTACATTCTGGCTGATAGGGATCAAAGAAGGAAGATGGACCCTAAGAGTGATGAAGGGATATTTCTTGGATACTCCATAAATAGCAAAGCTTACAGGGTATTTAACTCCAGAACCAAGGTTATAATGGAGTCAATAAATGTGATTATTAATGATACCTATGCAAAGACAGATGTTGCTGATGATGTTGGAACATCTGCTGACAATCAAACTGAAATAGAAAGTGATAATCTTGACTTCACTGAGACAAGGTCAGAGCAATCCAACAAACCTCCCTCCATCAGAATCCAGAAAGATCATCCTAAAGAACTGATAATTGGTGATCCCAACAGTGGTGTCATCACTAGATCAAGAGAGATGATCTCAGGCTCCTGCTTTGTTTCTATAGAACCTAAGAACATCAAGGAAGCTCTGAATGATGAGTACATGATCTCTGCTATGCAGGAAGAATTAGGCCAGTTTACAAGGAATGAAGTATGGGATCTTGTTCCTAGGCCTGATGACATTAATGTGATTGGCACTAAGTGGGTGTACAAAAACAAGTCTAATGAGCAGGGAGTAGTTACAAAAAACAAGGCTAGGCTTGTAGCTCAAGGATATATACAAATTGAGGGGGTAGATTTTGATGAAACTTTTGCACCAGTAGCAAGACTTGAATCCATCATACTACTCCTAGGAATTGCTTGCATCCTAAAGTTCAAACTATTTCAGATGGATGTTAAAAGTGCCTTCCTAAATGGGTACCTTAATGAGGAAGTATATGTGGAGAAACCAAAGGGATTTGTTGATCCAAGCTGTCCAGATCATGTATATAAGTTGAGGAAGGCTCTGTATGGTCTAAAGCAATCTCCCAGAGCATGGTATGAAAGACTGACCACCTTTCTCATTAAACATGGATACAGGAAAGGAGGAATAGACAAAACCCTGTTTGTAAAGGATGAAGAGGGAAAGGTTATGATTGCTCAGATATATGTGGATGACATAGTGTTTAGTGGGATGTCAGACAGGATGGTTAAACATTTTGTGACTCAAATGGAGTCTGAGTTTGAAATGAGCCTAGTGGGAGAACTAACTTACTTCCTTGGACTACAAATCAAACAGATGGAGGACTCCATGTTCATATCCCAAAGCAAGTATGCAAAGAACACTATCAAGAAGTTTGGAATGGATAATGCAAGTCACAAGAGAACACCTGCCCCCACTCATTTAAAACTGACAAAGGATGACAAAGGTGAGAGTGTGGACCAAAGCTTGTACAGAAGCATGATTGGAAGTCTACTATATCTTACAGCTAGCAGACCAGATATAGCTTTTGCAGTAGGTGTGTGTGCAAGGTATCAAGCTGAACCAAAAGTGAGCCATCTAAACCAGGTTAAGAGAATCTTGAAATATGTAAATGGTACTTGTGACTATGGCATAATGTACTCTCATGGTTGTGAACCAATCCTCACTGGATTTTGTGATGCTGACTGGGCTGGAAGTGCTGATGATAGAAAGAGTACATCAGGAGGATGCTTCTTTCTAGGGAACAATTTAATTTCTTGGTTCAGTAAGAAACAAAACTGTGTGTCCTTATCCACTGCTGAAGCTGAATATATTGCAGCTGGTAGCAGTTGTTCACAGCTGGTATGGATGAAACAAATGCTCACAGAATACAATGTCCCACAAGATGTCATGACATTGTACTGTGACAATTTAAGTGCTATTAATATCTCCAAAAATCCTATCCAACACAGCAGGACTAAGCACATAGATATCAGACATCACTTCATCAGAGACCTTGTGGAGGATAAGGTGATCACATTAGAGCATGTAGCCACAGAGCTGCAATTAGCTGACATATTTACTAAGGCTTTGGATGCTACCCAATTTGAAAACCTAAGGGGTAAATTGGGAATCTGCATATGTGACATATAGAAATTATGGAGAAGTGCCAGCATGCCTCATGACATCGTATGGCATGATCACCAGATGGCAGCACCAGTCTGGCCAATAACTGTTTGTATTCCAATCTTAAAAATTCCAATAACAACGGATACTATATATGTACAAACGTGCTTTCAACTTCTCACATCCTCATTAGTACCACTGAACTTTTTGCATGCTACAGCTGAATCTCTAAACTCATCCAAATCTATCAAACCCTTACAAATTTCCTCTACAATCGAAAAAATGTCTCAACATCAGAACCCTAACTCCATTGATGAGGGTCTCATTCAATAAGACGTAGTGAACGCAACTCCAATATCTGTAGTACCAATGGATGCTACTCCTATAAATGTGATCAGAGGAAGCATTCCTATTGCTCAAAAGCCCAGGACTCCCCATGCAAGAAGACCTAAGGAGCCAGTCTTAAGCAAAAGTAAGGGAACCCCTTCATCTTCCAGTACTCCCAAAGCATCTGCTTATGTAGACGCATCAATCAAACAACTTGTAACCAGGATCCTGGTGGAACAAAGGGTTGTGCCTGGGGTGTCTGTTCCCCTGAACAGTATGCCTGCTCCACAAGATGTCCCAAGAAATGTTGAAACAACTGAGGGCCATGACAAAGCCCCAAATGATAATGATCAAGCTACTGATGATAAAGCCACTGATGATAAAGCTACTGATGATCAAGCTCCTGAAAATGAGGCTTCCCAACCTCCACCAGTTGAAAACCTGGATGATGACTCTGACCCAGAGATCATAGCATCTGTTAATCCTAGCATAGCCAAGAGGCTTAGGGCTAGGAAGGATAAGAAACCAGCTGCTCATGCAACTCCTGAGAAGAGACAGTCAACTCCCAAGAAGGACAAGGTCAAAACTGTTTTTGGAACTACAAAGCAATGGAGTAAGGTCAACACCCAGAAGAGGAAGGCTACCACTCCATCTGACTCTAATGTTGAGGAGGATGTCCCAACATCCCAACCCAGAAAAAGGCCAGCACCTCCTAGGACTGCCACTGCTGTTCCTGAAGCACCCCTGGACAATGTGTCCTTCCACCATGTCTCCAGTGTAAGCAAGTGGAAGTATGTCTATCAAATAAGGGTGGCTCTGGAAAGAGAGCTGGGTAGCAATGCCCTGGAATGCACTGAGGTAATTGATTTAATCTCCAATGCTGGTCTATTCAAAACTGTCTCCAACTTTTCTCCTTGTTATGAACTGCTGGTAAAAGAGTTTATAGTTAACCTACAAGAAGGGTGTGCTGATGGGAAATCTGAGGATTTCAGGAAAGTATATGTCAGGGGAAGATGTGTAGATTTTTCTCCTAGGGTGATAAACCGGTACCTGGGGAGAGAATCAGATGGGCCAAATGAGCTTGGCAAGACTGACAATCAAGTCTGCAAAATAATCACAGCCAACCAGGTCAAGTCATGGCCAGTCAAAGGCAAACTATCTGTCAGCTTGTTAACCAGGAAGTATGCTATGTTGCACAGGATTGGAACAGACAACTGGGTCCCAACCAACCACACCTCATCTATAGCTACTGGACTTGGGAGGTTTATCTGTGTTGTAGGCACCCAAACCAAGTTGGATTATGGGGCATATATCTTTGACCAGACTCTCAAACATGCAGGAACCTCAGCCATCAAGCTTCCAATAGCCTTCCCCTCACTGCTTTGTGGAGTAATTCTCAACCAATATCCAGGAATCCTTACTGACAGGGATTCTATCTGTAAAAGGGAGAGTCCACTATCCTTTCATTACAAACTGTTTCTGGGCCATCATGCTGCAGATGTTGAAGCACCAGGTGGGCCATCTGCTGTCAAAACTCCTATATCAAAGGCAGCCCTAATTGCAGAGCTCAGGACAACCTGCAAAGAGCTGGATGAAAGGAAGAAGAAGCTTGAGGACATAATTCAAAGATTGGAGTTGGAAGAGGTTGCTGGGAATGTTGATGGATCTGATGCTGAGTCTGAGGATACAGAAGATACAAAGTATACTGAGTATGAGTGAAGCTGTGGGTGGTGGAAAATGTATTATCTGTTTTGCTTTGTATTTCTGAATGTTTTTTTCTGTTTCTGTTTCTGTAATGTTTGGCCCCAAATTTATGTCTAACAAGGGGGAGAAGTGTATTGAACAATGCTGCTATTGTTAATGTCTGGTTGATGAACAATGCTGATGTTATATTTCTGTCTTCTGAACTAAGTTATATTTGAATGTTCATTGGTATATCAAAGTCTGTTGAACAAGTCATAGCAGTATACATACATGTTTGAGGGGGAGCAAATTATTAGCTCTCACATGATTCAACAGAAAGGAACTCTGCTGCTCTCTGACAAAACCAGAAGATTGTGTTAGCCAAAAATTAGCCAAAGGGGGAGTTTGTAGATGTTAAGAATTGGCAGAATTTTTGACAAACAAGAAGCTATGAACTTAGTTCAGGATGTCACACCAGATGTTGTGACATTGACAAACAAAGTAAAAGTTATGAACTTAGTTCAGGACATCAGGATGTCACACCAGATTTTGTGACATCACAAACCTGCTATCTGACTTAAATGATGCGTAACAGAAGTGATTAAATTCAGGAGAAAATATCTGGAATTAATTGTAAAAGGATAAGCACTCCAAGGCGCATCTTTAGGTAGCTTAGTTATCTGGTTCCAGTGTAACAGAATAAATAACTCACCTTGATTCAAGGAGATAACAAACTAACTCACCTTAATTCAAGGAGATGACTGTGGGATTTATCAAAGTCTGGATAATTTGCAAAAAGCCCACAAACCAAGCATCTATTTAAGGAACTGAAACACTCAAGAAAAGATCACAAATTTTAGAAGACTGTCAAGGGTGTTAGTGAAGCTAGTTATTTTTAAGCAGGTTTTAATTGTTAGTCACTTTATGAGCTTTTAAGCAAAAAGTGAATTGTGTCTTGATTGAAACTTTTAAGTAAGATCAAGATGGTGTGTCTGAAGTGTGACTTCAAATTTATTAATCATTGTAAAGATCACTGTGTGATTGAGGGAGAGTGAGTAGGTACTCATATCTAAGTTGAGTCTTAGGTAGAAATTGCCTTGGGTAGATATTAAGTGAAGGATTAAACTGATTGGTTTAACTCCATAATTAATATTACTTATATTGGATTTCCTTCCTGGCTTGGTAGCCCCCAGATGTAAGTGTGGAGATACACTGAACTGGGTTAACAATTTCCTGTGTCATTTAATTTACTAGCTCATTAATTTTTTGTTTAGGATTTCAGTGTCTAAACATCTGGTTCGACATCACATATCTTATCCCAGAATTTCACTGTATAAAAAAAAATTGATGAGGCCTTAGGCACATGCCTAGTTTGCCTATAGGTTAGGTCGGCCCTGGTGGTATATTTTAACTTATAATGTGCTCGCAATCGTGTTAAATTAGAATAATTATTTAATGAATTCATACAAAAGAATTTATATATTAGGAAATACAAGTGAAACACTTATATATATATATATATATATATATATATATATATATATATATATATATATATATATATATATATATATATATAAATATAAATAATTGACAAACATGAGACTTAAGGTACTTTTTCTGATCTCAAATTTCACTTCATCTATTTTAGACTTTGTAATTGACTTGTGCGTTGGAGTGATAGCCTAGAAGACTTCCACCTCGGTCCAGAATAAAAACGTGGATTTAGGGACAGGAACCCCACCCTTGATCAAGGATGGTTCCTAGTAACACTAAAGACTCACTTTACCCACGACTATGACAAGTGAATATAAAGTTTAGTGGTTAAACTAGAATTCTTTTATTGGGAAGTGTAACGACAAAGCTTAGTGGTTACAACAACTCCCATTGAGGGGGGCATATAACAACAAAGCTCGATGGTTACATAACACTCGCCAAAGGGACATGTGACCATGAGTTCCAAAGGTCTTGTTGATTCATTCCCAAGTGGAAGACCTAGGTAAGACAAGATAAATGACGCAAGTCAATATGGAAAGAAGCAAGTGAATCTAAGCATAGCAAGGCAAGAATTCACAAGCTTCCTCAAAGCTAAAAGACAGAGCAGTGAATAACCTCACCATTACAATATGAACATTACGAGGAATGTTGAATAAATTATGTTGAGAATAAAGATACCGAACAAAATAAGGTAAATAAATAAGTAGTTTTATTCATAGATATTGTAGGAAAACATCAAGGCATAACACTTAATTCAATTTATATAAAAATGCAAAGTCATGCATCACCACCTTGGGGATAAGCGTTGTTATCATCCACCAAGGCTTCATCCAAGACCACCTTCTGTGTTTTAATTTATGAGAGGAAAACCTGGACACCTAGAAGAAGCGCCTTCAGCTGATGGACCACTTGGTTGAAAGAAACATACACCTTTTTGAGGGTTTTGTCAAGTGTTTCATTGGCCTTCTTACTCAATTCGACAAAGTGTCCTTCGTATGCCTCCCGCTCATTTTCCTGAAATTTTTTATCTTATTGAAATGCCTTAGAGCATCGTTGGGGCAAGAGGTCATCATTACAGCAACACAATAGCCTATTTGTGAGAATTATTCTTCCCCTCTAGAGAAGATTAATGCTTCGTGTTCCTAGCAACAAAGGAAGAATGGGACCCATGAACTTTTCCTTCCTCTTGAAGCGACTTCTCCCTGACTACCTCTTCCTAAAGAGTCAATACTTTTTATAAAGTTGGGATCTATCACGCTTAACTGCTTTGCATTTACCCTTCTAGGTAACCATTTCGTTATAGGGGTTTCCCATGGCTAGAGCATCACCTCGGCCAGTAGCAACTAGGGAAAACAAAGAAGTCATATGGTAAGCATAATGTACTTACTTAAAATTATTATGTATGTGTTGTATTCCTATGTTGGTAGTAGTGGCCAAAGGCCATATTTTGGAGTGTTTTCTATGTGGTGAGAGCAAGCTCACGAGGGTGAGAAGCTATGTATTTTAGGGGTATTTCATAGTGAACTCAAAATAAATTCCTTAACCCTGGGGTTGAGGTATTTATAAAGGCAGATGGGAATGGATTTAGAGAATCTTGAGAAGTGGTAATTTCCCCCACCTTGTTTAGGGAACCATTTGACTACTTAATTCTTAGGGAATCGTGGATGCGACTTCTTCCAAACATGGTTATGGACTACATACACGTCATCATTCAAGTTCCCTCTCAGGGAGAGTCACCTACTGAGATGAGATCGTACATAGGTTATATACCCTTAGGTGGGCTCTCATCAATAGTTCCATTAAAATGAAACATCTCACCATAAACTCAACATTTTTCCTTTTCATGAGGCATTCATCATAAACTTAACACAATGATTAAAAATATATAATTTATGATCTAACACTCACCAAACAACATCTAACAACCATCGAAAATAGAAACCACTCAAAAAACCGAAGCAAACAACCCATAATCGATACAAAAAAAGAATGATAGTCATCCCTCCCAGACATTACTCTATCACGCCCACCTGTTATCACCCTCTCCCCCATTCCCAATGACTCTTAATTGTGATGGCTCTCGGGCAAGGGAGCCCATCTTTGAGGCTCTGACAATTTTCCCTTCACCTCGTTGATGCATGTCAGCGCATCTCCAAGGGACGTCTTCCCAAGCATAGTGATGGTTGGCCTATCACGAAGGTGATGCTCGTCACCGTAATGCAGAAGGCAAAAAATAGTGTTTTTGCCATGGTTTCACCTCTAGACATTCGATTTCAATTCCAGAGAACCTCATACGCATAAAAAATCATCATACATCAATCATATAATGTTTAACACACAAATTAATCATTTATACCATTAATCAGCCATAAAATCATTATTATGTTCATCAATTCAAAGCATATACACATGAATATCCAAACTCAAAACTATGCATACCGATTCATATGAAAATAAACGATCAATAGAGCAGAAAAACAACAACATATCACAATAATCTTGGGTGATTTTGCATAAACCATCTCAAGATTCAAAGGAAAGAGTATAATGGTTTCTCTCTATCCTTCATGCTTAAACATTTCCCCTACCTCGAATTCACAAAAAAGGCATAAAACTTTGGCTATGGAGACTTTTCTGCTACTCTTGCTCTGCTAGGGGTTTGTCTCTAATCTGCTGACAACTTCTACATATTGTCAAACTCTCTCTTTTCCCTTCTATTTAAAATAAAACCCTATTAATTTTTATTTTATTTAATTCTACCAAATCCCTTCAACTTTCACTAATTTCATTCACCTCCTTAATTTTAATTAGTTTCCATTTTCCTCCCCAAAGCACAATTTCTCACTTTCTACACCATTTAAAATAAATAAAAATATAGACAATTTCTATTGAAATCAATCTCAATAATATTAATTAAATTAAGTTAAAGCACTATAAAACTCAAATAAATCATAAAAAACAAATCAGAGGTGTTACATGAAGTCACAAGTCCAACACTTCATGTTGTTCATTAGATGTTTTTTAATTATTTGGTTAATATGGTATTATTTATGGAAAATGATCTCCCACATAATATACTTGTAAGTGAATGGACTTTTCTTGCATTGCTACTATATATCCAGTATCTGATAAGGTTTCATCTATTGATGTTGACTATATCATTGAAACAAGTCCAACCATAGAGGATTCATTTATGATTAAAGGCATAGTCCTCGTGTAGTCTTATTTGTTTTCAACTATTTGATTTTCAATGTGAGAGGATTTGAAATTATATTGATTTCCTTGACCAAAGGAATCTTTACTCCAATCATATATGCCTCACCAAAGTCAAGTAGGGTGTATTTTATATACCATAGGGAATTGACTCTAGTTCATTTGCTATTTTGAAATCTACAAATTATTCCATTATTTTTTATTTTATTTTATGGCCAAGCTTTTTGTTATTTTTATACCAAAGTAATTATATTAAAAACACAGAGGAGCCAAATTGGCTACAATAGGAGGATCACCCAAGCTGGGAATGTGGTTCGACCAAGTATGCGAACCTACGGCCTTACCAACACCAACCATGTAATGGGCTTCATAGCTTTGGGTCATACTAATGAAAACTATAGTAGCATTACTGAAATTTTGGTACACAGATCATATATGTTTTAACCACTTGTTGAGACATTGATCTCTTTTATGACTTAAACAAGGTTCAGATGCACAGACTGCTATTCACTAATATCAGTGTAAGAACATGTCAGATGTCCCCACATCTTTCTCGACATGTTTGTGCAGTCGGTATTATAGCATAATTGTATAATTGCAGAATGATAAACACCATAATTTGTTAACCAAATTCGATTGAACTCACCCACTCTGGGGGATCCCAATCCAGAAAGAAGATTATACTATAACTGAATTATTGGTTGTATAGAACACTCATTGTACAGGTAAACACAACCCTACACAGTGTAATTCATTATCGCAGAATCCCATTTACTGATTCGAGAACCCCATCTCACTTCCTCATTGTTTCACGCCCGTAACGGTATCACGTTGCACCCAACAACTCTTTCATGTTGCACTCCCGCAACTTTACCATTCACGAAAGTCCTCCTTTTTATGCAATGTTTATCCAACTCTCTTTGGTTGTCTTATATCATTGGATATCTTACAAGCTCCATCCAAGAACAATATACAATTCATTACCTACCAGTTTCTAAATCTGTATTAATAATTATGTCAACCTCAATGTATCCTAATGATACAAGGGTGACTTACAACACAAGAAAGCTAACGATTTTCAAACCCTAACACTTATTTTCTACTTTTATAAAGTGTTACAAGGATTAGTTATTTTGCCCTAGGTCTAAGGACTTCTATTTATAATCTTCAACTGATCCATGGGCCTTCATCTTTTGTCTTCTGATTCGTTGATTTTCTATTGATTCTTTGAAGAAAATCTTAGAGAATATTTAAATCAGATTTAAATCTTCTTTAGTAACCATCTAGGATGTCGAGTCTTCGGGTTGTGATATATTCTTCAACATCTTTTTCTCTGGAAGATTTCTTCACACTTGTGCATTCCTAGATTTCTTCATCTCTGTTAGTACTTTGTTTTACAAAATTTAGCCAAACCCCTGGAGCTTTCAATCTTCTCCTTTTGACAAATATTTGCTAAAACCCTTTTTTTTTTCAAAAAGTATGATTTGTGTTGGATGAGTGTCGTTGGGGCAGGTGTTGAATCTCTTAAATCCAGTGAGGGTTAAAGGGTTGATATTACACATCTCCCCCTCAAACACACTCCCCCTCCATTAAAGCTCCAATTTACCATCCTCCCTTCTCCTACTGAGGTCTTATAGGAATAGACCTCAATTCCTGCTAACTCAGGTCACATGACACAACTGAATCCCAAAACTTATATCACAAGGCATAATAATATTTTCAAGCATATAGGATGCTAGAGCATCTTATCTCACATACTTGCAAAGACAACTGCATAGGATGGTGCTTTATGACATAAATTTGTACACACCCACTCACTTCCATTCTCCCCCTTTTTAGCCAAAAGATGACAAAAATGGCCATTACAACCCCAAACCCATACGATGCTTATCCAAATTCTAAAGAAAGCCATAACCCAATACTCGATACCCTGACTTGAAAATGGAATAACCCTTAATTACTTTATATAGGAATTCACTTGCTCAGTAGTTAAGAATCCATTGAAGAAAAAATGACCAGAACTGGAACCATAAAGAGCACCGTCCAACTGTTATTGACCGAGACTGTTTGCGAGCTAACCGTCAACTAGCACATATAATGAGAAGGATGTTTCTGCACGCACATGATTTTATCTGTCCACGATGAGGAAGGTGAAGAAGATTCTGAATTACCTGAATAGTTAGCCAGGTTGTTAAAACAATAGGAGAAGGTGATTCAACCACACGAAGAGGCAATTAAACTCGTGAATCTGGGAACTAAAGAGGCCAAAAAAGAAGTAAAGATCAGGGCCGCATTAGAAGAGTCTATAAAGAACAGGTTGATTGAAATGCTCTGAGAGTATGTTGACATCTTTGCCTAGTCCTACCAAGATATGACAGGGCTTGACACAGACATCGTAGTGCACAAACTACTGCTTCGGGAAGATTCCCCACAGGTGAAACAAAACCTGCGTAGAACTCAACCTGATATGGCTTTAAAAATCAAGGAAGAGGTTCAGAAATAGTTTGAGGCTACGTTTTTTGCTGTCACAAGTTATCCTCTATGGTTTGCCAACATTGTGTCAGTATCCAAGAAAGATGGTAAAATGCGTATGTATGTTGATTACCAAGATCTGAACAAATCTAGCCCAAAGGATGATTTTCTGCTACCACATTGATGTGTTGGTCGACAATACAGCTTAGTACTCAGTATTCTCCTTCATGGATGATTTCTCAAGTAACAATAAAATTAAAATGTCACCAGAGGACATGGAAAAGACGAAATTAGTCACCCCTTGGGGTACCTTCTGTTACAAAGTGATGACGTTTGAAGTTGAACGATTCTTGTTAGAGATGAGTAAGATAAGATCAAATGTAAAATGTTTGGAAATAGGAAGGACATAAGGGTATCAGAGGAGCACATAGAGATGCAACATATTCCAGTGGAGAATTATTATAATATAAATGTCTTTGAGGAAAGTTAGATAGTAAGGCGGATTGTGGGTTATTGATGATATGGTGTCGACATGTGTCCAGGGTCGGCCTAACCTATAGGCAAACTAGGCATGTGCCTAAGGCCTCATCAATTTTTTTTATATAGTACTGTTGGTTTTTAAATTTTTATTAATAATTTTTTTTCTATTTCTATGTACCATTTTTTTTAAATTGTGACTGTTGGTTTAAATTGGAGTTTGAAAAGTTGTTACTTTTACAATAAAAGGTGTAACTACTAATAAAATTGCAATTAATACATTTTATAATATCCATTCTATATATAAATAAGAAAACAATTAATACACCATAACCCATTTATCAATTTGTATACTGTGTTATTCTCAAAGAAAGAATAAATACTCATTGTGTACTATCTTTCACAAAGGATACTTCTTTTATTATTATATTATTACTATTGTTCTACCAATCGAATTCAAACATCTTTTCGGTCTCCACTTGTAACTTACTACTCATGCGTTAGAGGGGATTTTTCATTTCCAATTTTGATGTTTCTTTAAAGAAGAAAAATAAACAAATCTCCACAAAAGGATTAAAACAGGTTTTATTTATCTTTACTTTTTCTCATTTAGTTTTTAATTATAGTCTTTTTATTTGTTTAATTGAATTGTTTTCTATTTTATTAGTTTTATTGAATTTTATTTATTTATTTATATTTTGTATGTATTTATTATTGTGAAACGTTGGTTTATTTTATTTTAGAACAATGTCGACTCGAAAATTTGAATAAGAAAGTTCAAAATTAAAAAAGAAGAAAAGAATTGACGTTTTAATTGAATCACAAAAGGGAGCTTTAGATAAATTTATTAACACAAACAAAAGATGTAAATTTGAAAACTTAGGTGATTGTTCATCAAATGAACAAGTTAATCATGTAGAAACTAACAATATAGACATAAACAACAAAAATGAAAATATAGATACTTTTGTCGAAGAAGTTAAAATTATAAACAACGATGAAAATGCCAATAGTAATTTATTAATAGAAGAACGTTATAGTGTAGACACCACTAAAAATATATATGATCCAAGTCTGTGGATAAATATTATTACAAGTTTAAGAGATTTATTAGTCGAAAAAGGTCCAATTAAAGTTAACGATATAAATTTTCCTAAGGATGAATCCACAAGACGTTTTTCTTCCTCATTTTATATTCAAAAGTTGTCTAACGGAGAAAAACGTGAAAGAAGATGGTTAATATATTCTCAAGATTTAAATAAAGTATTTTTTTTTGTTGTAAATTATTTAATACAATTTCTAGTACAAGCAAATTAGCAAGTGATGGCATTTGCGATTGGAAATATTTGGGTAATACACTGAGGAGTCATGAGATGAGTAAGGAACACATTGTAAATATGGATTCATGGATTGATTTAGAAATTAGATTTTTAAAAAATAAAACAATTGACATACATGTTCAAGAACAAATAAATAGAGATAGAGAACTTTGGAGAAATGTATTGTTAAGAATAATTGTGGTTGTTAAAACTCTTGGAAAATATAACTTAGCATTTCGTGGAACAAACAAAAAGATTTACAAAGAACATAATGGAAATTTTTTAAGTCTAATTGAAATGATTGCAGAATTTGATCCTATAATGCAAGAGCACATTCGTCGAATTAAAGATCATGAAATACATAATCATTACCTTAGACATAGGATACAAAATGAGTTAATAAGTTTGATAGCAAATGAAATTAAAACAAAAATTAATCAAAAAATTATTAATGCTAAATATTTTTCAATTATACTCAATTGTACTCCGGATATAAGCCGTCAAGAGCAAATGTCTTTTATATTACGATGTGTGGATATTTCTTCTACTACAATACAAATTGTTGAACACTTTGTAGAATTTTTAATAGTAAATGACACGATCGGAAAAGGTCTTTTTGATGCAATTGTGAATGAAATAAATATTATTGGAATTGATATTAGTAATTTAAGAGGGCAAGGTTATGATAATGGATCTAATATGAAGGGAAAACATCAAGGTGTGTAAAAAATATTTTTAGACATTAATCCTAGATCATTTTACACTCCATGTGGTTGTCATAGTTTAAATTTAGTAATTTGTGATATGGTTAATTATTGTCCTAAAGCTACATCTTTTTTTGGAGTATTACAATGTATATATACAATATTTTCTTCTTCTACTAAAAGATGGAAAATTCTACAAGATCATATCCCCAACCTAACACTTAAATCATTGTCAGAAACACCTTGGGAAAATCGTATTAAAAGTGTAAAAACTTTGAGATTTCAAACTTCACAAGTAAGAGATGCTTTATTGAAATTATCTAAAATTACTAATGAACCTAAAATTAAAAGCGAAGCAGATTGTTTAGCGACTTATGAACTTGAAAATTTCGAGTTTTTGTTAGCCATGACTATTTGGTATGAGATAATGTTTGCAGTAAACTTTGTTAGTAAAAATATGCAATCAAATGATATGTGTATTGGTGTTGCTATAGAACAATTGAAAGGTCTTGTTTCATTTTTTAAAAAATATATGGAAAATGGATTTGAAAATGCTTTGATTTCTGTAAAATAAATTGCTATTGAAATGGATATAGAACCTAAATTTCGTGAAAAGCGTATTATTCGAAGAAAAAACAATTTGATGAGATTATAGACAACACAATTATAAAATCTCCTAAAGAATTATTTAAGACAAATTATTTCTTATATATAATAGATCAAACAATCACTTCATTTCAAAGTAGATTTGAATAATTTAAAATATATAATGATATTTTTGGTTTTCTATTTAGAATTAAGATATTAAAATCCATTGACATTGAAAATTTAAAAGAAAATTGTTTTAACCTTGAACAATCATTGAAACATAACACTGAATCTGATATTGATGGATCTGATTTATTTATGGAACTAAAAATTTTAAGAGAAATAATACAAGTGGAAAATGATACACCAATTGATATACATAATTATATAAAGAGACTTGATTCTTTTCCAAATGCATATATTGCTTATAGAATAATGTTAACAATTCCTATTACCGTTGCGTCTTTCGAAAGAAAATTTTCAAAATTAAAGTTAATAAAATAATATTTAAGATCTACAATGTCTCAACAAAGATTAAATGGATTGGCTTTATTATCAATCGAAAATGAAATATTGAATGAAATTGATTACTATAGTTTAATATATAATTTTGCATATCAAAAAGCTTGAAAAGTAAAATTTTAAATAAAATATATGTTAGAAAAAAAATTTATTACAAAAAATATAAAAAACCTCATTTTTTATTTTTTCCTCAAGCCTCAATAGGTGTTGGGCCGGCCCTGTCTTCGGTCTCCACTTGTAACTTACTGCTCATGCGTTAGAGGGGATTTTTCATTTCCAATTTTGAAGTTTCTTTAAAGAAGAAAAATAAATAAATCTCCACAAAAGGATTAAAACAGGTTTTATTTATCTTAACTTTTTCTCATTTAGTTTTTAATTATAATCTTTTTATTTGTTTAATTGAATTGTTTTCTATTTTATTAGTTTTATTGAATTTTATTTATTTTTATTTTATATGTATTTATTATTGTGAAGCGTTGGTTTATTTTATTTTTGAACAATGTCGACTCGAAAATTTGAATAAGGAAGTTCAAAATTAAAAAAGAAGAAAATAATTGACGTTTTAATTGAATCACAAAAGGGAGCTTTAGATAAATTTATAAACACAAACAAAAGAAGTAAATTTGAAAACTTAGGTGATTGTTCATCAAATGAACAAGTTAATCATGTAGAAACTAACAATATAGACATAAACAACGAAAATGAAAATATAGATACTTTTGTCGAAGAAGTTAAAATTATAAACAACGATGAAAATGCCAATAGTTATTTATTAATAGAAGAACATTATAGTGTATACACCACTAAAAATATATATGATCCAAGTCAGTGGATAAATATTAGTACAAGTTTATGAGATTTATTAGTCGAAAAAGGTCCAATTAAAGTTAACGATATAAATTTTCCTAAGGATGAATCCACAAGACGTTTTTCTTCCTCATTTTATATTCAAAAGTTGTCTAACGGAGAAAAACGTGAAAGAAGATGGCTAATATATTCTCAAGATTTAAATAAAGTATTTTGTTTTTGCTGTAAATTATTTAATACAATTTCTAGTACAAGCAAATTAGCAAGTGATGGCATTTGCGATTGGAAAATTTTGGGTAATACATTGAGGAGTCATGAGATGAGTAAGGAACACATTGTAAATATGGATTCATGGATTGATTTAGAAATTAGATTTTTAAAAAATAAAACAATTGACATACATGTTCAAGAACAAATAAATATAGATATAGAACTTTGGAGAAATGTATTGTTAAGAATAATTGCGGTTGTTAAAACTCTTGGAAAAAATAACTTAGCATTTCGTGGAACAAACAAAAAGATTTACCAAGAACATAATGGAAATTTTTTAAGTCTAATTGAAATGATTGCAAAATTTGATCCTATAATGCAAGAGCACATTCGTCGAATTAAAGATCATGAAATACATAATCATTACCTTGGACACAGGATACAAAATGAGTTAATAAGTTTGATAGCAAATGAAATTAAAACAAAAATTAATCAAAAAATTATTAATGCTAAATATTTTTCAATTATACTCGATTGTACTCCGGATATAAGCCGTCAAGAGCAAATGTCTTTTATATTACGATGTGTGGATATTTCTTCTACTACAATACAAATTGTTGAACACTTTGTAGAATTTTTAATAGTAAATGACACGATCGGAAAAGGTCTTTTTGATGCAATTGTGAATGAAATAAATATTATTGGAATTGATATTAGTAATTTAAGAGGGCAAGGTTATGATAATGGATCTAATATGAAGGGAAAACATCAAGGTGTGTAAAAAATATTTTTAGACATTAATCCTAGATCATTTTACACTCCATGAGGTTGTCATAGTTTAAATTTAGTAATTTGTGATATGGTTAATTATTGTCCTAAAGCTACATCTTTTTTTGGAGTATTACAACGTATATATACAATATTTTCTTCTTCTACTAAAAGATGGAAAATTCTACAAGATCATATCCCCAACCTAACACTTAAATCATTGTCAGAAACACCTTGGGAAAATCGTATTAAAAGTGTAAAAACTTTGAGATTTCAAACTTCACAAGTAAGAGATGCTTTATTGAAATTATCTAAAATTACTAATGAACCTAAAATTAAAAGCGAAGCAGATTGTTTAGCGACTTATGAACTTGAAAATTTCGAGTTTTTGTTAGCCATGACTATTTGGTATGAGATACTGTTTGCAGTAAACTCTGTTAGTAAAAATATGCAATCAAATGATATGTGTATTGGTGTTGCTATAGAACAATTGAAAGGTCTTGTTTCATTTTTTAAAAAATATATGGAAAATGGATTTGAAAATGCTTTGATTTCTGTAAAATAAATTGCTATTGAAATGGATATAGAACCTAAATTTCGTGAAAAGCGTATTATTCGTAGAAAAAACAATTTGATGAGATTATAGACAACACAGTTATAAAATCTCCTAAAGAATTATTTAAGACAAATTATTTCTTATATATAATAGATCAAACAATCACTTCATTTCAAAGTAGATTTGAATAATTTAAAATATATAATGATATTTTTGGTTTTCTATTTAGTATTAAGATATTAATATCCATTGACATTGAAAATTTAAAAGAAAATTGTTTTAACCTTGAACAATCATTGAAACATAACACTGAATCTGATATTGATGGATCTGATTTATTTATGGAACTAAAAATTTTAAGAGAAATAATACAAGTGGAAAATGATACACCAATTGATATACATAATTATATAAAGAGACTTGATTCTTTTCCAAATGCATATATTGCTTATAGAATAATGTTAACAATTCCTATTACCGTTGCGTCTTTCGAAAGAAAATTTTCAAAATTAAAGTTAATAAAATAATATTTAAGATCTACAATGTCTCAACAAAGATTAAATGGATTGGCTTTATTATCAATCGAAAATGAAATATTGAATGAAATTGATTACTATAGTTTAATATATAATTTTGAATATCAAAAAGCTTGAAAAGTAAAATTTTAAATAAAATATATGTTAGAAAAAAAATTTATTACAAAAAATATAAAAAACCTCATTTTTTATTTTTTCCTCAAGCCTCAATAGGTGTTGGGCCGGCCCTGTCTTCGGTCTCCACTTGTAACTTACTGCTCATGCGTTAGAGGGGATTTTTCATTTCCAATTTTGAAGTTTCTTTAAAGAAGAAAAATAAATAAATCTCCACAAAAGGATTAAAACAGGTTTTATTTATCTTAACTTTTTCTCATTTAGTTTTTAATTATAATCTTTTTATTTGTTTAATTGAATTGTTTTCTATTTTATTAGTTTTATTGAATTTTATTTATTTTTATTTTATATGTATTTATTATTGTGAAGCGTTGGTTTATTTTATTTTAGAACAATGTCGACTCGAAAATTTGAATAAGGAAGTTCAAAATTAAAAAAGAAGAAAATAATTGACGTTTTAATTGAATCACAAAAGGGAGCTTTAGATAAATTTATAAACACAAACAAAAGAAGTAAATTTGAAAACTTAGGTGATTGTTCATCAAATGAACAAGTTAATCATGTAGAAACTAACAATATAGACATAAACAACGAAAATGAAAATATAGATACTTTTGTCGAAGAAGTTAAAATTATAAACAACGATGAAAATGCCAATAGTTATTTATTAATAGAAGAACATTATAGTGTATACACCACTAAAAATATATATGATCCAAGTCAGTGGATAAATATTAGTACAAGTTTAAGAGATTTATTAGTCGAAAAAGGTCCAATTAAAGTTAACGATATAAATTTTCCTAAGGATGAATCCACAAGACGTTTTTCTTCCTCATTTTATATTCAAAAGTTGTCTAACGGAGAAAAACGTGAAAGAAGATGGCTAATATATTCTCAAGATTTAAATAAAGTATTTTGTTTTTGCTGTAAATTATTTAATACAATTTCTAGTACAAGCAAATTAGCAAGTGATGGCATTTGCGATTGGAAAATTTTGGGTAATACATTGAGGAGTCATGAGATGAGTAAGGAACACATTGTAAATATGGATTCATGGATTGATTTAGAAATTAGATTTTTAAAAAATAAAACAATTGACATACATGTTCAAGAACAAATAAATATAGATATAGAACTTTGGAGAAATGTATTGTTAAGAATAATTGCGGTTGTTAAAACTCTTGGAAAAAATAACTTAGCATTTCGTGGAACAAACAAAAAGATTTACCAAGAACATAATGGAAATTTTTTAAGTCTAATTGAAATGATTGCAGAATTTGATCCTATAATGCAAGAGCACATTCGTCGAATTAAAGATCATGAAATACATAATCATTACCTTGGACACAGGATACAAAATGAGTTAATAAGTTTGATAGCAAATGAAATTAAAACAAAAATTAATCAAAAAATTATTAATGCTAAATATTTTTCAATTATACTCGATTGTACTCCGGATATAAGCCGTCAAGAGCAAATGTCTTTTATATTACGATGTGTGGATATTTCTTCTACTACAATACAAATTGTTGAACACTTTGTAGAATTTTTAATAGTAAATGACACGATCGGAAAAGGTCTTTTTGATGCAATTGTGAATGAAATAAATATTATTGGAATTGATATTAGTAATTTAAGAGGGCAAGGTTATGATAATGGATCTAATATGAAGGGAAAACATCAAGGTGTGTAAAAAATATTTTTAGACATTAATCCTAGATCATTTTACACTCCATGTGGTTGTCATAGTTTAAATTTAGTAATTTGTGATATGGTTAATTATTGTCCTAAAGCTACATCTTTTTTTGGAGTATTACAACGTATATATACAATATTTTCTTCTTCTACTAAAAGATGGAAAATTCTACAAGATCATATCCCCAACCTAACACTTAAATCATTGTCAGAAACACCTTGGGAAAATCGTATTGAAAGTGTAAAAACTTTGAGATTTCAAACTTCACAAGTAAGAGATGCTTTATTGAAATTATCTAAAATTACTAATGAACCTAAAATTAAAAGCGAAGCAGATTGTTTAGCGACTTATGAACTTGAAAATTTCGAGTTTTTGTTAGCCATGACTATTTGGTATGAGATACTGTTTGCAGTAAACTCTGTTAGTAAAAATATGCAATCAAATGATATGTGTATTGGTGTTGCTATAGAACAATTGAAAGGTCTTGTTTCATTTTTTAAAAAATATATGGAAAATGGATTTGAAAATGCTTTGATTTCTGTAAAATAAATTGCTATTGAAATGGATATAGAACCTAAATTTCGTGAAAAGCGTATTATTCGAAGAAAAAACAATTTGATGAGATTATAGACAACACAGTTATAAAATCTCCTAAAGAATTATTTAAGACAAATTATTTCTTATATATAATAGATCAAACAATCACTTCATTTCAAAGTAGATTTGAATAATTTAAAATATATAATGTTATTTTTGGTTTTCTATTTAGTATTAAGATATTAAAATCCATTGACATTGAAAATTTAAAAGAAAATTGTTTTAACCTTGAACAATCATTGAAACATAACACTGAATCTGATATTGATGGATCTGATTTATTTATGGAACTAAAAATTTTAAGAGAAATAATACAAGTGGAAAATGATACACCAATTGATATACATAATTATATAAAGAGACTTGATTCTTTTCCAAATGCATATATTGCTTATAGAATAATGTTAACAATTCCTATTACCGTTGCGTCTTTCGAAAGAAAATTTTCAAAATTAAAGTTAATAAAATAATATTTAAGATCTACAATGTCTCAACAAAGATTAAATGGATTGGCTTTATTATCAATCGAAAATGAAATATTGAATGAAATTGATTACTATAGTTTAATATATAATTTTGCATATCAAAAAGCTTGAAAAGTAAAATTTTAAATAAAATATATGTTAGAAAAAAAATTTATTACAAAAAATATAAAAAACCTCATTTTTTATTTTTTCCTCAAGCCTCAATAGGTGTTGGGCCGGCCCTGTCTTCGGTCTCCACTTGTAACTTACTGCTCATGCGTTAGAGGGGATTTTTCATTTCCAATTTTGAAGTTTCTTTAAAGAAGAAAAATAAATAAATCTCCACAAAAGGATTAAAACAGGTTTTATTTATCTTAACTTTTTCTCATTTAGTTTTTAATTATAATCTTTTTATTTGTTTAATTGAATTGTTTTCTATTTTATTAGTTTTATTAAATTTTATTTATTTTTATTTTATATGTATTTATTATTGTGAAGCGTTGGTTTATTTTATTTTTGAACAATGTCGACTCGAAAATTTGAATAAGGAAGTTCAAAATTAAAAAAGAAGAAAATAATTGACGTTTTAATTGAATCACAAAAGGGAGCTTTAGATAAATTTATAAACACAAACAAAAGAAGTAAATTTGAAAACTTAGGTGATTGTTCATCAAATGAACAAGTTAATCATGTAGAAACTAACAATATAGACATAAACAACGAAAATGAAAATATAGATATTTTTGTCGAAGAAGTTAAAATTATAAACAACGATGAAAATGCCAATAGTTATTTATTAATAGAAGAACATTATAGTGTATACACCACTAAAAATATATATGATCCAAGTCAGTGGATAAATATTAGTACAAGTTTATGAGATTTATTAGTCGAAAAAGGTCCAATTAAAGTTAACGATATAAATTTTCCTAAGGATGAATCCACAAGACGTTTTTCTTCCTCATTTTATATTCAAAGGTTGTCTAACGGAGAAAAACGTGAAAGAAGATGGCTAATATATTCTCAAGATTTAAATAAAGTATTTTGTTTTTGCTGTAAATTATTTAATACAATTTCTAGTACAAGCAAATTAGCAAGTGATGGCATTTGCGATTGGAAAATTTTGGGTAATACATTGAGGAGTCATGAGATGAGTAAGGAACACATTGTAAATATGGATTCATGGATTGATTTAGAAATTAGATTTTTAAAAAATTAAACAATTGACATACATGTTCAAGAACAAATAAATATAGATATAGAACTTTGGAGAAATGTATTGTTAAGAATAATTGCGGTTGTTAAAACTCTTGGAAAAAATAACTTAGCATTTCGTGGAACAAACAAAAAGATTTACCAAGAACATAATGGAAATTTTTTAAGTCTAATTGAAATGATTGCAGAATTTGATCCTATAATGCAAGAGCACATTCGTCGAATTAAAGATCATGAAATACATAATCATTACCTTGGACACAGGATACAAAATGAGTTAATAAGTTTGATAGCAAATGAAATTAAAACAAAAATTAATCAAAAAATTATTAATGCTAAATATTTTTCAATTATACTCGATTGTACTCCGGATATAAGCCGTCAAGAGCAAATGTCTTTTATATTACGATGTGTGGATATTTCTTCTACTACAATACAAATTGTTGAACACTTTGTAGAATTTTTAATAGTAAATGACACGATCGGAAAAGGTCTTTTTGATGCAATTGTGAATGAAATAAATATTATTGGAATTGATATTAGTAATTTAAGAGGGCAAGGTTATGATAATGGATCTAATATGAAGGGAAAACATCAAGGTGTGTAAAAAATATTTTTAGACATTAATCCTAGATCATTTTACACTCCATGTGGTTGTCATAGTTTAAATTTAGTAATTTGTGATATGGTTAATTATTGTCCTAAAGCTACATCTTTTTTTGGAGTATTACAACGTATATATACAATATTTTCTTCTTCTACTAAAAGATGGAAAATTCTACAAGATCATATCCCCAACCTAACACTTAAATCATTGTCAGAAACACCTTGGGAAAATCGTATTGAAAGTGTAAAAACTTTGAGATTTCAAACTTCACAAGTAAGAGATGCTTTATTGAAATTATCTAAAATTATTAATGAACCTAAAATTAAAAGCGAAGCAGATTGTTTAGCGACTTATGAACTTGAAAATTTCGAGTTTTTGTTAGCCATGACTATTTGGTATGAGATACTGTTTGCAGTAAACTCTGTTAGTAAAAATATGCAATCAAATGATATGTGTATTGGTGTTGCTATAGAACAATTGAAAGGTCTTGTTTCATTTTTTAAAAAATATATGGAAAATGGATTTGAAAATGCTTTGATTTCTGTAAAATAAATTGCTATTGAAATGGATATAGAACCTAAATTTCGTGAAAAGCGTATTATTCGAAGAAAAAACAATTTGATGAGATTATAGACAACACAGTTATAAAATCTCCTAAAGAATTATTTAAGACAAATTATTTCTTATATATAATAGATCAAACAATCACTTCATTTCAAAGTAGATTTGAATAATTTAAAATATATAATGTTATTTTTGGTTTTCTATTTAGTATTAAGATATTAAAATCCATTGACATTGAAAATTTAAAAGAAAATTGTTTTAACCTTGAACAATCATTGAAACATAACACTGAATCTGATATTGATGGATCTGATTTATTTATGGAACTAAAAATTTTAAGAGAAATAATACAAGTGGAAAATGATACACCAATTGATATACATAATTATATAAAGAGACTTGATTCTTTTCCAAATGCATATATTGCTTATAGAATAATGTTAACAATTCCTATTACCGTTGCGTCTTTCGAAAGAAAATTTTCAAAATTAAAGTTAATAAAATAATATTTAAGATCTACAATGTCTCAACAAAGATTAAATGGATTGGCTTTATTATCAATCGAAAATGAAATATTGAATGAAATTGATTACTATAGTTTAATATATAATTTTGCATATCAAAAAGCTTGAAAAGTAAAATTTTAAATAAAATATATGTTAGAAAAAAAATTTATTACAAAAAATATAAAAAACCTCATTTTTTATTTTTTCCTCAAGCCTCAATAGGTGTTGGGCCGGCCCTGTCTTCGGTCTCCACTTGTAACTTACTGCTCATGCGTTAGAGGGGATTTTTCATTTCCAATTTTGAAGTTTCTTTAAAGAAGAAAAATAAATAAATCTCCACAAAAGGATTAAAACAGGTTTTATTTATCTTAACTTTTTCTCATTTAGTTTTTAATTATAATCTTTTTATTTGTTTAATTGAATTGTTTTCTATTTTATTAGTTTTATTAAATTTTATTTATTTTTATTTTATATGTATTTATTATTGTGAAGCGTTGGTTTATTTTATTTTTGAACAATGTCGACTCGAAAATTTGAATAAGGAAGTTCAAAATTAAAAAAGAAGAAAATAATTGACGTTTTAATTGAATCACAAAAGGGAGCTTTAGATAAATTTATAAACACAAACAAAAGAAGTAAATTTGAAAACTTAGGTGATTGTTCATCAAATGAACAAGTTAATCATGTAGAAACTAACAATATAGACATAAACAACGAAAATGAAAATATAGATACTTTTGTCGAAGAAGTTAAAATTATAAACAACGATGAAAATGCCAATAGTTATTTATTAATAGAAGAACATTATAGTGTATACACCACTAAAAATATATATGATCCAAGTCAGTGGATAAATATTAGTACAAGTTTATGAGATTTATTAGTCGAAAAAGGTCCAATTAAAGTTAACGATATAAATTTTCCTAAGGATGAATCCACAAGACGTTTTTCTTCCTCATTTTATATTCAAAGGTTGTCTAACGGAGAAAAACGTGAAAGAAGATGGCTAATATATTCTCAAGATTTAAATAAAGTATTTTGTTTTTGCTGTAAATTATTTAATACAATTTCTAGTACAAGCAAATTAGCAAGTGATGGCATTTGCGATTGGAAAATTTTGGGTAATACATTGAGGAGTCATGAGATGAGTAAGGAACACATTGTAAATATGGATTCATGGATTGATTTAGAAATTAGATTTTTAAAAAATTAAACAATTGACATACATGTTCAAGAACAAATAAATATAGATATAGAACTTTGGAGAAATGTATTGTTAAGAATAATTGCGGTTGTTAAAACTCTTGGAAAAAATAACTTAGCATTTCGTGGAACAAACAAAAAGATTTACCAAGAACATAATGGAAATTTTTTAAGTCTAATTGAAATGATTGCAGAATTTGATCCTATAATGCAAGAGCACATTCGTCGAATTAAAGATCATGAAATACATAATCATTACCTTGGACACAGGATACAAAATGAGTTAATAAGTTTGATAGCAAATGAAATTAAAACAAAAATTAATCAAAAAATTATTAATGCTAAATATTTTTCAATTATACTCGATTGTACTCCGGATATAAGCCGTCAAGAGCAAATGTCTTTTATATTACGATGTGTGGATATTTCTTCTACTACAATACAAATTGTTGAACACTTTGTAGAATTTTTAATAGTAAATGACACGATCGGAAAAGGTCTTTTTGATGCAATTGTGAATGAAATAAATATTATTGGAATTGATATTAGTAATTTAAGAGGGCAAGGTTATGATAATGGATCTAATATGAAGGGAAAACATCAAGGTGTGTAAAAAATATTTTTAGACATTAATCCTAGATCATTTTACACTCCATGTGGTTGTCATAGTTTAAATTTAGTAATTTGTGATATGGTTAATTATTGTCCTAAAGCTACATCTTTTTTTGGAGTATTACAACGTATATATACAATATTTTCTTCTTCTACTAAAAGATGGAAAATTCTACAAGATCATATCCCCAACCTAACACTTAAATCATTGTCAGAAACACCTTGGGAAAATCGTATTGAAAGTGTAAAAACTTTGAGATTTCAAACTTCACAAGTAAGAGATGCTTTATTGAAATTATCTAAAATTACTAATGAACCTAAAATTAAAAGCGAAGCAGATTGTTTAGCGACTTATGAACTTGAAAATTTCGAGTTTTTGTTAGCCATGACTATTTGGTATGAGATACTGTTTGCAGTAAACTCTGTTAGTAAAAATATGCAATCAAATGATATGTGTATTGGTGTTGCTATAGAACAATTGAAAGGTCTTGTTTCATTTTTTAAAAAATATATGGAAAATGGATTTGAAAATGCTTTGATTTCTGTAAAATAAATTGCTATTGAAATGGATATAGAACCTAAATTTCGTGAAAAGCGTATTATTCGTAGAAAAAACAATTTGATGAGATTATAGACAACACAGTTATAAAATCTCCTAAAGAATTATTTAAGACAAATTATTTCTTATATATAATAGATCAAACAATCACTTCATTTCAAAGTAGATTTGAATAATTTAAAATATATAATGATATTTTTGGTTTTCTATTTAGTATTAAGATATTAATATCCATTGACATTGAAAATTTAAAAGAAAATTGTTTTAACCTTGAACAATCATTGAAACATAACACTGAATCTGATATTGATGGATCTGATTTATTTATGGAACTAAAAATTTTAAGAGAAATAATACAAGTGGAAAATGATACACCAATTGATATACATAATTATATAAAGAGACTTGATTCTTTTCCAAATGCATATATTGCTTATAGAATAATGTTAACAATTCCTATTACCGTTGCGTCTTTCGAAAGAAAATTTTCAAAATTAAAGTTAATAAAATAATATTTAAGATCTACAATGTCTCAACAAAGATTAAATGGATTGGCTTTATTATCAATCGAAAATGAAATATTGAATGAAATTGATTACTATAGTTTAATATATAATTTTGAATATCAAAAAGCTTGAAAAGTAAAATTTTAAATAAAATATATGTTAGAAAAAAAATTTATTACAAAAAATATAAAAAACCTCATTTTTTATTTTTTCCTCAAGCCTCAATAGGTGTTGGGCCGGCCCTGTCTTCGGTCTCCACTTGTAACTTACTGCTCATGCGTTAGAGGGGATTTTTCATTTCCAATTTTGAAGTTTCTTTAAAGAAGAAAAATAAATAAATCTCCACAAAAGGATTAAAACAGGTTTTATTTATCTTAACTTTTTCTCATTTAGTTTTTAATTATAATCTTTTTATTTGTTTAATTGAATTGTTTTCTATTTTATTAGTTTTATTGAATTTTATTTATTTTTATTTTATATGTATTTATTATTGTGAAGCGTTGGTTTATTTTATTTTAGAACAATGTCGACTCGAAAATTTGAATAAGGAAGTTCAAAATTAAAAAAGAAGAAAATAATTGACGTTTTAATTGAATCACAAAAGGGAGCTTTAGATAAATTTATAAACACAAACAAAAGAAGTAAATTTGAAAACTTAGGTGATTGTTCATCAAATGAACAAGTTAATCATGTAGAAACTAACAATATAGACATAAACAACGAAAATGAAAATATAGATACTTTTGTCGAAGAAGTTAAAATTATAAACAACGATGAAAATGCCAATAGTTATTTATTAATAGAAGAACATTATAGTGTATACACCACTAAAAATATATATGATCCAAGTCAGTGGATAAATATTAGTACAAGTTTAAGAGATTTATTAGTCGAAAAAGGTCCAATTAAAGTTAACGATATAAATTTTCCTAAGGATGAATCCACAAGACGTTTTTCTTCCTCATTTTATATTCAAAAGTTGTCTAACGGAGAAAAACGTGAAAGAAGATGGCTAATATATTCTCAAGATTTAAATAAAGTATTTTGTTTTTGCTGTAAATTATTTAATACAATTTCTAGTACAAGCAAATTAGCAAGTGATGGCATTTGCGATTGGAAAATTTTGGGTAATACATTGAGGAGTCATGAGATGAGTAAGGAACACATTGTAAATATGGATTCATGGATTGATTTAGAAATTAGATTTTTAAAAAATAAAACAATTGACATACATGTTCAAGAACAAATAAATATAGATATAGAACTTTGGAGAAATGTATTGTTAAGAATAATTGCGGTTGTTAAAACTCTTGGAAAAAATAACTTAGCATTTCGTGGAACAAACAAAAAGATTTACCAAGAACATAATGGAAATTTTTTAAGTCTAATTGAAATGATTGCAGAATTTGATCCTATAATGCAAGAGCACATTCGTCGAATTAAAGATCATGAAATACATAATCATTACCTTGGACACAGGATACAAAATGAGTTAATAAGTTTGATAGCAAATGAAATTAAAACAAAAATTAATCAAAAAATTATTAATGCTAAATATTTTTCAATTATACTCGATTGTACTCCGGATATAAGCCGTCAAGAGCAAATGTCTTTTATATTACGATGTGTGGATATTTCTTCTACTACAATACAAATTGTTGAACACTTTGTAGAATTTTTAATAGTAAATGACACGATCGGAAAAGGTCTTTTTGATGCAATTGTGAATGAAATAAATATTATTGGAATTGATATTAGTAATTTAAGAGGGCAAGGTTATGATAATGGATCTAATATGAAGGGAAAACATCAAGGTGTGTAAAAAATATTTTTAGACATTAATCCTAGATCATTTTACACTCCATGTGGTTGTCATAGTTTAAATTTAGTAATTTGTGATATGGTTAATTATTGTCCTAAAGCTACATCTTTTTTTGGAGTATTACAACGTATATATACAATATTTTCTTCTTCTACTAAAAGATGGAAAATTCTACAAGATCATATCCCCAACCTAACACTTAAATCATTGTCAGAAACACCTTGGGAAAATCGTATTGAAAGTGTAAAAACTTTGAGATTTCAAACTTCACAAGTAAGAGATGCTTTATTGAAATTATCTAAAATTACTAATGAACCTAAAATTAAAAGCGAAGCAGATTGTTTAGCGACTTATGAACTTGAAAATTTCGAGTTTTTGTTAGCCATGACTATTTGGTATGAGATACTGTTTGCAGTAAACTCTGTTAGTAAAAATATGCAATCAAATGATATGTGTATTGGTGTTGCTATAGAACAATTGAAAGGTCTTGTTTCATTTTTTAAAAAATATATGGAAAATGGATTTGAAAATGCTTTGATTTCTGTAAAATAAATTGCTATTGAAATGGATATAGAACCTAAATTTCGTGAAAAGCGTATTATTCGAAGAAAAAACAATTTGATGAGATTATAGACAACACAGTTATAAAATCTCCTAAAGAATTATTTAAGACAAATTATTTCTTATATATAATAGATCAAACAATCACTTCATTTCAAAGTAGATTTGAATAATTTAAAATATATAATGATATTTTTGGTTTTCTATTTAGTATTAAGATATTAAAATCCATTGACATTGAAAATTTAAAAGAAAATTGTTTTAACCTTGAACAATCATTGAAACATAACACTGAATCTGATATTGATGGATCTGATTTATTTATGGAACTAAAAATTTTAAGAGAAATAATACAAGTGGAAAATGATACACCAATTGATATACATAATTATATAAAGAGACTTGATTCTTTTCCAAATGCATATATTGCTTATAGAATAATGTTAACAATTCCTATTACCGTTGCGTCTTTCGAAAGAAAATTTTCAAAATTAAAGTTAATAAAATAATATTTAAGATCTACAATGTCTCAACAAAGATTAAATGGATTGGCTTTATTATCAATCGAAAATGAAATATTGAATGAAATTGATTACTATAGTTTAATATATAATTTTGCATATCAAAAAGCTTGAAAAGTAAAATTTTAAATAAAATATATGTTAGAAAAAAAATTTATTACAAAAAATATAAAAAACCTCATTTTTTATTTTTTCCTCAAGCCTCAATAGGTGTTGGGCCGGCCCTGTCTTCGGTCTCCACTTGTAACTTACTGCTCATGCGTTAGAGGGGATTTTTCATTTCCAATTTTGAAGTTTCTTTAAAGAAGAAAAATAAATAAATCTCCACAAAAGGATTAAAACAGGTTTTATTTATCTTAACTTTTTCTCATTTAGTTTTTAATTATAATCTTTTTATTTGTTTAATTGAATTGTTTTCTATTTTATTAGTTTTATTGAATTTTATTTATTTTTATTTTATATGTATTTATTATTGTGAAGCGTTGGTTTATTTTATTTTTGAACAATGTCGACTCGAAAATTTGAATAAGGAAGTTCAAAATTAAAAAAGAAGAAAATAATTGACGTTTTAATTGAATCACAAAAGGGAGCTTTAGATAAATTTATAAACACAAACAAAAGAAGTAAATTTGAAAACTTAGGTGATTGTTCATCAAATGAACAAGTTAATCATGTAGAAACTAACAATATAGACATAAACAACGAAAATGAAAATATAGATACTTTTGTCGAAGAAGTTAAAATTATAAACAACGATGAAAATGCCAATAGTTATTTATTAATAGAAGAACATTATAGTGTATACACCACTAAAAATATATATGATCCAAGTCAGTGGATAAATATTAGTACAAGTTTATGAGATTTATTAGTCGAAAAAGGTCCAATTAAAGTTAACGATATAAATTTTCCTAAGGATGAATCCACAAGACGTTTTTCTTCCTCATTTTATATTCAAAAGTTGTCTAACGGAGAAAAACGTGAAAGAAGATGGCTAATATATTCTCAAGATTTAAATAAAGTATTTTGTTTTTGCTGTAAATTATTTAATACAATTTCTAGTACAAGCAAATTAGCAAGTGATGGCATTTGCGATTGGAAAATTTTGGGTAATACATTGAGGAGTCATGAGATGAGTAAGGAACACATTGTAAATATGGATTCATGGATTGATTTAGAAATTAGATTTTTAAAAAATTAAACAATTGACATACATGTTCAAGAACAAATAAATATAGATATAGAACTTTGGAGAAATGTATTGTTAAGAATAATTGCGGTTGTTAAAACTCTTGGAAAAAATAACTTAGCATTTCGTGGAACAAACAAAAAGATTTACCAAGAACATAATGGAAATTTTTTAAGTCTAATTGAAATGATTGCAGAATTTGATCCTATAATGCAAGAGCACATTCGTCGAATTAAAGATCATGAAATACATAATCATTACCTTGGACACAGGATACAAAATGAGTTAATAAGTTTGATAGCAAATGAAATTAAAACAAAAATTAATCAAAAAATTATTAATGCTAAATATTTTTCAATTATACTCGATTGTACTCCGGATATAAGCCGTCAAGAGCAAATGTCTTTTATATTACGATGTGTGGATATTTCTTCTACTACAATACAAATTGTTGAACACTTTGTAGAATTTTTAATAGTAAATGACACGATCGGAAAAGGTCTTTTTGATGCAATTGTGAATGAAATAAATATTATTGGAATTGATATTAGTAATTTAAGAGGGCAAGGTTATGATAATGGATCTAATATGAAGGGAAAACATCAAGGTGTGTAAAAAATATTTTTAGACATTAATCCTAGATCATTTTACACTCCATGTGGTTGTCATAGTTTAAATTTAGTAATTTGTGATATGGTTAATTATTGTCCTAAAGCTACATCTTTTTTTGGAGTATTACAACGTATATATACAATATTTTCTTCTTCTACTAAAAGATGGAAAATTCTACAAGATCATATCCCCAACCTAACACTTAAATCATTGTCAGAAACACCTTGGGAAAATCGTATTGAAAGTGTAAAAACTTTGAGATTTCAAACTTCACAAGTAAGAGATGCTTTATTGAAATTATCTAAAATTACTAATGAACCTAAAATTAAAAGCGAAGCAGATTGTTTAGCGACTTATGAACTTGAAAATTTCGAGTTTTTGTTAGCCATGACTATTTGGTATGAGATACTGTTTGCAGTAAACTCTGTTAGTAAAAATATGCAATCAAATGATATGTGTATTGGTGTTGCTATAGAACAATTGAAAGGTCTTGTTTCATTTTTTAAAAAATATATGGAAAATGGATTTGAAAATGCTTTGATTTCTGTAAAATAAATTGCTATTGAAATGGATATAGAACCTAAATTTCGTGAAAAGCGTATTATTCGTAGAAAAAACAATTTGATGAGATTATAGACAACACAGTTATAAAATCTCCTAAAGAATTATTTAAGACAAATTATTTCTTATATATAATAGATCAAACAATCACTTCATTTCAAAGTAGATTTGAATAATTTAAAATATATAATGATATTTTTGGTTTTCTATTTAGTATTAAGATATTAATATCCATTGACATTGAAAATTTAAAAGAAAATTGTTTTAACCTTGAACAATCATTGAAACATAACACTGAATCTGATATTGATGGATCTGATTTATTTATGGAACTAAAATTTTTAAGAGAAATAATACAAGTGGAAAATGATACACCAATTGATATACATAATTATATAAAGAGACTTGATTCTTTTCCAAATGCATATATTGCTTATAGAATAATGTTAACAATTCCTATTACCGTTGCGTCTTTCGAAAGAAAATTTTCAAAATTAAAGTTAATAAAATAATATTTAAGATCTACAATGTCTCAACAAAGATTAAATGGATTGGCTTTATTATCAATCGAAAATGAAATATTGAATGAAATTGATTACTATAGTTTAATATATAATTTTGAATATCAAAAAGCTTGAAAAGTAAAATTTTAAATAAAATATATGTTAGAAAAAAAATTTATTACAAAAAATATAAAAAACCTCATTTTTTATTTTTTCCTCAAGCCTCAATAGGTGTTGGGCCGGCCCTGTCTTCGGTCTCCACTTGTAACTTACTGCTCATGCGTTAGAGGGGATTTTTCATTTCCAATTTTGAAGTTTCTTTAAAGAAGAAAAATAAATAAATCTCCACAAAAGGATTAAAACAGGTTTTATTTATCTTAACTTTTTCTCATTTAGTTTTTAATTATAATCTTTTTATTTGTTTAATTGAATTGTTTTCTATTTTATTAGTTTTATTGAATTTTATTTATTTTTATTTTATATGTATTTATTATTGTGAAGCGTTGGTTTATTTTATTTTAGAACAATGTCGACTCGAAAATTTGAATAAGGAAGTTCAAAATTAAAAAAGAAGAAAATAATTGACGTTTTAATTGAATCACAAAAGGGAGCTTTAGATAAATTTATAAACACAAACAAAAGAAGTAAATTTGAAAACTTAGGTGATTGTTCATCAAATGAACAAGTTAATCATGTAGAAACTAACAATATAGACATAAACAACGAAAATGAAAATATAGATACTTTTGTCGAAGAAGTTAAAATTATAAACAACGATGAAAATGCCAATAGTTATTTATTAATAGAAGAACATTATAGTGTATACACCACTAAAAATATATATGATCCAAGTCAGTGGATAAATATTAGTACAAGTTTAAGAGATTTATTAGTCGAAAAAGGTCCAATTAAAGTTAACGATATAAATTTTCCTAAGGATGAATCCACAAGACGTTTTTCTTCCTCATTTTATATTCAAAAGTTGTCTAACGGAGAAAAACGTGAAAGAAGATGGCTAATATATTCTCAAGATTTAAATAAAGTATTTTGTTTTTGCTGTAAATTATTTAATACAATTTCTAGTACAAGCAAATTAGCAAGTGATGGCATTTGCGATTGGAAAATTTTGGGTAATACATTGAGGAGTCATGAGATGAGTAAGGAACACATTGTAAATATGGATTCATGGATTGATTTAGAAATTAGATTTTTAAAAAATAAAACAATTGACATACATGTTCAAGAACAAATAAATATAGATATAGAACTTTGGAGAAATGTATTGTTAAGAATAATTGCGGTTGTTAAAACTCTTGGAAAAAATAACTTAGCATTTCGTGGAACAAACAAAAAGATTTACCAAGAACATAATGGAAATTTTTTAAGTCTAATTGAAATGATTGCAGAATTTGATCCTATAATGCAAGAGCACATTCGTCGAATTAAAGATCATGAAATACATAATCATTACCTTGGACACAGGATACAAAATGAGTTAATAAGTTTGATAGCAAATGAAATTAAAACAAAAATTAATCAAAAAATTATTAATGCTAAATATTTTTCAATTATACTCGATTGTACTCCGGATATAAGCCGTCAAGAGCAAATGTCTTTTATATTACGATGTGTGGATATTTCTTCTACTACAATACAAATTGTTGAACACTTTGTAGAATTTTTAATAGTAAATGACACGATCGGAAAAGGTCTTTTTGATGCAATTGTGAATGAAATAAATATTATTGGAATTGATATTAGTAATTTAAGAGGGCAAGGTTATGATAATGGATCTAATATGAAGGGAAAACATCAAGGTGTGTAAAAAATATTTTTAGACATTAATCCTAGATCATTTTACACTCCATGTGGTTGTCATAGTTTAAATTTAGTAATTTGTGATATGGTTAATTATTGTCCTAAAGCTACATCTTTTTTTGGAGTATTACAACGTATATATACAATATTTTCTTCTTCTACTAAAAGATGGAAAATTCTACAAGATCATATCCCCAACCTAACACTTAAATCATTGTCAGAAACACCTTGGGAAAATCGTATTGAAAGTGTAAAAACTTTGAGATTTCAAACTTCACAAGTAAGAGATGCTTTATTGAAATTATCTAAAATTACTAATGAACCTAAAATTAAAAGTGAAGCAGATTGTTAGCGACTTATGAACTTGAAAATTTCGAGTTTTTGTTAGCCATGACTATTTGATATGAGATATTGTTTGCAGTAAACTCTGTTAGTAAAAATATGCAATCAAATGATATGTGTATTGGTGTTGCTATAGAACAATTGAAAGGTCTTGTTTCATTTTTTAAAAAATATATGGAAAATGGATTTGAAAATGCTTTGATTTCTGCAAAATAAATTGCTATTGAAATGGATATAGAACCTAAATTTCGTGAAAAGCGTATTATTCGTAGAAAAAACAATTTGATGAGATTATAGACAACACAGTTATAAAATCTCCTAAAGAATTATTTAAGACAAATTATTTCTTATATATAATAGATCAAACAATCACTTCATTTCAAAGTAGATTTGAATAATTTAAAATATATAATGATATTTTTGGTTTTCTATTTAGTATTAAGATATTAAAATCCATTGACATTGAAAATTTAAAAGAAAATTGTTTTAACCTTGAACAATCATTGAAACATAACACTGAATCTGATATTGATGGATCTGATTTATTTATGGAACTAAAAATTTTAAGAGAAATAATACAAGTGGAAAATGATACACCAATTGATATACTTAATTATATAAAGAGACTTGATTCTTTTCCAAATGCATATATTGCTTATAGAATAATGTTAACAATTCCTATTACAGTTGCGTCTTCCGAAAGAAAATTTTCAAAATTAAAGTTAATAAAATCATATTTAAGATCTACAATGTCTCAACAAAGATTAAATGGATTAGCTTTATTATCAATCGAAAATGAAATATTGAATGAAATTGATTACTATACTTTAATAAATAATTTTGCATCTCAAAAAGCTCGAAAAGTAAAATTTTAATTAAAATATATTTTAAATTTTTTTTTATTACTAATAATATAAAAAACCTCATTTTTTATTTTTTCCTCAAGCCTCAATAGGTGTTGGGCCGGCCCTGTCTTCGGTCTCCACTTGTAACTTACTGCTCATGCGTTAGAGGGGATTTTTCATTTCCAATTTTGAAGTTTCTTTAAAGAAGAAAAATAAATAAATCTCCACAAAAGGATTAAAACAGGTTTTATTTATCTTAACTTTTTCTCATTTAGTTTTTAATTATAGTCTTTTTATTTGTTTAATTGAATTGTTTTCTATTTTATTAGTTTTATTGAATTTTATTTATTTTTATTTTATATGTATTTATTATTGTGAAGCGTTGGTTTATTTTATTTTAGAACAATGTCGACTCGAAAATTTGAATAAGGAAGTTCAAAATTAAAAAAGAAGAAAAGAATTGACGTTTTAATTGAATCACAAAAGGGAGCTTTAGATAAATTTATAAACACAAACAAAAGAAGTAAATTTGAAAACTTAGGTGATTGTTCATCAAATGAACAAGTTAATCATGTAGAAACTAACAATATAGACATAAACAACGAAAATGAAAATATAGATACTTTTGTCGAAGAAGTTAAAATTATAAACAACGATGAAAATGCCAATAGTTATTTATTAATAGAAGAACATTATAGTGTATACACCACTAAAAATATATATGATCCAAGTCAGTGGATAAATATTAGTACAAGTTTAAGAGATTTATTAGTCGAAAAAGGTCCAATTAAAGTTAACGATATAAATTTTCCTAAGGATGAATCCACAAGACGTTTTTCTTCCTCATTTTATATTCAAAAGTTGTCTAACGGAGAAAAACGTGAAAGAAGATGGCTAATATATTCTCAAGATTTAAATAAAGTATTTTGTTTTTGCTGTAAATTATTTAATACAATTTCTAGTACAAGCAAATTAGCAAGTGATGGCATTTGCGATTGGAAAAATTTGGGTAATACATTGAGGAGTCATGAGATGAGTAAGGAACACATTGTAAATATGGATTCATGGATTGATTTAGAAATTAGACTTTTAAAAAATAAAACAATTGACATACATGTTCAAGAACAAATAAATATAGATATAGAACTTTGGAGAAATGTATTGTTAAGAATAATTGCAGTTGTTAAAACTCTTGGAAAAAATAACTTAGCATTTCGTGGAACAAACAAAAAGATTTACCAAGAACATAATGGAAATTTTTTAAGTCTAATTGAAATGATTGCAGAATTTGATCCTATAATGCAAGAGCACATTCGTCGAATTAAAGATCATGAAATACATAATCATTACCTTGGACACAGGATACAAAATGAGTTAATAAGTTTGATAGCAAATGAAATTAAAACAAAAATTAATCAAAAAATTATTAATGCTAAATATTTTTCAATTATACTCGATTGTACTCCGGATATAAGCCGTCAAGAGCAAATGTCTTTTATATTACGATGTGTGGATATTTCTTCTACTACAATACAAATTGTTGAACACTTTGTAGAATTTTTAATAGTAAATGACACGATCGGAAAAGGTCTTTTTGATGCAATTGTGAATGAAATAAATATTATTGGAATTGATATTAGTAATTTAAGAGGGCAAGGTTATGATAATGGATCTAATATGAAGGGAAAACATCAAGGTGTGTAAAAAATATTTTTAGACATTAATCCTAGATCATTTTACACTCCATGTGGTTGCATAGTTTAAATTTAGTAATTTGTGATATGGTTAATTATTGTCCTAAAGCTACATCTTTTTTTGGAATATTACAACGTATATATACAATATTTTCTTCTTCTACTAAAAGATGGAAAATTCTACAAGATCATATCCCCAACCTAACACTTAAATCATTGTCAGAAACACCTTGGGAAAATCGTATTGAAAGTGTAAAAACTTTGAGATTTCAAACATCACAAGTAAGAGATGCTTTATTGAAATTATCTAAAATTACTAATGAACCTAAAATTAAAAGTGAAGCAGATTGTTTAGCGACTTATGAACTTGAAAATTTCGAGTTTTTGTTAGCCATGACTATTTGATATGAGATATTGTTTGCAGTAAACTCTGTTAGTAAAAATATGCAATCAAATGATATGTGTATTGGTGTTGCTATAGAACAATTGAAAGGTCTTGTTTCATTTTTTAAAAAATATAGGGAAAATGGATTTGAAAATGCTTTGATTTCTGCAAAATAAATTGCTATTGAAATGGATATAGAACCTAAATTTCGTGAAAAGCGTATTATTCGTAGAAAAAACAATTTGATGAGATTATAGACAACACAGTTATAAAATCTCCTAAAGAATTATTTAAGACAAATTATTTCTTATATATAATAGATCAAACAATCACTTCATTTCAAAGTAGATTTGAATAATTTAAAATATATAATGATATTTTTGGTTTTCTATTTAGTATTAAGATATTAAAATCCATTGACATTGAAAATTTAAAAGAAAATTGTTTTAACCTTGAACAATCATTGAAACATAACACTGAATCTGATATTGATGGATCTGATTTATTTATGGAACTAAAAATTTTAAGAGAAATAATACAAGTGGAAAATGATACACCAATTGATATACTTAATTATATAAAGAGACTTGATTCTTTTCCAAATGCATATATTGCTTATGGAATAATGTTAACAATTCCTATTACAGTTGCGTCTTCCGAAAGAAAATTTTCAAAATTAAAGTTAATAAAATCATATTTAAGATCTACAATGTCTCAACAAAGATTAAATGGATTAGCTTTATTATCAATCGAAAATGAAATATTGAATGAAATTGATTACTATACTTTAATAAATAATTTTGCATCTCAAAAAGCTCGAAAAGTAAAATTTTAATTAAAATATATTTTAAAATTTTTTTTATTACTAATAATATAAAAAACCTCATTTTTTATTTATTCCTCAAGCCTCAATAGGCGTTGGGCCGGCCCTGTCTTCGGTCTCCACTTGTAACTTACTGCTCATGCGTTAGAGGGGATTTTTCATTTCCAATTTTGAAGTTTCTTTAAAGAAGAAAAATAAATAAATCTCCACAAAAGGATTAAAACAGGTTTTATTTATCTTAACTTTTTCTCATTTAGTTTTTAATTATAGTCTTTTTATTTGTTTAATTGAATTGTTTTCTATTTTATTAGTTTTATTGAATTTTATTTATTTTTATTTTATATGTATTTATTATTGTGAAGCGTTGGTTTATTTTATTTTAGAACAATGTCGACTCGAAAATTTGAATAAGGAAGTTCAAAATTAAAAAAGAAGAAAAGAATTGGCGTTTTAATTGAATCACAAAAGGGAGCTTTAGATAAATTTATAAACACAAACAAAAGAAGTAAATTTGAAAACTTAGGTGATTGTTCATCAAATGAACAAGTTAATCATGTAGAAACTAACAATATAGACATAAACAACGAAAATGAAAATATAGATACTTTTGTCGAAGAAGTTAAAATTATAAACAACGATGAAAATGCCAATAGTTATTTATTAATAGAAGAACATTATAGTGTATACACCACTAAAAATATATATGATCCAAGTCAGTGGATAAATATTAGTACAAGTTTAAGAGATTTATTAGTCGAAAAAGGTCCAATTAAAGTTAACGATATAAATTTTCCTAAGGATGAATCCACAAGACGTTTTTCTTCCTCATTTTATATTCAAAAGTTGTCTAACGGAGAAAAACGTGAAAGAAGATGGCTAATATATTCTCAAGATTTAAATAAAGTATTTTGTTTTTGCTGTAAATTATTTAATACAATTTCTAGTACAAGCAAATTAGCAAGTGATGGCATTTGCGATTGGAAAAATTTGGGTAATACATTGAGGAGTCATGAGATGAGTAAGGAACACATTGTAAATATGGATTCATGGATTGATTTAGAAATTAGACTTTTAAAAAATAAAACAATTGACATACATGTTCAAGAACAAATAAATATAGATATAGAACTTTGGAGAAATGTATTGTTAAGAATAATTGCGGTTGTTAAAACTCTTGGAAAAAATAACTTAGCATTTCGTGGAACAAACAAAAAGATTTACCAAGAACATAATGGAAATTTTTTAAGTCTAATTGAAATGATTGCAGAATTTGATCCTATAATGCAAGAGCACATTCGTCGAATTAAAGATCATGAAATACATAATCATTACCTTGGACACAGGATACAAAATGAGTTAATAAGTTTGATAGCAAATGAAATTAAAACAAAAATTAATCAAAAAATTATTAATGCTAAATATTTTTCAATTATACTCGATTGTACTCCGGATATAAGCCGTCAAGAGCAAATGTCTTTTATATTACGATGTGTGGATATTTCTTCTACTACAATACAAATTGTTGAACACTTTGTAGAATTTTTAATAGTAAATGACACGATCGGAAAAGGTCTTTTTGATGCAATTGTGAATGAAATAAATATTATTGGAATTGATATTAGTAATTTAAGAGGGCAAGGTTATGATAATGGATCTAATATGAAGGGAAAACATCAAGGTGTGTAAAAAATATTTTTAGACATTAATCCTAGATCATTTTACACTCCATGTGGTTGTCATAGTTTAAATTTAGTAATTTGTGATATGGTTAATTATTGTCCTAAAGCTACATCTTTTTTTGGAGTATTACAACGTATATATACAATATTTTCTTCTTCTACTAAAAGATGGAAAATTCTACAAGATCATATCCCCAACCTAACACTTAAATCATTGTCAGAAACACCTTGGGAAAATCGTATTGAAAGTGTAAAAACTTTGAGATTTCAAACTTCACAAGTAAGAGATGCTTTATTGAAATTATCTAAAATTACTAATGAACCTAAAATTAAAAGCGAAGCAGATTGTTTAGCGACTTATGAACTTGAAAATTTCGAGTTTTTGTTAGCCATGACTATTTGGTATGAGATACTGTTTGCAGTAAACTCTGTTAGTAAAAATATGCAATCAAATGATATGTGTATTGGTGTTGCTATAGAACAATTGAAAGGTCTTGTTTCATTTTTTAAAAAATATAGGGAAAATGGATTTGAAAATGCTTTGATTTCTGCAAAATAAATTGCTATTGAAATGGATATAGAACCTAAATTTCGTGAAAAGCGTATTATTCGTAGAAAAAACAATTTGATGAGATTATAGACAACACAGTTATAAAATCTCCTGAAGAATTATTTAAGACAAATTATTTCTTATATATAATAGATCAAACAATCACTTCATTTCAAAGAAGACTTGAATAATTTAAAATATATAATGATATTTTTGGTTTTCTATTTAGTATTAAGATATTAAAATCCATTGACATTGAAAATTTAAAAGAAAATTGTTTTAACCTTGAACAATCATTGAAACATAACACTGAATCTGATATTGATGGATCTGATTTATTTATGGAACTAAAAATTTTAAGAGAAATAATACAAGTGGAAAATGATACACCAATTGATATACTTAATTATATAAAGAGACTTGATTCTTTTCCAAATGCATATATTGCTTATAGAATAATGTTAACAATTCCTATTACAGTTGCGTCTTCCGAAAGAAAATTTTCAAAATTAAAGTTAATAAAATCATATTTAAGATCTACAATGTCTCAACAAAGATTAAATGGATTAACTTTATTATCAATCGAAAATGAAATATTGAATGAAATTGATTACTATACTTTAATAAATAATTTTGCATCTCAAAAAGCTCGAAAAGTAAAATTTTAATTAAAATATATTTTAAAATTTTTTTTATTACTAATAATATAAAAAACCTCATTTTTTATTTATTCCTCAAGCCTCAATAGGCGTTGGGCCGGCCCTGTCTTCGGTCTCCACTTGTAACTTACTGCTCATGCGTTAGAGGGGATTTTTCATTTCCAATTTTGAAGTTTCTTTAAAGAAGAAAAATAAATAAATCTCCACAAAAGGATTAAAACAGGTTTTATTTATCTTAACTTTTTCTCATTTAGTTTTTAATTATAGTCTTTTTATTTGTTTAATTGAATTGTTTTCTATTTTATTAGTTTTATTGAATTTTATTTATTTTTATTTTATATGTATTTATTATTGTGAAGCGTTGGTTTATTTTATCTTAGAACAATGTCGACTCGAAAATTTGAATAAGGAAGTTCAAAATTAAAAAAGAAGAAAAGAATTGACGTTTTAATTGAATCATAAAAGGGAGCTTTAGATAAATTTATAAACACAAACAAAAGAAGTAAATTTGAAAACTTAGGTGATTGTTCATCAAATGAACAAGTTAATCATGTAGAAACTAACAATATAGACATAAACAACGAAAATGAAAATATAGATACTTTTGTCGAAGAAGTTAAAATTATAAACAACGATGAAAATGCCAATAGTTATTTATTAATAGAAGAACATTATAGTGTATACACCACTAAAAATATATATGATCCAAGTCAGTGGATAAATATTAGTACAAGTTTAAGAGATTTATTAGTCGAAAAAGGTCCAATTAAAGTTAACGATATAAATTTTCCTAAGGATGAATCCACAAGACGTTTTTCTTCCTCATTTTATATTCAAAAGTTGTCTAACGGAGAAAAACGTGAAAGAAGATGGCTAATATATTCTCAAGATTTAAATAAAGTATTTTGTTTTTGCTGTAAATTATTTAATACAATTTCTAGTACAAGCAAATTAGCAAGTGATGGCATTTGCGATTGGAAAAATTTGGGTAATACATTGAGGAGTCATGAGATGAGTAAGGAACACATTGTAAATATGGATTCATGGATTGATTTAGAAATTAGACTTTTAAAAAATAAAACAATTGACATACATGTTCAAGAACAAATAAATATAGATATAGAACTTTGGAGAAATGTATTGTTAAGAATAATTGCGGTTGTTAAAACTCTTGGAAAAAATAACTTAGCATTTCGTGGAACAAACAAAAAGATTTACCAAGAACATAATGGAAATTTTTTAAGTCTAATTGAAATGATTGCAGAATTTGATCCTATAATGCAAGAGCACATTCTTCGAATTAAAGATCATGAAATACATAATCATTACCTTGGACACAGGATACAAAATGAGTTAATAAGTTTGATAGCAAATGAAATTAAAACAAAAATTAATCAAACAATTATTAATGCTAAATATTTTTCAATTATACTCGATTGTACTCCGGATATAAGCCGTCAAGAGCAAATGTCTTTTATATTACGATGTGTGGATATTTCTTCTACTACAATACAAATTGTTGAACACTTTGTAGAATTTTTAATAGTAAATGACACGATCGGAAAAGGTCTTTTTGATGCAAATGTGAATGAAATAAATATTATTGGAATTGATATTAGTAATTTAAGAGGGCAAGGTTATGATAATGGATCTAATATGAAGGGAAAACATCAAGGTGTGTAAAAAATATTTTTAGACATTAATCCTAGATCATTTTACACTCCATGTGGTTGTCATAGTTTAAATTTAGTAATTTGTGATATGGTTAATTATTGTCCTAAAGCTACATCTTTTTTTGGAGTATTACAACGTATATATACAATATTTTCTTCTTCTACTAAAAGATGGAAAATTCTACAAGATCATATCCCCAACCTAACACTTAAATCATTGTCAGAAACACCTTGGGAAAATCGTATTGAAAGTGTAAAAACTTTGAGATTTCAAACTTCACAAGTAAGAGATGCTTTATTGAAATTATCTAAAATTACTAATGAACCTAAAATTAAAAGTGAAGCAGATTGTTTAGCGACTTATGAACTTGAAAATTTCGAGTTTTTGTTAGCCATGACTATTTGATATGAGATATTGTTTGCAGTAAACTCTGTTAGTAAAAATATGCAATCAAATGATATGTGTATTGGTGTTGCTATAGAACAATTGAAAGGTCTTGTTTCATTTTTTAAAAAATATAGGGAAAATGGATTTGAAAATGCTTTGATTTCTGCAAAATAAATTGCTATTGAAATGGATATAGAACCTAAATTTCGTGAAAAGCGTATTATTCGTAGAAAAAACAATTTGATGAGATTATAGACAACACAGTTATAAAATCTCCTGAAGAATTATTTAAGACAAATTATTTCTTATATATAATAGATCAAACAATCACTTCATTTCAAAAAAGATTTGAATAATTTAAAATATATAATGATATTTTTGGTTTTCTATTTAGTATTAAGATATTAAAATCCATTGACATTGAAAATTTAAAAGAAAATTGTTTTAACCTTGAACAATCATTGAAACATAACACTGAATCTGATATTGATGGATCTGATTTATTTATGGAACTAAAAATTTTAAGAGAAATAATACAAGTGGAAAATGATACACCAATTGATATACTTAATTATATAAAGAGACTTGATTCTTTTCCAAATGCATATATTGCTTATAGAATAATGTTAACAATTCCTATTACAGTTGCGTCTTCCGAAAGAAAATTTTCAAAATTAAAGTTAATAAAATCATATTTAAGATCTACAATGTCTCAACAAAGATTAAATGGATTAACTTTATTATCAATCGAAAATGAAATATTGAATGAAATTGATTACTATACTTTAATAAATAATTTTGCATCTCAAAAAGCTCGAAAAGTAAAATTTTAATTAAAATATATTTTAAATTTTTTTTTATTACTAATAATATAAAAAACCTCATTTTTTATTTATTCCTCAAGCCTCAATAGGCGTTGGGCCGGCCCTGTCTTCGGTCTCCACTTGTAACTTACTGCTCATGCATTAGAGGGGATTTTTCATTTCCAATTTTGAAGTTTCTTTAAAGAAGAAAAATAAATAAATCTCCACAAAATGATTAAAACAGGTTTTATTTATCTTAACTTTTTCTCATTTAGTTTTTAATTATAGTCTTTTTATTTGTTTAATTGAATTGTTTTCTATTTTATTAGTTTTATTGAATTTTATTTATTTTTATTTTATATGTATTTATTATTGTGAAGCGTTGGTTTATTTTATTTTAGAACAATGTCGACTCGAAAATTTGAATAAGGAAGTTCAAAATTAAAAAAGAAGAAAATAATTGACGTTTTAATTGAATCACAAAAGGGAGCTTTAGATAAATTTATAAACACAAACAAAAGAAGTAAATTTGAAAACTTAGGTGATTGTTCATCAAATGAACAAGTTAATCATGTAGAAACTAACAATATAGACATAAACAACGAAAATGAAAATATAGATACTTTTGTCGAAGAAGTTAAAATTATAAACAACGATGAAAATGCCAATAGTTATTTATTAATAGAAGAACATTATAGTGTATACACCACTAAAAATATATATGATCTAAGTCAGTGGATAAATATTAGTACAAGTTTAAGAGATTTATTAGTCGAAAAAGGTCCAATTAAAGTTAACGATATAAATTTTCCTAAGGATGAATCCACAAGACGTTTTTCTTCCTCATTTTATATTCAAAAGTTGTCTAACGGAGAAAAACGTGAAAGAAGATGGCTAATATATTCTCAAGATTTAAATAAAGTATTTTGTTTTTGCTGTAAATTATTTAATACAATTTCTAGTACAAGCAAATTAGCAAGTGATGGCATTTGCGATTGGAAAAATTTGGGTAATACATTGAGGAGTCATGAGATGAGTAAGGAACACATTGTAAATATGGATTCATGGATTGATTTAGAAATTAGATTTTTAAAAAATAAAACAATTGACATACATGTTCAAGAACAAATAAATATAGATATAGAACTTTGGAGAAATGTATTGTTAAGAATAATTGCGGTTGTTAAAACTCTTGGAAAAAATAACTTAGCATTTCGTGGAACAAACAAAAAGATTTACCAAGAACATAATGGAAATTTTTTAAGTCTAATTGAAATGATTGCAGAATTTGATCTTATAATGCAAGAGCACATTCGTCGAATTAAAGATCATGAAATACATAATCATTACCTTGGACACAGGATACAAAATGAGTTAATAAGTTTGATAGCAAATGAAATTAAAACAAAAATTAATCAAAAAATTATTAATGCTAAATATTTTTCAATTATACTCGATTGTACTCCGGATATAAGCCGTCAAGAGCAAATGTCATTTATATTCCGATGTGTGGATATTTCTTCTACTACAATACAAATTGTCGAACACTTTGTAGAATTTTTAATAGTAAATGACACGATCGGAAAAGGTCTTTTTGATGCAATTGTGAATGAAATAAATATTATTGGAATTGATATTAGTAATTTAAGAGGGCAAGGTTATGATAATGGATCTAATATGAAGGGAAAACATCAAGGTGTGTAAAAAATATTTTTAGACATTAATACTAGATCATTTTACACTCCATGTGGTTGTCATAGTTTAAATTTAGTAATTTGTGATATGGTTAATTATTGTCCTAAAGCTACATCTTTTTTTGGAGTATTACAACGTATATATACAATATTTTCTTCTTCTACTAAAAGATGGAAAATTCTACAAGATCATATCCCCAACCTAACACTTAAATCATTGTCAGAAACACCTTGGGAAAATCGTATTGAAAGTGTAAAAACTTTGAGATTTCAAACTTCACAAGTAAGAGATGCTTTATTGAAATTATCTAAAATTACTAATGAACGTAAAATTAAAAGTGAAGCAGATTGTTTAGCGACTTATGAACTTGAAAATTTCGAGTTTTTGTTAGCCATGACTATTTGATATGAGATATTGTTTGCAGTAAACTCTGTTAGTAAAAATATGCAATCAAATGATATGTGTATTGGTGTTGCTATAGAACAATTGAAAGGTCTTGTTTCATTTTTTAAAAAATATAGGGAAAATGGATTTGAAAATGCTTTGATTTCTGCAAAATAAATTGCTATTGAAATGGATATAGAACCTAAATTTCGTGAAAAGCGTATTATTCGTAGAAAAAACAATTTGATGAGATTATAGACAACACAGTTATAAAATCTCCTGAAGAATTATTTAAGACAAATTATTTCTTATATATAATAGATCAAACAATCACTTCATTTCAAAGAAGATTTGAATAATTTAAAATATATAATGATATTTTTGGTTTTCTATTTAGTATTAAGATATTAAAATCCATTGACATTGAAAATTTAAAAGAAAATTGTTTTAACCTTGAACAATCATTGAAACATAACACTGAATCTGATATTGATGGATCTGATTTATTTATGGAACTAAAAATTTTAAGAGAAATAATACAAGTGGAAAATGATACACCAATTGATATACTTAATTATATAAAGAGACTTGATTCTTTTCCAAATGCATATATTGCTTATAGAATAATGTTAACAATTCCTATTACAGTTGCGTCTTCCGAAAGAAAATTTTCAAAATTAAAGTTAATAAAATCATATTTAAGATCTACAATGTCTCAACAAAGATTAAATGGATTAGCTTTATTATCAATCGAAAATGAAATATTGAATGAAATTGATTACTATACTTTAATAAATAATTTTGCATCTCAAAAAGCTCGAAAAGTAAAATTTTAATTAAAATATATTTTAAAATTTTTTTTATTACTAATAATATAAAAAACCTCATTTTTTATTTATTCCTCAAGCCTCAATAGGCGTTGGGCCGGCCCTGTCTTCGGTCTCCACTTGTAACTTACTGCTCATGCGTTAGAGGGGATTTTTCATTTCCAATTTTGAAGTTTCTTTAAAGAAGAAAAATAAATAAGTCTCCACAAAAGGATTAAAACAGGTTTTATTTATCTTAACTTTTTCTCATTTAGTTTTTAATTATAGTCTTTTTATTTGTTTAATTGAATTGTTTTCTATTTTATTAGTTTTATTGAATTTTATTTATTTTTATTTTATATGTATTTATTATTGTGAAGCGTTGGTTTATTTTATTTTAGAACAATGTCGACTCGAAAATTTGAATAAGGAAGTTCAAAATTAAAAAAGAAGAAAAGAATTGACGTTTTAATTGAATCACAAAAGGGAGCTTTAGATAAATTTATAAACACAAACAAAAGAAGTAAATTTGAAAACTTAGGTGATTGTTCATCAAATGAACAAGTTAATCATGTAGAAACTAACAATATAGACATAAACAACGAAAATGAAAATATAGATACTTTTGTCGAAGAAGTTAAAATTATAAACAACGATGAAAATGCCAATAGTTATTTATTAATAGAAGAACATTATAGTGTATACACCACTAAAAATATATATGATCCAAGTCAGTGGATAAATATTAGTACAAGTTTAAGAGATTTATTAGTCGAAAAAGGTCCAATTAAAGTTAACGATATAAATTTTCCTAAGGATGAATCCACAAGACGTTTTTCTTCCTCATTTTATATTCAAAAGTTGTCTAACGGAGAAAAACGTGAAAGAAGATGGCTAATATATTCTCAAGATTTAAATAAAGTATTTTGTTTTTGCTGTAAATTATTTAATACAATTTCTAGTACAAGCAAATTAGCAAGTGATGGCATTTGCGATTGGAAAAATTTGGGTAATACATTGAGGAGTCATGAGATGAGTAAGGAACACATTGTAAATATGGATTCATGGATTGATTTAGAAATTAGATTTTTAAAAAATAAAACAATTGACATACATGTTCAAGAACAAATAAATATAGATATAGAACTTTGGAGAAATGTATTGTTAAGAATAATTGCGGTTGTTAAAACTCTTGGAAAAAATAAGTTAGCATTTCGTGGAACAAACAAAAAGATTTACCAAGAACATAATGGAAATTTTTTAAGTCTAATTGAAATGATTGCAGAATTTGATCCTATAATGCAAGAGCACATTCGTCGAATTAAAGATCATGAAATACATAATCATTACCTTGGACACAGGATACAAAATGAGTTAATAAGTTTGATAGCAAATGAAATTAAAACAAAAATTAATCAAAAAATTATTAATGCTAAATATTTTTCAATTATACTCGATTGTACTCCGGATATAAGCCGTCAAGAGCAAATGTCTTTTATATTACGATGTGTGGATATTTCTTCTACTACAATACAAATTGTTGAACACTTTGTAGAATTTTTAATAGTAAATGACACGATCGGAAAAGGTCTTTTTGATGCAATTGTGAATGAAATAAATATTATTGGAATTGATATTAGTAATTTAAGAGGGCAAGGTTATGATAATGGATCTAATATGAAGGGAAAACATCAAGGTGTGTAAAAAATATTTTTAGACATTAATCCTAGATCATTTTACACTCCATGTGGTTGTCATAGTTTAAATTTAGTAATTTGTGATATGGTTAATTATTGTCCTAAAGCTACATCTTTTTTTGGAGTATTACAACGTATATATACAATATTTTCTTCTTCTACTAAAAGATGGAAAATTCTACAAGATCATATCCCCAACCTAACACTTAAATCATTGTCAGAAACACTTTGGGAAAATCGTATTGAAAGTGTAAAAACTTTGAGATTTCAAACTTCACAAGTAAGAGATGCTTTATTGAAATTATCTAAAATTACTAATGAACCTAAAATTAAAAGTGAAGCAGATTGTTTAGCGACTTATGAACTTGAAAATTTCGAGTTTTTGTTAGCCATGACTATTTGATATGAGATATTGTTTGCAGTAAACTCTGTTAGTAAAAATATGCAATCAAATGATATGTGTATTGGTGTTGCTATAGAACAATTGAAAGGTCTTGTTTCATTTTTTAAAAAATATAGGGAAAATGGATTTGAAAATGCTTTGATTTCTGCAAAATAAATTGCTATTGAAATGGATATAGAACCTAAATTTCGTGAAAAGCGTATTATTCGTAGAAAAAACAATTTGATGAGATTATAGACAACACAGTTATAAAATCTCCTGAAGAATTATTTAAGACAAATTATTTCTTATATATTATAGATCAAACAATCACTTCATTTCAAAGAAGATTTGAATAATTTAAAATATATAATGATATTTTTGGTTTTCTGTTTAGTATTGAGATATTAAAATCCATTGACATTGAAAATTTAAAAGAAAATTGTTTTAACCTTGAACAATCATTGAAACATAACACTGAATCTGATATTGATGGATCTGATTTATTTATGGAACTAAAAATTTTAAGAGAAATAATACAAGTGGAAAATGATACACCAATTGATATACTTAAATATAAAGAGACTTGATTCTTTTCCAAATGCATATATTGCTTATAGAATAATGTTAACAATTCCTATTACAGTTGCGTCTTCCGAAAGAAAATTTTCAAAATTAAAGTTAATAAAATCATATTTAAGATCTACAATGTCTCAACAAAGATTAAATGGATTAGCTTTATTATCAATCGAAAATGAAATATTGAATGAAATTGATTACTATACTTTAATAAATAATTTTGCATCTCAAAAAGCTCGAAAAGTAAAATTTTAATTAAAATATATTTTAAAATTTTTTTTATTACTAATAATATAAAAAACCTCATTTTTTATTTATTCCTCAAGCCTCAATAGGCGTTGGGCCGGCCCTGTCTTCGGTCTCCACTTGTAACTTACTGCTCATGCGTTAGAGGGGATTTTTCATTTCCAATTTTGAAGTTTCTTTAAAGAAGAAAAATAAATAAATCTCCACAAAAGGATTAAAACAGGTTTTATTTATCTTAACTTTTTCTCATTTAGTTTTCTAATTATAGTCTTTTTATTTGTTTAATTGAATTGTTTTCTATTTTATTAGTTTTATTGAATTTTATTTATTTTTATTTTATATGTATTTATTATTGTGAAGCGTTGGTTTATTTTATTTTAGAACAATGTCGACTCGAAAATTTGAATAAGGAAGTTCAAAATTAAAAAAGAAGAAAAGAATTGACGTTTTAATTGAATCACAAAAGGGAGCTTTAGATAAATTTATAAACACAAACAAAAGAAGTAAATTTGAAAACTTAGGTGATTGTTCATCAAATGAACAAGTTAATCATGTAGAAACTAACAATATAGACATAAACAACGAAAATGAAAATATAGATACTTTTGTCGAAGAAGTTAAAATTATAAACAACGATGAAAATGCCAATAGTTATTTATTAATAGAAGAACATTATAGTGTATACACCACTAAAAATATATATGATCCAAGTCAGTGGATAAATATTAGTACAAGTTTAAGAGATTTATTAGTCGAAAAAGGTCCAATTAAAGTTAACGATATAAATTTTCCTAAGGATGAATCCACAAGACGTTTTTCTTCCTCATTTTATATTCAAAAGTTGTCTAACGGAGAAAAACGTGAAAGAAGATGGCTAATATATTCTCAAGATTTAAATAAAGTATTTTGTTTTTGCTGTAAATTATTTAATACAATTTCTAGTACAAGCAAATTAGCAAGTGATGGCATTTGCGATTGGAAAAATTTGGGTAATACATTGAGGAGTCATGAGATGAGTAAGGAACACATTGTAAATATGGATTCATGGATTGATTTAGAAATTAGATTTTTAAAAAATAAAACAATTGACATACATGTTCAAGAACAAATAAATATAGATATAGAACTTTGGAGAAATGTATTGTTAAGAATAATTGCGGTTGTTAAAACTCTTGGAAAAAATAACTTAGCATTTCGTGGAACAAACAAAAAGATTTACCAAGAACATAATGGAAATTTTTTAAGTCTAATTGAAATGATTGCAGAATTTGATCCTATAATGCAAGAGCACATTCGTCGAATTAAAGATCATGAAATACATAATCATTACCTTGGACACAGGATACAAAATGAGTTAATAAGTTTGATAGCAAATGAAATTAAAACAAAAATTAATCAAAAAATTATTAATGCTAAATATTTTTCAATTATACTCGATTGTACTCCGGATATAAGCCGTCAAGAGCAAATGTCTTTTATATTACGATGTGTGGATATTTCTTCTACTACAATACAAATTGTTGAACACTTTGTAGAATTTTTAATAGTAAATGACACGATCGGAAAAGGTCTTTTTGATGCAATTGTGAATGAAATAAATATTATTGGAATTGATATTAGTAATTTAAGAGGGCAAGGTTATGATAATGGATCTAATATGAAGGGAAAACATCAAGGTGTGTAAAAAATATTTTTAGACATTAATCCTAGATCATTTTACACTCCATGTGGTTGTCATAGTTTAAATTTAGTAATTTGTGATATGGTTAATTATTGTCCTAAAGCTACATCTTTTTTTGGAGTATTACAACGTATATATACAATATTTTCTTCTTCTACTAAAAGATGGAAAATTCTACAAGATCATATCCCCAACCTAACACTTAAATCATTGTCAGAAACACCTTGGGAAAATCGTATTGAAAGTGTAAAAACATTGAGATTTCAAACTTCACAAGTAAGAGATGCTTTATTGAAATTATCTAAAATTACTAATGAACCTAAAATTAAAAGTGAAGCAGATTGTTTAGCGACTTATGAACTTGAAAATTTCGGGTTTTTGTTAGCCATGACTATTTGATATGAGATATTGTTTGCAGTAAACTCTGTTAGTAAAAATATGCAATCAAATGATATGTGTATTGGTGTTGCTATAGAACAATTGAAAGGTCTTGTTTCATTTTTAAAAAAATATAGGGAAAATGGATTTGAAAATGCTTTGATTTCTGCAAAATAAATTGCTATTGAAATGGATATAGAACCTAAATTTCGTGAAAAGCGTATTATTCGTAGAAAAAACAATTTGATGAGATTATAGACAACACAGTTATAAAATCCCCTGAAGAATTATTTAAGACAAATTATTTCTTATATATAATAGATCAAACAATCACTTCATTTCAAAGAAGATTTGAATAATTTAAAATATATAATGATATTTTTGGTTTTCTGTTTAGTATTGAGATATTAAAATCCATTGACATTGAAAATTTAAAAGAAAATTGTTTTAACCTTGAACAATCATTGAAACATAACACTGAATCTGATATTGATGGATCTGATTTATTTATGGAACTAAAAATTTTAAGAGAAATAATACAAGTGGAAAATGATACACCAATTGATATACTTAATTATATAAAGAGACTTGATTCTTTTCCAAATGCATATATTGCTTATAGAATAATGTTAACAATTCCTATTACAGTTGCGTCTTCCGAAAGAAAATTTTCAAAATTAAAGTTAATAAAATCATATTTAAGATCTACAATGTCTCAACAAAGATTAAATGGATTAGCTTTATTATCAATCGAAAATGAAATATTGAATGAAATTGATTACTATACTTTAATAAATAATTTTGCATCTCAAAAAGCTCGAAAAGTAAAATTTTAATTAAAATATATTTTAAAATTTTTTTTATTACTAATAATATAAAAAACCTCATTTTTTATTTATTCCTCAAGCCTCAATAGGCGTTGGGCCGGCCCTGTCTTCGGTCTCCACTTGTAACTTACTGCTCATGCGTTAGAGGGGATTTTTCATTTCCAATTTTGAAGTTTCTTTAAAGAAGAAAAATAAATAAATCTCCACAAAAGGATTAAAACAGGTTTTATTTATCTTAACTTTTTCTCATTTAGTTTTCTAATTATAGTCTTTTTATTTGTTTAATTGAATTGTTTTCTATTTTATTAGTTTTATTGAATTTTATTTATTTTTATTTTATATGTATTTATTATTGTGAAGCGTTGGTTTATTTTATTTTAGAACAATGTCGACTCGAAAATTTGAATAAGGAAGTTCAAAATTAAAAAAGAAGAAAAGAATTGACGTTTTAATTGAATCACAAAAGGGAGCTTTAGATAAATTTATAAACACAAACAAAAGAAGTAAATTTGAAAACTTAGGTGATTGTTCATCAAATGAACAAATTAATCATGTAGAAACTAACAATATAGACATAAACAACGAAAATGAAAATATAGATACTTTTGTCGAAGAAGTTAAAATTATAAACAACGATGAAAATGCCAATAGTTATTTATTAATAGAAGAACATTATAGTGTATACACCACTAAAAATATATATGATCCAAGTCAGTGGATAAATATTAGTACAAGTTTAAGAGATTTATTAGTCGAAAAAGGTCCAATTAAAGTTAACGATATAAATTTTCCTAAGGATGAATCCACAAGACGTTTTTCTTCCTCATTTTATATTCAAAAGTTGTCTAACGGAGAAAAACGTGAAAGAAGATGGCTAATATATTCTCAATATTTAAATAAAGTATTTTGTTTTTGCTGTAAATTATTTAATACAATTTCTAGTACAAGCAAATTAGCAAGTGATGGCATTTGCGATTGGAAAAATTTGGGTAATACATTGAGGAGTCATGAGATGAGTAAGGAACACATTGTAAATATGGATTCATGGATTGATTTAGAAATTAGATTTTTAAAAAATAAAACAATTGACATACATGTTCAAGAACAAATAAATATAGATATAGAACTTTGGAGAAATGTATTGTTAAGAATAATTGCGGTTGTTAAAACTCTTGGAAAAAATAACTTAGCATTTCGTGGAACAAACAAAAAGATTTACCAAGAACATAATGGAAATTTTTTAAGTCTAATTGAAATGATTGCAGAATTTGATCCTATAATGCAAGAGCACATTCGTCGAATTAAAGATCATGAAATACATAATCATTACCTTGGACACAGGATACAAAATGAGTTAATAAGTTTGATAGCAAATGAAATTAAAACAAAAATTAATCAAAAAATTATTAATGCTAAATATTTTTCAATTATACTCGATTGTACTCCGGATATAAGCCGTCAAGAGCAAATGTCTTTTATATTACGATGTGTGGATATTTCTTCTACTACAATACAAATTGTTGAACACTTTGTAGAATTTTTAATAGTAAATGACACGATCGGAAAAGGTCTTTTTGATGCAATTGTGAATGAAATAAATATTATTGGAATTGATATTAGTAATTTAAGAGGGCAAGGTTATGATAATGGATCTAATATGAAGGGAAAACATCAAGGTGTGTAAAAAATATTTTTAGACATTAATCCTAGATCATTTTACACTCCATGTGGTTGTCATAGTTTAAATTTAGTAATTTGTGATATGGTTAATTATTGTCCTAAAGCTACATCTTTTTTTGGAGTATTACAACGTATATATACAATATTTTCTTCTTCTACTAAAAGATGGAAAATTCTACAAGATCATATCCCCAACCTAACACTTAAATCATTGTCAGAAACACCTTGGGAAAATCGTATTGAAAGTGTAAAAACTTTGAGATTTCAAACTTCACAAGTAAGAGATGCTTTATTGAAATTATCTAAAATTACTAATGAACCTAAAATTAAAAGTGAAGCAGATTGTTTAGCGACTTATGAACTTGAAAATTTCGAGTTTTTGTTAGCCATGACTATTTGATATGAGATATTGTTTGCAGTAAACTCTGTTAGTAAAAATATGCAATCAAATGATATGTGTATTGGTGTTGCTATAGAACAATTGAAAGGTCTTGTTTCATTTTTTAAAAAATATAGGGAAAATGGATTTGAAAATGCTTTGATTTCTGCAAAATAAATTGCTATTGAAATGGATATAGAACCTAAATTTCGTGAAAAACGTATTATTCGTAGAAAAAACAATTTGATGAGATTATAGACAACACAGTTATAAAATCTCCTGAAGAATTATTTAAGACAAATTATTTCTTATATATAATAGATCAAACAATCACTTCATTTCAAAGAAGATTTGAATAATTTAAAATATATAATGATATTTTTGGTTTTCTGTTTAGTATTGAGATATTAAAATCCATTGACATTGAAAATTTAAAAGAAAATTGTTTTAACCTTGAACAATCATTGAAACATAACACTGAATCTGATATTGATGGATCTGATTTATTTATGGAACTAAAAATTTTAAGAGAAATAATACAAGTGGAAAATGATACACCAATTGATATACTTAATTATATAAAGAGACTTGATTCTTTTCCAAATGCATATATTGCTTATAGAATAATGTTAACAATTCCTATTACAGTTGCGTCTTCCGAAAGAAAATTTTCAAAATTAAAGTTAATAAAATCATATTTAAGATCTACAATGTCTCAACAAAGATTAAATGGATTAGCTTTATTATCAATCGAAAATGAAATATTGAATGAAATTGATTACTATACTTTAATAAATAATTTTGCATCTCAAAAAGCTCGAAAAGTAAAATTTTAATTAAAATATATTTTAAAATTTTTTTTATTACTAATAATATAAAAAACCTCATTTTTTATTTATTCCTCAAGCCTCAATAGGCGTTGGGCCAGCCCTGTCTTCGGTCTCCACTTGTAACTTACTGCTCATGCGTTAGAGGGGATTTTTCATTTCCAATTTTGAAGTTTCTTTAAAGAAGAAAAATAAATAAATCTCCACAAAAGGATTAAAACAGGTTTTATTTATCTTAACTTTTTCTCATTTAGTTTTCTAATTATAGTCTTTTTATTTGTTTAATTGAATTGTTTTCTATTTTATTAGTTTTATTGAATTTTATTTATTTTTATTTTATATGTATTTATTATTGTGAAGCGTTGGTTTATTTTATTTTAGAACAATGTCGACTCGAAAATTTGAATAAGGAAGTTCAAAATTAAAAAAGAAGAAAAGAATTGACGTTTTAATTGAATCACAAAAGGGAGCTTTAGATAAATTTATAAACACAAACAAAAGAAGTAAATTTGAAAACTTAGGTGATTGTTCATCAAATGAACAAATTAATCATGTAGAAACTAACAATATAGACATAAACAACGAAAATGAAAATATAGATACTTTTGTCGAAGAAGTTAAAATTATAAACAACGATGAAAATGCCAATAGTTATTTATTAATAGAAGAACATTATAGTGTATACACCACTAAAAATATATATGATCCAAGTCAGTGGTTAAATATTAGTACAAGTTTAAGAGATTTATTAGTCGAAAAAGGTCCAATTAAAGTTAACGATATAAATTTTCCTTAGGATGAATCCACAAGACGTTTTTCTTCCTCATTTTATATTCAAAAGTTGTCTAACGGAGAAAAACGTGAAAGAAGATGGCTAATATATTCTTAAAATTTAAATAAAGTATTTTGTTTTTGCTGTAAATTATTTAATACAATTTCTAGTACAAGCAAATTAGCAAGTGATGGCATTTGCGATTGGAAAAATTTGGGTAATACATTGAGGAGTCATGAGATGAGTAAGGAACACATTGTAAATATGGATTCATGGATTGATTTAGAAATTAGATTTTTAAAAAATAAAACAATTGACATACATGTTCAAGAACAAATAAATATAGATATAGAACTTTGGAGAAATGTATTGTTAAGAATAATTGCGGTTGTTAAAACTCTTGGAAAAAATAAGTTAGCATTTCGTGGAACAAACAAAAAGATTTACCAAGAACATAATGGAAAATTTTTAAGTCTAATTGAAATGATTGCAGAATTTGATCCTATAATGCAAGAGCACATTCGTCGAATTAAAGATCATGAAATACATAATCATTACCTTGGACACAGGATACAAAATGAGTTAATAAGTTTGATAGCAAATGAAATTAAAACAAAAATTAATCAAAAAATTATTAATGCTAAATATTTTACAATTATACTCGATTGTACTCTGGATATAAGCCGTCAAGAGCAAATGTCTTTTATATTACGATGTGTGGATATTTCTTCTACTACAATACAAATTGTTGAACACTTTGTAGAATTTTTAATAGTAAATGACACGATCGGAAAAGGTCTTTTTGATGCAATTGTGAATGAAATAAATATTATTGGAATTGATATTAGTAATTTAAGAGGGCAAGGTTATGATAATGGATCTAATTTGAAGGGAAAACATCAAGGTGTGTAAAAAATATTTTTAGACATTAATCCTAGATCATTTTACACTCCATGTGGTTGTCATAGTTTAAATTTAGTAATTTGTGATATGGTTAATTATTGTCCTAAAGCTACATCTTTATTTGGAGTATTACAACGTATATATACAATATTTTCTTCTTCTACTAAAAGATGGAAAATTCTACAAGATCATATCCCCAACCTAACACTTAAATCATTGTCAGAAACACCTTGGGAAAATCGTATTGAAAGTGTAAAAACTTTGAGATTTCAAACTTCACAAGTAAGAGATGCTTTATTGAAATTATCTAAAATTACTAATGAACCTAAAATTAAAAGTGAAGCAGATTGTTTAGCGACTTATGAACTTGAAAATTTCGAGTTTTTGTTAGCCATGACTATTTGATATGAGATATTGTTTGCAGTAAACTCTGTTAGTAAAAATATGCAATCAAATGATATGTGTATTGGTGTTGCTATATAACAATTGAAAGGTCTTGTTTCATTTTTTAAAAAATATAGGGAAAATGGATTTGAAAATGCTTTGATTTCTGCAAAATAAATTGCTATTGAAATGGATATAGAACCTAAATTTCGTGAAAAGCGTATTATTCGTAGAAAAAACAATTTGATGAGATTATAGACAACACAGTTATAAAATCTCCTGAAGAATTATTTAAGACAAATTATTTCTTATATATAATAGATCAAACAATCACTTCATTTCAAAGTAGATTTGAATAATTTAAAATATATAATGATATTTTTGGTTTTCTGTTTAGTATTAAGATATTAAAATCCATTGACATTGAAAATTTAAAAGAAAATTGTTTTAACCTTGAACAATCATTGAAACATAACACTGAATCTGATATTGATGGATCTGATTTATTTATGGAACTAAAATTTTTAAGAGAAATAATACAAGTGGGAAATGATACACCAATTGATATACTTAATTATATAAAGAGACTTGATTCTTTTCCAAATGCATATATTGCTTATAGAATAATGTTAAAAATTCCTATTACAGTTGCGTCTTTCGAAAGAAAATTTTCAAAATTAAAGTTAATAAAATCATATTTAAGATCTACAATGTCTCAACAAAGATTAAATGGATTAGCTTTATTATCAATCGAAAATGAAATATTGAATGAAATTGATTAAAATACTTTAATAAATAATTTTGCATCTCAAAAAGCTCGAAAAGTAAAATTTTAATTAAAATATATTTTAAAATATTTTTTATTACTAATAATATAAAAAACCTCATTTTTTATTTATTCCTCAAGCCTCAATAGATGTTGGGCCGACCCTGTCTTGGGTCTCCACTTGTAACTTACTGCTCATGCGTTAGAGGGGATTTTTCAATTCCAATTTTGAAGTTTCTTTAAAGAAGAAAAATAAATAAATCTCCACAAAAGGATTAAAACAGGTTTTATTTATCTTAACTTTTTCTCATTTAGTTTTTAATTATAGTCTTTTTATTTGTTTAATTGAATTGTTTTCTATTTTATTAGTTTTATTGAATTTTATTTATTTTTATTTTATATGTATTTATTATTGTGAAGCGTTGGTTTATTTTATTTTAGAACAATGTCGACTCGAAAATTTGAATAAGGAAGTTCAAAATTAAAAAAGAAGAAAAGAATTGACGTTTTAATTGAATCACAAAAGGGAGCTTTAGATAAATTTATAAACACAAACAAAAGAAGTAAATTTGAAAACTTAGGTGATTGTTCATCAAATGAACAAGTTAATCATATAGAAACTAACAATATAGACATAAACAACGAAAATGAAAATATAGATACTTTTGTCGAAGAAGTTAAAATTATAAAAAACGATGAAAATGCCAATAGTTATTTATTAATAGAAGAACATTATAGTGTATACACCACTAAAAATATATATGATCCAAGTCAGTGGATAAATATTAGTACAAGTTGAAGAGATTTATTAGTCGAAAAAGGTCCAATTAAAGTTAACGATATAAATTTTCCTAAGGATGAATCCACAAGACGTTTTTCTTCCTCATTTTATATTCAAAAGTTGTCTAACGGAGAAAAACGTGAAAGAAGATGGCTAATATATTCTCAAGATTTAAATAAAGTATTTTGTTTTTGCTGTAAATTATTTAATACAATTTCTAGTACAAGCAAATTAGCAAGTGATGGCATTTGCGATTGGAAAAATTTGGGTAATACATTGAGGAGTCATGAGATGAGTAAGGAACACATTGTAAATATGGATTCATGGATTGATTTAGAAATTAGATTTTTAAAAAATAAAACAATTGACATACATGTTCAAGAATAAATAAATATAGATATAGAACTTTGGAGAAATGTATTGTTAAGAATAATTGCGGTTGTTAAAACTCTTGGAAAAAATAACTTAGCATTTCGTGGAACAAACAAAAAGATTTACCAAGAACATAATGGAAATTTTTTAAGTCTAATTGAAATGATTGCAGAATTTGATCCTATAATGCAAGAGCACATTCGTCGAATTAAAGATCATGAAATACATAATCATTACCTTGGACACAGGATACAAAATGAGTTAATAAGTTTGATAGCAAATGAAATTAAAACAAAAATTAATCAAAGAATTATTAATGCTAAATATTTTTCAATTATACTCGATTGTACTCCGGATATAAGCCGTCAAGAGCAAATGTCTTTTATATTACGATGTGTGGATATTTCTTCTACTACAATACAAATTGTTGAACACTTTGTAGAATTTTTAATAGTAAATGACACGATCGGAAAAGGTCTTTTTGATGCAATTGTGAATGAAATAAATATTATTGGAATTGATATTAGTAATTTAAGAGGGCAAGGTTATGATAATGGATCTAATATGAAGGGAAAACATCAAGGTGTGTAAAAAATATTTTTAGACATTAATCCTAGATCATTTTACACTCCATGTGGTTGTCATAGTTTAAATTTAGTAATTTGTGATATGGTTAATTATTGTCCTAAAGCTACATCTTTTTTTGGAGTATTACAACGTATATATACAATATTTTTTTCTTCTACTAAAAGATGGAAAATTCTACAAGATCATATCCCCAACCTAACACTTAAATCATTGTCAGAAACACCTTGGGAAAATCGTATTGAAAGTGTAAAAACTTTGAGATTTCAAACTTCACAAGTAAGAGATGCTTTATTGAAATTATCTAAAATTACTAATGAATCTAAAATTAAAAGTGAAGCAGATTGTTTAGCGACTTATGAACTTGAAAATTTCGAGTTTTTGTTAGCCATGACTATTTGATATGAGATATTGTTTGCAGTAAACTCTGTTAGTAAAAATATGCAATCAAATGATATGTGTATTGGTGTTGCTATAGAACAATTGAAAGGTCTTGTTTCATTTTTTAAAAAATATAGGTAAAATGGATTTGAAAATGCTTTGATTTCTGCAAAATAAATTGCTATTGAAATGGATATAGAACCTAAATTTCGTGAAAAGCGTATTATTCGTAGAAAAAACAATTTGATGAGATTATAGACAACACAGTTATAAAATCTCCTGAAGAATTATTTAAGACAAATTATTACTTATATATAATAGATCAAACAATCACTTCATTTCAAAGTAGATTTGAATAATTTAAAATATATAATGATATTTTTGGTTTTCTGTTTAGTATTAAGATATTAAAATCCATTGACATTGAAAATTTAAAAGAAAATTGTTTTAACCTTGAACAATCATTGAAACATAACACTGAATCTGATATTGATGGATCTGATTTATTTATGGAACTAAAATTTTTAAGAGAAATAATACAAGTGGGAAATGATACACCAATTGATATACTTAATTATATAAAGAGACTTGATTCTTTTCCAAATGCATATATTGCTTATAGAATAATGTTAAAAATTCCTATTACAGTTGCGTCTTTCGAAAGAAAATTTTCAAAATTAAAGTTAATAAAATCATATTTAAGATCTACAATGTCTCAACAAAGATTAAATGGATTAGCTTTATTATCAATCGAAAATGAAATATTGAATGAAATTGATTAAAATACTTTAATAAATAATTTTGCATCTCAAAAAGCTCGAAAAGTAAAATTTTAATTAAAATATATTTTAAAATATTTTTTATTACTAATAATATAAAAAACCTCATTTTTTATTTATTCCTCAAGCCTCAATAGATGTTGGGCCGACCCTGTCTTGGGTCTCCACTTGTAACTTACTGCTCATGCGTTAGAGGGGATTTTTCAATTCCAATTTTGAAGTTTCTTTAAAGAAGAAAAATAAATAAATCTCCACAAAAGGATTAAAACAGGTTTTATTTATCTTAACTTTTTCTCATTTAGTTTTTAATTATAGTCTTTTTATTTGTTTAATTGAATTGTTTTCTATTTTATTAGTTTTATTGAATTTTATTTATTTTTATTTTATATGTATTTATTATTGTGAAGCGTTGGTTTATTTTATTTTAGAACAATGTCGACTCGAAAATTTGAATAAGGAAGTTCAAAATTAAAAAAGAAGAAAAGAATTGACGTTTTAATTGAATCACAAAAGGGAGCTTTAGATAAATTTATAAACACAAACAAAAGAAGTAAATTTGAAAACTTAGGTGATTGTTCATCAAATGAACAAGTTAATCATATAGAAACTAACAATATAGACATAAACAACGAAAATGAAAATATAGATACTTTTGTCGAAGAAGTTAAAATTATAAAAAACGATGAAAATGCCAATAGTTATTTATTAATAGAAGAACATTATAGTGTATACACCACTAAAAATATATATGATCCAAGTCAGTGGATAAATATTAGTACAAGTTGAAGAGATTTATTAGTCGAAAAAGGTCCAATTAAAGTTAACGATATAAATTTTCCTAAGGATGAATCCACAAGACGTTTTTCTTCCTCATTTTATATTCAAAAGTTGTCTAACGGAGAAAAACGTGAAAGAAGATGGCTAATATATTCTCAAGATTTAAATAAAGTATTTTGTTTTTGCTGTAAATTATTTAATACAATTTCTAGTACAAGCAAATTAGCAAGTGATGGCATTTGCGATTGGAAAAATTTGGGTAATACATTGAGGAGTCATGAGATGAGTAAGGAACACATTGTAAATATGGATTCATGGATTGATTTAGAAATTAGATTTTTAAAAAATAAAACAATTGACATACATGTTCAAGAACAAATAAATATAGATATAGAACTTTGGAGAAATGTATTGTTAAGAATAATTGCGGTTGTTAAAACTCTTGGAAAAAATAACTTAGCATTTCGTGGAACAAACAAAAAGATTTACCAAGAACATAATGGAAATTTTTTAAGTCTAATTGAAATGATTGCAGAATTTGATCCTATAATGCAAGAGCACATTCGTCGAATTAAAGATCATGAAATACATAATCATTACCTTGGACACAGGATACAAAATGAGTTAATAAGTTTGATAGCAAATGAAATTAAAACAAAAATTAATCAAAGAATTATTAATGCTAAATATTTTTCAATTATACTCGATTGTACTCCGGATATAAGCCGTCAAGAGCAAATGTCTTTTATATTACGATGTGTGGATATTTCTTCTACTACAATACAAATTGTTGAACACTTTGTAGAATTTTTAATAGTAAATGACACGATCGGAAAAGGTCTTTTTGATGCAATTGTGAATGAAATAAATATTATTGGAATTGATATTAGTAATTTAAGAGGGCAAGGTTATGATAATGGATCTAATATGAAGGGAAAACATCAAGGTGTGTAAAAAATATTTTTAGACATTAATCCTAGATCATTTTACACTCCATGTGGTTGTCATAGTTTAAATTTAGTAATTTGTGATATGGTTAATTATTGTCCTAAAGCTACATCTTTTTTTGGAGTATTACAACGTATATATACAATATTTTTTTCTTCTACTAAAAGATGGAAAATTCTACAAGATCATATCCCCAACCTAACACTTAAATCATTGTCAGAAACACCTTGGGAAAATCGTATTGAAAGTGTAAAAACTTTGAGATTTCAAACTTCACAAGTAAGAGATGCTTTATTGAAATTATCTAAAATTACTAATGAATCTAAAATTAAAAGTGAAGCAGATTGTTTAGCGACTTATGAACTTGAAAATTTCGAGTTTTTGTTAGCCATGACTATTTGATATGAGATATTGTTTGCAGTAAACTCTGTTAGTAAAAATATGCAATCAAATGATATGTGTATTGGTGTTGCTATAGAACAATTGAAAGGTCTTGTTTCATTTTTTAAAAAATATAGGTAAAATGGATTTGAAAATGCTTTGATTTCTGCAAAATAAATTGCTATTGAAATGGATATAGAACCTAAATTTCGTGAAAAGCGTATTATTCGTAGAAAAAACAATTTGATGAGATTATAGACAACACAGTTATAAAATCTCCTGAAGAATTATTTAAGACAAATTATTACTTATATATAATAGATCAAACAATCACTTCATTTCAAAGTAGATTTGAATAATTTAAAATATATAATGATATTTTTGGTTTTCTGTTTAGTATTAAGATATTAAAATCCATTGACATTGAAAATTTAAAAGAAAATTGTTTTAACCTTGAACAATCATTGAAACATAACACTGAATCTGATATTGATGGATCTGATTTATTTATGGAACTAAAATTTTTAAGAGAAATAATACAAGTGGGAAATGATACACCAATTGATATACTTAATTATATAAAGAGACTTGATTCTTTTCCAAATGCATATATTGCTTATAGAATAATGTTAAAAATTCCTATTACAGTTGCGTCTTTCGAAAGAAAATTTTCAAAATTAAAGTTAATAAAATCATATTTAAGATCTACAATGTCTCAACAAAGATTAAATGGATTAGCTTTATTATCAATCGAAAATGAAATATTGAATGAAATTGATTAAAATACTTTAATAAATAATTTTGCATCTCAAAAAGCTCGAAAAGTAAAATTTTAATTAAAATATATTTTAAAATATTTTTTATTACTAATAATATAAAAAACCTCATTTTTTATTTATTCCTCAAGCCTCAATAGATGTTGGGCCGACCCTGTCTTGGGTCTCCACTTGTAACTTACTGCTCATGCGTTAGAGGGGATTTTTCAATTCCAATTTTGAAGTTTCTTTAAAGAAGAAAAATAAATAAATCTCCACAAAAGGATTAAAACAGGTTTTATTTATCTTAACTTTTTCTCATTTAGTTTTTAATTATAGTCTTTTTATTTGTTTAATTGAATTGTTTTCTATTTTATTAGTTTTATTGAATTTTATTTATTTTTATTTTATATGTATTTATTATTGTGAAGCGTTGGTTTATTTTATTTTAGAACAATGTCGACTCGAAAATTTGAATAAGGAAGTTCAAAATTAAAAAAGAAGAAAAGAATTGACGTTTTAATTGAATCACAAAAGGGAGCTTTAGATAAATTTATAAACACAAACAAAAGAAGTAAATTTGAAAACTTAGGTGATTGTTCATCAAATGAACAAGTTAATCATATAGAAACTAACAATATAGACATAAACAACGAAAATGAAAATATAGATACTTTTGTCGAAGAAGTTAAAATTATAAAAAACGATGAAAATGCCAATAGTTATTTATTAATAGAAGAACATTATAGTGTATACACCACTAAAAATATATATGATCCAAGTCAGTGGATAAATATTAGTACAAGTTGAAGAGATTTATTAGTCGAAAAAGGTCCAATTAAAGTTAACGATATAAATTTTCCTAAGGATGAATCCACAAGACGTTTTTCTTCCTCATTTTATATTCAAAAGTTGTCTAACGGAGAAAAACGTGAAAGAAGATGGCTAATATATTCTCAAGATTTAAATAAAGTATTTTGTTTTTGCTGTAAATTATTTAATACAATTTCTAGTACAAGCAAATTAGCAAGTGATGGCATTTGCGATTGGAAAAATTTGGGTAATACATTGAGGAGTCATGAGATGAGTAAGGAACACATTGTAAATATGGATTCATGGATTGATTTAGAAATTAGATTTTTAAAAAATAAAACAATTGACATACATGTTCAAGAACAAATAAATATAGATATAGAACTTTGGAGAAATGTATTGTTAAGAATAATTGCGGTTGTTAAAACTCTTGGAAAAAATAACTTAGCATTTCGTGGAACAAACAAAAAGATTTACCAAGAACATAATGGAAATTTTTTAAGTCTAATTGAAATGATTGCAGAATTTGATCCTATAATGCAAGAGCACATTCGTCGAATTAAAGATCATGAAATACATAATCATTACCTTGGACACAGGATACAAAATGAGTTAATAAGTTTGATAGCAAATGAAATTAAAACAAAAATTAATCAAAGAATTATTAATGCTAAATATTTTTCAATTATACTCGATTGTACTCCGGATATAAGCCGTCAAGAGCAAATGTCTTTTATATTACGATGTGTGGATATTTCTTCTACTACAATACAAATTGTTGAACACTTTGTAGAATTTTTAATAGTAAATGACACGATCGGAAAAGGTCTTTTTGATGCAATTGTGAATGAAATAAATATTATTGGAATTGATATTAGTAATTTAAGAGGGCAAGGTTATGATAATGGATCTAATATGAAGGGAAAACATCAAGGTGTGTAAAAAATATTTTTAGACATTAATCCTAGATCATTTTACACTCCATGTGGTTGTCATAGTTTAAATTTAGTAATTTGTGATATGGTTAATTATTGTCCTAAAGCTACATCTTTTTTTGGAGTATTACAACGTATATATACAATATTTTTTTCTTCTACTAAAAGATGGAAAATTCTACAAGATCATATCCCCAACCTAACACTTAAATCATTGTCAGAAACACCTTGGGAAAATCGTATTGAAAGTGTAAAAACTTTGAGATTTCAAACTTCACAAGTAAGAGATGCTTTATTGAAATTATCTAAAATTACTAATGAATCTAAAATTAAAAGTGAAGCAGATTGTTTAGCGACTTATGAACTTGAAAATTTCGAGTTTTTGTTAGCCATGACTATTTGATATGAGATATTGTTTGCAGTAAACTCTGTTAGTAAAAATATGCAATCAAATGATATGTGTATTGGTGTTGCTATAGAACAATTGAAAGGTCTTGTTTCATTTTTTAAAAAATATAGGTAAAATGGATTTGAAAATGCTTTGATTTCTGCAAAATAAATTGCTATTGAAATGGATATAGAACCTAAATTTCGTGAAAAGCGTATTATTCGTAGAAAAAACAATTTGATGAGATTATAGACAACACAGTTATAAAATCTCCTGAAGAATTATTTAAGACAAATTATTACTTATATATAATAGATCAAACAATCACTTCATTTCAAAGTAGATTTGAATAATTTAAAATATATAATGATATTTTTGGTTTTCTGTTTAGTATTAAGATATTAAAATCCATTGACATTGAAAATTTAAAAGAAAATTGTTTTAACCTTGAACAATCATTGAAACATAACACTGAATCTGATATTGATGGATCTGATTTATTTATGGAACTAAAATTTTTAAGAGAAATAATACAAGTGGAAAATGATACACCAATTGATATACTTAATTATATAAAGAGACTTGATTCTTTTCAAAATGCATATATTGCTTATAGAATAATGTTAAAAATTCCTATTACAGTTGCGTCTTTCGAAAGAAAATTTTCAAAATTAAAGTTAATAAAATCATATTTAAGATCTACAATGTCTCAACAAAGATTAAATGGATTAGCTTTATTATCAATCGAAAATGAAATATTGAATGAAATTGATTAAAATACTTTAATAAATAATTTTGCATCTCAAAAAGCTCGAAAAGTAAAATTTTAATTAAAATATATTTTAAAATTTTTTTTATTACTAATAATATAAAAAACCTCATTTTTTATTTATTCCTCAAGCCTCAATAGGCGTTGGGCCGGCCCTGTCTTGGGTCTCCACTTGTAACTTACTGCTCATGCGTTAGAGGGGATTTTTCATTTCCAATTTTGAAGTTTCTTTAAAGAAGAAAAATAAATAAATCTCCACAAAAGGATTAAAACAGGTTTTATTTATCTTAACTTTTTCTCATTTAGTTTTTAATTATAGTCTTTTTATTTGTTTAATTGAATTGTTTTCTATTTTATTAGTTTTATTGAATTTTATTTATTTTTATTTTATATGTATTTATTATTGTGAAGCGTTGGTTTATTTTATTTTAGAACAATGTCGACTCGAAAATTTGAATAAGGAAGTTCAAAATTAAAAAAGAAGAAAAGAATTGACGTTTTAATTGAATCACAAAAGGGAGCTTTAGATAAATTTATAAACACAAACAAAAGAAGTAAATTTGAAAACTTAGGTGATTGTTCATCAAATGAACAAGTTAATCATGTAGAAACTAACAATATAGACATAAACAACGAAAATGAAAATATAGATACTTTTGTCGAAGAAGTTAAAATTATAAACAACGATGAAAATGCCAATAGTTATTTATTAATAGAAGAACATTATAGTGTATACACCACTAAAAATATATATGATCCAAGTCAGTGGATAAATATTAGTACAAGTTTAAGAGATTTATTAGTCGAAAAAGGTCCAATTAAAGTTAACGATATAAATTTTCCTAAGGATGAATCCACAAGACGTTTTTCTTCCTCATTTTATATTCAAAAGTTGTCTAACGGAGAAAAACGTGAAAGAAGATGGCTAATATATTCTCAAGATTTAAATAAAGTATTTTGTTTTTGCTGTAAATTATTTAATACAATTTCTAGTACAAGCAAATTAGCAAGTGATGGCATTTGCGATTGGAAAAATTTGGGTAATACATTGAGGAGTCATGAGATGAGTAAGAAACACATTGTAAATATGGATTCATGGATTGATTTAGAAATTAGATTTTTAAAAAATAAAACAATTGACATACATGTTCAAGAACAAATAAATATAGATATAGAACTTTGGAGAAATGTATTGTTAAGAATAATTGCGGTTGTTAAAACTCTTGGAAAAAATAACTTAGCATTTCGTGGAACAAACAAAAAGATTTACCAAGAACATAATGGAAATTTTTTAAGTCTAATTGAAATGATTGCAGAATTTGATCCTATAATGCAAGAGCACATTCGTCGAATTAAAGATCATGAAATACATAATCATTACCTTGGACACAGGATACAAAATGAGTTAATAAGTTTGATAGCAAATGAAATTAAAACAAAAATTAATCAAAAAATTATTAATGCTAAATATTTTTCAATTATACTCGATTGTACTCCGGATATAAGCCGTCAAGAGCAAATGTCTTTTATATTTCGATGTGTGGATATTTCTTCTACTACAATACAAATTGTTGAACACTTTGTAGAATTTTTAATAGTAAATGACACGATCGGAAAAGGTCTTTTTGATGCAATTGTGAATGAAATAAATATTATTGGAATTGATATTAGTAATTTAAGAGGGCAAGGTTATGATAATGGATCTAATATGAAGGGAAAACATCAAGGTGTGTAAAAAATATTTTTAGACATTAATCCTAGATCATTTTACACTCCATGTGGTTGTCATAGTTTAAATTTAGTAATTTGTGATATGGTTAATTATTGTCCTAAAGCTACATCTTTTTTTGGAGTATTACAACGTATATATACAATATTTTTTTCTTCTACTAAAAGATGGAAAATTCTACAAGATCATATCCCCAACCTAACACTTAAATCATTGTCAGAAACACCTTGGGAAAATCGTATTGAAAGTGTAAAAACTTTGAGATTTCAAACTTCACAAGTAAGAGATGCTTTATTGAAATTATCTAAAATTACTAATGAATCTAAAATTAAAAGTGAAGCAGATTGTTTAGCGACTTATGAACTTGAAAATTTCGAGTTTTTGTTAGCCATGACTATTTGATATGAGATATTGTTTGCAGTAAACTCTGTTAGTAAAAATATGCAATCAAATGATATGTGTATTGGTGTTGCTATAGAACAATTGAAAGGTCTTGTTTCATTTTTTAAAAAATATAGGTAAAATGGATTTGAAAATGCTTTGATTTCTGCAAAATAAATTGCTATTGAAATGGATATAGAACCTAAATTTCGTGAAAAGCGTATTATTCGTAGAAAAAACAATTTGATGAGATTATAGACAACACAGTTATAAAATCTCCTGAAGAATTATTTAAGACAAATTATTTCTTATATATAATAGATCAAACAATCACTTCATTTCAAAGTAGATTTGAATAATTTAAAATATATAATGATATTTTTGGTTTTCTGTTTAGTATTAAGATATTAAAATCCATTGACATTGAAAATTTAAAAGAAAATTGTTTTAACCTTGAACAATCATTGAAACATAACACTGAATCTGATATTGATGGATCTGATTTATTTATGGAACTAAAATTTTTAAGAGAAATAATACAAGTGGAAAATGATACACCAATTGATATACTTAATTATATAAAGAGACTTGATTCTTTTCAAAATGCATATATTGCTTATAGAATAATGTTAAAAATTCCTATTACAGTTGCGTCTTTCGAAAGAAAATTTTCAAAATTAAAGTTAATAAAATCATATTTAAGATCTACAATGTCTCAACAAAGATTAAATGGATTAGCTTTATTATCAATCGAAAATGAAATATTGAATGAAATTGATTAAAATACTTTAATAAATAATTTTGCATCTCAAAAAGCTCGAAAAGTAAAATTTTAATTAAAATATATTTTAAAATTTTTTTTATTACTAATAATATAAAAAACCTCATTTTTTATTTATTCCTCAAGCCTCAATAGGCGTTGGGCCGGCCCTGTCTTGGGTCTCCACTTGTAACTTACTGCTCATGCGTTAGAGGGGATTTTTCATTTCCAATTTTGAAGTTTCTTTAAAGAAGAAAAATAAATAAATCTCCACAAAAGGATTAAAACAGGTTTTATTTATCTTAACTTTTTCTCATTTAGTTTTTAATTATAGTCTTTTTATTTGTTTAATTGAATTGTTTTCTATTTTATTAGTTTTATTGAATTTTATTTATTTTTATTTTATATGTATTTATTATTGTGAAGCGTTGGTTTATTTTATTTTAGAACAATGTCGACTCGAAAATTTGAATAAGGAAGTTCAAAATTAAAAAAGAAGAAAAGAATTGACGTTTTAATTGAATCACAAAAGGGAGCTTTAGATAAATTTATAAACACAAACAAAAGAAGTAAATTTGAAAACTTAGGTGATTGTTCATCAAATGAACAAGTTAATCATGTAGAAACTAACAATATAGACATAAACAACGAAAATGAAAATATAGATACTTTTGTCGAAGAAGTTAAAATTATAAACAACGATGAAAATGCCAATAGTTATTTATTAATAGAAGAACATTATAGTGTATACACCACTAAAAATATATATGATCCAAGTCAGTGGATAAATATTAGTACAAGTTTAAGAGATTTATTAGTCGAAAAAGGTCCAATTAAAGTTAACGATATAAATTTTCCTAAGGATGAATCCACAAGACGTTTTTCTTCCTCATTTTATATTCAAAAGTTGTCTAACGGAGAAAAACGTGAAAGAAGATGGCTAATATATTCTCAAGATTTAAATAAAGTATTTTGTTTTTGCTGTAAATTATTTAATACAATTTCTAGTACAAGCAAATTAGCAAGTGATGGCATTTGCGATTGGAAAAATTTGGGTAATACATTGAGGAGTCATGAGATGAGTAAGAAACACATTGTAAATATGGATTCATGGATTGATTTAGAAATTAGATTTTTAAAAAATAAAACAATTGACATACATGTTCAAGAACAAATAAATATAGATATAGAACTTTGGAGAAATGTATTGTTAAGAATAATTGCGGTTGTTAAAACTCTTGGAAAAAATAACTTAGCATTTCGTGGAACAAACAAAAAGATTTACCAAGAACATAATGGAAATTTTTTAAGTCTAATTGAAATGATTGCAGAATTTGATCCTATAATGCAAGAGCACATTCGTCGAATTAAAGATCATGAAATACATAATCATTACCTTGGACACAGGATACAAAATGAGTTAATAAGTTTGATAGCAAATGAAATTAAAACAAAAATTAATCAAAAATTTTTTAATGCTAAATATTTTTCAATTATACTCGATTGTACTCCGGATATAAGTCGTCAAGAGCAAATGTCTTTTATATTACGATGTGTGGATATTTCTTCTACTACAATACAAATTGTTGAACACTTTGTAGAATTTTTAATAGTAAATGACACGATCGGAAAAGGTCTTTTTTATGCAATTGTGAATGAAATAAATATTATTGGAATTGATATTAGTAATTTAAGAGGGCAAGGTTATGATAATGGATCTAATATGAAGGGAAAACATCAAGGTGTGTAAAAAATATTTTTAGACATTAATCCTAGATCATTTTACACTCCATGTGGTTGTCATAGTTTAAATTTAGTAATTTGTGATATGGTTAATTATTGTCCTAAAGCTACATCTTTTTTTGGAGTATTACAACGTATATATACAATATTTTCTTCTTCTACTAAAAGATAGAAAATTCTACAAGATCATATCCCCAACCTAACACTTAAATCATTGTCAGAAACACCTTGGGAAAATCGTATTGAAAGTGTAAAATCTTTGAGATTTCAAACTTCACAAGTAAGAGATGCTTTATTGAAATTATCTAAAATTACTAATGAACCTAAAATTAAAAGTGAAGCAGATTGTTTAGCGACTTATGAACTTGAAAATTTCGAGTTTTTGTTAGCCATGACTATTTGATATGAGATATTGTTTGCAGTAAACTCTGTTAGTAAAAATATGCAATCAAATGATATGTGTATTGGTGTTGCTATAGAACAATTGAAAGGTCTTGTTTCATTTCTTAAAAAATATAGGGAAAATGGATTTGAAAATGCTTTGATTTCTGCAAAATAAATTGCTATTGAAATGGATATAGAACCTAAATTTCGTGAAAAGCGTATTATTCGTAGAAAAAACAATTTGATGAGATTATAGACAACACAGTTATTAAATCTCCCGAAGAATTATTTAAGACAAATTATTTCTTATATATAATAGATCAAACAATCACTTCATTTCAAAGTAGATTTGAATAATTTAAAATATATAATGATATTTTTGGTTTTCTACTTAGTATTAAGATATTAAAATCCATTGACATTGAAAATTTAAAAGAAAATTGTCTTAACCTTGAACAATCATTGAAACATAACACTGAATCTGATATTGATGGATCTGATTTATTTATGGAACTAAAAATTTTAAGAGAAATAATACAAGTGGAAAATGATACACCAATTGATATACTTAATTATATAAAGAGACTTGATTCTTTTCCAAATGCATATATTGCTTATAGAATAATGTTAACAATTCCTATTACAGTTGCGTCTTCCGAAAGAAAATTTTCAAAATTAAAGTTAATAAAATCATATTTAAGATCTACAATGTCTCAACAAAGATTAAATGGATTAGCTTTATTATCAATCGAAAATGAAATATTGAATGAAATTGATTACTATACTTTAATAAATAATTTTGCATCTCAAAAAGCTCGAAAACTAAAATTTTAATTAAAATATATTTTAAAACTTTTTTTTATTACTAATAATATAAAAAACCTCATTTTTTATTTATTCCTCAAGCCTCAATAGGCTTTGGGCCGGCCCTGTCATCGGTCTCCACTTGTAACTTACTGCTCATGCGTTAGAGGGGATTTTTCATTTCCAATTTTGAAGTTTCTTTAAAGAAGAAAAATAAATAAATCTCCACAAAAGGATTAAAACAGGTTTTATTTATCTTAACTTTTTCTCATTTAGTTTTTAATTATAGTCTTTTTATTTGTTTAATTGAATTGTTTTCTATTTTATTAGTTTTATTGAATTTTATTTTATATGTATTTATTATTGTGAAGCGTTGGTTTATTTTATTTTAGAACAATGTCGACTCGAAAATTTGAATAAGGAAGTTCAAAATTAAAAAAGAAGAAAAGAATTGACGGTTTAATTGAATCACAAAAGGGAGCTTTAGATAAATTTATAAACACAAACAAAAGAAGTAAATTTGAAAACTTAGGTGATTGTTCATCAAATGAACAAGTTAATCATGTAGAAACTAACAATATAGACATAAACAACGAAAATGAAAATATAGATACTTTTGTCGAAGAAGTTAAAATTATAAACAACGATGAAAATGCCAATAGTTATTTATTAATAGAAGAACATTATAGTGTATACACCACTAAAAATATATATGATCCAAGTCAGTGGATAAATATTAGTACAAGTTTAAGAGATTTATTAGTCGAAAAAGGTCCAATTAAAGTTAACGATATAAATTTTCCTAAGGATGAATCCACAAGACGTTTTTCTTGCTCATTTTATATTCAAAAGTTGTCTAACGGAGAAAAACGTGAAAGAAGATGGCTAATATATTCTCAAGATTTAAATAAAGTATTTTGTTTTTGCTGTAAATTATTTAATACAATTTCTAGTACAAGCAAATTAGCAAGTGATGGCATTTGTGATTGGAAAAATTTGGGTAATACATTGAGGAGTCATGAGATGAGTAAGGAACACATTGTAAATATGGATTCATGGATTGATTTAGAAATTAGATTTTTAAAAAATAAAACAATTGACATACATGTTCAAGAACAAATAAATATAGATATAGAACTTTGGTGAAATGTATTGTTAAGAATAATTGCGGTTGTTAAAACTCTTGGAAAAAATAACTTAGCATTTCGTGGAACAAACAAAAAGATTTACCAAGAACATAATGGAAAATTTTTAAGTCTAATTGAAATGATTGCAGAATTTGATCCTATAATGCAAGAGCACATTCGTCGAATTAAAGATCATGAAATACATAATCAGTACCTTGGACACAGGATACAAAATGAGTTAATAAGTTTGATAGCAAATGAAATTAAAACAAAAATTAATCAAAAAATTTTTAATGCTAAATATTTTTCAATTATACTTGATTGTACTCCGGATATAAGCCGTCAAGAGCAAATGTCTTTTATATTACGATGTGTGGATATTTCTTCTACTACAATACAAATTGTTAAACACTTTGTAGAATTTTTAATAGTAAATGACACGACCGGAAAAGGTCTTTTTTATGCAATTGTGAATGAAATAAATATTATTGGAATTGATATTAGTAATTTAAGAGGGCAAGGTTATGATAATGGATCTAATATGAAGGGAAAACATCAAGGTGTGTAAAAAATATTTTTAGACATTAATCCTAGATTATTTTACACTCCATGTGGTTGTCAAAGTTTAAATTTAGTAATTTGTGATATGGTTAATTATTGTCCTAAAGCTACATCTTTTTTTGGAGTATTACAACGTATATATACAATATTTTCTTCTTCTACTAAAAGATGGAAAATTCTACAAGATCATATCCCAAACCTAACACTTAAATCATTGTCAGAAACATGTTGGGAAAATCGTATTGAAAGTGTAAAAACTTTGAGATTTCAAACTTCACAAGTAAGAGATGCTTTATTGAAATTATCTAAAATTACTAATGAACCTAAAATTAAAAGTGAAGCAGATTGTTTAGCGACTTATGAACTTGAAAATTTCGAGTTTTTGTTAGCCATGACTATTTGATATGAGATATTGTTTGCAGTAAACTCTGTTAGTAAAAATATGCAATCAAATGATATGTGTATTGGTGTTGCTATAGAACAATTGAAAGGTCTTGTTTCATTTCTTAAAAAATATAGGGAAAATGGATTTGAAAATGCTTTGATTTCTGCAAAATAAATTGCTATTGAAATCGATACAGAACCTAAATTTCGTGAAAAGCGTATTATTCGTAGAAAAAACAATTTGATGAGATTATAGACAACGAAGTTATAAAATCTCCTGAAGAATTATTTAAGACAAATTATTTCTTATATATAATAGATCAAACAATCACTTCATTTCAAAGTAGATTTGAATAATTTAAAATATATAATGATATTTTTGGTTTTCTATTTAGTATTAAGATATTAAAATCCATTGACATTGAAAATTTAAAAGAAAATTGTTTTAACCTTGAACAATCATTGAAACATAACACTGAATCTGATATTGATGGATCTGATTTATTTATGGAACTAAAAATTTTAAGAGAAATAATACAAGTGGAAAATAATACACCAATTGATATACTTAATTATATAGAGACTTGATTCTTTTCCAAATGCATATATTGCTTATAGAATAATGTTAACAATTCCTATTACAGTTGCGTATTCCGAAAGAAAATTTTCAAAATTAAAGTTAATAAAATCATATTTAAGATCTACAATGTCTCAACAAAGATTAAATGGATTAGCTTTATTATCAATCGAAAATGAAATATTGAATGAAATTGATTACTATACTTTAATAAATAATTTTGCATCTCAAAAAGCTCGAAAAGTAAAATTTTAATTAAAATATATTTTAAAATTTTTTTTATTACTAATAATATAAAAAACCTCATTTTTTATTTATTCCTCAAGCCTCAATAGGCGTTGGGCCGGCCCTGTCTTCGGTCTCCACTTGTAACTTACTGCTCATGCGTTAGAGGGGATTTTTCATTTCCAATTTTGAAGTTTCTTTAAAGAAGAAAAATAAATAAATCTCCACAAAAGGATTAAAACAGGTTTTATTTATCTTAACTTTTTCTCATTTAGTTTTTAATTATAGTCTTTTTATTTGTTTAATTGAATTGTTTTCTATTTTATTAGTTTTATTGAATTTTATTTTATATGTATTTATTATTGTGAAGCGTTGGTTTATTTTATTTTAGAACAATGTCGACTCGAAAATTTGAATAAGGAAGTTCAAAATTAAAAAAGAAGAAAAGAATTGACGTTTTAATTGAATCACAAAAGGGAGCTTTAGATAAATTTATAAACACAAACAAAAGAAGTAAATTTGAAAACTTAGGTGATTGTTCATCAAATGAACAAGTTAATCATGTAGAAACTAACAATATACACATAAACAACGAAAATGAAACTATAGATACTTTTGTCGATGAAGTTAAAATTATAAACAACGATGAAAATGCCAATAGTTATTTATTAATAGAAGAACATTATAGTGTATACACCACTAAAAATATATATGATCCAAGTCAGTGGATAAATATTAGTACAAGTTTAAGAGATTTATTAGTCGAAAAAGGTCCAATTAAAGTTAACGATATAAATTTTCCTTACGATGAATCCACAAGACGTTTTTCTTCCTCATTTTATATTCAAAAGTTGTCTAACGGAGAAAAACGTGAAAGAAGATGGCTAATTGTTAACATTAGCTATTATTTTCCACTTTTATCAGCTACTATATGCTTGCCACGTGCCCTAGTTAGTTATTCCAGTTATTAACCATTGTGTATATAAGAACATTGTGTAACTGCTTTATACATTGAATAACAACTTTATCTTCTCCTTTAATCCTCTTCTTCCTCATTGCATATACTTTGCTGCAAGTTTTCATGGAGTTTGTTGTTCATTCATGTACCATCAACATGGTATCAGAGCTATCATAGCTCTGGTAGCCATTGTTTCTCCTTCTTCTTCCTGCTTCCGCGTCTACATTCTTTATGCATGGTTCTTGTGCTTCTTTTTTTTTTTCAACAATGGCTTCCCAGAATTTTGTCGATTATTCAACAAATTCCACAAATCCCTTTTACCTGCATCCAAGTGAAAATCCTGCAATCGTTCTTGTTACTCCATTGCTTGACGACAAAAATTATCACACCTGGTCTCGATCTATGCACATTGCATTGATCTCCAAGAACAAGGAGAAGTTCATTGACGGAACTCTCACAAAACCGCAAGTTTCAGATTCTCTTTATGCACCGTGGATTCGCTGTAATACCATGGTCCTTTCATGGCTTCATCGCTCGATTTCTGAATCGATTGCTAAGTCAGTTCTTTGGATTGATAGTGCTGCAGGTGTTTGGCGTAATTTGCAGACTCGTTTTTCACATAGCGACATTTTTCGCATTTCCGATATTCAAGAAGATCTTTATAAGCTTCGTCAAGGTACTCTCGACGTCTCTAACTACTTCACTCAATTGAAAGTTCTTTGGGATGAACTTGACAATTATCGTCCAATTCTTGGTTGTTCTTGTACAATACCTTGTTCATGCGGTGCAATTGTTTCCATCAAGAAGTATAGAGAACAGGATTGTGTGATTCGTTTTCTCAAAGGCTTGAACGAAAAGTTCACACATTCCAAATCTCAGATTATGATGATGAATCCTCTACCGGATATTGACAAAGCTTTCTCGTTGGTCATTCAACAAGAACGTGAATTGAATAATTCAGCTGCCACTGTTCCACCAGTCACAGCTACTTCTGATGATGCTGCAGTTTTTCATACGAACTCTGCGTTTCAGCCACGAAAACCAAATACATCCAGGTGGAAGAATCAAGGCAACATTGGTGCTCGAGGGCATAGTCGCATTTGTTCTCATTGTGGTAGAACTAATCATACTGTAGACACTTGTTTTGTCAAGCATGGCTTCCCACCAGGTTTCAAAGGAGCAACTAAGCCTCAGGGATATGGTAATTCCTCACAGACCAATGCTCTTGTCAATAGTGCTACAGAAATGACGCAGCAAGTTCCAGCTACATCTCCTATGGGATTTACTCAAGAGCAATATAACAACCTCATGGAATTGCTCCAACAGTCAAAACAAAACCCTCAAGCCAATTCCATTTCCACCTCTCCCTTGGCCTTGAACTCTCTTTCAGCCAATCCAATTGGTAAGAATCCCCACCTTTGGATATTAGACACTGGTGCTACCGATCACATATCTTTTGACAAAAATAGTTTTGTTCATCTCATATCCATCATACCTGTTCATGTGAATTTGCCTGATGGATCACATCTAATTGCATCCATGTCTGGTAGTGTTATTGTTTCATCCACCTTAACATTACATCATGTTCTCTACATACCTCATTTTCATGTTAATCTGATCTCCATAGCTAGACTTGTTAATGGAAGTAACTGCTCAGTTTATTTCAATGCTAATTCTTGTACCATAATGCAGAATCATTCCAAGGAAATGATTGGTACAGCTAGATTGGAAAGAGGGTTATATGTTCTCTCCACAAATTCTCAGTCATCCATTTACAATTCTAGTTCCACAGAAAATTGTAATCTTTGGCATTTAAGGCTAGGACATATATCTGATGTAGGCCTTAAACAGGTTTCCAAGATTTTTCCTTTCATTCCATGTAAAATCAATAACAATCCTTGTGACTCTTGTCATTTTGGTAAACAAAGAAAATTACCATTTCCTCTTAGCAAAACTACTTCATCTGCAATTTTTGATATATTACATGCTGATGTTTGGGGTCCCTTTTCCACCATATCTTTCCTAGGACACAAATATTTTCTTACCCTTGTTGATGATCATAGTAGGTACACCTGGGTAATATTTCTTAAAACTAAAGATCAAGTCAAAGCTAGCATTATCCAATTTGTGGCTTACATTGAGACACAATTTCAAAAATCTTTGAAGTGTATAAGGTCTGATAATGGTACAGAATTTGTTGCTTTAGCTAATTTCCTTCTAACTAAAGGTATCTTACACCAAAAGTCTTGTGTAGAGACACCCCAACAAAATGGGGTGGTTGAAAGAAAACACCAGCATATACTCAATGTAGCTAGAAGTCTTTACTTTCATTCTCATGTTCCATTAAATATGTGGAATTTTTGTGTTCAACATGCTATCCATTTAATCAATAGACTTCCCACTCCCTTACTCAATTTAAGATGTCCCCATGAATTGTTATTCACAGAACCACCATCTATGATTCATTTGAAAGTTTTTGGTTGCCTAGGTTATGCTACTACAATCACCAATCATAGAACCAAATTTGATCCAAGATCAAGAAAGTGTACTTTTCTTGGATACAAAGATGGAACCAAAGGGTATATACTTTATGATATGCATAGCAACAACATATTTGTGTCTAGAAATGTAGTCTTTTATGAGACTAGTTTTCCTTTTAAAATAGCCAAAGCCACTCCAGCAAACCAGTACAATTTTCCTGCTACACCATATCCTTTTTTAGATGACATAGACTCTAATCCAGCTGGCCCAACTGATATGTCCAATCCCATTAGTACAGCTACACCTGCTGCACCTCCTGCCAATGTCATTTCACCTTTAATAGAGTCTGCTAACCCTGTTCATGACAGTTCTGAGTTTTTCTCTCCACCTCCTAGTCCTACTCCAAATACATATACAGAACTGCCATACCCACCTACAAACACTGATAACACCCCCTCAACACAACCTGACCTTGAAACTACCCATCATGATAATCCTACAACATCTTCTCCTACTGAACCTGATACCAACAATACTACTGATACCGTTCTGCCCTTAAGACAGTCAACTAGATCATCTCATCCTCCTAGTTATCTTGCTGATTATCATTGTTATTCTGCATATAACACATTGCATCCTGTGCATCATTTTGAACATAGCATCAAATATCCTTTATCTTCTGTGCTCACTTATGATAATTGTACCCCTTCTTATAAACATTTCTGTTGCACCATATCATCCAACATTGAACCTAAAACCTTTTCCCAAGCCAATAAACTTGACTGCTGGAGAAAAGCTATGAAGGTTGAATTACAAGCTCTTGCAGAAAATCACACTTGGGATATAGTTGATTTGCCTCATGGTAAACATCCTATTGGTTGCAGATGGGTGTATAAGATTAAATATAGGGCAGATGGCTCAATTGAAAGGCATAAAGCAAGATTAGTTGCTAAAGGGTATACACAAATGGAAGGGATAGACTACTTTGATACTTTCTCTCCTGTTGCCAAAATTACAACAGTTCGAGTATTATTGTCTATTGCAGCAATTAAAGGTTGGCACTTAGAGCAACTGGATGTGAACAATGCATTTCTGCATGGTGATTTGAATGAAGAGGTTTATATGACTCTTCCCCCTAGTATATCTTCCACTTCTACTTCTCATGTCTGTAAATTGCACAAATCCTTATATGGCCTGAAGCAAGCAAGCAGACAGTGGTATTCCAAGCTTTCTTCCTTTCTCATTTCTATAGGATACAACCAATCACAAGCAGATCACTCCCTTTACATTAAGGCCTTACCTTCTGGTTTTACTGCTTTATTGGTTTATGTTGATGACATAGTCATTGCAGGTGATTCTATGCTTGAGATTCAAAAGGTTCAACAACAGCTGGACACAAAATTTAAGATCAAGCATCTAGGACAGTTGCGATTCTTCCTTGGTTTTGAAATTGCTAGGTCCAAGACTGGCATCTTTTTCAATCAAAGAAAATACACACTAGATCTTTTGGAAGACAGTGGTTTACTTGCTTCAAAACCTTCATCTGTTCCCTTTGATCCCAACCTCAAATTATCAGCTACTGATGGACATGCATTATCTGATCCCACCTCCTATAGGAGACTCATTGGTAGACTTATTTACTTGACAAATTCAAGACCTGATATTGCTTATGCAGTTCAACATTTGAGTCAATATGTCTCATGTCCTTTGCAACCTCATTTTCAAGCTGCATTGAAGGTTCTTCGATACCTTAAATTTGTCCCTGCTAAAGGCCTGTTTTTCTCAGCTTCTAGTGATCTTAAACTATATTCCTTTGCTGATTCTGATTGGGCACGCTGCCCAGATACACGCAAATCAGTTACAGGGTATTGTGTCATCCTTGGTTCTTCATTAATTTCCTGGAAATCAAAGAAACAACGCACTGTATCTAGATCTTCAACTGAAGCTGAGTATCGTGCTTTAGCTTCTTTGACTTGTGAGTTGCAATGGTTACACTTCATTTTTCAGGATTTCCAAATCAACTTTTCTCAGCCTGCATCAGTATATTGTGATAGTAAATCAGCAATATATCTAGCTCATAATCCTACATTTCATGAGCGAAGCAAGCATATAGAACTTGATTGTCATGTGGTACGTGAACGAATTCGTTCCAAACTCATACATTTGTTGCCGGTTTCAACCAATGCACAGCTCGCAGATATGTTCACCAAGCCTTTGCATTCTCCAACTCTGCTGCATTTTTTATCCAAGTTGAGCCTGTTAAGCATCCACAGCCCAACTTGAGGGGGCCTGTTAACATTAGCTATTATTTTCCACTTTTATCAGCTACTATATGCTTGCCACGTGCCCTAGTTAGTTATTCCAGTTATTAACCATTGTGTATATAAGATCATTGTGTAACTGCTTTATACATTGAATAACAACTTTATCTTCTCCTTTAATCCTCTTCTTCCTCATTGCATATACTTTGCTGCAAGTTTTCATGGAGTTTGTTGTTCATTCATGTACCATCAACACTAATATATTCTCAAGATTTAAATAAAGTATTTTGTTTTTGCTGTAAATTATTTAATACAATTTCTAGTACAAGCAAATTAGCAAGTGATGGCATTTGCGATTGGAAAAATTTGGGTAATACATTGAGGAGTCATGAGATGAGTAAGGAACACATTGTAAATATGGATTCATGGATTGATTTAGAAATTAGATTTTTAAAAAATAAAACAATTGACATACATGTTCAAGAACAAATAAATATAGATATAGAACTTTGGAGAAATGTATTGTTAAGAATAATTGCGGTTGTTAAAACTCTTGGAAAAAATAACTTAGCATTTCGTGGAACAAACAAAAAGATTTACCAAGAACATAATGGAAATTTTTTAAGTCTAATTGAAATGATTGCAGAATTTGATCCTATAATGCAAGAGCACATTCGTCGAATTAAAGATCATGAAATACATAATCAGTACCTTGGACACAGGATACAAAATGAGTTAATAAGTTTGATAGCAAATGAAATTAAAACAAAAATTAATCAAAAAATTTTTAATGCTAAATATTTTTCAATTATACTTGATTGTACTCCGGATATAAGCCGTCAAGAGCAAATGTCTTTTATATTACGATGTGTGGATATTTCTTCTACTACAATACAAACTGTTGAACACTTTGTAGAATTTTTAATAGTAAATGACACGACCGAAAAAGGTCTTTTTTATGCAATTGTGAATGAAATAAATATTATTGGAATTGATATTAGTAATTTAAGAGGGCAAGGTTATGATAATGGATCTAATATGAAGGGAAAACATCAAGGTGTGTAAAAAATATTTTTAGACATTAATCCTAGATTATTTTACACTCCATGTGGTTGTCAAAGTTTAAATTTAGTAATTTGTGATATGGTTAATTATTGTCCTAAAGCTACATCTTTTTTTGGAGTATTACAACGTATATATACAATATTTTCTTCTTCTACTAAAAGATGGAAAATTCTACAAGATCATATCCCAAACCTAACACTTAAATCATTGTCAGAAACATGTTGGGAAAATCGTATTGAAAGTGTAAAAACTTTGAGATTTCAAACTTCACAAGTAAGAGATGCTTTATTGAAATTATCTAAAATTACCAATGAACCTAAAATTAAAAGTGAAGCAGATTGTTTAGCGACTTATGAACTTGAAAATTTCGAGTTTTTGTTAGCCATGACTATTTGATATGAGATATTGTTTGCAGTAAACTCTGTTAGTAAAAATATGCAATCAAATGATATGTGTATTGGTGTTAATATAGAACAATTGAAAGGTCTTGTTTCATTTCTTAAAAAATATAGGGAAAATGGATTTGAAAATGCTTTGATTTCTGCAAAATAAATTGCTATTGAAATCGATACAGAACCTAAATTTCGTGAAAAGCGTATTATTCGTAGAAAAAACAATTTGATGAGATTATAGACAACGAAGTTATAAAATCTCCTGAAGAATTATTTAAGACAAATTATTTCTTATATATAATAGATCAAACAATCACTTCATTTCAAAGTAGATTTGAATAATTTAAAATATATAATGATATTTTTGGTTTTCTATTTAGTATTAAGATATTAAAATCCATTGACATTGAAAATTTAAAAGAAAATTGTTTTAACCTTGAACAATCATTGAAACATAACACTGAATCTGATATTGATGGATCTGATTTATTTATGGAACTAAAAATTTTAAGAGAAATAATACAAGTGGAAAATAATACACCAATTGATATACTTAATTATATAAAGAGACTTGATTCTTTTCCAAATGCATATATTGCTTATAGAATAATGTTAACAATTCCTATTACAGTTGCGTATTCCGAAAGAAAATTTTCAAAATTAAAGTTAATAAAATCATATTTAAGATCTACAATGTCTCAACAAAGATTAAATGGATTAGCTTTATTATCAATCGAAAATGAAATATTGAATGAAATTGATTACTATACTTTAATAAATAATTTTGCATCTCAAAAAGCTCGAAAAGTAAAATTTTAATTAAAATATATTTTAAAATTTTTTTTATTACTAATAATATAAAAAACCTCATTTTTTATTTATTCCTCAAGCCTCAATAGGCGTTGGGCCGGCCCTGTCTTCGGTCTCCACTTGTAACTTACTGCTCATGCGTTAGAGGGGATTTTTCATTTCCAATTTTGAAGTTTCTTTAAAGAAGAAAAATAAATAAATCTCCACAAAAGGATTAAAACAGGTTTTATTTATCTTAACTTTTTCTCATTTAGTTTTTAATTATAGTCTTTTTATTTGTTTAATTGAATTGTTTTCTATTTTATTAGATTTATTGAATTTTATTGAATTTTATTTTATATGTATTTATTATTGTGAAGCGTTGGTTTATTTTATTTTAGAACAATGTCGACTCGAAAATTTGAATAAGGAAGTTCAAAATTAAAAAGGAAGAAAAGAATTGACGTTTTAATTGAATCACAAAAGGGAGCTTTAGATAAATTTATAAACACAAACAAAAGAAGTAAATTTGAAAACTTAGGTGATTGTTCATCAAATGAACAAGTTAATCATGTAGAAACTAACAATATAGACATAAACAACGAAAATGAAAATATAGATACTTTTGTCGATGAAGTTAAAATTATAAACAACGATGAAAATGCCAATAGTTATTTATTAATAGAAGAACATTATAGTGTATACACCACTAAAAATATATATGATCCAAGTCAGTGGATAAATATTAGTACAAGTTTAAGAGATTTATTAGTCGAAAAATGTCCAATTAAAGTTAACGATATAAATTTTCCTTAGGATGAATCCACAAGACGTTTTTCTTCCTCATTTTATATTCAAAAGTTGTCTAACGGAGAAAAACGTGAAAGAAGATGGCTAATATATTCTCAAGATTTAAATAAAGTATTTTGTTTTTGCTGTAAATTATTTAATACAATTTCTAGTACAAGCAAATTAGCAAGTGATGGCATTTGCGATTGGAAAAATTTGGGTACTACATTGAGGAGTCATGAGATGAGTAAGGAACACATTGTAAATATGGATTCATGGATTGATTTAGAAATTAGATTTTTAAAAAATAAAACAATTGACATACATGTTCAAGAACAAATAAATATAGATATAGAACTTTGGAGAAATGTATTGTTAAGAATAATTGCGGTTGTTAAAACTCTTGGAAAAAATAACTTAGCATTTCGTGGAACAAACAAAAAGATTTACCAAGAACATAATGGAAATTTTTTAAGTCTAATTGAAATGATTGCAGAATTTGATCCTATAATGCAAGAGCACATTCGTCGAATTAAAGATCATGAAATACATAATCAGTACCTTGGACACAGGATACAAAATGAGTTAATAAGTTTGATAGCAAATGAAATTAAAACAAAAATTAATCAAAAAATTTTTAATGCTAAATATTTTTCAATTATACTTGATTGTACTCCGGATATAAGCCGTCAAGAGCAAATGTCTTTTATATTACGATGTGTGGATATTTCTTCTACTACAATACAAATTGTTGAACACTTTGTAGAATTTTTAATAGTAAATGACACGACCGGAAAAGGTCTTTTTTATGCAATTGTGAATGAAATAAATATTATTGGAATTGATATTAGTAATTTAAGAGGGCAAGGTTATGATAATGGATCTAATATGAAGGGAAAACATCAAGGTGTGTAAAAAATATTTTTAGACATTAATCCTAGATTATTTTACACTCCATGTGGTTGTCAAAGTTTAAATTTAGTAATTTGTGATATGGTTAATTATTGTCCTAAAGCTACATCTTTTTTTGGAGTATTACAACGTATATATACAATATTTTCTTCTTCTACTAAAAGATGGAAAATTCTACAAGATCATATCCCAAACCTAACACTTAAATCATTGTCAGAAACATGTTGGGAAAATCGTATTGAAAGTGTAAAAACTTTGAGATTTCAAACTTCACAAGTAAGAGATGCTTTATTGAAATTATCTAAAATTACTAATGAACCTAAAATTAAAAGTGAAGCAGATTGTTTAGCGACTTATGAACTTGAAAATTTCGAGTTTTTGTTAGCCATGACTATTTGATATGAGATATTGTTTGCAGTAAACTCTGTTAGTAAAAATATGCAATCAAATGATATGTGTATTGGTGTTGCTATAGAACAATTGAAAGGTCTTGTTTCATTTCTTAAAAAATATAGGGAAAATGGATTTGAAAATGCTTTGATTTCTGCAAAATAAATTGCTATTGAAATCGATATAGAACCTAAATTTCGTGAAAAGCGTATTATTCGTAGAAAAAACAATTTGATGAGATTATAGACAACGAAGTTATAAAATCTCCTGAAGAATTATTTAAGACAAATTATTTCTTATATATAATAGATCAAACAATAACTTCATTTCAAAGTAGATTTGAATAATTTAAAATATATAATGATATTTTTGGTTTTCTATTTAGTATTAAGATATTAAAATCCATTGACATTGAAAATTTAAAAGAAAATTGTTTTAACCTTGAACAATCATTGAAACATAACACTGAATCTGATATTGATGGATCTGATTTATTTATGGAACTAAAAATTTTAAGAGAAATAATACAAGTGGAAAATAATACACCAATTGATATACTTAATTATATAAAGAGACTTGATTCTTTTCCAAATGCATATATTGCTTATAGAATAATGTTAACAATTCCTATTACAGTTGCGTATTCCGAAAGAAAATTTTCAAAATTAAAGTTAATAAAATCATATTTAAGATCTACAATGTCTCAACAAAGATTAAATGGATTAGCTTTATTATCAATCGAAAATGAAATATTGAATGAAATTGATTACTATACTTTAATAAATAATTTTGCATCTCAAAAAGCTCGAAAAGTAAAATTTTAATTAAAATATATTTTTAAATTTTTTTTATTACTAATAATATAAAAAACCTCATTTTTTATTTATTCCTCAAGCCTCAATAGGCGTTGGGCCGGCCCTGTCTTCGGTCTCCACTTGTAACTTACTGCTCATGCGTTAGAGGGGATTTTTCATTTCCAATTTTGAAGTTTCTTTAAAGAAGAAAAATAAATAAATCTCCACAAAAGGATTAAAACAGGTTTTATTTATCTTAACTTTTTCTCATTTAGTTTTTAATTATAGTCTTTTTATTTGTTTAATTGAATTGTTTTCTATTTTATTAGTTTTATTGAATTTTACTGAATTTTATTTTATATGTATTTATTATTGTGAAGCGTTGGTTTATTTTATTTTAGAACAATGTCGACTCGAAAATTTGAATAAGGAAGTTCAAAATTAAAAAGGAAGAAAAGAATTGACGTTTTAATTGAATCACAAAAGGGAGCTTTAGATAAATTTATAAACACAAACAAAAGAAGTAAATTTGAAAACTTAGGTGATTGTTCATCAAATGAACAAGTTAATCATGTAGAAACTAACAATATAGACATAAACAACGAAAATGAAAATATAGATACTTTTGTCGATGAAGTTAAAATTATAAACAACGATGAAAATGCCAATAGTTATTTATTAATAGAAGAACATTATAGTGTATACACCACTAAAAATATATATGATCCAAGTCAGTGGATAAATATTAGCACAAGTTTAAGAGATTTATTAGTCGAAAAAGGTCCAATTAAAGTTAACGATATAAATTTTCCTTAGGATGAATCCACAAGACGTTTTTCTTCCTCATTTTATATTCAAAAGTTGTCTAACGGAGAAAAACGTGAAAGAAGATGGCTAATATATTCTCAAGATTTAAATAAAGTATTTTGTTTTTGCTGTAAATTATTTAATACAATTTCTAGTACAAGCAAATTAGCAAGTGATGGCATTTGCGATTGGAAAAATTTGGGTACTACATTGAGGAGTCATGAGATGAGTAAGGAACACATTGTAAATATGGATTCATGGATTGATTTAGAAATTAGATTTTTAAAAAATAAAACAATTGACATACATGTTCAAGAACAAATAAATATAGATATAGAACTTTGGAGAAATGTATTGTTAAGAATAATTGCGGTTGTTAAAACTCTTGGAAAAAATAACTTAGCATTTCGTGGAACAAACAAAAAGATTTACCAAGAACATAATGGAAATTTTTTAAGTCTAATTGAAATGATTGCAGAATTTGATCCTATAATGCAAGAGCACATTCGTCGAATTAAAGATCATGAAATACATAATCAGTACCTTGGACACAGGATACAAAATGAGTTAATAAGTTTGATAGCAAATGAAATTAAAACAAAAATTAATCAAAAAATTTTTAATGCTAAATATTTTTCAATTATACTTGATTGTACTCCGGATATAAGCCGTCAAGAGCAAATGTCTTTTATATTACGATGTGTGGATATTTCTTCTACTACAATACAAATTGTTGAACACTTTGTAGAATTTTTAATAGTAAATGACACGACCGGAAAAGGTCTTTTTTATGCAATTGTGAATGAAATAAATATTATTGGAATTGATATTTGTAATTTAAGAGGGCAAGGTTATGATAATGGATCTAATATGAAGGGAAAACATCAAGGTGTGTAAAAAATATTTTTAGACATTAATCCTAGATTATTTTACACTCCATGTGGTTGTCAAAGTTTAAATTTAGTAATTTGTGATATGGTTAATTATTGTCCTAAAGCTACATCTTTTTTTGGAGTATTACAACGTATATATACAATATTTTCTTCTTCTACTAAAAGATGGAAAATTCTACAAGATCATATCCCAAACCTAACACTTAAATCATTGTCAGAAACATGTTGGGAAAATCGTATTGAAAGTGTAAAAACTTTGAGATTTCAAACTTCACAAGTAAGAGATGCTTTATTGAAATTATCTAAAATTACTAATGAACCTAAAATTAAAAGTGAAGCAGATTGTTTAGCGACTTATGAACTTGAAAATTTCGAGTTTTTGTTAGCCATGACTATTTGATATGAGATATTGTTTGCAGTAAACTCTGTTAGTAAAAATATGCAATCAAATGATATGTGTATTGGTGTTGCTATAGAACAATTGAAAGGTCTTGTTTCATTTCTTAAAAAATATAGGGAAAATGGATTTGAAAATGCTTTGATTTCTGCAAAATAAATTGCTATTGAAATCGATATAGAACCTAAATTTCGTGAAAAGCGTATTATTCGTAGAAAAAACAATTTGATGAGATTATAGACAACGAAGTTATAAAATCTCCTGAAGAATTATTTAAGACAAATTATTTCTTATATATAATAGATCAAACAATCACTTCATTTCAAAGTAGATTTGAATAATTTAAAATATATAATGATATTTTTGGTTTTCTATTTAGTATTAAGATATTAAAATCCATTGACATTGAAAATTTAAAAGAAAATTGTTTTAACCTTGAACAATCATTGAAACATAACACTGAATCTGATATTGATGGATCTGATTTATTTATGGAACTAAAAATTTTAAGAGAAATAATACAAGTGGAAAATAATACACCAATTGATATACTTAATTATATAAAGAGACTTGATTCTTTTCCAAATGCATATATTGCTTATAGAATAATGTTAACAATTCCTATTACAGTTGCGTATTCCGAAAGAAAATTTTCAAAATTAAAGTTAATAAAATCATATTTAAGATCTACAATGTCTCAACAAAGATTAAATGGATTAGCTTTATTATCAATCGAAAATGAAATATTGAATGAAATTGATTACTATACTTTAATAAATAATTTTGCATCTCAAAAAGCTCGAAAAGTAAAATTTTAATTAAAATATATTTTAAAATTTTTTTTATTACTAATAATATAAAAAACCTCTTTTTTTATTTATTCCTCAAGCCTCAATAGGCGTTGGGCCGGCCCTGTCTTCGGTCTCCACTTGTAACTTACTGCTCATGCGTTAGAGGGGATTTTTCATTTCCAATTTTGAAGTTTCTTTAAAGAAGAAAAATAAATAAATCTCCACAAAAGGATTAAAACAGGTTTTATTTATCTTAACTTTTTCTCATTTAGTTTTTAATTATAGTCTTTTTATTTGTTTAATTGAATTGTTTTCTATTTTATTAGTTTTATTGAATTTTATTGAATTTTATTTTATATGTATTTATTATTGTGAAGCGTTGGTTTATTTTATTTTAGAACAATGTCGACTCGAAAATTTGAATAAGGAAGTTCAAAATTAAAAAGGAAGAAAAGAATTGACGTTTTAATTGAATCACAAAAGGGAGCTTTAGATAAATTTATAAACACAAACAAAAGAAGTAAATTTGAAAACTTAGGTGATTGTTCAACAAATGAACAAGTTAATCATGTAGAAACTAACAATATAGACATAAACAACGAAAATGAAAATATAGATACTTTTGTCGAAGAAGTTAAAATTATAAACAACGATGAAAATGCCAATAGTTATTTATTAATAGAAGAACATTATAGTGTATACACCACTAAAAATATATATGATCCAAGTCAGTGGATAAATATTAGTAAAAGTTTAAGAGATTTATTAGTCGAAAAAGGTCCAATTAAAGTTAACGATATAAATTTTCCTTAGGATGAATCCACAAGACGTTTTTCTTCCTCATTTTATATTCAAAAGTTGTCTAACGGAGAAAAACGTGAAAGAAGATGGCTAATATATTCTCAAGATTTAAATAAAGTATTTTGTTTTTGCTGTAAATTATTTAATACAATTTCTAGTACAAGCAAATTAGCAAGTGATGGCATTTGCGATTGGAAAAATTTGGGTAATACATTGAGGAGTCATGAGATGAGTAAGGAACACATTGTAAATATGGATTCATGGATTGATTTAGAAATTAGATTTTTAAAAAATAAAACAATTGACATACATGTTCAAGAACAAATAAATATAGATATAGAACTTTGGAGAAATGTATTGTTAAGAATAATTGCGGTTGTTAAAACTCTTGGAAAAAATAACTTAGCATTTCGTGGAACAAACAAAAAGATTTACCAAGAACATAATGGAAATTTTTTAAGTCTAATTGAAATGATTGCAGAATTTGATCCTATAATGCAAGAGCACATTCGTCGAATTAAAGATCATGAAATACATAATCAGTACCTTGGACACAGGATACAAAATGAGTTAATAAGTTTGATAGCAAATGAAATTAAAACAAAAATTAATCAAAAAATTTTTAATGCTAAATATTTTTCAATTATACTTGATTGTACTCCGGATATAAGCCGTCAAGAGCAAATGTCTTTTATATTACGATGTGTGGATATTTCTTCTACTACAATACAAACTGTTGAACACTTTGTAGAATTTTTAATAGTAAATGACACGACCGGAAAAGGTCTTTTTTATGCAATTGTGAATGAAATAAATATTATTGGAATTGATATTAGTAATTTAAGAGGGCAAGGTTATGATAATGGATCTAATATGAAGGGAAAACATCAAGGTGTGTAAAAAATATTTTTAGACATTAATCCTAGATTATTTTACACTCCATGTGGTTGTCAAAGTTTAAATTTAGTAATTTGTGATATGGTTAATTATTGTCCTAAAGCTACATCTTTTTTTGGAGTATTACAACGTATATATACAATATTTTCTTCTTCTACTAAAAGATGGAAAATTCTACAAGATCATATCCCAAACCTAACACTTAAATCATTGTCAGAAACATGTTGGGAAATACGTATTGAAAGTGTAAAAACTTTGAGATTTCAAACTTCACAAGTAAGAGATGCTTTATTGAAATTATCTAAAATTACTAATGAACCTAAAATTAAAAGTGAAGCAGATTGTTTAGCGACTTATGAACTTGAAAATTTCGAGTTTTTGTTAGCCATGACTATTTGATATGAGATATTGTTTGCAGTAAACTCTGTTAGTAAAAATATGCAATCAAATGATATGTGTATTGGTGTTGCTATAGAACAATTGAAAGGTCTTGTTTCATTTCTTAAAAAATATAGGGAAAATGGATTTGAAAATGCTTTGATTTCTGCAAAATAAATTGCTATTGAAATGGATATAGAACCTAAATTTCGTGAAAAGCGTATTATTCGTAGAAAAAACAATTTGATGAGATTATAGACAACGAAGTTATAAAATCTCCTGAAGAATTATTTAAGACAAATTATTTCTTATATATAATAGATCAAACAATCACTTCATTTCAAAGTAGATTTGAATAATTTAAAATATATAATGATATTTTTGGTTTTCTATTTAGTATTAAGATATTAAAATCCATTGACATTGAAAATTTAAAAGAAAATTGTTTTAACCTTGAACAATCATTGAAACATAACACTGAATCTGATATTGATGGATCTGATTTATTTATGGAACTAAAAATTTTAAGAGAAATAATACAAGTGGAAAATGATACACCAATTGATATACTTAATTATATAAAGAGACTTGATTCTTTTCCAAATGCATATATTGCTTATAGAATAATGTTAACAATTCCTATTACAGTTGCGTCTTCCGAAAGAAAATTTTCAAAATTAAAGTTAATAAAATCATATTTAAGATCTACAATGTCTCAACAAAGATTAAATGGATTAGCTTTATTATCAATCGAAAATGAAATATTGAATGAAATTGATTACTATACTTTAATAAATAATTTTGCATCTCAAAAGGCTCGAAAAGTAAAATTTTAATTAAAATATATTTTAAAATTTTTTTATTACTAATAATATAAAAAACCTCATTTTTTATTTATTTCTCAAGCCTCAATAGGCGTTGGGCCGGCCCTGTCTTCGGTCTCCACTTGTAACTTACTGCTCATGCGTTAGAGGGGATTTTTCATTTCCAATTTTGAAGTTTCTTTAAAGAAGAAAAATAAATAAATCTCCACAAAAGGATTAAAACAGGTTTTATTTATCTTAACTTTTTCTCATTTAGTTTTTAATTATAGTCTTTTTATTTGTTTAATTGAATTGTTTTCTATTTTATTAGTTTTATTGAATTTTATTGAATTTTATTTTATATGTATTTATTATTGTGAAGCGTTGGTTTATTTTATTTTAGAACAATGTCGACTCGAAAATTTGAATAAGGAAGTTCAAAATTAAAAAGGAAGAAAAGAATTGACGTTTTAATTGAATCACAAAAGGGAGCTTTAGATAAATTTATAAACACAAACAAAAGAAGTAAATTTGAAAACTTAGGTGATTGTTCATCAAATGAACAAGTTAATCATGTAGAAACTAACAATATAGACATAAACAACGAAAATGAAAATATAGATACTTTTGTCGAAGAAGTTAAAATTATAAACAACGATGAAAATGCCAATAGTTATTTATTAATAGAAGAACATTATAGTGTATACACCACTAAAAATATATATGATCCAAGTCAGTGGATAAATATTAGTACAAGTTTAAGAGATTTATTAGTCGAAAAAGGTCCAATTAAAGTTAACGATATAAATTTTCCTTAGGATGAATCCACAAGACGTTTTTCTTCCTCATTTTATATTCAAAAGTTGTCTAACGGAGAAAAACGTGAAAGAAGATGGCTAATATATTCTCAAGATTTAAATAAAGTATTTTGTTTTTGCTGTAAATTATTTAATACAATTTCTAGTACAAGCAAATTAGCAAGTGATGGCATTTGCGATTGGAAAAATTTGGGTAATACATTGAGGAGTCATGAGATGAGTAAGGAACACATTGTAAATATGGATTCATGGATTGATTTAGAAATTAGATTTTTAAAAAATAAAACAATTGACATACATGTTCAAGAACAAATAAATATAGATATAGAACTTTGGAGAAATGTATTGTTAAGAATAATTGCGGTTGTTAAAACTCTTGGAAAAAATAACTTAGCATTTCGTGGAACAAACAAAAAGATTTACCAAGAACATAATGGAAATTTTTTAAGTCTAATTGAAATGATTGCAGAATTTGATCCTATAATGCAAGAGCACATTCGTCGAATTAAAGATCATGAAATACATAATCATTACCTTGGACACAGGATACAAAATGAGTTAATAAGTTTGATAGCAAATGAAATTAAAACAAAAATTAATCAAAAAATTATTAATGCTAAATATTTTTCAATTATACTCGATTGTACTCCGGATATAAGCCGTCAAGAGCAAATGTCTTTTATATTACGATGTGTGGATATTTCTTCTACTACAATACAAATTGTTGAACACTTTGTAGAATTTTTAATAGTAAATGACACGATCAGAAAAGGTCTTTTTGATGCAATTGTGAATGAAATAAATATTATTGGAATTGATATTAGTAATTTAAGAGGGCAAGGTTATGATAATGGATCTAATATGAAGGGAAAACATCAAGGTGTGTAAAAAATATTTTTAGACATTAATCCTAGATCATTTTACACTCCATGTGGTTGTCATAGTTTAAATTTAGTAATTTGTGATATGGTTAATTATTGTCCTAAAGCTACATCTTTTTTTGGAGTATTACAACGTATATATACAATATTTTTTCCTTCTACTAAAAGATGGAAAATTCTACAAGATCATATCCCCAACCTAACACTTAAATCATTGTTAGAAACGCCTTGGGAAAATCGTATTGAAAGTGTAAAAACTTTGAGATTTCAAACTTCACAAGTAAGAGATGCTTTATTGAAATTATCTAAAATTACTAATGAACCTAAAATTAAAAGTGAAGCAGATTGTTTAGCGACTTATGAACTTGAAAATTTCGAGTTTTTGTTAGCCATGACTATTTGATATGATATATTGTTTGCAGTAAACTCTGTTAGTAAAAATATGCAATCAAATGATATGTGTATTGGTGTTGCTATAGAACAATTGAAAGGTCTTGTTTCATTTTTTAAAAAATATAGGTAAAATGGATTTGAAAATGCTTTGATTTCTGCAAAATAAATTGCTATTGAAATAGATATAGAACCTAAATTTCGTGAAAAGCGTATTATTCGTAGAAAAAACAATTTGATGAGATTATAGACAACACAGTTATAAAATCTCCTGAAGAATTATTTAAGACAAATTATTTCTTATATATAATAGATCAAACAATCACTTCATTTCAAAGTAGATTTGAATAATTTAAAATATATAATGATATTTTTGGTTTTCTGTTTAGTATTAAGATATTAAAATCCATTGACATTGAAAATTTAAATGAAAATTGTTTTAACCTTGAACAATCATTGAAACATAACATTGAATCTGATATTGATGGATCTGATTTATTTATGGAACTAAATATTTTAAGAGAAATAATACAAGTGGAAAATGATACACCAATTGATATACTTAATTATATAAAGAGACTTGATTCTTTCCAAATGCATATATTGCTTATAGAATAATGTTAACAATTCCTATTACAGTTGCGTCTTCCGAAAGAAAATTTTCAAAATTAAAGTTAATAAAATCATATTTAAGATCTACAATGTCTTAACAAAGATTAAATGGATTAGCTTTATTATCAATCGAAAATGAAATATTGAATGAAATTGATTACTATACTTTAATAAATAATTTTGCATCTCAAAAGGCTCGAAAAGTAAAATTTTAATTAAAATATATTTTAAAATTTTTTTATTACTAATAATATATAAAACCTCATTTTTTATTTATTCCTCAAGCCTCAATAGGCGTTGGGCCGGCCCTGTCTTCGGTCTCCACTTGTAACTTACTGCTCATGCGTTAGAGGGGATTTTTCATTTCCAATTTTGAAGTTTCTTTAAAGAAGAAAAATAAATAAATCTCCACAAAAGGATTAAAACAGGTTTTATTTATCTTAACTTTTTCTCATTTAGTTTTTAATTATAGTCTTTTTATTTGTTTAATTGAATTGTTTTCTATTTTATTAGTTTTATTGAATTTTATTTATTTTTATTTTATATGTATTTATTATTGTGAAGCGTTGGTTTATTTTATTTTAGAACAATGTCGACTCGAAAATTTGAATAAGGAAGTTCAAAATTAAAAAAGAAGAAAAGAATTGACGTTTTAATTGAATCACAAAAGGGAGCTTTAGATAAATTTATAAACACAAACAAAAGAAGTAAATTTGAAAACTTAGGTGATTGTTCATCAAATGAACAAGTTAATCATGTAGAAACTAACAATATAGACATAAACAACGAAAATGAAAATATAGATACTTTTATCGAAGAAGTTAAAATTATAAACAACGATGAAAATGCCAATAGTTATTTATTAATAGAAGAACATTATAGTGTATACACCACTAAAAATATATATGATCCAAGTCAGTGGATAAATATTAGTACAAGTTTAAGAGATTTATTAGTCGAAAAAGGTCCAATTAAAGTTAACGATATAAATTTTCCTAAGGATGAATCCACAAGACGTTTTTCTTCCTCATTTTATATTCAAAAGTTGTCTAACGGAGAAAAACGTGAAAGAAGATGGCTAATATATTCTCAAGATTTAAATAAAGTATTTTGTTTTTGCTGTAAATTATTTAATACAATTTCTAGTACAAGCAAATTAGCAAGTGATGGCATTGGCGATTGGAAAAATTTGGGTAATACATTGAGGAGTCATGAGATGAGTAAGGAACACATTGTAAATATGGATTCATGGATTGATTTAGAAATTAGATTTTTAAAAAATAAAACAATTGACATACATGTTCAAGAACAAATAAATATAGATATAGAACTTTGGAGAAATGTATTGTTAAGAATAATTGCGGTTGTTAAAACTCTTGGAAAAAATAACTTAGCATTTCGTGGAACAAACAAAAAGATTTACCAAGAACATAATGGAAAGTTTTTAAGTCTAATTGAAATGATTGCAGAATTTGATCCTATAATGCAAGAGCACATTTGTCGAATTAAAGATCATGAAATACATAATCATTACCTTGGACACAGGATACAAAATGAGTTAATAAGTTTGATAGCAAATGAAATTAAAACAAAAATTAATCAAAAATTTTTTAATGCTAAATATTTTTCAATTATACTTGATTGTACTCCGGATATAAGCCGTCAAGAGCAAATGTCTTTTATATTACGATGTGTGGATATTTCTTCTACTACAATACAAATTGTTGAACACTTTGTAGAATTTTTAATAGTAAATGACACGACCGGAAAAGGTCTTTTTTATGCAATTGTGAATGAAATAAATATTATTGGAATTGATATTAGTAATTTAAGAGGGCAAGGTTATGATAATGGATCTAATATGAAGGGAAAACATCAAGGTGTGTAAAAAATATTTTTAGACATTAATCCTAGATTATTTTACACTCCATGTGGTTGTCATAGTTTAAATTTAGTAATTTGTGATATGGTTAATTATTGTCCTAAAGCTACATCTTTTTTTGGAGTATTACAACGTATATATACAATATTTTCTTCTTCTACTAAAAGATGGAAAATTCTACAAGATCATATCCCCAACCTAACACTTAAATCATTGTCAGAAACATGTTGGGAAAATCGTATTGAAAGTGTAAAAACTTTGAGATTTCAAACTTCACAAGTAAGAGATGCTTTATTGAAATTATCTAAAATTACTAATGAACCTAAAATTAAAAGTGAAGCAGATTGTTTAGCGACTTATGAACTTGAAAATTTCGAGTTTTTGTTAGCCATGACTATTTGATATGAGATATTGTTTGCAGTAAACTCTGTTAGTAAAAATATGCAATCAAATGATATGTGTATTGGTGTTGCTATAGAACAATTGAAAGGTCTTGTTTCATTTCTTAAAAAATATAGGGAAAATGGATTTGAAAATGCTTTGATTTCTGCAAAATAAATTGCTATTGAAATGGATATAGAACCTAAATTTCGTGAAAAGCGTATTATTCGTAGAAAAAACAATTTGATGAGATTATAGACAACGAAGTTATAAAATCTCCTGAAGAATTATTTAAGACAAATTATTTCTTATATATAATAGATCAAACAATCACTTCATTTCAAAGTAGATTTGAATAATTTAAAATATATAATGATATTTTTGGTTTTCTATTTAGTATTAAGATATTAAAATCCATTGAAAATTTAAAAGAAAATTGTTTTAACCTTGAACAATCATTGAAACATAACACTGAATCTGATATTGATGGATCTGATTTATTTATGGAGCTAAAAATTTTAAGAGAAATAATACAAGTGGAAAATGATACACCAATTGATATACTTAATTATATAAAGAGACTTGATTCTTTTCCAAATGCATATATTGCTTATAGAATAATGTTAACAATTCCTATTACAGTTGCGTCTTCCGAAAGAAAATTTTCAAAATTAAAGTTAATAAAATCATATTTAAGATCTACAATGTCTCAACAAAGATTAAATGGATTAGCTTTATTATCAATCGAAAATGAAATATTGAATGAAATTGATTACTATACTTTAATAAATAATTTTGCATCTCAAAAAGCTCGAAAAGTAAAATTTTAATTAAAATATATTTTTTTTAAAAAATTTATTACTAATAATATAAAAAACCTCATTTTTTATTTATTCCTCAAGCCTCAATAGGCGTTGGGCCGGCCCTGTCTTCGGTCTCCACTTGTAACTTACTGCTCATGCGTTAGAGGGGATTTTTCATTTCCAATTTTGAAGTTTCTTTAAAGAAGAAAAAGAAACAAATCTCCATAAAAGGATTAAAACAGGTTTTATTTATCTTAACTTTTTCTCATTTAGTTTTTAATTATAGTCTTTTTATTTGTTTAATTGAATTGTTTTCTATTTTATTAGTTTTAGTGAATTTTATTTATTTTTATTTTATATGTATTTATTATTGTGAAAGGTTGGTTTATTTTATTTTAGAACAATGTCGACTCGAAAATCTGAATAAGGAAGTTCAAAATTAAAAAATAAGAAAAGAATTGACGTTTTAATTGAATCACAAAAGGGAGCTTTAGATAAATTTATTAACACAAACAAAAGAAGTAAATTTGAAAACTTAGGTGATTGTTCATCAATTGAACAAGTTAATCATGTAGAAACTAACAATATAGACATAAACAACGAAAATGAAAATATAGATACTTTTGTCGAAGAAGTTAAAATTATAAACAACGATGAAAATGCCAATAGTAATTTATTAATAGAAGATCGTTATAGAGTAGACACCACTAAAAATATATATGATCCAAGTCAGTGGATAAATATTAGTACAAGTTTAAGAGATTTATTAGTCGAAAAAGGTCCAATTAAAGTTAACGATATAAATTTTCCTAAGGATGAATCCACAAGACGTTTTTCTTCCTCATTTTATATTCAAAAGTTGTCTAACGGAGAAAAACGTGAAAGAAGATGGCTAATATATTCTCAAGATTTAAATAAAGTATTTGTTTTTGTTGTAAATTATTTAATACATTTTCTAATACAAGAAAATTAGCAAGTGATGGCATTTGCGATTGGAAAAATTTGGGTAATACATTGAGGAGTCATGAGATGAGTAAGGAACACATTGTAAATATGGATTCATGGATTGATTTAGAAATTAGATTTTTAAAAAATAAAACAATTGACATACATGTTCAAGAACAAATAAATAGAGATAGAGAACAAGGATCATATAGGTACCACATGCATTGAGTCTAGTTGTGTCTCATTTGCATTTTCTAATTGGCTTTGTTATGTGATGTCTTGTATGATTATCAATGATTGTCGGTATATAAGTTGATGTGTGTGATTCTTGTTGGATATTAAGACATGGTGAAATTCTTGATGATGTATGCCTCGTATTTATATCATCTTCTCTTTTGTTGATTTAAGAATCTCACCCCTTATGTTTGAATGTTGCCTCTATATGGGTAACATGAAGGTAATTTAGAGTCGTGTAGAAGTTGCAGTAGTGAAAACTATATGATTCACTTTAGACAGGAGACTTCGTATTTATCTGGAAGTATGCATATCTGCAGTCTGAATCTTATGGTTCAGAAACTATTCCGAGTAACTAATTCTCATCTTCAAAAAGGAGCTTTGGTTGTTCATGAAATGGGGAGTTAAGTAGTGCCATTTGTGGTGTTTTGGTGCAAGAGTGCAGACTAGTTTTGGTGGATGCAGCTGGAATTTTGTTCTTCCCTTGACAAGGAAGGTGTTTATAATCATGAAGTTATTTTTGATAAATCATCAGGACTCTGTGAAGATTGCTTTACTCAGGGAGAAATGTCATCCTTGGTATTGCTGCAAGGTGTAGTTCTGAAATATTCCTTTTGAAGATTCAGACAGTGGCAGGTTTGAGGACTTTGGAGAAACATTGGAAGTTTCTCATCAATATGTGTTATTGGTAGAAATTTCTGCAAATTCTACAGGATGGAGGTTGTCTACTCAAACTTGGTAAATAAGTCAAGTTTATGAGAGCATGAAATTCTTGTTCTGTAAAGGAAAGAGGTTCTTTCAAGTGGAAGAAGAAGGAGCTGAATTTAACAGCTGGATGTGGACTAACAATGTTCAAACATCTAGTTCAACATCAGAGTCTAATTGGTGAAGTGGCACATCAATTTAAGATAGAATGATCTATAGAGATTGGATGCTATATAAAGCCTGTTATCTTGACAACTTGGTGAAGATCAACTTTATTGATTAGGATATCTTTGGAAGATTTCTGATAAACGTGAAGAAGACAAGTGTGGAAATTGGCTTTTCATATGAGGATTCATAAAGGCGGTGATCAAAGTGTGGCAATTGGTTGATCTCTATATTATATTCGAAGAATCAAGATAATCAGAGTGTGGCAGCTGGTTGTTCTTGACGATTGTCTTAGAACAAATTGCTCTTGGGCAGAAGAGTGATGAGTTGAAGACTTAAGGAGATTTTTTCTTCTTGAAGGTGGGTGAGAGTTTAACTCTCTTTTTGGATTTCTGATTCTAGCTGGTGGTACAGTGAAGTTGAACATTTTCAGTTCTTGGATTACTATCCTATAGTAAGTCCAGTTGGTGGAGCACATCTAGGATCATGGTGATAAGGTCTTCGTGTGTGGAAAATGTTCTAACTATGTGTTAGTACATTATCTATGGTATTTGTCTACATGGTTTCTATTCTTAGCCTACCTAATCATAAGGGAGAATGATGAAGTAGATGATATGCATTGGAAGAAACATGTAGAAGAGACTGAAGTAGATCAGGTATTGATTGCTTGGAAGTCTGTTTATGGACATTCTTTCTAATTTCTGAATTAGTTTGAATGAGTTTTATCTGGATTGTATGGCCAAAGGACAGTAATGATATTATTATGGGCCAATTTTAAGAACCTGTGTGCAGAAGATGTTTAGCTAGTGTAGTTTGTGGTAACTACAAACCAAGAAGGGATCAAGTGTATTTTGGTCATAGAAGTGAATGTGTTCAATTGGGAATTGAATAGAGGGTGATCTCTTGAAGACATGAAGATGCGTCTTATGTTTTCCTTTCATCAAAGTACAAAGAACATGGAGTATCCCAGATAGGGGGAGTTTGTTACAAGTCTATGCAGCTGATTTTGTGAAGTTAAGTGGGAGTAGTGCCTTAACTAGGTTCTGTGATGTTACACAACATGTTGTCACATGTGCTACTAAGTATGTTTTCCTGATTAATTTTTGTTACTTAGTGGTTGTGGTGTGCATGTCCTTATGATCCAGATAAGGAGTATCCTAGAAGTCCAAAAGGCTATATTGTATAAAGCTGCTCTCTGCAGTTTATGTTGGATTCTTGAGGTGTTATGAACTATACTGTTACACTACTAGAAGACAATATATGGTTGGATGTCAGAACATGTCTCAAGACATGTGTGTATTGTTCTCTTTTTGAGTATCTGTGGACGGTGCTGGAAGAAAAATGTAAAACACGGGGTTTTCTGGCGTGTTTGTTATTGGGCCGTTTATTTTGGGAGAACAAGTCAGCTGGTCAAGGTCAGTTTTTGTTTCACAATGAATGGTGCAGAAGTCTTTGCTCATATCATAAATATCTTGGACCAAGAACTCTTCTTTTTCAAGGATAATACGTTACTATCTATGCCTTGGCTCTCTATTTATAGAAGCGTATTTCCTCCTCCTCCAGCATGTGAGTTTTCCTATTTTCATCTTTTCTTCTAATGGGGTTCTTTAGAGTTTGATGAATAATTTGTGGGTATGGTGTTGTGAGGGCTATGTTTTCTAAGTTTTGGATAAAAAGGGGGAGAAAAAGTGTGTGCAGATGTTGTACTCAGAGCTGTTGTCACAACAGCTGCATCTGTTGTTTTTTGTGGTGGTTATCAGGATGTCAAGGTGGATGTCGTATGTTAGTCTTTGTGACTTATGTCCTGAGTTGTTGAACACAATTGTGACTTGTGTTATGAGTTACATAAGGGAATGAGAGATTGTTCTCTTATGTCACCATTGGCCTTCTTCATGGAAGATATTCAGCAGCCTATGAAGGAAACTTCTCAGAATATGAAAAGAAAGGAAGTAGTAATGGATTTGTTCGGTCAAGAGTTCATGACTTTCTACTCTTTATGTTATTGTTGCTGTTTCCATTGGATGGAGAGATATTTGCAACTTATCCACTGTAAGAATGCGTGATTGTTGTTTGTTTTTGTGAATGTTGTTGAAAATGTCAAACAACATGTCCTGACATAATGGAGAGTTTTCTTATTGCCTATTTGCTGCTGTTGTTTTTCTTGATGTATTTTTTATTTGTTTAGCCAAAATTTTCCAAAGGGGGAGATTGTAAGTTCTGTATAATTGGCATTAATTTTGTAAAACAAATACAATAGCAGTGTGTATGTACATGATCTTTGCAAAACAAAGAATATATAAAGCAAGGAGTCTTTTATGTGCGCCCAAACATGTTGTATTGAAATGTTTCAACATATGGAACAACATGTCGAAGAAGATGTCAAGACATTTCATTCGACATCATGAACTGGTGAAGATGGATTGAAGTCTATTTTGGTTTCAACAAAAACTGTTATATTGAAGATTTAAATCAATCCAATGGTGCTGATTGTAGAAGATCTTGAAGACTCAATTTAAATTGAAGACAAATATTGAAAAATATAGAGTTTCTATATTTAGAGATATTTTAGGAGTTTTTAGATTTGAAGATCTTTTTGTATTTTGTAAGCATATTTTTCTGCATATTTGAAGCAACTATTGCATTGATTGTTTAGGCCTAAATCCAGTTGGGAATAGGTTATAAAATAAACCTTGTAATCTAGTTTAGAAACGATCAACCAAACAGAAAATGTAATATCATTAGGGTTGTGTTCTTGTGGCAGTTGTGCGCAACAAGGAACCCTATTGTGGCTGTTTCACTTGTGATTCTCGAAGCTTGTAAGCAAGAGAAGTTTTGTACTTAATTGAAGATGCTAAGCAAGGTTAATGTATTGCAATGGAAGTGTTGCTTCTGTTTGAATTGTTGTATAGGGTTAATGTCGTCAATATCAGCAACTGACTGTTGAGGACAGTGAGACATCACTGAGGTGATTGGAAGTGAGGACGAGTTTCTCATATTTAGGAGTTCCTAAGTAGAAGTTACACATGTAGTAATTGTGAGACATGACATGGATTTTGAATGTGTAAAAAACTCGACATGATTGAATGTGTGCTTGGTTCACAAAGAAAAAGGAAGAAATATCATTTTTGTAAAAATGAACTGAATGAGTCGACTCAAATTCCACCATGAGCCGACTCATTCAGTGTGTTTTGTGCTCAATCCTCACGGGTCCCAACAGGCTGCCTGAGGTCAAATTCTGGCCGGCTCATTGGGTATGTATGAGCCGACTCAAAATCCCTCATGAGCTGACTCATTTAATTATTTTTCTCCCAAATGTGTGCGGGTCTCAACAGGCTGCCTTCCCCCATTTTTGGTCGGCTCATCCAGTATTTTAAGCCGCCTCATTTGCTGATTTGAGCAGGCTCATTCTTGTAACTATCATTTTTTTAATTAAATCTTGCTTTATATTTTTCTGTCATAAACTAACCATTATAAATATTTGCTTGTATTTCTTTTGAGAGGTTAACAAGAAAAGTGAAAGATATACACACTTCTCTCTTCATCTTCTTATTCCTTGCATCCATCAACAATCACACACAATAATCTTTGTTGATCAAGGTGTTAGTTTCGAAGATAATGTTCAATCGTGAATTAGAAATTTCAGATTGGGTTTTGAGAGTGTGGGTTTTTCTTGGAAAAATCTGAAGGGTTTTCTCCTCCAAGATCATAGAAGGTTTGGGGGGATTTTGCACACAACCATCATTCGTACATTCAGCCGAGTGAGGTAGATTGAAGATCAAGTGGATCGTTCTTTCATATCACGGTAGATGGAGGATTGCGAAGATCTTTGTAGGTTCATAAGTGTTGAAGAAACTCAGCCGTGCTCAAAGTTTGAAGTATCGTATATCCTTGCATGAAGGGAGCAATTAACCAGAGGCTTTCTCGACACACGTGGAGGTCTTGATTTGACTTTGAATCAAGGGACAAGAATAAGATTTGACAGCATATTCAACACAGATTGGTTTGTTAGTTCATTTATTTTCTTCTTGTAAAATAATTGCAATTTTAATAAAATTGCCCAATTCGATTGTGAATTGGGGGCAGAGTACTTCGAGCGAGGACGACGAAGGAACTGCCTAAACAAATTCCTTGTGCTCTTTACTATTCTAGCCTTTTACTTTTGGATATTTTGATTTTGTGTGCTCTGAAAATTATGGTGTGTCTAAGTAGTGCTCTCAAGGTGTTTGACAAATTGTTTCACTCAAAAGTGACAGCTACTTTGTGAAAAATTCTGCACTACTTGATACAAAAAAATCATACTTTGTGTATTGCACACCAAGTGTTTGTCAAAAAGTCAAACCACACAAAATCAATTAGTTTGTGCTTATTTTATTTCTCTATATCATTGTTAAGAGTAGTTTATCAATTGTGGTGTTATCAAGTGAATCTTTTGTGTTGTATTAATTCATCTTGTCAACATTCAATTCCCATTTGGTTTAAAGTGTATATCCGATCTCCGGTGACTTCAATTTTTATTAGACGATTTTCCGGGAAACTTCCGCAATACATTTTCAATTAATTTATAAAAAGTAAATTTTGAAAAAGGGATCTATTCAACCCCCTTATAGATTCGCGCTATCGTCTAACAGTGATTAAGTGAGAAGACTGTAAATTGTAGGTGTTTGCTGAGAAGTCTTTGAATTAATACTACATAGTGGATTTCCTTCTTGGCTTGGTAGCCCCCATAGTAGATTGATTTGATCGAACTGGGTTAACAATTCTGATGTGTTCTTTATAGCTTTTCTGTTTTTTGTTTTCTGTTTTATGCAGTATCCGAACTTAATGTCATATCAGATGTCACAACATCCTGAAGATTGTTTGAATCTGATATATCAGAATTTTAAATGTGTTGTTGTGTATGCCTTACCATGTTTATAAGTAACAGATAAGATGTCTCAACATCATATTCAATTTATGAGTTTGTCATACCAGAATTTCACCATGAATTCTTAAGCCTCACTAGGTAGCTAACTGTCTGCGACGAAACACACTTATCCTTTGGGGTTCCTACTATCCAACGGTACAAGAACTTACTCACGTCCAATGGTAGAACAATCTCCTTGTCGACACATCATAATTAACAACGGTCCAACACACTCCAAACGGTATAGGTACAAAGGTTATATTATTACAATTATAACTGGTACAATTTCAAAATTCATTCTAAACTTGGAACAATTTACCCAATTTAGCTTCACAACTCCGATCATGGTTACTATACTACATATCAATTCTTCTTACGGGATTCGATTTACTCACGGTTTGTCGACACAAGGTCTTAAGCAAAAACAACGTAGCACTATCACAAAACTTACAATCATTCATAACACACTGGTGAGTTTCCCTACAATACTCTACACACACATCCTTGAAGATCACAAAAGGATACTTTTTGTTTGAATTCACTTCTCTCGAATTTTTTGCTTCTTAACGATCCAACTTACATGCTTACCCTTAGAATGTCCAACCCTTATTCTTATTCTGGAAGGATAACTTCCAAGGCTCCATTCTTGAGTAAGACCTAACTGCACACATCTATATCACTCTTACGGAATCCATAACTGATGCCAATAATTCACGAGAACTAATGATACTAAAAATTGACCAATTGTTCATATCTTATCCACACAATAATTAAGATACGAAAAATGTTCCCTGGAAAAAATCAACACATCCGGAGTCTCTTAAAAATTCATCATTAAGGCCTTCAGTAGTCGCAACGACGACACACCCAATTCAAATCATTCTCTTCCTACAGATCATGCTCAAAGAAAATTTCAACATGCCAACTTCTAACACATCGAACAAAAACCAAAAATAGACTTAAGGTTCGAATGATATGGGTTTCTAAAGATTTTCACGAATCTCATGCGTCAATCGATCACCTATATAAGGCTAATCAATTAACCATAACAAAACCAGATCCTCCTGATACAAAACTATTCAAACTTAAATTTATCAATTCAGTTGAACTAACTTGCAAAATCATTCTCAACTAGCAGCTTCTAAACTTGTGTAACATCTGCTCAATGCTCACTACTTAAAGAAACAAAAAAAAATACAACATGTAGATGGCACACTACAACAATTGACAAAGTAGAACTACCATTTATGTTACGGTCACAACACGATTACTCAGCAGAACAATTTGATTTCTACTAGTACAACGACACAGCATGAAAACAATAGTGACGACACCAAAAGGTCTCATCCACAAGCTCACACTTGATTCACTCACAAACAGAATCCAACACATAATCATTACAGGACAACACAAAAAAATGGACACCTCATGTTTAGGGCACAACTTTTCCTCCTATTCGATCTCTTGGGGAAATCTGAAATGACAACGCTCTTATTCCAACAAGGTAGATTTCAAATAATCTGATATTCCATAATTACAAAAGTTTTCCAACACTTAGGAATTTAGGTAAAGCTTCCTCCAGTAGAATCTTGCTAGTATCTACATATACATTATCTAGGATTCCTTATCCTCCAATATCTAACGCACACCATACTTACATCAAAGTCACTTAATGAAATTCTCATAACCAATAATTTTCCTTAACTGTTAACAAAACTCCTTCAACTCAAATCCTTCCACGATTTACACTTAATCTATAACAAGTCTTGATTTGTTCCTCGTTATCTTACTGCAATATTACCTCATGAAATAGAATACTTACTACCCGACAAGGTGCATCACTCATCATATGTCTCAATACTATGAATCCATCACCCACACTTGTGACCACAATGCTACTAATATGTTTCCAATACCAAGGTGTTACTCCTTCCACTTTTTGTCGTACCATTAGAATTCTCATGGTTGATCCATCACGGATTATGCTTCCATAAATTTAGTTATAACAACACCACAATTCTCTATTACATATTCATCCAAAGTACACATTGTTATCGTTTTTCGTACCAAAACGTCAACATTGTTTTCCATACCGTGTTCACTTTACCCTCTGTGGTAATCCTCTAAGTTCCAAACTTAATATAACTTCTTCCATTATGCACCACAACACTATCTTCTACTAATTGAAATTCATTCTTTCTTTGACATAATGCCTTATATTGTTCCTTGGGTGATTTAACATTCCCAAATTAATCTCTTACTGAATACAACATCCCGATGCATAATACTAAACTATGTCTCTTTAGTCATAACTATATATACACATTAATCTTCTACTCTTTATTTGGAGTCTACTTGTCTTACTTGAAACGTGTAATCACATCCTTGCATTTCTCTTCACGCTTCACTACTACTCTAGGTTTCCATCAGAAAACGAACGTCCTTAACTTGTAAATTCTATCCATCCGTAAGGTATCATCCGAATATATTCCTTGAAGTACTCTTGTTCATCTAAGATGCCATAGTGACCTTAGAACTGAAACACTAACAACATCTCACTCCCGGACTTTACGTCGCACATTACACAAAACATCTTCTCTTTTCATGGAATGTGTTTCCTTAAGATTCATGTCCATACCAGTGGCCAATACCGATCTACCAATAACTTTACATATTCTTAGATAACTTGACCACTCATCCTATAAAGGTCTTTAACTTTCAGAATCTATCCATTCCAAAGGATTTCTTGAATGACACACTACTCTACAAATCCATGTTACAGGAAGTACAACTTCTACAAAGACTTCAACTGAGCTGACCAAAACTCCCTCTATGTTAACTCTTGGCTTGAGCCTACTCTCACACCACAAGTTCAGACAACACTTTGGAGTCTTTGTGGTTTCCCAACCATGATTCTACCTATCACATACATAGCATTAGGTTGACCAGACCCAATACTACATAATATGATATTAAGAGTCATGCTGGCAAGACACACTTAAGAGGCATGAAATATTTACTTATGATGTTTCATGGCTAGGTCGAGGATACGATTTGCTCTGATACCAACTGTAACGCCCCATATAATATTTATCTAGAATAATATCATACAAGAGTTTGTTTGGTAATGACACAATCATAAGTTCCTAATAACACAATTCACATTCTTGACCAATCCTTAAAACAATACAATTTATGGTACAAGACATGGAAATTATACTAAAATAAAAATACTAAGATTAATATAATATCCATCATTGTACAAAAGATAAATACACAGCGGAACACTCAATCTATGCTTCTCTTGAAACATCCTGAGCATAACTCCACTTGTAAACCAAACCTGCAAACAAGACCTGAAAAGCAACAACAATAGTGGGGGTGAGATATCAACATCTTAGTAAGTTCCCTATCTTATAGATTCTCTCGACTCTACAAGGTTCTATCAAACCAAACTCAAGTCAAGGGAAAATGGATACGACCCTGAGTTCACACATTTTACAATATGAAACATTCTCATGAGTTCAACAACTCACAATATGACACTCATATGGGACCATGTCCATGAGTTCTACAAATCCTACTATCACTAGTGAGGATCTTACCTTTTCACTTCCCATGGGACTTGGTGCGACACCCATCTCAAGCGTAAGGTTAATTCTTTCTATAGAATTAGATATACCACTCATTCAATGTTCTAATCACTTCACGTGGGACTCAGTGTAATACCCACCTCATGACCTTACCATTTGCTTCCCTTGGGACTCAGTGTAATACCCACCTCAAGACTTTACAATTTTCTTCCCGTCGGACTCAATGTAATACCCACCTCAAGACTTTACCATTTGCTTCCCGTGGGACTCAGTATAATATCCACCTCAAGACTTTACCATTTGCTTCCCGTGGGACTCAGTGTGATACCCACCTCAAGACTTTACCATTTGTTTCCCATGGGACTCAGTGTAATAACCACCTCAAGACTTTACCATTTTCTTCCCATGGGACTCAGTGTAATACTCACCTCAAGACATTACCATCTAACAGTTCCTAGTTACATTACTAGGCCATACTATTGGTTTATGGTAATTTCCTCACTCTTTCTCCATTCTTTTCCTTTTAATCATATTGTCGTTAATCACTATTTTAAATCATTTAATACGATACATAAAGCAAACACTAATATAAATGATTTTCATAAAGGATAGGCCTTTCGGAGCCAAGCCCCTCACCAAAACAATAGGACTTTTAGGACAAAGGTCCCTCACCAATCATCAACCACTCTCATGATGCTTATCGCAGTTAACGACATGTATACATGCTTAGCATAATGCAATAACATAAGCAAAATGTACCTAATAGCTCATCTAATAAGAATATCATTTTCATTCAAATACCACCAATTAAATAATCCCACACATTATTAATATTTTTATGGATTGCAAGAGCTTTCTATCGATATAAAGAATTCTTCAATCGGACACCCGATCCAAAAGTTATGGATGTTTTAAGAAAAGAAAACATTTGAAAAACTGCCAGGGGCGCCCGACGATCATCACTTCGCTCAGTGATGCCCTAGCGCCTGCTGCTTCGCCTAACGATCGTAGCAATGCAAGATCAGTATCAGACAATTTCCAAAATAGAGTTTTTTTCTCTCATCGCCTCTTCTTCCGCCCGGCGGTCAAGGCCTCATCGCCCGACGCTCAAAGTGCCGCCCGACGGTTCGCACCAGAACCAGAATGTGAGTTCTTCCTTCTAGGTTTTTCAAACACATCCAAAACTCACCATTTTCTTACCAACTTATTTCTTCTAATATCCTTTTCTTCCTTTTCTTAATATATATATATATATATATATATATATATATGTATATATATATATATGTATATATATATATATAATACTTATTTTTATATAATACAATGATATAAAAATATATCTCCAATTGATATTTTATCGTCTAACACCAAATGCTCAATTATTAGAGTTACCAAAAATATCTCTAATGTACCGATTAATAAAACCTCAGGGTCGAATAATATTAATCAATAAACTCTGATTTCAACAATTTCTCTAATTATCTTAATAAATAATTCTCGGAGCATACCAAAATCCAATTGAGTCCATTTAATATCATCCAGAGCACTTTATTAAATACGGGGCATTACAACCAAGCCAGGAAGGAAATCCACTAAACAGAATTAGTTTAGAGATTATCAGCAAATAACCTCTCGTTTACAATCTTCTCATCTAATCTCTACTCGTGCTATTTCTACCTAAGACACTCTCAGATATGAGATCCCTCTCACTCCCCTCAATCACAAGTAGTGAAAAGAGCATAAATCACAAGAAAAGAATACAAAGACACATACATAATCATCTTTTCTTAAAAGCTTATAGATGATTAATAAAATACAACTCAAATAAACAGTCCTACTCTAGTATTAGAACAATACAAGAGTGGCTCACACGAAACAAAACACAAAACCTTAATCCTTAAAACACAACGCGCAACTCATTGTATTTTTCACGACTTGCAAATAGGTTTAGAAATTCTTTAGTATAGAATCATATATCATGGGCTTGGGCCAAAACAAATCAAATAAAGTCTTCAAACTTTCCACGATTTTCTCCACAAAAGTAGGACAAGATATCTTCAAAATAATAATAGACCTACTTATGTTTTGTAGAAAATCTCCCCCTTAATTTGTATCAGTAAGAAAGCAATTAGGTATTCAAAAAAATACTAACAGTAAGTAACCACCAAAGCGTAATTTACTGAACATAAGAATGTTCAGTTTTGGAAACACATGTTAAGACCTCTGCTTTTAAATCTATACACCATGCAGACTAGAAGTTTTACTCACATGTCAAAGCATCTTTCATAAAATCTAATAGAGCAATATATTTTACCAAAATTGCTTCCAACACAGAACTTACAAAGCCTTTGTATGCCATTATGGGATTTTAGTCCATTTTGGCCATCTTATTATTAATAATAAAAGGTTATGTTTTGATTTGAATATCTTGTAGCATAGGTCTATATTTTTTCAAATACTTCCCATTTTTCTTCAAGATTTGTTGGTCACCTCCGACCTCTTGAACTTCATACACATTGTTATTAAATATCTTACTAATCTGGAAAGGACCTTCCCACTTTGGGGACTATTTTCCTAAGGCTCTGACCTTTTGATCCATAGGCAAGATTACCTTCCATACTAATTCTCTAGGAGAGAAGGCTTTAATCTTAACCTTTTTATTGTAAGATTTCTCCACTCTTTCCTTCTGTCTTTTTAATAACTCTAGCGCATAAAGCCTTTCTTCGTCTAAATCCACCAATTCATCCAATATCATATTCCAATAAGAATCAGAGGAATCTCATGTTTTCTTTGGATCCTTGTTGATTGGAGGTATATCTCCACAGGTTGTACTACATCATGACCAAAGGTCAATCAAAATGGAGTAGGGTTGGTCGCTTCTTTGGGAGAGGTTCGACATGCCCAAATAATTTTATCTAATGTCTTGTGCCAATTTTTAGGCTTTTTCCCCACATTCTTCTTAATCAAACCAATCACCACTTTATTAGCTGCTTCGACTTGTCCATTGGCCTGAGCATAATAAGGTGTAAAGGTCAACAATCTGAAACCCATTTATTTAGCAAATTCATGCATCTTTCAACCAGTAAAAACTGATCATTTGTTTGTGGTAATGGTTTCTGGGATTCCAAACTTGTAGATGATGTATTTTTGAATGAATTCGATCACATCTTCTTGGTCAACATTTGGTAGGAGTATATCTTCGATCCACTTGGTGAAGTAATCAATACCTACCAAAATGTATTTTTGATTTTTTGATGATGTTGGTTGAATCTCTCCCATCAAATCCAAAGCCCAATCTCTAAAGGGCCATGGCTTGTATATAGAATGTAATTCAATTGCAGGGACATGTTGTATGTCAACACGAACTTGGAATTCTTGGCAACCCTTTGAAAATTCTATAAAATCCTTCAACATAGTAGGCCAATACATGCCTTGTCGAAAAAAAAAGTCATTTCCTCTTGTGACCAATTGTTGGTTGGAGATTTTGACCAGGCAAAATAAGTCTTTGTGTTTAGAAGAAAATCCATAAAAGCGTCAAAGAAGAGTGATTCGACCCAACCATGCAAATGTAAACATAACAATGATTCGACAGGAAGGAAAGGCGAAGAGAAAGTCCAGTCTATGGAAGAAAGGCGTCAAAGCATTTCAACGCCACCCAAGAGAACCAGTAGGTTGAAGACCTTTCGACACACCATTCAGAAAGCTATGAAGAAAACTACTCAAGAAAGTGGGACAAAGTATTGGGCAGTTACCATAGGAGTGGGATGGTAGGTGTTAACATCATATTAGTTAGAGAGCATCCGACAATTTACTTTTCATGTGTATTTAAGTATATTTAAATTTCAGAATTCAAGGTGACATTTCTTGGCATTGTAAAAGGGACACACTCAAAGTTCCAAGCGTTAAGAAAAAAAAGTTAATCCCCTATGTAAAATGTATGAAAGCGTCCAAACATTTATCTTTCCAAGTCATTTTAATTCTAAGAAATTTTAATACTTGCCTTTGTTTTATCTTTTTCCTACTTTTGTTTTTTTTTCCTTTTTACTTCAGCATTCCGTGAGCGTTTGCATAAATACAAAAAAACACACAAAAAATATCCTTACCATCTTACACTATAAAAGTCCATCGTATACTTAATCGGACTGAGTAGTCCTAGGACTCGTTTGGCCGGTCCCGCAAGTAAACCTTTCGAACAAGAGGCCAACGACTTATTTGCGCAAAATCCACGTGCGAACATATTGGCATGCCCGGTGGTACCTATTGGGTTAGGTATATACAATTACGAACAACAATACTGACTGCTACGGGTGGATTATCCACTACCCTATTTCGACTTTAACCGATCAGGCTGAATATAGGTGGAACCGTAATACCTTTTTTCTAAAACATTGGGCATACCGCCCGAATCCATGCCAGGTTTTCAAAACTCTAGTTTGACATTTGTAGATAGTTCGTCAGGAGCATTTTCACCATACCATGGGCTAGGATCTTTGACGAACCAATACGGTCGAACAATCAGATACAATTTTTTGGCCCAGTCTATGCCAATGTTTACTCTAAACTCTGTGGTCGTCATAAGATAGCAGATGGACGAGAGTAACCATGAAATGGTCCACATGTTAACTAAAAAATGGGGACCATTTTAAGACCTTTGATACAAGATTCGACACTGAGTTACCAATAGTTGGAAACTCAAATGAATCAAATAGGGGATTTTTTGGGGGCACCAACGACCCCACATCGACGAACACCACCTCCTCGACCATACACACCAGTTCGACAAGAGGAAGAGTACTAAGAGTTACTCAAACAACCTTATCAAGAGGTTGAAAAGTTACCTATGGTGGCCCAAAGCCCCTCCGTCATGATGTTACGTCAATATCATGACCCAAAAGATGTGATAGGGAAGGTTCGTCAAGATGCCATGGCCAGAGAATCGAACCTTGAAGCTATGGTCAAGAGGTTTATGGTTCGAAATGGAGCCAACCTAGGCCTTCGACGACCAACCTATACATACCCATTACCTAATTACCTGCTGCAAACTAAGCTTCCCAGGGGATGTAAAGTCCCAAAGTTCACTAAATTCGTTGGTGAGACCGAAGAGTCCATAGTCGAACATGTGGCACGATACTAGACAGAAGTTGGGGACATAACAAATAATGAGGATTTGAAAATGAAATATTTTCCTAGTTACCTCACCAAAAATGCATTTACTCTGTTTACGACGCATCCCCCTCAGTCCTTTCACACATGGACTCAACTAGAAAGATTGTTCCACGAGCAGTTTTATATGGGACAATCTAAGATTAGCCTAAAGGAATTGGCTAGTGTGAAACGAAAAAACGAGTGCGCCAGTCAAACAATATTTGAACAGGTTCAGACTTCTAAAATCTATATGCTTTACTCAAGTCCCTGAGCATGAGATAGTCAAAATAGCCACGGGAAAGTTTGACTATTCGATCAGAAAGAAGTTGGATATTCTCACCAGAGTCTTCACTATCCCAGCAATATAGGAAGATTCGTTATTCCCTAGTAGTGGTAAAGATACAGAAGAGCCCGAGAGTTCTCTTCCTTGCCCAGCAGTGTCCGCAGTTTTCCCTAGCAAAGTTGCCAGATAAAAGTCCAATCCTCATTGGTGTCTATTCCTAAAGCAGAATGTTCCTCCCCAAGTAGAAGGGGGTGTATTTGAGGAGTTCCCAGCAGATCTCTTCCTCAAGCAGAAGGGTGATACTTAGCATCCTCGGTAGAGTTGAAACAAAATATTCCCCAACAAAGTCAGAATAGGAAGTGTTCCCAACAGAACTTTAAAGTCAGTTGAATAGTTCTTTTCCCCATCTAAGTCAGAACAGGAAGTGTTCCCATAAGAATTTCAAAGTCAGTTGAATAGTTCTTTTTCCCAAGCGGAGTCTCCATTCCCAGCAAGCAGCCGAATGCACCTTTCTCCCCATAGAGTTAGAATTGTCATAATTCTCTCCCCAGCTAGGTCTTGGCAGATTATTCCCCAGCCGAGTTGGAAGTTTGTCACTCCCCCGTAGGGTTGGTTGATTGGGATTCCGCCCAATGATTGAAATATTCTCCAAGAGGTCGTCAATTTAGTTTTGGTAGACATGACCGACCAAAGCAACGCATGCCAAGATGCAGTTTTGTTCTCATCCCTCCCCAACAGGATTCAGGATATGGTTATCTCGCTTCCTCAGTACAATGTCACCCAGGACATTGTTATCCCCAGCAGGATACAGGAGGTGGTTATCTCATTTCCCGAACACAATGTCGCCCAAGACGTTGTTATCCCCAATAGATGGTTATCTCTAGTAAGAGTGTCGAGATTGATTTCGTATTTGTTTTATTCCCCAACCAGCGGTGATTATTAACAGGAGGTGGTTATCTCATTTTCTCAGCGCAATGTCGCCCAGGACATTCGCATCCCTAGTGGAGTTCTAGTAAGCAAGAGTATATCTTTGTCCAGCCCAGTGGATAAATCTGTGAAGAAGTATGGATTCTAAGTCGGAGTCAAGACAACATATATATTCTATTCAGAATCAAGACAGTGTGTTGTTACACAGATTCTGGCAGAGATCCAGCCCAGTGGATCTTTATTTGAAATACATACCTCCTTGTTAGGATGGTTATTTTGCATTCAAAATCAAGACAACGGATTTTTATACGGATTTTGAGGCTCGGAGTCAAGACAGTGTGTCGTTACACAAATTCTGACAATGGTCCAGCCCAGTGGATCTTTCATTTGAAATAATGTATGTTCTTATTAGAATGGTTATTTCATTTTGAAAATCAAGACAACGTATTGTTATACGGATTTTGAAGTTCAGGACCAATACAGTGTGTTGTTACACGGATTCTGACAGCGATCTAGCCTAGTGGATCTTTTATTCGAAATACTTATCCTTGTTAGGATGGTGATTTCGTAAACCAAAGTCAAGACAATGTATTGTTATATGGATTCTGACAGCGATCCATCCCAGTGGATCTTTAGTTGAAATACGTACCTCCTTGTTAGGATGGTGATTTCGTAAACCATAGTTAAGACAACGCGTATTTACACGGATTCTGAAAGAGGGTCAAGACAGTGCATGCCTGGTTGCAGATCCTGACAGTGGGTTATTTTGTCGAAACAGTGCAGAAAATCAAGACAGCATGTTGTTACGTAAATTTTTGTGATTGCACAATTGTTACCGTATGCTTTAGTTTATATGAAGAGAATCAAGATAACATATTGTTATACGGATTCTAATTAAGATCAAGACAACGTATTTGTTAATACAGATCTTGAAGTCGTACACGTCTATCCCACAGGCTGAAGTGTACCAAGTCCATTGTCACTACGGTAAACCAGTAGTCTCCTAGTTCCACAAAAGACACTTTGAAGTTCATCGTCGCTATGGCAAGCCAGTAGTCTCCTGGTTCCACAAAAGACACTTCCAAGCTAGTAGTCTCCTGGTTCCACAAAAGACACTTCCAAGCTAGTAGTCTCCTGGTTCCACAAAAGTGCTTATTTCTTGGCTTTTTTCAGCATTATGTTCAGTTTTAACTAGTTAATGCATATGGTTAACCGGTTACCACGTGATTTTCAAAACTGGATGTTGCTGTTTTAGGACCGTTAACTAGTTAACCAATATCGTTAACTAGTTAACGTTGATCCAACTTTGAAAAATTGTTAGTTTTTATTGCATGTTTGCATTGTACTGTTTCTTTATTGTTCATGTAGTGATAGATCATGATTTTAGGTGTCGCTCCCGAAGATTTGCATCCCGGTGCAAGCGCGAACGGTCGGCGAGAGGAGAGGATGAAGTGAAGGTGAATATTGTCGCCAACTAGGCATTTTTATCCCGAAGGAAAGGTAATGCTACATAAACCCAGAAGAAATATGGATAAGACAATTGCGAACCAGAGAAACTGAGAAAGGGGGTTGGTTACAACCTGGGAAGGTATTAGCACCCAGATTGTCTGTCGTACTCGACGGGATCCACGCTTGAAAGTTTGTGTTTAAAGGGGAAATGTATGTGCTATCTGTGTGCAAAAGCTAAAGAATGAATGTACAGGTGTCAGTGCAAAAGAGTGAATGCTTAGGAACTGAGGCTTGAAAGAGAATGCTGAAAGAGGGGGAAGACAAAGAAACTTTTGTTTGATAACAGTTAAGTTATGCCTACGTATCCTCTCGTGCAATGAGGAAGCCAGAACACCGTAGTTCGACTTAAAGAGACTGAAAAAATAAATTGACTGTGAACTGCTTACTTGCCTATGCTCAAGTGTATGACTCGTCTAGCTCGAGTGCTAACTGTCTTACATTAGACGGAAGAAGCAAGTTCTCATTCGTGAATGAGTGTGATGAGAAAAGAATCCCGAAGGAGACGATTATTTTTTGTTTTTATGTTTTGAGTTTTTTTATTGTTTTTGGAGTTTGTCATAAGTTAATGAGCTTAAGCCTAAATCAAGGGCTTGTAAACTCATTATATCCTCCCTGATTAGGGATAATGAGAATACTTAAGTATGAGATAAGCATTTCAACTTAATTACCATGATGATGTAGGATTAAGATCATTAACCTACTTGTGATTATTAAGATGTTTTTGGATTTTTGTTTAGTGTTAAGTAATGAGTTTAATCTCTAATCACAGATTAGTGAACTCATTACCCCATCCTAATAGAAGGATAATAGATGAGAACACTTAAGCTGAGGAAGATACCTCAACTTAATCCATGGTTAGGGATTAAATTAATTATATAACAAAGCCTTTATTAAGTGGATTTTAATTAAGGGTTAAGATTAAGAAGTGGATTTTAAGTTTGTAAGACATCTTGAGGAGGACTTGTCCATTAAACACTAGGGTTAGTCCTTCTTAACCATAAAGGAAGAATTAGAACCCTAATGTAAGACACAAGTTACAAGATAAAGTCTTGATGATTATTAAGTGATTTGATTAAGAGGTTTAAACAAATTAAGGGTTTAACACTTAGGATTAAAGTTATACACTCCATCCTAAGAGAAGGATACAAGCATAACTCTAATTCCAAAGTCCTAAAACCTTAAAGGTTTAGTCTCTAATGATGAGATGAGAAAAGAGACACAAAGAAGACTCAAAGGAAAAAGACTAAAGGGGAACTAATAAGTCCTAGAAATTTATCATGCTTGGAAGTCCTAGGGTTTGTGAGGCATGAGAGAAGAAGTCTTCAAGGAAGCCACCAAGGAGAAACAAGATGAAAAGAAGGTGATGAGAAGAGAAAGAAAGGAAGAGAAGCACAAGTGAGGCAAGCCCACTCAATGACAAACAAAAATGAAGCAAGGATGCAATATGAAAAAATGAGAAGAGGTGGGAGGTGAAGGCAAATCCACCTCCCAAACAACTTACCATTAACCTTAAAAGTTAGCACAAGATGCATAAGGAAAGAAATGAAATGAAAAAATGCATATGCAAGGGCAAAGACCAAGACCAGAAGCATACACATGATGTAAATGATGCTATGATATGATGAAAAGGCATACAAGATGCATGTATGTGTTCATACAAGAGGATGAATGCAAATGAAGCATGTAAGAAGCATGAGAACACATGGATGTTTATGAAATTTAAATGGATACAAAGCATGGCAAATGTATGGATAAATGATCAAGCAATGTTCAAGCAATGTCTTAAGATGTCTAAGATGGCATACAAATGCTTAGAATGGCATGGCAAGTTTATATGTTCATGCAATGCAATGTAAGATGCAAGTAAAGATGCAAAATTAGGGTTACATGAAAGGATGAGATGCAAATGGCCAAGATAGAAGCAAATGACATTATAAAAAATTGAAAATGCACTTAAAGGAACCCTAAACCTATACTAGGTTACCATCCAAAGGGGGGGGGGGGGGGTCAGAAGCTAAACCTAGAAGAAGTTATGAATTTCCTATGTTCCTAAGGTTTTTTGGGTGATCTTCAATGTAAAATTCCAAATAATTTGAAAATGCAAGATAAAAATGAAACAAAAATGTTTATAGAAACTAGAGGCCATGCATAGAACAATGCAAAAATAACCATTCACAAACTCAACTTGGTTTAAAAGTTATGAATTTTTGAAGTTAGGGTTAGAAAATGAACATTTTTAAGAACCCTAATTCATTGAAAAATCTCAAAGTGTGATCAAAACCAAAAAGAAATTTGTATGGTGAGTTTGTAAATGTTTCTAAATGTCTAAGAATGCTCTCTGATATTTTGGGTGATTTTTTAATACTTAAATGTATTTTTAATTAATTAAAATGAATTAATTAATTAAATAAAACATTTAAATGATTTAAAAATACTTTTTTAATGCAAAAAATAAAAATAAAAATATTTTTGGTTTCTGAAAATTAATAAAAGTCATGATAAAAATTTTCAGATTTTTTTAATGCTTTTTTATATTTTAAATAATTATATGAAAAGAAATGGAGAAAAAATGAATTAAAATGAATAAAAGGAAAAGTATGTCAATCCAATGGTCCAGATTCAAATTCAAGGGGGAGGGGTTGACTACGCGTGCAGATGGAGGGTCCAGATCACTCCTAGCTAATTAATCTGATTTAAATTAATTAATTATATTTAGGGTTTAATGACCTAATCCTGGTCGTACACTCACTAACCCTAATCTTAATCCTACGGCCCACATTCAAACTGGGGAGATTATCCCTAATTAAACTCAGGTGACCGGAGCAAAGCTCCGGTCATCTTCTCCGGTCACACCTTCAAGCCATCTCACTCAAAACGCCACTAGAACGCATCAAACTCTCCAGAAATGATCAATGGACAACAGCAAACAAGAATCCAGCAACAAATTTCATTTATTTCACAACAACAACAAGAATCGAAGCAATCAAGTTTCACGGGAAAAATTTCAAAGAGTCAATACATGCTTATTTCTAGCTCATTTCCAAAACCAAACACATCCCCATGATCAGTGCAACATATAGAACAATATTTTAACAAGAAAACAAGATTCTAGAAAAAACGTTATTGAGATTACCTGAGATTGAGCTTTCAGTTCTTGAGCTTTCTGGGCCTTTCTTTGGTGCAAACCAACCCAAATGAGCTTCCTGAGAATGCTTTGATGCTTGGAATGAGTTTATTTGGCCTCTTTCTGAAGTTCAGTTTTGAGAAGTGAAAAATCGTATTTTGATATGAGTGGCTGTTTGGCTGAAATGAAGGGTGGGAAATGATCCTTAGGTGGTGGTGAAGAGAATGGTGAAGAGAGTTTTGAGTTTGAGTGGGTGTATGATGAAATTATAAGAAAGGAAGTTTTGAGAGGATTTTGTGATTCTGAGCTTGTGGGTGCTTGCAGGCTTGTGTGTTATGTGTTATGGCTTGCATAATGTCCACATATCATGTCTTGATAGGTCAGAAGAGTGGTTGTGGCCTATGCTGATTGGTATGGCTTCATTTACAAAAAGTCAAGCTTGGTTGTACTTGAGGTATGGCACGAGTCAGAGCTGGATTAGGGGCATGGCTGGGCTCATCATGGATCAAGGAAGGCCTTTGGATTGTTTTTGTGCAGCTGTAATGACTGAGGCAAGTGGTAGCATGTCTCTTGCAACTTTTCCATCTTTGTTGTTTCTTGATTCACAAGCCATAAAAACCCTAGGTCAAGAGCCCAATTCTGATGCTTTGAAGTTGCTTGATCATGTTATGAAGTATTTGGGCACATTAGAAGTCATTAGAAGCCTTGGCAAGTGGTTTTGCAAAAATCCCTCTTTGGTGCATTCTTGAAAATTATAGGATTTTTGCCAACTTTGAAGGATCATAATTTGAGTTCCATAATGAATTAGAACATGTTCTTGTACTTTTTGATAAGGGAAAGACCTAATCTACAACTTTCATGACCAAGAAATTTTCATTTGAAGCATATTTTATTAAGAAAGAGGAGGTTGAAAATCTTTCCCAAAATGGAAAGTTTCCATTACAAGTCATTTCCATTTTTGGCAACTTTTCAAATGGCTCAAAATTTTTCAATCTTGTGAACTTCCAACCTCTTATAAGATCAAATAAAGATCATAAAACTTCAATTTAATGAAAATACCCTTTTGGTTCCATTGTTGGGGGCCTTAGATGCCCTGATTTTGACTTAACTTGCTCAAGAAGTTACCCAGTGAACAAATGACTTCCACAATGAATTTCTTCATCAAAATTGGTACACATGATCCTTATAACATATTAAGAACATTAGAAACAAGAATGGCCCAAAAATTATGAGTTAAGGCCTCTGAAACCAAAACCCTAATTTTGGTCATTTGTGTAGTGAAAGCCCTAGCTCTGCTTCCATGCCTTGCCAGTTCTTGTGATCTATTGACTTTCTTGAACTCTGAGGGACATAACATGATGATATAACACACATGTATCCTCTTGGAATGCTTTGAGGCCTTTGGGATGGCTCAGATGGAAACTTGGATTGCTCAGATCACAAACCCTAGATGCAGATGAACTTGAACTATGCAGTGAAGCAAAAAATGCAATATGAGATGTAATTCTTATGTTAATGCAAAAATGAAAGATCACAAGCCATGGTGTGATATTAGTGAGGGAAATTTTGGGGTGTTTACAGCTGCCCCTATTCAAACATGAGTTAGCTGTGCAGGATGTAAGTGCCTTGCTTAACAGACAAACAAGATAACTTGTGGTTGAATACCAAAGACAGTCCAAGATTTGCACTCGCTGGATAGAAGAAGAAAATGGATATAAATTATGAAAGGTAGTATAGCATGATTATCAAATGCGGGTGATGGAGGACGACCATCGAGCAGAGGACGACTGTTGGGGATAAAGCAATGACGGGGACGACCGACAAGCTGGGGAAATAAAGAAATCATGATGGGGACGACCATCAGGTAAGATTCTCTGGGGATCAAAGTAAAGGCAATGATGGGGACGACCATCAGGTTTGGAAATCAAAGTAAACAACGATGGGGACGACCACCATTTTAAAGAATAAATAAAATAATGATGAGGGACGGTCATCAGAGGTGGAGGACGATCACCTAGCAGGGGATGACTGCTCTTTATCACGACATAGGACGAATGTCGGATAGAAAAGGTCAACGATGGGGACGGCCATCGGATAAGCACGATGGAGGACGATCATCAAGAGGTGAAGGATGATCACCTAGAAGGGTACGGCTGCTCTCGGGGTTTATCACGACATAGGACGAATGTCGGATAACAAGATCAACGATGGGGACGGCCATCGGATAAAATGATGAAGGACGATCATCAAGAGGTGAAGGACGATCACCTAGCAGGGGACGACTGCTCTTTATCACGACATAGGATGAATGCCGGATAGAAAAGTTCCAATAATGGAGATTTCGTTGGGGAAAGGATGAGGGACGGTCATCCAAAGGTGAAGGACGATCACTGTCGCTCCCCGGATTTCCATCCTGGTACAAATGCGAAAGTGGCGTGGAAAAAGAATAGAGTCGCCAGCCAGGCATTTTTATCCCGAAGAAAGGGAATGGTAATGCTGCACAAACCAGAAGAAAAAGAGGAAGGACACAGGTCCTGCGAACCAAAGAGACTGAGTTCGGGAGTCGGTTACGACCTGGGAAGGTATTAGCACCCAGATCGTCCGCCGTACCCGACGGGATCCACGCTTGCAAAAGAAACTGTTTCAAAGGGTGAGGGTATGAAAGCTGCAACAAAAGAAATGAAAATGAAAAGAAACTGGAACTGGAAAAAGAACTGAAATAAGAAAATAAAGGAAAAATGTAGGGAAAATAAAGATTGTGCTCGAACGGGCCCTACCCCGCTGCCTACGTACCTCATCAGGATAATGAGGATCAGAGACGCCGTAGTTCCCCTAACTAGGGGTACCAAAAGGAAAATTGCTTGTGAATTAAAGGCTTGAACTGCCTATGTCAATGCTCAGGTGTTGCAGGCTCGGACGACGAGTGCGTTACCGTCTTGCAGAATGACAAGTAGGAGCAAGTTCTCACGTAAAGAGTGAATGAGGTGAGAAAAGAATTCCCGAAGGAAAGACGCTTATTGTTTGTTTGTGTTTTTTATGAAGCTTTTATGAGTGTGTCACAAGGAAATGAACTCAAGCTCTCATCAATGGAATGTGCACTTGTCACTACATTCCAAGATGGAATAATAGAACAAGCATACTCAAGTAAGGAGAAGATCCCCAAACTAGAACCCAAAGATTAGGGTCTAAGCTCACTAACTTGTTGAATTATTAAGTGTTTTTGGTTATTTACAAATGAAGAAGTGTTTTTTAGACTTTTCTTTTATGAAGAAGATACCTTGATCAGACTTGTGCATCACAAGGTAAACATGTACTATCCCAAGATGGGAAGACTACAAGCATACCTCATGGAATAAGGCTATGGATCAATGCATCACTTCAAAGTTATTAAAGTGTTTTTTATGATTATGAAATGAGAAGAGAAAGAGAATCAAAGGAGCAAAAAGGAAATAAACTAGGGGGAAGTTTCTATCCTAAGTTAGCATGCATGAAGTTCCTAGGGTTTGTGAGGTCTTTCTAACCTAAAAAGGATCTCAAGAGAAGAAGAAGAATATAAGAGGAGAGATGAGAAAGGCCTAAGCCCAACAAGAAGATGTTAGTCCATATAAACAATATGAGAGGAGATGAGAAATGGAGATGTGGAACTCAATTCCCACATCTCAACCTTACCATAGCCCCTGCAAGATTAGTGTAATAACATAAAATCAAGGCATAAACCAACAAGTCAGAAGCTACTCAAGCATATAGGCATGGCAATGAGCTCACTAGATGATAAGCAAAGCAACATAAGATCACATTGAGATGATTAGAAGTGAAACGAGTGCAATGAAGGCATGCTTAACACTTAAAGAAATAAAGCACATAAAAGAGACCCAACACCAAGACTCAAGGAGACTCAAACCCTATCCTAAGACCAGGAGCAACCATAGACCTCTAAAGGACCCCAAAAGATGAAGAGAAGTTGGCACAAGTGCCCTTCTAAACTCAAAAGAGACTAGAAGACTCAAAGAATGCAAAACTAGGCAAGGTGAGGAAGAAAATACCCAAGAAAAAGATCCAAGCACTTATAAATTCTACCCAACCAGCAAAGCACTCTCCAAACACAAGGAAATGAGAATCCAAAAGGGTTTGCAAAAACACAGCACCAAAATAGGTCAATGAGGCTCAAGGATGCAAGGTATCACCATTTAGGGTTTTGAAAATTAAGGCACAAGTAACTCAAGCAAAGTCCAGCAAGGAAGTTTGTGAAAAATCCAAGATAAATCATGAAGATAGTAGAGTGTCTTACGATTTGAATGCAAAAAGAATGGGGTTCATAGATTAAAGGATGAGAAAAATAGAAATTGGGCAAGGCAGATTGGTCCATGAGAGTCCACAAGAAAGCAATGCTCAATGTTGAATTTATTTGGCCACGTGGGATAAAAATAAAAATCTGGAAAAATCATGATAAAAAACTAGATGAATCAAGGAGTGCACAAATTTTTTTGGATTTTTTAGAGTTAAAGAAATATTTTAAATGAACTAAAAGCAAATGGAATAAATTGGTAAAGGAAAAAAAATGAAAATAAAGCAAATGGGCCAAGGGGGTGTGAAGAGCAACTATGCTTAGTTGAAAAACACAATGGGCCGCGCATGGGGGGGGGGGTGCAGATAGCGCTGAATCTGCACCTTCTTCTTCATGAAAACAAAACCTAACTTCTCACCACCATTAATGAACAAAACCCTAACCCTAACTTCATGAAATCTCAAACCAAGCCACGGCCGGCCATGAAACTCTCCAGAATACATAATCTAACATCATTAAACAAGAATACATGCTTGGATTGAATTAAAACTCAAAGAAACTCAAGATATGAATGAAAATAAAATTGTCCATGAAACTTTAAATCACCATAACTTTGTGAATACTCAACCATTTTACAAAATACAAAGAACATTGTAACCAGCACAACATGAGGATTCTAAAACACACAACCAAACACATTTCTATGAGATTCGAAATTTGAGCATACCTAAGGTGGTGTTCAAAATTTGAAGTCAAAACTGGTATAAAGTGATGGAAAATGATCTCCTTATCCCCTTAGATGCAAAATAAATGCATCTAAGGCTTTGCAAACTTGTGAATCCAGCAATATGCTTCCTTGTGCTTCAAAGCTTCTCAAATGACCACTTGAACAAACTTCACTATAAATCTAGATCCATGGGTGCTTAATGATCCTTGAGATGAGAGGAGTATGAATGTGGTCTTGGATTGAAGAAAGCTTGCCTAGATCAAAAGTTATGGTACAAAATGCAAATGTGCACAAGGAATGAGAAATGGATGATTCTTGAAGAATAATCCAAACAAATGGTATGGAAATGATCTATGAGTGATGAGGATTAAGAATCCAGCAAGAGTTTTGTGAATTGATTCTTGTAGCAAGAGTTTGTGGAGAATGAGCAATTTTGCATAAAAGATGAGAATGAGAGAATGAGTGTGTATTCTGGCTGCCTCTAACCCTAATTCTGATTGTTATGGAATATATATGGCAATGCAAAAGGGTTAGAACAAATGCACGTGAGAGAGGGCTGATTTTTGTGAAAATGCAATTTTGGCCCAAGTGTGCCATAAGCATGCCAAGCTCATGATTTGCTGGCCTCTCTTGCATGTGCATTAACCATCCCACCCATGATTCACAGCAAGCAATTTCAGCCCTTGGATGTAAGCTATCACACAATGGTCATGCCTTATGCAAATTCAAGTGTAAAATGCAAGTTTTATGGAACTTTCTCATGTGCACGAATTTTGCCACTTTTCTTTGAGCAAAATGACCTAAATGTGATGCATTTTGATTGTGTAAACCTACTTTGGACATAGCATAGCAAACTATCCACTTTTGAGCCTTTGTGCAAATGGCTTGGCCTTGAAACTTGGAAATTTGCCCTAAAATGCTCACTTTTTCGAGGGGCATATAGAAAAAACCATGAATCTCCAGAAAATGCTCTTGTACTTTTTAAAAATGGCAGCCCTTACTATCCAACTTTAATGCTTACTTTGGGTCCATTTGAAGATTTTTTGATCAAGTTAAGGTCTTGTGAAGTTTTAGGTCAAAATGGCCAAAAATAGTAACTTTTCCATGACCAACTTTGTGCACTTTTGCCAAAACCCCTCAAACCACCAAAATTCTTGGACTTTAAGCTCACCAAACATCTTATAACATTGAATAGACCTCATTTGGACAAAAAAGTGGGGTTGGACCCCTTGGAATGGCACAGTTGACTTTTTCTGGGCCCAGTTGACTTTCTACTTCATCTGCAAGTAACTGAGGCAATGACTGACTTCCACTTGGAATTTTTCCATGAAAATTGACATGTAGGAACCTCTTATAATATAGAAAACATTTCCCGAAAGAGTTGGCCAAAATTATGAGGTTAAGGCCCTTGAAACTAAAACCCTAATTTGGTCACACTGCCTAGGAGCCTTGCTTTGTCTTGAAACTTGTGATGATTAAGCAATCTTCTGAGCTTTTGCAAGTGAACTTGGCCTTGCCAAAGGAGTCTATACTCATCATAGGCCTCCCACAAATCCATTGGAACCCTTGCCTTGGCTTAAATGGCCTTCAACACCTCCCCAGATGGCCATATGCCTCATGCTAGGGCTTGATGCTTGTCATGCTTTATTTTTCTATGCTATAATGTTATATATATGATATGCTTATGATGCAAATGGTGTATTATGATGTTTAAAGTGAAGAGGGCAAATTTGGGGTTCTACAGCTGCCCCTATTCAAGCAACTGTTGATCTGACAAGGACGATTGCTTCCGCTTTCGGCCGTTCAAGATAAACTGTGGTTGAATACCCAAGAAAAACGGAAATTTGCGCTCTGATGCAGAAAACAAGAAATGGGAAATAAACCCAATCCAAAGACATTGCCACTGAGCTGAGAGATGAGGAGACGAGCTCCTTCCAACGAAACCAAAGGTTCTGATGAAACATGAAACGGACGAATCTTCGAATGACCTGTGACGCCAGGTGCAGAGAGCGGACGAGCCCTTAAGAATCTTCAAAGTAACTTGAGATAAACGAATCTCCTTCACTAATCCTTACGCAGATAAGTGAAATAAGACGGACGAGTCTTCTTCGGATAACCCTTACGCAGGTTCCGGGAATGCATATAAGTCTGTGGGATAGACATGCAACTAGGATGGACGAATCCTCTTCACGAATCCTTACGCAGATAAGCGGAATAAGACGGACGAGTCTTCTTCGGATAACCCTTACGCAGGTTCCGGTAATGCATATAAGTCTGTGGGATAGACATGCAACTAGGATGGACGAATCCTCTTCACGAATCCTTACGCAGATAAGTGGAATAAGACGGACGAGTCTTCTTCGGATAACCCTTACGCAGGCTCCGGAAATGGTTTTGACATTTTAATCCCACTGTCAGGATTTTCAACCTCTTCACGAATCCTTACGCAGATAAGTGGAATAAGACGGACGAGTCTTCTTCGGATAACCCTTACGCAGGTTCCGGTAATTGTTTTGACACATTGATCCCTCCGTCAGGATTTTCAACCTCTTCAATGCGGACGAGCATTGGAATGATCATCAAAGAAACACAGACGAGTGTCATAAGTCGACGATACGGACGAGTACTGGACGATGATCCAAGAAACACGGACGAGTGCTTCTGATATTGATACGGACGAGTATCAGCTTATTCCAGACGATCTTCAAAAGAAAATACCAAACACGGACGAGTGTCGGGGCATGCAGACGAGAACTAGATAAGTAATAGACACGGGCGAGTGTCGAAGGATGCGGACGAGCAATCTTCAAAGGAGTAACAAGCACGTACGAGTGCTAAGAGATGCGGTCGAGCATCAAATAAAGATGCGAGTACGGATGAGTACCGGCGACTTTCTCGGGAATATGCCTCAAATAAAGAGGAATCGAAAATAAAATGCACGGACGAGTGCTGCAGGGATGCAGACGAGCACCAAATGAAGATGCACGCACAGACGAGTACAGGCCACTTCACTGGGGAAAAACTTCAAAGAACTAATAAGCACGGACGAGTGCCGAGAGCTGCGGACGACCATCAAATAAAGATGCTAGCACGGACGAGTGCTGAGGAATACCTCAAATAAAGAGGAATCCTGCTGAGGAAAAGGCACGGACGAGTGCTGAAAGAGGATGAGCATCAAATAAATATGTGAGCACAGACGAGTGCTAGTAGATATAGACTCTACTGGGGAAAGTGCACAGACGAGTGCCACCAGGTGCTAATTCTTATGGAGACTGCGGATGAGCAAACTGAATCATCAGATAAGTGCCTAAGAGTGCGAACGAACACTGAAAGAGTATCAACAGAGACAAAGGCTGATTATGTTGGGGAAGTAGACAATTCCACTTTGGCTGAGGAATGAAGTCCTGGCGGCCTGTGAGAGAAGATTCCGGCAACCTGTTGGGGCCCCAAAACTTTTAACTCTGATGGAAATGAAGTGTTGGCAACCCCATGCTTACTGGAGAGGCTTTCCCTGGAAGAAAGACGACTCTGCGTGAGGTATACTTCGTTCAACTGCTTTGAACCTCTGCTAAGGATCTGATCACCCTGCTATGACTCCACTGGGGAGAATTTCTTCTTGCTCTGCTGGGGAAATCCCTTGGAAATGAGAATCCCGATGACTCTGTGGGGAAATGAAGTTACCTGCAACTCTGCTAGGCAAGGAGAACTTCTAGCGATTCCGTTGTAGATAATAAACTTCTGATAACTCCACTGGGGATGGGAGACTTCTACTAACTCCTGCTGGGGATTGACCCGACCTCTGGGGAGTGCAGGTGTTCAGATACCTGCTGAGAATAAGTCACTTGTAAACAGGCGCTCTGTCGGGGAAATACCTCTGCTTGGAGAATAACCCTTTTCTGCTTGGGGATACAGTGATAACCTGCAAATCATGCGATAACAGAATACACACATAGGCACCAAGATTGGTACGGCCTGATCTGTTCATCTGCCGTCACCTGACACTCAAAGCGATGTTAAGTGTCTCTACAATGTCATTTGTATCAATTTGAAAAGCAACATGTTTCGCATGCCACGTTATTTGTCAAAAATTCAGGACATTTTTGTAAACAAAATAAACATAACACGGTGTTTGACTGAGTATTCTTTTTATTGATTGGCCTCTGAATAGGCAAAATTTTACATCAGGAAGTAACCACCTGGAAGGAGGTAGCTACTGTAAAATTGAGAAAAGAAATTATCCTAATGGCAATGGCACGGCATTTCAAAGAGTTTCCTTCCTGCTATGACAGGCATATCCTCAAGACTTTCCGTTCCGTCTTCGGCCTTCTGAAGAGAATGAGGGGAGCTGGTCTCTACCCTTCTGATATGGTCAAGCTGTTTGAAGCGGTGATGTGGTTCAGATAAACCGGAACGCAGTTGTTCGCTTATTCCCTGATTTTGCGTGGATCGCCCTTTCGGGTTTTCAATCCACCGGGCTACCCTTTTTTGCTTGAGTTGTCCGATGTGGCTTTTCAACTCAGCGGGTGTACATTTTTTTTAATTTTTCCCTAATTTTTGCCCGAGCTTTTATTCTGTTTTTAGCTCGCCGGGATGCCCTTTTTTTTCCTGGACTATAATTCTGTTTTTGCGTCCAGTGGGTCTTTTATGCGAAGTATTTTTTAACTGCGTCCGAGTTAACAGGGTATTGGAAGTCTTCGCCATCCATAGTGGTGAGCATCAGTGCTCCGCCTGAGAATACTTTCTTCACTATGAATGGTCCTTCATAATTTGGGGTCCACTTGCCCCTGTGATCTGAACTGGGAGGAATGATCCTCTTGAGTACAAGCTCGCCTACTTGGTACTCCCGAGTACGTACTCGCTGATCGAAGGCTCGCTTCATTCTCCTTCGATAAAGCTGGCTATGACAGATAGCTGCTAATCTCTTTTCCTCAATTAGGCATAGTTGATCGTATCGAGCACGTACCCATTCAGCCTCATCAAGCTTGACATCCATCAGCACCCGCAGTGAAGGAATTTCCACTTCAACAGGCAAGACAGCCTCCATGCCGTAGACTAAAGAGAAGGGGGTTGCCCTATTCGACGTCCTGACTGACGTTCGGTACCCATGTAACGCAAACGGTAGCATCTCATGCCAATCTTTGTAGGTGATAACCATTTTCTGCACAATCCTCTTGATATTCTTGTTAGCTGCCTCTACTGCACCATTCATCTTTGGTCGGTAAGGAGAGGAATTGTGATGCTGGATTTTGAAGTCCCGGCACAGTTCTGCCATCATCTTGTTGTTCAGATTGGAACCATTATCAGTAATGATTCGCTCGGGCACTCCATATCTGCATATGATATCTCTTTTCAGGAATTTTGCTACCACCTGGCGAGTAACATTGGCATAAGATGCAGCTTCAACCCACTTGGTAAAATAGTCAATGGCGACCAGGATGAATCTGTGGCCGTTTGAAGCAGTTGGTTCAATCTTGCCAATCATATCAATGCCCCACATGGCAAAGGGCCAGGGTGAAGACATCACATTCAGAGGATTTGGAGGCACATGCACTTTATCCGCATAAATCTGGCATTTATGACATTTTCTGGCATAGGCACAACAGTCTGCATCCATTGTGATCCAGTAATAGCCTGATCTTAGCAACTTTTTAGCCATTGCATGCCCTCCAGCATGGGTACCAAAGGATCCTTCGTGCACCTCGTGCATCAGCAAGTCTGCTTCTGCCCTATCAACGCATATGAGAAGTATCATATCAAAGTTTCTCTTATACAGGGATCCATCAGTGTTCAGGAAGAAACTACCAGCTAGCCTTCTTAATGTCTTCTTATCATTGGAAGATGCCCCAGGTGGGTATGTTTGATCCTCCAAGAAGCATTTGATGTCATGGAACCAAGGCTTATCATCTTTAACAACATCTACTGCAAATACATATGCTGGTCTGTCAAGTCTGGATACTGCAATTTGAGGCACAAAGTTGGCAGCTTGCACTTTGATCATGGATGAAATGGTAGCCAGAGCATCTGCAAACTGATTTTCGTCTCGAGGGATATACTCAAGCTTGACTGTTGTGAAGAAAGTCAACAACCTCCTTGTGTAGTCCCAATAGGGTATCAGATGATCTTGGTGCGTGTACCATTTGTCGTTGGTTTGATTAATTACCAGAGCTGAATCTCCGAACACAGTCAAAGTCTTGATCCTGAGATCAATGGCTTCCTCAAGACCCATAATACAAGCTTCGTATTCAGCTTCGTTGTTAGTGCAGTTAAAGGCGAGTTTTGCCGAGAAAGGCATGTGAACTCCCTTAGGCGTAATGAGTACCGCACCCACACCACGACCATTCATATTAACGACCCCATCAAACATCATAGTCCATTCTTCTTTTGGGTCAGGCACTTCAGTGTGAATAGGCTCTTCATGATCTTTTGCTTTTATGAACATGATGTCTTCATCAGGGAAGTCAAATCTCATAGGCTGGTAATCATCAATGGGCTGCTCTGCTAGATAATCAGACAATACACTGCCTTTGATAGCTTTTTGGGATGTGTACTGAATGTCATATTCTGTGAGAATCATTTGCCATCTCGCAACCCGTCCGGTAAGTGCTGGCTTCTCAAATATGTACTTAACTGGGTCCATCTTTGAGATTAATAAGGTAGTGTGGGTCAACATATACTGTCTTAGTCGGCGAGCAGCCCACGCTAAAGCACAACAAGTTTTCTCGAGCAGTGAATAACGTTGTTCACAGTCGGTAAACTTTTTTCTTAGGTAGTATATTGCGTACTCTTTTCGACCAGACTCGTCATGTTGGCCCAGCACACACCCCATTGACTTTTCTAACACCGTCAAGTACATGATCAGAGGCCTTCCTTCAACTGGAGGCATAAGGATCGGAGGCTCCTGTAAGTATTCCTTGATTTTGTCAAAAGCCCTCTGGCAATCTTCGTTCCACCTGACCATTTGTTCTTTTCTTAATAGCTTGAACAAGGGCTCGCAGGTTGCTGTAAGATGAGATATGAACCTTGAAATGTAGTTCAATCTGCCTAGGAACCCTCGAACTTCCTTCTCAGTTTTCGGTGCAGGCATTTCTTGAATGGCTTTAACTTTGACAGGGTCAACTTCAATCCCTTTCTCACTTACAATAAATCCCAGCAGCTTACCAGATCGTACCCCAAATGTACATTTGTTAGGGTTTAGCCTCAATTGGTACTTCCTCAGATGCTTGAATAACTTCAACAGATTTACCAGGTGGTCTTCTTCTGTGAGGGACTTGGCAATCATGTCATCCACATAACATTCGATTTCTTTATGGATCATGTCGTGGAATAATGTTACCATAGCCCGTTGATAAGTAGAACCAGCATTCTTCAGGCCGAATGGCATCACCTTATAACAGAATGTGCCCCAGGGTGTGATGAAAGTTGTCTTCTCCATGTCTTCAGGTGACATTTTGATCTGATTGTATCCTGAAAATCCATCCATGAAGGAGAACACCAGAACTGAGCCGTATTGTCGACCAATACATCAATGTGAGGTAAAGGGAAATCATCCTTCGGGCTGGCTCTGTTCAGGTCTCGGTAATCCACACACATCCTCACCTTGCCATCTTTCTTTGGCACTGGAACGATGTTAGCTACCCACGGTGGGTAGCTAGTCACGGCAAGGAATCCGGCGTCCCACTGTTTCTGTACCTCCTCTTTGATCTTCATCGCCATGTCAGGGCGAGTTCTTCTCAGTTTTTGCTTAACAGGAGGACAGTCTTCTTTTAACGGTAGTCGATGCACAACTATGTCTGTATCCAACCCTGGCATGTCCTGATATGACCAGGCAAAGATGTCCACATATTCACGCAACATTTCAATCAACCCCTTCTTAACTTCAGTATGCAGGCTGGCACCTATCTTTATTTCCTTCTTAACCTCTTCTGTGCCGATGTTGATAACCTCAATTTCCTCCTGATGAGGCTGAATAGCTCTTTCCTCTTGCTTCAACAACCTGACCAGCTCTTCAGGGAGTTCATAATCTTCCTCAACCTCTTCATCAGCTTGGTAGATTGGATTGTCGAAGTTAAGCTCAGTCATAGTAGGAGAGTTGTCAATGGAATCCGGTTGATCGACACTGCACAAGTGATGTGCTCATTCAGAATCTGTTTAGAGAAAACGCACACCAAAAGCAAGAAAGAAAAACACATTGCCATTTTCTTTATTTGTGCAAAAAATTAAAATTGAAAGAAAAGGGACGATCTGATTGAAAAATGTCCTTTATTTATGACAAATAAATGCTTTCAAAACATGGAGGCCCATACAATGGATCCTTGTACCTTGGGCAGAGTACAGGATTTGACATGCAGTATGTAAAAAAATGACAAATAAACAATTACTTTGCGATCCAGGTGACTTCGACGATGCCTTCCGTAGACCAATTGGGCAGCTCCTCTCCCGGTGCACACGGGCGGATCCAATTATCCAGATCGCACTCGCTATCTCCGTCTTCACTGGTAGCACAAATATGGTTGCGGTCTAGCAACCCAGCACTAGTAAAGGTAATGGTCTTGTTGTCTGATGAACGGACGAGCCCATCAGGCTGATACCCAAGCCCAAGCTTGTCTTCCTTCTTTTCCAGCTCCAATAATCTGCCCCAGCCCTGGGCACTGCCTGATTGCACAACCTCCTTGGCCTGCTTGTAGGAGGTAATAGACGTACCTTCTTTATCTTCAGCTTTACTCAGAGGAGACAGGGAACTAACATTCACTGCTTCGAATGCCTGACACAGGGTTTCATGAATTTCACCATCCATCTCCACGTATTTGAATGTAGATAGATGGCTCACAAATATATCCTCTTCACCGCACACAGTCACAACTTGACCATCCGCTACGTACTTGAGCTTCTGGTGCAAGGTTGACGTCACAGCCCCGGCGGCATGAATCCAAGGTCGACCAAGTAGACAACTATAAGCAGGTTGGATGTCCATCACGTAGAACGTGCTCTTAAACACTTGCGACCCCACCTTGATTGGAAACTCAACCTCTCCAAAGACAGACCTCCGGGAACCGTCGAAAGCTTTTACCACCAAATCACTTGGCCTCAAAACAACCCCTTCCACATTGAGTTTCATTAATGCCTTCTTCGGCAAGACATTAAGAGATGACCCAGTATCAACCAGGACATGAGACAGCACAGCCCCTTTGCATTCAATTGTGATATGGAGAGCCTTGTTATGATTCCTCCCTTCGGTAGTAAGGTCCCTATCAGTAAAGCCCAGACCATGGCTCGCATTCAAACTTCCCACCACGGCTTCTAACTGATTCACGGTAATCTCCTGAGGAACATACGCCATCTGCAACACCTTCAGAAGGGCTTCTCTATGAGCTGGTGAGCACATCAGCAGCGACAAGATAGAGATTTTGGAGGGAGTTTGATTTAGCTGCTCGACTACCTTGTAGTCGCTCCTCTTAATAATCCTCATGAACTCCTCCATTTCCTTCTCGAAAGTACTTTGACCAGTAGCGGGAGTGGCATTATCGTCAGTTGCTATTTGCTTCCCTTTGGCTTTAGCAGAAGCCTCAGCATCAGTGTCTCCTCTCAAAGTCTGGGGAGCGAATAAGCGACCACTTCTCGTGAACCCTCCATTTCCCCCAACATTCACCACAGCTGGGTCCATGGCTACTGCCCTATCTTCCACTTTCTGTCCTCCGACATACACTTCTGATCCGTAATGCCACGGAATAGCCTTCTCATCTGAATACGGAATAGGCCCAGGCACCGTGATGGTGACAGGACTTACTTCCGGGACATAAATAGTAACCGGCTCTCTTTGCACTGGAATTTCAGCAGGATCATAGTATATGGTCACCGTTGACACTTCATCAGTCCTCTTAACAGCCCTGTCGAACTGTAACAGCCCATCATCCATCAATCTCTGTAAACCAGTCTTCAATTTGTCACAACCATTCTTCGACTCAACACAGTCTTCGCAATCAAACCCACAACCCGGGAAAACCTGACCCTTCAACAATCTCTCCTTGACCAGCAACAAGGAGGTCTTCACTTCTCCAACCCTCTCCACCATGTTCAACCTCTCCTCCATCTCAATAGCATTAACCCTGGCTCCCTCATGATTGGGGATAGGGTTAGTCGTGACATTCGGAGGCGGCACGAAATTGATTGCTTTGGAGTCGATCAATTCCTGAACTTTATAGTGCAAAGCCCTGCACTTCTCCGTTGAGTGCCCGGGTGCCCCAGAATGGAAAGCACATCGAACATTGGCGTCGTAACCTGGAGGAAGAGTTCCAGTAGGTGGAGCCAAGGTCCTCAGTTGAATTAAGTTCAGTTCCAACAATCTCTGGAGTAAAGCTGTGTAAGTCATTGGGATCACATCAAAAACCCTATCAGCTTGGCGTGACTGCCTCTGTTGATACGGTCTCTGTTGATAGTTGCGCTGCTGTTGTTGCTGAGGCTGTTGTAGAGCCTGTTGAGCTGGTTGAATTGGTGTAGTGGGAATTGTGACTGCAACTATCTGATTGTATTCTCGTCTATAACCTCTGCCTCTGCCTCGGCCATATATTGCGTTAGCTTCCCCTTCTCTTCTTCTAGGAGGTCCGCCAAAGGCTTTCCTCGCTCCCCCAGAGCTACCAGCAGTATTAGGGTCCTGAATCTTCCCCGTCTTTAATAGAGTCTCAACTCTCTCTCCAGCAATCACTATATAATTGAACTTGGTGGCCGAGCTAGATGCCAACCTCTCTAGAAAAACACCTTGGAGAGTGCCCATAAACATGTCGGCCATTTCATCCTCTAAGAGGGGTGGTTGCACCCTGGCAGCTAGCTGGCGCCACCTCTGGGCATATTCTTTGAAACTTTCTTTTGCCGCCTGAGCCATGTGCTACAAATGCGTGCGTTTCGGAGCCATGTCCATGTTATATTGATACTGCCTCACAAAGGCTTCAGCTAAATCCTTCCAACTCTTGATACTGACCCTATTGAGCTTCATGTACCATTCAAGAGAAGCTCCCACCAAGCTATCCTGAAAATAATACATCCAAAGTTTCTCATCATCTGTATGAGCGACAATTCTCCCGACAAATGATTGCAGATGGGTCTTCGGGCAAGTAGTGCCATCATACTTCTCAAAGGTTGGAACTTTGAACTTATACGGGATCCTGACCCCAGGAACCAAGCCCAAGTCGGTTATGTCAAATCCTAAAGAGCTTTGGGACTGAATAGCTTTGATTTGCTCAGCCATCTCTTCGAACCTCTTGTTCATCTCTGCTCCTTGACCTTCAGTTTCATCAAGTAGAGTGAACTGGTCGTCATGATTCTCCATCTGAAGGTTGCGCAACCCATCGTTGATTATTGTCACTCCTGGCTGTGTAACAGGAGGTTCAACCTGACGTGCGCCCGCACCAGTATGATTGTCAGCAGTAGCAGCAGCCGCAGTGTTCCTATTCTGATTCTCAACCATCTCCCGCAGACGCTCTTGGTTCTGCCCCATGCTAGCCATTAGTGTCATCAAATTATCCATCCTTTGTCTCAGATCTGTCAAGTCCGCTTGTAACTAGTCCATGACTCGTTCTCTGTTAATCTTGGTTGGATATCTGTGTACTGCTGGTTGTCCCTGAACTTTACGAGGAGCTATAGTGCCTGAGATCACAAAACACGTTAGTAATTGAGACAACACCTGCAAAACAAACAAACAGGTTATATGCAATGCGATGTAACTGTTCATGTTCCCAGTCTTAAGCATTTGGCACGCCCCAGTTCTGGCATCTATCTCAGACAATCACTTTCAGTGCTTAGCTTTCAAACTTTCTCTTTGATAAATGTTCAGACATTAGCAGTATCCAGACAAACGAGTCTTGCGCATTCAAAATGGTAATTTGCACATTAATACTGAACGTGAACCAACCACTGTAGGCTAAAAGTCAGAATACAACTAGAAATATTCCCCGAAGGGTTACATGTCAGTACATAAAGACAAAAGAAATAAAAGCAAGACTCCTACAACAAGCCTGTAGGTAGCCTGAACAATAAACAACTAAGCCAAGGACCCAGGATCTGCCACCTCTTCCCTGCTTTTCTTGACACCCGCTCTCAGCTTGAGCTCTTCGATCTCTTTCCTTGCTTCCTCCAGAGCTGATTGGCTTTGGGCTAGCTGTTGGGTCTTCTCTCTCCGGATGGCATGGATTTGCTCCACTTCCTCCTTCTTGAAAGCCATCTGAACTTCAAAGAACTCTTCCTTCTCTTTGAATTTCTTTTGCTCTTCATCTCTTTGGCCTTGCAGCCAAACAATGGACTGACGAGCACTTTTGAGAGTCTTTAAGGTCTCCTTGCGCTTAGCTTCTCTTTGAGCTTCCATCATACCCAATTTGTGGAAATGGGCTTCTCTACCGGCAAAATCCTTCTCTTTGTCTTCTAGAGAGGCTTGGAGCTTCTGCAGCTTGTCTTCAGCTTCCTTCTTGGATCTATTGGCCTGGTGGTATAGGCTTACCATCTCAATATTCTCTACTCTGACCTCATGCAACTGAGCTTCTAGCTTCTTGTACTCCTCCAAGGAAACCGTACTGCTCTGACTTGGTACCTCTCGGGGATAAAGTGGAGCCTCGACTGAAAAAGGCATGAGAACTGACTCGATATGTCTTTGCAACCATTCAGCATATGGTGGATATGTCTTGGGATCAACTCGGCCGAAGTCTTTCTTCCCCTTTTTTATCCTGTGAGCCCAGGATTGGACTGCTTGTTGAACCAACTCTTTGTTTCCGCCAGCAGGAAAGTACAAAGATTCAACAAACATTTCCATCTGAGGAGGATCTTTCAAAGGGTAGCCAAACTGCTTTCTGGATAATGTTGGGTAGTAACTGATGACGCCTTTCCTTCCCAGCAAAGGTACTCCAGCAAACCTTCCGGAACTAACCATCAACTCCTTTCCTAGCAAATCCCTGTCATAGCCCCAAGCTATGTATTCTTCAGTCAATCCCATCAATCTTCTGGACCACCTTCATTCATCTCGTATATCCTTAAAGGCACCTGACTTAGGCAACTGTCTAGCAAATCAATCAGCAAACAAAGGAGCACAGCAGACCACTGGACCACCTCTACCTTTCTCGTTTCTGTAATGGACACTAAAATAAAAGTCACCCAATAAAGTAGGCACTGGATTGCCTTTTGCAAAGATTGAGATCACCTCTAAGCTGACAAATTCTTTCTCTCCAGGAAACAGGCTAGACCCATATACCATCAATGCAAGCAAAGCCCCAAAGTCATTCCACTTAGCCTCTGTAGCATACTTCTCAGCCTCTGGGATAAGCACACTCCAGGGTAGACCTCTGCCTTCACTCTCCTGCAGAGCCTTTCTGACTGAAACAACTGGCAACCTACAAACCTTGGCTATATCTTCATCTCTGAGCACAACCTCTGACCCGTAGAACGGAAATGTCTCTCTGATCGGAACACTCAGCATGCTGGAGATCTCTTCCAATGTCGGAGCTAAGATGTAACCTGGAAAAACAAAGCAACGCAGCAGGGGATCATAAAATTGCAACAAAGTATGCAAGCTGTCCTTTTGGTCTGCAGTAGGCTTGTCCACAAACTTCAGTATCTGGCCATATCTTTTCTTGAAATTACCTAAGACTTGATCGTTCATCAAACCTGCTAACCTCTGAACACTTTTAACTTCCGGCTGAAGAAAGGTATAATGCACATTCTTTTTTCTCGGATCTCTTCTGATCTCTGCCATGGAGATAAGAATACCAGAACTGGGAACAGATGTGGGCAATGACCTGAAAAATGGGAAACATAAACAGTTAATGCAAAGAATGATGCAAATGTAATGCAATGCAAGCATATGACCAACTGGGACCATCTGAACTGGAAAACTGACAAGGGCCCCTCTGAATAACTGGAAAACCCAAAAATTTACTGAGTCACACCCTCTAATAATCACAACTCTCTGGTAGAAGACCTCAGAATCACAGTATCAAGAAATCCAGAATTCCAAAACCATAACTTCGGAACCATAGAATCATAGAACCATGGATCATAATCACAGGACCAAAGATTGTAACAAGAACCACTGAACAGATGAGTGTATGTTGAGGTCATGGGTTCCTGCACACCTGTAAACAACCCCCAATCTCCCGGGTAAAAGGCTCCGGGTCAGACATCACAGACTCTCAAAGCCACATAGCAATAATACTGTCACCATCTCCGAGAAATGGCTCATGACCAAATCAGGGAATCGGTTTGGCATTATATACTACGCAGGGAGGCCTCAGCAGAGTCCGAGAAACAAGGTCATCCTATGCGATCCCCAAGTGGGCCCTCGGATGCGAATGGGTTTGCCACAAAATGTGGGCTGCCACTGTCATCACTAAAGAGGGATGTTTCCACAAGGTTCTCAATGATCGGTCCCCAGCTGCACATAACTGTCAGGGTTATGAAATGAGAGAGGAAGATCCCCAAATCAAGACATTTCCAAGACAATCGCAACCTGGGTGTGGAACTCACTACTACCCCCATGACAAGATCTCATGAGGCCAAAGTGGAACCACTCTAAGTCCTATGGTGCACTCGAGCCGGGTACTTGGCTCATATCTCTCAAGAACAAGTAACACCCATCCCACCAAAGAAAACCAGTCCAGACAGTCCAATATATATACATGAAGCAGTAAATAAAGACTGAAAACTATAAATAAAGCTGTAAATAAACAACAATAAAATACAACAAGTCACAGCAAACAAACATCACCGAATGAAACAGAAACACACAAGCGCTAGGAGAGACTCACAGGGGAACCAGAGATTCTGGGTTTTATCCCCAGCAGAGTCGCGAAGCTGTCGCTCCCCGGATTTCCATCCTGGTACAAACGCGAAAGTGGCGCGGAAAAAGAATAGAGTCGCCAGCCATGCATTTTTATCCCGAAGAAAGGGAATGGTAATGCTTCACAAACCAGAAGAAAAAGAGGAAGGACACAGGTCCTGCGAACCAAAGAGACTGAGTTCGGGAGTCGGTTACGACCTGGGAAGGTATTAGCACCCAGATTGTCCGCCGTACCCGACGGGATCCACGCTTGCAAAAGAAACTGTTTCAAAGGGTGAGGGTATGAAAGCTGCAACAAAAGAAATGAAAATGAAAAGAAACTGGAACTGGAAAAAGAACTGAAATAAGAAAATAAAGGAAAAATGTAGGGAAAATAAAGATTGTGCTCGAACGGGCCCTACCCCGCTGCCTACGTACCTCATCAGGATAATGAGGATCAGAGACGCCGTAGTTCCCCTAACTAGGGGTACCAAAAGGAAAATTGCTTGTGAATTAAAGGCTTGAACTGCCTATGTCAATGCTCAGGTGTTGCAGGCTCGGACGACGAGTGCGTTACCGTCTTGCAGAATGACAAGTAGGAGCAAGTTCTCACGTAAAGAGTGAATGAGGTGAGAAAAGAATTCCCGAAGGAAAGACGCTTATTGTTTGTTTGTGTTTTTTATGAAGCTTTTATGAGTGTGTCACAAGGAAATGAACTCAAGCTCTCATCAATGGAATGTGCACTTGTCACTACATTCTAAGATGGAATAATAGAACAAGCATACTCAAGTAAGGAGAAGATCCCCAAAACTTGAACCCAAAGATTAGGGCCTAAGCTCACTAACTTGTTGAATTATTAAGTGTTTTTGGTTATTTACAAATTAAGAAGTGTTTTTTAGACTTTTCTTTTATGAAGAAGATACCTTGATCAGACTTGTGCATCACAAGGTAAACATGTACTATCCCAAGATGGGAAGACTACAAACATACCTCATGGAATAAGGCTATAGATCAATGCATCACTTCAAAGTTATTAAAGTTTTTTTTATGATTATGAGATGAGAAGAGAAAGAGAATCAAAGGAGCAAAAAGGAAAAAAACTAGGGGGAAGTTTCTATCCTAAGTTAGCATGCATGGAGTTCCTAGGGTTTGTGAGGTCTTTCTAACCTAAAAAGGATCTCAAGAGAAGAAGAAGAATATAAGAGGAGAGATGAGAAAGGCCTAAGCCCAACAAGAAGATGTTAGTCCATATAAACAATATGAGAGGAGATGAGAAATGGAGATGTGGAAATCAATTCCCATATCTCAACCTTACCATAGCCCCTGCAAGATTAGTGTAATAACATAAAATCAAGGCATAAACCAACAAGTCAGAAGCTACTCAAGCATATAGGCATGGCAATGAGCTCACAAGATGATAAGCAAAGAAACATAAGATCACATTGAGATGATTAGAAGTGAAACAAGTGCAATGAAGGCATGCTTAACACTTAAAGAAATAAATCACATAAAAGAGACCCAACACCAAGACTCAAGGAGACTCAAACCCTATCCTAAGACCAGGAGCAACCATAGACCTCTAAAGGACCCCAAAAGATGAAGAGAAGTTGGCACAAGTGCCCTTCTAAACTCAAAAGAGACTAGAAGACTCAAAGAATGCAAAACTAGGCAAGGTGAGGAAGAAAATACCCAAGAAAAAGATCCAAGCACTTATAAATTCTACCCAACCATAAAAGCACTCTCCAAACACAAGGAAATGAGAATCCAAAAGGGTTTGCAAAAACACAGCACCAAACTAGGTCAATGAGGCTCAAGGATGCAAGGTATCACCATTTAGGGTTTTGAAAATTAAGGCACAAGTAACTCAAGCAAAGTCCAGAAAGGAAGTTTGTGAAAAATCCAAGATAAATCATGAAGATAGTAGAGTGTCTTAGGATTTGAATGCAAAAAGAATGGGGTTCATAGCTTAAAGGATGAGAAAAATAGAAATTGGACAAGGCAGATTGGTCCATGAGAGTCCACAAGAAAGCAATGCTCAATGTTGAATTTATTTGGCCACGTGGGATAAAAATAAAAATCTGGAAAAATCATGATAAAAAACTTGATGAATCAAGGAGTGCACGATTTTTTTTGGATTTTTTAGAGTTAAAGAAATATTTTAAATGAACTAAAAGCAAATGGAATAAATTGGTAAGGGAAAAAAAATGAAAATAAAGCAAATGGGCCAAGGGGGTGTGAAGAGTGTCGCTCCCACCAAATGAGGCCGGGTCAAATGGGGTACAGACGCGAACGGTCAACGAGAGGAGATGCGAGGACACACAGGGGTGAACTCACAGGGAATGAAAAGAGTCGCTAGCTAGGCATTTTTATCCCGGAGGAAAGGCAATGCTGCATAGACCTAGAAAGATATGGATAAGACGGTTGCGAACCAGAGAGACTGAGAAAGGGGGTTGGTTACAACCTGGGAAGGTATTAGCACCCAGATTGTCCGTCGTACTTGACGGGATCCACTCTTAAAAGATTTGTGTTTTAAAGGGGTAGTGTCAGTGCTATATGTGTATAAAAGAGCTGGAAAAAGATGTACAGGTGTCAGTGTAAAGAAAAGTGAAGTGTATAAATGAAGTGTCAGTGTAAAAGAGAAAGAGGTGAAATGCTCATGATAATGAGGCTTAAAGGATGAGGCTGGAAAGAGGGGGAATATACAGAGACTTTTGTTCGATAACCGTTAGGTTATGCCTACGTATCCTCTCGTGCAATGAGGAAGTCAGAACACCGTAGTTCGACCCAAAGAGACTGAAAGATGAATTGACTTGTGAACTGCTTACTTGCCTATGCTCAAGTGTATGATCTGTCTGGCACAGATGCAAACTGTCTTGCATTAGACGGAAGAAGCAAATTCTCGTTTATGAGTGAAGATGATGAGAAAAGAATCCCGGAGGAGACGATTATTGTTTGTTTTTTTTAGTTTTCAGTCTTTTATTACTTTTGAAAGTTTGTCATAAGTTAATGAGCTTAAGCCTAAACCAATGGATTTAGTAAACTCATCACATCTTCCCTCTGATTAGGGGTAATGAGAATACTTTAAGTGTGAAGTCAGCTTCTCACACTTAATCACCATGGTATAGGATTAAGATCATTAACCTACTTGTGATTATTTAGATGTTTTTGTTGTTTTTGTTTAGTGTTGAGTAATGAGATTAATCCATAATCAGGGATTAAACAGACTCATTACACCATCCTAATAGAAGGATAACAGATGAGAATGTTTAAGCTGAGGAAAGCTCCTCAACTTAATCCATGATTAGGGATTAAACTCATGACAAAACAAAGCCTTTATTAAGTGGATTTAAATTAATGATAAGGTGATGAAGTGAATTTTATGATTTGTAAGACAACTTGAGGGGGACTTGTCCATTAACACTAGGGTTAGTCCTTCTTAACCAGTTAAGGAAGAATTAGAACCCTAATGCAAGGCCCAAGTTACAAGCTTGATGTCTTGATGATTATTAAGTGAATTGATTAAAGGATTTAAACACATTAAGGGTTTAACACTTAGGATTAAAGTTATACACTCCATCCTAATAGAAGGATGCAGGCATAAGCTTAATCATAAAGCCTTAAAGCCTTTAGGGTTTAGTCCCGGATTGTGAGGTGAGGAGAAAAGACTCAAAGAGACACAAAGGTAAAAGCTAAGTGGGGGACTAATCAATATTCACATGCTCGGATGGTCCTAGGTTAGTGAGGCTCACTATCCTAAAGAAGAAAGAAAGAAGAAGAGAAAGATGAAAGGAGAAACTCCATGGTGGCCTAGGAACACCTCAAGTTAGAAAGAATAGCAAAAGATGAGGAATAAGATAAGAAGAAGAGAATGCGAAATGAAGAAATCGAACAATGCACAAACAGAGCCTACACCAGTAGGACTTCCAAATGCAACATCATGCAATAAGTAAAAATCGGTCCTCAGTGGTACCTAACGGAGAAGGTTCGTTGCCTCTTCAATATGAACAAAAGGATCTCAGACAAAAGTCCATTACCATGGAATCAAACAAATGTCCAATATAAGCTTTCAACATCCAAGCAGACCAATAAAGAGAATCAGAGTTAACAAGAATGTTTATCAGGGCGAGTCTTCAAGTCCAAGGAACAATTAGACACAAGGCTATCACTGGAGTCGAACAATAAGCCTACAAAAACAATCAAGCACAAGACTAAAACCAAAATTAAACAATAACTCTATTTAATTAAACTAAATTAACCAAAGATAATAAAAACAAAAACTCTAAAATACCACAAGATTAACCAAATTATATCAAAATAGAACTCTAAGATGAACTTTTAACTCATATAATAATTACTAATAATAATATAACATTAGAAAGGAAAATAAAAATAAAACAAAGGATTGGGCTGCAGAATTGGGGTGCATGCCAGCATAATGGTGGTGCGGGACAAATGGCCGTTGGGCCTTGAAGCCCAACCACATCAACCATCAGCAACAACAAAATAAAAAAACATAAAGAATTAAAATAAAAAAAACGAAAAAAGAAAGAAATAAAACGTGTTATGTTATAAGAATCAAAAATAAAAGGTCAAACAGCATAAAGCAAAGAAACAGGGGAAGGGCTCTCTTCCGCCGTTCTTCCTTCCTCGCGAGCGACTTTCTGTTTCAATCTATCTCTCCTTCTTCTTCAAATGAAAAGACAGAACACGCCGTCATATCCCTTTTGGATCGCGATTCAACGACGGCCTTGTTCTATTGTGCCGATCGTGAACCCCGCTCTACACAATCAATCGCACCGTCAACTCCACTCGTGGCGGCTACGCGAGCTTCTTCGAGTCAAAACGCGTTGTGCCCATTCAAGGATCCGTGACTCCCTCCTATGCAGTCGTATTCATCTTCCAAGTAGTCTCAATCTCAACTTCAGTTCGCTCGTGGATTCGGTTTCTGAATCGCGGTTGTGGTCCGTTTCTACGGTGAGTTTCGATCCGAAATTTCCTTCGCAAGCTCTGTTTTCGATCTATCTCATCATTCTTCTTCTCTTCTCTGATTTCTGTTTGTTGTTGCTGTGTTTGAGTGGGGGTTGCAGACTGAAGGTGGTTGGAGAGATAAGGGTTTGAGCGGAGGTTGTGATGTTTGGCGAAGAAGGTGATGATTGTTGAAATAAGTGTGGTGATGTTGGGAGTTTTGGATTGTTGCTTATGTTGGTGGTTATTATGATGCGGTGAGGATGGCGATGGTGATGAGAGCGAAGGTTGTTTGTTGTTGTTGTATATTGGTTGTGATTTTGTGAATCATGAAAGAATGAGGTGCGTGATTGGTTGTAGAAAGCCAAAAGTGTAAGTGACGAAGGGTTGCTTGTGCGAGATTGATGAGGGTTTACTGGTGTGGTTCAAGTTTTTTTGAAGAATGGAGGAAAAAGATGGGTGTTAATTGAAGTTGTTGAGGTTGATTTGTGTGGGCTGAATGGAAGAGAGTTGAGAGTTTTCTGTTTTGTTTTTCAATGGAATGAAAGTTTACAGGATTGTTGTGAAGGTTGTGCGAAAAATGTGGAGTGCTGGGAATGATGAAATTGAGTGCTGGAGTGCGTGAGTGTGCTGGAAGTTCTGTTGGTGTGAGTTGAGGAAAAAATTGCGGCTGCTAAATCTTGGGATTAGGGTCTTTTCCTTTTATACTTAGGTCAACTTATGATTTTCTTAATGGGCCTTGGCATGGGCCTGGTGGCAAAGTATTTTTTTATGACAAATTTGGTTAATGAATTACAACAAAAAAAAGGTAAATGAGTTTGAAATGGGTTTAGAATTGGTTTAATGTTAAATTGAAAAGAAATCAAATTTGGAAGATGGATATTAAAATAAGGATAAATGGATGGATATAAATGGTTTTATGAAAAATATTCATAAAATGGTAAATGATAAATGGTTTATATCAAACTAAAAAAATGACCAATGGGTTAAGGAGAAATTTGGATATGAATTGAAAAATAGAAAATGGAATGAACCATAAAATGGATATTAACAAATGGTTTAATCTGGCTAAATGAAATTGGAACGATTACCAACAACACGAACACAACCATGAAATATCAACTTTCCAACTCGAAAACAAACTTGCACTGCTTCCACAAAAATTACTGGTTGAGAAGAATAAACGCGGCCACCACAATTTGTGACTGAAACAAACCATCTAAAATCAATCATCCTCTGGGTCTGCGATTAAATGAACCTTGAATCACTTCAAATTTGTCTGAATCGTTTTCTTGGGAAAATAAAATCACGACTGAACATGATGAGCAGATAAACAGACGATTTGGACCAAGACTTCTTATGAATCACAAGCTAATAATCTGATGAATTCCACCACACAACCTGCCCATGAACATGCACTGTTTGAGAAATCAATCACTGAACTGATGACGGCCCAGATGCATAGCAAATAGTCCTTTCAGACGTGAAATCCTTGACTACCGCTAAATCAGGGAAATAAACCCTAATTTAGTGACAGGAACAATAAGAGAATGATACCAATGAAGCGGCATAGCCAAGACCTTGAATTCTTCTGATAATCTACAAATGAGGTGTGAAACCTTAATCCCCGGATGACCATGATCCCATGTCTCAGGAGTCTATGCAAATGGTATGCAAAAATGCGTATGAATGCAAAACGAAAAGCTGACAAAGATAGAAAACCAAAGGGCAAATTTAGGGTGTCTACAAAGAGCAACTATGCTTAGTTGAAAAACCCAATGGGCCGCGCATGGGGGGGTGCAGATAGCGCTGAATCTGCACCTTCTTCTTCATGAAAACAAAACCTAACTTCTCACCACCATTAATGAACAAAACCCTAACCCTAACTTCATGAAATCTCAAACCAAGCCACGGCCGGCCATGAAACTCTCCAGAATACATAATCTAACATCATTAAACAAGAATACATGCTTGGATTGAATTAAAACTCAAAGAAACTCAAGATATGAATGAAAATAAAATTGTCCATGAAACTTTAAATCACCATAACTTTGTGAATACTCAACCATTTTACAAACTACAAAGAGCATTGTAACCAACACAACATGAGGATTCTAAAACACACAACCAAACACATTTCTATGAGATTCGAAATTTGAGCATACCTAAGGTGGTGTTCAAAATTTGAAGTCAAAACTGGTATAAAGTGATGGAAAATGATCTCCTTATCCCCTTAGATGCAAAATAAATGCATCTAAGGCTTTGCAAACTTGTGAATCCAGCAATATGCTTCCTTGTGCTTCAAAGCTTCTCAAATGGCCACTTGAACAAACTTCACTATAAATCTAGATCCATGGGTGCTTAATGATCCTTGAGATGAGAGGAGTATGAATGTGGTCTTGGATTGAAGAAAGCTTGCCTAGATCAAAAGTTATGGCACAAAATGCAAATGTGCACAAGGAATGAGAAATGGATGATTCTTGAAGAATAATCCAAACAAATGGTATGGAAATGATCTATGAGTGATGAGGATTAAGAATCCAGCAAGAGTTTTGTGAATGGATTCTTGTAGCAAGAGTTTGTGGAGAATGAGCAATTTTGCATAAAAGATGAGAATGAGAGAATGAGTGTGTATTCTGGCTGCCTCTAACCCTAATTCTGATTTTTGTGAAAATGCAATTTTGGCCCAAGTGTGCCATAAGCATGCCAAGCTCATGATTTGCTGGCCTCTCTTGCATGTGCATTCACCATCCCACCCATGATTCACAGCAAGCAATTTCAGCCCTTGGATGTAAGCTATCACACAATGGTCATGCCTTATGCAAATTCAAGTGTAAAATGCAAGTTTTATGGAACTTTCTCATGTGCACGAATTTTGCCACTTTTCTTTGAGAAAAATGACCTAAATGTGATGCATTTTGATTGTGTAAACCTACTTTAGACATAGCATAGCAAACTATCCACTTTTGAGCCTTTGTGCAAATGGCTTGGCCTTGAAACTTGGAAATTTGCCCTAAAATGCTCACTTTTTCGAGGGGCATATAGAAAAAACCATGAATCTCCAGAAAATGCTCTTGTACTTTTTAAAAATGGAAGCCCTTACTATCCAACTTTCATGTTTACTTTGGGTCCATTTGAAGATTTTTTGATCAAGTTAAGGTCTTGTGAAGTTTTAGGTCAAAATGGCCAAAAATAGTAACTTTTCCATGACCAACTTTGTGCACTTTTGCCAAAACCCCTCAAACCACCAAAATTCTTGGACTTTAAGCTCACCAAACATCTTATAACATTGAATAGACCTCATTTGGCCAAAAAAGTGGGGTTGGACCCCTTGGAATGGCACAGTTGACTTTTTCTGGGCCCAGTTGACTTTCTACTTCATCTGCAAGTAACTGAGGCAATGACTGACTTCCACTTGGAATTTTTCCATGCAAATTGACATGTAGGAACCTCTTATAATATAGAAAACATTGCTCAAAAGAGTTGGCAAAAATTATGAGGTTAAGGCCCTTGAAACTAAAACCCTAATTTGGTCACACTGCCTAGGATCCTTGCTTTGTCTTGAAACTTGTGATGATTAAGCAATCTTCTGAGCTTTTGCAAGTGAACTTGGCCTAGCCAAAGGAGTCTAGACTCATCATAGGCCTTCCACAAATCCATTGGAACCCTTTCCTTGGCTTAAATGTCCTTCAACACCTCCCTAGATGGCCATATGCCTCATGCTAGGGCTTGATGCTTGTCATGCTTTATTTTTCTATGCTATAATGTTATATATATGATATGATTATGATGCAAATGGTGTATTATGATGTTTAAAATGAAGAGGGAAAATTTGGGGTTCTACAATCACCTAGCAGGGTACGGCTTCCGAAAGTATCACGACATAGGATGAATGTCAGATAGAAGAAAAGTTGCTTTGTTGGTGACTTGTTGAGGATTGGTATACACGGACGAGTGCTTACGCTTTACAAATGAAAGGTATAAGTGTTTGACACTGTGTAATGATTATAGACGTGGATGAGCATCCTTAGAACCATGATACAGATGAGTATCAGTAGAAATAAACGCTAACGCGTGTTCAGAGATGATGAAACGGATGAGTACCAACTGGTTAACAAGGAACACGGACGAGTGTCAGATCTGTTTGAAGAGTGATATATAAACAGGATACGGACGTGTATCGAAGACTTCTATATAAGTATGAGTGAGGATTTATTTGGTTGATGAAGTATGAGCAAGACACAAACGAGTGTTCAACTTGCTGGGGAATGTATGACACAGACGAGTGCCAAATAAGAAATGTTATAAGCTATGAACAAATATTTGTATGTAAGGTGTTCTGGCGACCTGTGGGGATAGGACGACACGGACGGGTGTCGAAGGGAGTGTTATGAACAAGTATTTTGGCAATCATGCTGGGGAAGGATGACACAGACGAGTTTCAAATGGCCGTATGTATAGGTATCTGTATTCGAGAGTGAAAAGGGGATGCTTTGGCTTTTATCTGTGGGGAATATTATGATACAGACGAGTGTCAACAATGGTATATATGAACAGGAACTTGTGTTGGAGAGTGCAAAGGGGACGCTTTGGCTTTTATTTGCAAGGGATGTGAGTTGTTTATATCCATTGCTGATGAAATACTGATGGTATTTGCAGGTGACTGGCTTGAGCCTGGCTTGTGATCATGCAAATGTCTGATTTTTTGCCGTAATGCTCCATATTAGACGGAATGCTACGCTTATTTCGGTGATTATGATGCAAATGCCATGATTATGCAAAAGGAGATTGATCCGAGACTCGGATCCTACTGTGATAAAGATCTCTGGCTGATCTGCTTGTAGGGATACCCCAGTTGGGGAAGAGATCATTGACAGATCTGTTTAGATATAGTTCTGCTTGGGGAAATAGATTGTTGATAGACCTATCCGTAAGGAGAACTCAGCTAGGTAGAAGGAAAATTTCGTCACTTTGTTGTGTAAGAGTTTCAGGCATTGCTCTTCTGGGGAGAGGGTGGAAACTCTGTGGGGAACATGGCTGGGGATGCTCCTGTTGAATAGACATGTGCTAGGGATGAGGAGGCTTTGACAATTCCGCTAGGGAAAATCATTCCAGATATTTCTTGGGGAGGGGATGTGCTGGGGATGTGATGCTAGGCATGCCCCATGCTGCGTATTGAATACCCGCAATCTGTTAAGACAAGAGAAACGCACAAGTATCCCGAGGTATCCCGTACCGGATTCCATCATAGGAAGTAGATATTCCTGAAAGTAAATATATTTCCCGCAAGCATTTATTAAAAATGGCTCATTTATTTTATACAAGTACTTATTATGAATATTGGACATTTTGTAAACAAAACAAAAATGTAAAAAAGAGATGTGACTGAAAATTCTGATTTTATTAATCTGAGTGCCCTGAATTGGCAAATACAGTCAAAGAAACAAATCCCCTGGAATGAGGAGATTGCTATAAATTGAGAAAATTAAAAGTGCTGGAAATGTTGACGACGCTCCGGTGAACTTCCTTTGCTATGACCTGTATGACCTTGACGTTCTTCTCATCTTGCTTTCTGAAGAAGGTTGATTTTGACTGATGCTTTATCCTTTCGAAGCTTGTCGTCTTGTGAGTGATACAGACGAATTCAGAATGCAATTGTTCGCTTATTCCTTGATTTTGCGTGGATTGCCCTTTCGGGTTTTCGATCCACTGGGATACCCATTTTTGCCTGAGTTGTCCAATGGGGCTTTTCAACTCAGCGGGTGTACATTTTTTTAATTTTTCCCTTATTTTTTCCCGAGTCTTTTATTCTGTTTTTGACTCGCCGGGATGCCCTATTTTTGCCTGGACTTACATTCTGTTTTTATGTCCAGCGGGTCATTTTATGCGAAGTATTTTTTAACTGCATCTGAATTCACAAGGGATGAGAAATCTTCACCATCCATAGTAGTGAGCATCAGTGCTCCACCAGAGAAAACCTTCTTTACTATGAATAGACCATCGTAATTTGGAGTCCATTTGCCCCTGTGGTCTGTATGAGGAGGAAGAAGTCTTTTCAGCACAAGATCTCCCACTTGGTATTCCCGAAGCCTGACTTTCTGATCAAAGGCTTTCTTCATTCTTTTCTGATATAACTGCCCATGATAGATAGCAGCCAATCTCTTCTCTTCGATTAGATTCAGTTGACTGTACCGAGACCGGGCCCATTCTGCTTCGTCCAGCTTCACATCCATCATCACCCATAAGGAGGGTAGTTCAACTTCAACAGGTAGGACAACCTCCGTACCGTATACCAGCTGATAAGGTGTTTCCCCAGTAGACGTTCTGATTGAGGTCCGATACCCATGCAAAGTAAATGGTAAAATCTCATGCCAGTCTTTATATGTAACCACCATCTTTTGCACAATCTTCTTAATGTTTTTATTAGCTGCCTTAACAACGCCATTCATCTTTGGCATGTAAGGGGAAGAGTTGTGATGTTGGATTTTGAAGTCCCGACACAATTCTGCCATCATTTTGTTGTTCAAGTTGGAACCATTATCAGTAATGATTCGCTCGGGTACTCCATATCGACAGATGATGTCTCTTTTCAGAAATCTGGCTACCACTTATCTGGTGACGTTTGCATACGAAGCTGCTTCAACCCATTTAGTGAAATAATCAATTGCTACCAGGATGAATCTGCAGCCATTTGAAGCAGTCAGCTCGATCTTTCCAATCATGTAAATGCCCCACATGGCAAAGGGCCAAGGTGAAGACATCACGTTCAAAGGATTTGGAGGCACATGCACTTTATCCGCGTAGATTTGGCATTTGTGGCATTTTCTGGCATAGGCACAACAGTCTTCATCCATTGTGATCCAGTAGTAACCTGATCTTAACAATTTCTTAGCCATTGCATGTCATCCAACATAGGTACCGAAAGATTCTTCATGCACCTCGTGCATCAGCAAGTCAGCTTCTTTCTTATCAACACATCGGAGTAGTACCATGTCAAAATTTCGCTTATATAATGAACCATCAACATTAAGGAAGAAACTACCGGCCAACCTTCTTAATGTCTTCTTGTCATTGGATGATGCCCCAGGTGGGTATGTTTGATCCTCTAAGAAGCATTTGATATCATGGAATCAAGGCTTGTCATCTTTAGCAATGTCCATGGAGAAAATGTATGTCGGTCGGTCTAGTCTTGATACCAAAATCCGAGGCATATAATTGGCAGTTTGAACCTTGATCATGGAGGAAATGGTAGCTAGAGCATCTGCGAACTGATTTTTATCTCGAGGGATATACTCAAGTTTGACTGTTGTGAAGAAAGTCAATAATCTCCTCGTGTAGTCACGGTATGGAATCAGATGCCCTTGGTGAGTGTACCATTTGTCGTTGGTCTGATTGATTACCAAAGTTGAATCTCCGAATACATTCAATGTCTTGATCCTGAGGTCAATGGCTTCCTCAAGACCCATGATACAGGCTTTGTATTCTGTTTCGTTGTTAGTGCAGGCAAAGGTGAGTTTCGCCGAGAAAGGCATGTGAACTCCTTTAGGTGTAATGAGCATTGCACCAACTCCACGACCATTCATATTGACAACCCTGTCAAACATCATTGTCCACTCTTCTTCTGGGTCAGGCCCTTCAGTATGAACAGGCTCTTCATGATCTTTTGCTTTTAGGAACATGATGTCTTCATCAGGGAAGTCAAATCTCATTGGCTGATAATCATCAATGGGTTGCTCAGCTAGATAGTCAGACAGTACACTGCCTTTGATGGCCTTTTGAGATGTGTACTGAATGTCATATTCTGTCAGGATCATTTGCCATCTTGCAACCCTTCCGGTAAGTGCTGGCTTCTCGAATATGTACTTGATAGGGTCCATTTTTGAAATCAACAAAGTAGTGTGAGTCAACATATACTGTCTTAGTCGGCGAGCAGCCCACACTAAAGCACATCAAGTTTTCTCGAGCAGTGAATAACGTTGTTCACAGTCGGTAAACTTTTTGCTTAGGTAGTATATCGCATACTATTTTCGACCAGACTCATCATGCTGGCCCAATACACACCCCATTGATCCTTCTAATATTGTCAGGTACATTATTAGAGGTCCTCCTTCAATTGGAGGCATGAGGATTGGAGGTTCTTGTAGGTACTCCTTGATTTTGTCAAAAGTCTTCTGACAATCTTCGTTCCACCTGACTGTTTGTTCCTTTCTTAATAATTTGAATAGGGGTCCACAGGTTGCAGTAAGATGAGATATAAACCTCGATATGTAGTTCAATCTACCTAGGAACCCCCGATATTCCTTTTCAGTCCTGGGTGCAGGAATCTCCTGAATGGCTTTGACTTTGTCGGGATCAACCTCAATTCCCTTTTCACTTACGGTAAATCCCAGCAACTTACCGGAACGTACCCCGAATGTGCATTTGTTGGGGTTTAACTTCAATTGGTACTTTCTCAGACGCTTGAACAACTTCAGCAGATTTACTAGAGGATCTTCTTCAGTAAGGGACTTAGCAATCATGTCATCCACGTAGCATTCAATTTCTTTGTGGATCATATCGTGGAATAATGTTACCATAGCCCGTTGATAAGTGGCACCTACGTTCTTCAGTCTAAAAGGAATTACCTTGTAACAAAATGTGTCGCACGGTGTGATGAAGGTTGTTTTCTCCATGTCTTCGAGTGACATTTTGATCTAATTATACCCGGAAAACCCATCCATGAAAGAAAATACCGAGAACTGAGTTGTGTTGTCGACCAATACATCAATGTGAGGTAATGGGAAATCATCCTTCGGGCTAGCTCTGTTCATATACCGGTAATCCACACACATACATACTGGTACAATGTTAGCAACCCACGGCGGGTAACTAGTTACAGCAAGGAAACTGGCGTCCCACTGTTTTTGTACTTCTTCCTTAATCTTCATGGCCATATCTGGGCGAGTACGGCGCAACTTTTGTTTCACCGGAGGGAAATCTTCCCTTAATGGCAGTTTGTGCATGAAAATATCCGTATCTAGACCTGGCATATCTTGATAGGACCAAGCAAAGACATCGACGTATTCTCGAAGCATGTCAATGAGTTGTTCTTTTACCGAAGCCTGCAGACTGGCCCCAATCTTCACTTCTTTCAAATCCTCTTCGGTACCAAGATTAACTGTTTCAACCTCCTCCTGATGAGAAGTGATCACTTTCTCTTCTTACCTCAACAACCTGGCTAACTCTTCAGGTAACTCATAGTCTTCTTCAACCCCTTCATCATCTTGATTAATTGGATTGTCGAAGTCATACAAGGTCATAGCAATGCTGTTGTCGGTGCAATATGGAGGATAATCTCTGCAAGGGTTGAGATTTGTTCGTTTTAGTGATCAATTTTAATCTTGTTTAGAAAAATGAAGTTATTTATTTTGAAAACATTGCCATTTTATTGTTTTGTACAAAAATGAAAATATTGTGAGCGGAAAAAGAGACTTGTTTGCAAAAGATGTCTGATATTCATTGATAATTCATTTGCACAAAATTACAATATGACCCTATTACAAAATGAGTCCTGACACCTTGGGCAAGATGCAGGACTTGATGCATGCTAAAAGAGACAGGAAATAATAATTACTCTATAGGAGTAACCCTTATAATTTCCTGGGAAGACCAGTTAAGGACTTCGTGCCCTGGGATCCTTGGACGTATCCAGCTCTCCAGGTTGAGGTCGCTTTCTGCTTCGTCTTCCAGGTTGTTAACAACATATGGGGTAAGCATCCCCCCACTGATGAACTTAGGCTCCTTAGCAGCCTCTGATTGATCTTGTCGGAATGGTTTGTAACCCAAACCGAATCTGTCCTCCTTCTTCTCCACTGGCAGCAACTTGCCCCAGCCTTGGGCATTACCTTCTTCAACAACCTTCCGGGCTTGCTGATAGGAGACAATTGAAGTACCCATCCTATACTCCTGGGATGCAGCAAATACTTCGGTCGTCGCCTCATTAACGTTCAAGGCCTCGAACCCTTGAGTCATAGTTTCATGGATCTCACCATCCATCTCAATGTACTTGTACGTAGCCAGATGGCTAACAAAGATGTCCTCTTCACCACAGATGGTGATAATCTGTCCTTCCCACTAGTATTTCAATTTCCGGTGAAGGGTCGACGTAACTGCGCCAGCGGCGTGAATCCATGGTCGACCCAACAAACAGCTGTAGGCCGGCTGAATGTCCATCACATAGAAAGTAGTCTGAAAGACCTGCGGACCGATTATCACAGGCAACTCCACCTCTCCAAGAACAGATCTCTTGGAGCCATCGAAAGCCCTGACAACCAGATTGCTTGGTCGGAGAGCTATTCCATCATATTCGAGCTTGACTAGAGCCTTCTTCGGCAAGACATTGAGTGAGGACCCAGTGTCTACAAGAACATGAGATAGTACAGCTCCTTTGCACTCCAGGGTTATGTGCAAAGCCTTGTTGTGGTGACTTCATTCTGTTGTCAAAAATGGCTAGTATTGACATTAGACACCACTGTTTCAAGCTGATTCACCGTGATCTCTTCCGGCATGTAGGCAGCGTGCAGAACTTTAAGTAGTGCATCTCGATGAGCTTCGGAACACAACAACAGGGATAAGATAGAGATCTTAGAAGGAGTCTGGTGGAGCTGATCCACAACTTTTTAGTCACTTCTTTTAATTATCCTCATGAATTCATCCACATCCTAATCAAAGGATGATTTATGAGTCTCTTTTGGTGTAGATTCTTCAGGTATCACACTTTTCCCTTTGGCTTTGGCAGCCGCCTCTGCCTCAATATTGGTTCTTGGAGCTTGTGACGCGAAGAGGCATCCGCTTCGGGTGAAGCCTCCGCCTCCCCCGACATTATCCACTTGTGGGGTAGGAACTAAAGAATCAAGAAGGACTTTTTCTCCGTTGCAGTAAAGGTCAGCACCATAATGCCATGGTACAGCACTGTCTTTATCATATGGAATAGGCCCTGGCACCGTGACGATGACTGGGCTCACTGCAACAGAGGTTGGAATCATTATTGTCTGTGGATCATAAAAGATAGTGACATGACTTCTTGTTGATGTTGATGGTGATGAATTGAAGCTTGATTGTTGCTGAAACTTTTGCAGAGATTGTTGAAAGTTGTTGGAGTTTGGGACCGTTGTGGGGTCATAATAAATAGTAACTGTGGAGACGTCGTTGTTGGTGGTTGTTGAAGTTATAGAAGGAGATGAAATGGAACTATTTTTTGTTGAAGTGAAGGAAGAAATGGTTGCTGAAGTTGTAGATGAATCGGTAGGAACAATTGTTGTTGCAGTTGTAGAAGAATCATTTGTTGTTGTAAAAGGAGTTGCTGGTGTTGTAGAAGCTGTTGTGGTCTAACACCCCAAATTTGCCCTGTTCATTTTAAGCATCATATCACATCATATTCATCATGAACATATCATATTCTTATCATCCTAGCATGGAAAGATGAGGCATAACATTTCTCATGACCTAGCATTAGGCATATGATCATCTGTGGAGGTTCTTGAAGCATCACAAGCCATGACAAGGGGCCCAATGGTTTTTTACAAGTCCTATGAGGGGTCTACATTGCATTTACAAGTTCAAGTTCATTTACAAAAGCTCAGAAGGTTGGAAGATCATCAGGGAATCAAGGCTAAGGCAAAGCTCCTACACAATGGTCCCAAACTAGGGTTTGAGATTCAAGCATGAAAACCTCAAAACTTTGGCCATTTCATTTAGGCAAAGTCTTTTTCATGTTAAGAGGATCCTAGGTACCAAATTTGGTGAGGAAATTCCTTGTGGAAGTCAAGAATTTCTTCAATTGCTTGCAGATGAAGAAACTGGTCAACTGTGCCTTAAAAAAGTTAACTGTGAGATTTCAAGGGGTCCAATCCAATTTTTCTAGCCAAGGTATGTTCTTATAATGTTAAAAGTGGTTTGGAAAGTTCAAAGATCAAGAATCATGAGGTTTTGAGGTGTTTTGCAAAATTGGTGCAAAGTTGGTTATAGAAAATGCCATTTTTGGCAAGTTTTTGCCCTAAAATTCAAGTGAGCATAACTTAAAAATTCTTCAAATGAATGAAAGTCAAACATGAAAGTTGGAGATTAAGGCCTCCCATTTTCAAAAAGTACAAGTACTTTATCATAGCCTTCATGGTTACAAAGGTATGCCCCTCGAAAATTTGACAAAAACTAGGGCAAAAGTTAGTTTTTCATACGTGCACCAAAGCCAAAAGTCATGAAACTCAATTTTGAGTATTGGTACATACCAAATAAGTTCACAATATTAAAATGCAATGAAAATGGCTCATTTTGATAAAAGAAATACATCAAATTCGTGCACAATAAGAATTCCAATCCAAAAGTGCAAAAAGTGCATGAACATGAAAAGAGTGTGACATCTCCATCCAAGGGCCAGGATCTTTTTGGTTTGAGATTAAGGGTCAGATATGGAAGGCACATGGGAAAGAGGCAAGGGAATGCATGAGGATTTCATGAGATCACACAAAACTTGCTAAATTTGCAAAATCACTCATACACTCTCTTCACACGTGCAAACTTCCTCATTCTTTCAGCACTAATTCATGACTCCATATAAAAGCAAATTAGGGTTTTAGAGGATCCAATTCTCACTCATTTCTCATCTTCCAAGTTTTTGCACAATTTGCATTTTCATTCGAATCTCTTCACACACTTACTCTCTTCAAAAACAAATCACAGATCCTTCATCCTTGAGAGCTCAGGATCACAAATCTCTCCATTGTGCAAGCTATCTCTCAAGATCAAGTACCTTGCCATTTCAGGGCAGTTGGCTGCAAATTCTCAGATCCAGCAAGATTCAAGGCTCTAGTTGCATTTATTTTGCAACTAGAGTGCATTTGGAGTGGATTGGCTTCATTATCTTGGCTTCTAACAAGCTTTTCCAAGAACTGCAAGTTCAGGTGAGTTCCAAATCTTCAGATCTAGAAATGATTTTTGAGGTGTGAATTTTGATCTTTGATGTATGCTGATCATTCTGCTGGTTTTAGATTTGAATTTAGTGCATTATTGAGCTTGTAATTTGAATTTGAATTTTCATGGTACCAACTGTTTTCCTTCGATCCCGTAAATCCTTTGATCCATTGAAATTTTCATCACCATATTTGAACTCAGCATGGTCCAATTATTCAATCTGGAGCATTTTATTCATTTTCATTAGGTTTTGTTCATGCTATGCAATTTCCAGTGTCGGTGCCCTAGCTCCGATCACCGGAATCTGGAAATGTATAATTAGGGTTTCTGAGGTTGAAGACAACCTCTCCACCATCATATCTTCCATCTCAATGCCCAGGATTTCGCCACGTCAATTAATGAAACATCCCCTCCCTCACGTGCGTTTGGCTCTTATATTTTCATTCTGAATAATCTTTTTGTTTCTCACCCCATGGTAACTCATGTGCTCCCTCAGCTCTTATCCAATACATGTGCCACGTCATTTAATGAAAGTCTCATAGGATGCGTTTATTTCATCTGATGGCTTGTGTTTTTTTCCACATTTTCCTCTGAATTTTCACCAATATATTATGCTCCTGCGCCAACCCAGTGGGCTTTCCACCACTATTCGCACCCCCTGATTTCTGGGCCCAAGTCATTTGAACTAGCCTCTCTTTCTCTTCACACCCCCAGCTCTTTTTTTCTCATTTTATTTCTTCTTCTTTATTTCATTTTCATATCATTTTGGTTTTCAATTTTTAAAATTAGTTCCAAGTGTCCAAAAATTATGAATTAATTCATGGAAGTCAATTTGAGTTTTCTTTAATTTTCCATATTTTTCTTTTCCATTTATTTTTAATATCCACGTGTCAATTAATTGTTCATCTTAATTAATTCATTTTATTTCCTTTTTGTGCATGCTGTCTTGTCCAATTTCCATAGTGGTCATCATTTTGAATTTCTTGTTGATTCTTTTTGCTCTGGATTCATAAGAGGACGTAGTTCATGTGTGATTTTTGCCCTGATTTTTAGAAACTTTTTCATTTAGTTTTGGTACTTGACTTGTGATGGAAGTTTCTTAACCCTAGTTCATGTTTAAGCCCTCTTTTGACTTGCATAGCTTCTGAATTTTTCCTACCCTTTTGGCATGTTGTTATATCATGATTGAAGGTTTCTTGTCCTAAGTTGTGGAATTTTTGGGTGTATTGTTGATTTGTTTTGAATTTTTGTTCTTAACTTGTCCCATTTTGTTTCTTTTTGATCATAAGCTCTCTCATTAGCTTAGAAGGGCACTTGTGCCAACTTCTTCCTCTCATTTGGGGTCTCCTTAGGGTATTGATGCCTTTCTAATCTTGGGTTAGGGTTTGTGTTTTGGAAATTTTGTGATTTGCTTACCTTTTAAGTTCTTTCTTTCTTATGTGCATCCACGTCACTCCTTTGCTTATTTCTTCCTATAAGTTGTTTGTGTAGCTTTGTGCTTCTTTTCTCTTCATCTCTCTTGCTTCTTAAGCAATTCTTTAACTTGATTTGGTTCTGGTCTTGTGTCTTGAGTTCATGTTTTGTGTATTTTTGCTTTGCATCTTCTTAAGTTTGCTTTGCCTTGCCATGTGTTTCATGTTGCTTCATATTGATTTGTATGCTTCTTTTCTCATTCTTATGGCTTGCATTTGCATTGAGCTTTTGTATATATGACTTCACTTCTATTTGTATGATGTTGGCATGTCATTAATTTCATTTTGTCTTGCTTGTATGCTTGTGTTGCTAACCTTTTCAGGGGCTATGGTAAGTGAGAGGTGTGGATGTGATTCCCACATCTCCAAATCTCATCTCTTCTCTTCTTATTCTTACTTGTGCTAACCTTTGATTGTTGGGCTTAGGCCTTACTTCTCTCATCTCCTATTCTTCTTTCTTCTTCTTCTCTTCTTCTTTCTTTCTTCTTTAGGATAGTAAACCACACTAACCTTAGTATATCCATGCATGACAACACTTAGGATTCTTTAGTCCCCCATTAGACTTTTACCTTTGTGATCCTTTTGGTTCTTCTTCTCTTCTCATCTCAAAACTCTAAAGAAGACACTTAATAAAGTTTGATGTGATACCTTGAGCAATAGCCTTATTCCATGAGATACTTGTAGTCTTCCCATCTTGGGATAGTACAAGCTTATCTTGTGATGCACAAGTCTGATCAAGATATCATCTTCACAAAGAAAATCATAAAAAACACTTCTTCATTGTAAATACCAAAAATACTTAATAAGTTAATGAGTTAGTTAGCTTAAGCCCTAAGCTATGGATTCAAGTTTTGGGGATCTTCTCCTTACTTGAGTGTGCTTGTTCTATTATTCCATCTTGGAATGTAGTGACAAGTGCACATTCCATGGAAAAGAGCTTGAGTTCACTTCCTTGTGACACACTCATAAAAAGCTTCATAAAAAACACAAACAAACAATAAGCGTCTTTCCTTCAGGAATTCTTTTTTCATCTCCTTTGCTTCGTACGTGAACTTGCTCCTACTTGTCATTTTGCAAGACGGTTACGCACTCGTCGTCTGAGTCTGCAACACCTGAGCATTGACATAGGCAGTTCAAGCCTTAATTCACAAGAAATTTCTTTTCTACCCCTAGTTAGGGGAACTACAGCGTCTCTGATCCTCATTATCCTGATGAGGTACGTAGGCAGCGGGGTAGGGCCCATTCGAGCACAATATTTATTTTCCCTACATTTTTTCTCTTTGCTTCTTATTCAGTTTCTTTCTCAGTTTTCTTTTCTAGTTTCGGTTTCAGTTTCTTTGCAGCAGCTTTCATCCCCTCACCCTTTGAAACAGTTTTCTTTGCAAGCGTGGATCCCGTCGTGTACGGCGGACGATCTGGGTGCTAATACCTTCCCAGGTCGTAACCGACTCCCGAGCTCAGTCTCTTTGGTTCGCAGGACCTGTGTCCTTCCTCTTCTTTTCTTCTGGTTTGTGCAGCATTACCATTCCCGTTCCTTCGGGATAAAAATGCCTGGCTGGCGACTCTATTCTTTTCCGCGCCACTTTCGCGTTTGTACCAGGATGAAAATTCGGGGAGCGACAACTGTCGACTCTGCTGGGGACCTCATACGCAGAATCTCTGGTTCCCCTGTGAGTCTATCCTAGTGCTTGTTTATTTCTGTTTCTTTGGGTGTTGATTATCTGCTGTTGTGTGTTGTACTTTACTGTTGTTTATTTATAGCTTATTTACAGCTTTATTTATAGTTTTCAGTATTTATTTTCTGCATCATATTATATACTGGACTGTCTGGACTGGATTTTTTGTTTGGTGGGATGGGTGTTACTGTTTCTGAGAGATGAGCTCATTACCACGACTCGAGTGCACTTTAGGACTTAGAGTGGTTCCACTTTGGCCTCATGAGATCTTGTCATGGGGGTAGTAGTGAGTTCCACACCCAGATTTGCGACTGTCTTGGGAATGTCTTAATTTGGGGATCTTCCTCTCTCATTTCATAACATTGACAGTTATGTGCAGCTGGGGACCGATCATTGAGAACCTTGTGGAAACATCCCTCTTTAGTGATGACAGTGGCAGACCACATTTTGTGGCAAACTCATTCGCATCCGAGGGCCCACCTGGGACATACATAAGATGACATTGTTTCCCACACTCAGCTGAGGCCTCCCTGCGTAGTATATAATGCCAAACCGATTCCCTGATTTGGTCATGAGCCATTTCTCGGAAATGGTGAAAGTATTATTGCTATTCGGCTTTGAGAGTCCGTGATGCCTGACCTGGAGCCTACCAGTGAGATTCGGAGGGGTTTACAGGTTTGCAGGAACCTTTGGCCTCTACATACCCTCATTATCAGTGGTCCTTATTATGATTTCTGGTCCTATGGTTCTGGTGTTCTGGTTTTCTTGGTACTATGGTTCTGAGATCTTCTATCAGAGAGTTGTGATTCAGAGGATTTTGGTTTGCAGTTGATCAGAGGGTCCTTGTGTTCAGTGTCCAGTATCCAGATGGTCCCAGATTGATCATATGCCTGCATTGCATTTGCATTTGCATCATTCTTGCATTAACTGTTTATGTTTCCAATTTTCAGGTCATTGTTCATAGTCAGCTCCCAATTCTGGTAAATCTTATCTCCAGATGGAAGAAGTCAGAAAAATTACAAGGAAATAGAATGTTCACTATACTTTTCTTCAACCTGAAGTCAGAAGTGTTCAGAAATTAGCAGGTCTGATGAATGACCAAGTCTTGGGAAATTTCAGAAAAAGATATGGCCAGATATTGAAGTATGTGGACAAGCCCACTGCAGACCAGAAGGACATTTTGCATACCTTGCTTCAGTTTTATGATCCCCTTCTGCGATGCTTTGTGTTTCCAGATTACATCTTGGCTCCTACCTTGGAGGAGATTTCCAGCATTCTGAATATTCCAGTGAGAGAAACCTTGCCTTTCTATGGGTCTGAGGTGGTGCTTAAGGGAGAGGACATAGCCAAAGTTTGTCGTTTGCCAGCTGCTACAGTCAAGAAGGCTCTGAAGGATAGTGAAGGCAAAGGACTCCCTTGGAGTGTGCTCATACCAGGGGCAGAGAAATATGCTAAAGAGGGTAGTTGGGGTGACTTTGGTGCTTTGCTGGCTTTGATGGTGTATGGTTCTAGCTTGTTCCCAGGAGAGAAGGAATTTGTAAGCTTGGAAGTGATCTCTATCTTTGCAAAAGGCAATCCTGTGCCAACTCTATTGGGTGATTTCTACTACAGTGTTCATTACAGGAATGAGAAAGGTAGAGGTGGACCAGTGGCCTGCTGTGCTTCATTGTTTGCTGAGTGGTTTGCCAGGCAATTGCCAAAATCAAGTGCTTTCAAGGAGATGAGGGATGAGTGGAGATGGTCTAGAAGGTTGATGGGGTTAACTGCTGAGGATATAGCTTGGGGATATGACAGAGATCTGCTAGGAAAAGAGTTGTTGGTCAGTTGTGGAATATTTGCTGGAGTGCCTTTGCTAGGAAGGAAGGCTGTAATCAGTTATCATCCAACATTAGCTAGGAAGCAATTTGGTTATCCTTTGAGAGATCCTCCACAGATGGAAGAGTTTGCTGAGTCTTTGTATTTTCCTGTGGAAGGAAACAAGGAGTTAGTTCTACATGAAGCTCAAGCTTGGGCTCACAGGATAAGGAAGGGTAAGAAAGACTTTGGCAGAGTAGATCCCAAGACGTATCCATCTTTTGCTGCATGGTTGCAAAAACATGTAGAAGAAGTTCTCATGCCTTTCTCAGTAGAAGCTCCACTTTATCCCAAAGAAGTTCCAAGCCAGAGTACTGTCTCCCTTGAAGAGTACAAGAAATTGGAAGCTCAGCTACATGAAGTTCGAGTGGAGAATGCTGAAATGGTCAACCTGTATCATCTTGCCAACCGGGCCAAAAATGAAGCAGAGGGAAAGCTACAGAAGATCCAAGCCTCCTTGGAAGCTAAAGAGAAAGACTTTGCTGGAAGGGAAGCCCACTTTCACACGATGGGTCTGATGGAGGCAAAAAGAGAAGCTGAACGCCAAAAGACTTTGAAGACTCTCAAGGAAGCTCGCCAGTCCATTGTCTAGTTGCAAGGCCAAAGGGAGGAAGAGCAAAAGAAGTTTAAAGAGAAAGAAGAGTTCTTTGAAGTGCAAATGGACTTCAAGAAGGAAGAGGTGGAACAAGTCCATAACATTCGGAGGGAAAAGACTCAGCAGTTAGCACAAAGTCAGTTAGCCTTGGAAGAGGCGCGGAAGGAGATTGAAGAGCTCAAGCTGAGAGCAGGTGTAAAGAAGAGCAGAGCAGAGGTGACTACAGGGGAGCCTGATTCTCTAGTTTAGTTTAGTTTATTTTTCAGACTACCTACAAACTTGTTGTAGGAGTCTTGCTTTATTTGTTTTGTCTTTTATTCATGTAATGGCTTGTAACCCTTCGGGGAATATTTCTGTTTGTGCTCTAACTTTTGGCCGGCAGTGGTTTTTCCATGATATATAATGTTAATTTGCAAATTATCATTTCTGAATATGCAAGGCTCGTTTGTCTGATACTGCTAATATCTGAACACTCTTCAAAAGAGAAAGTCTGAAAGTTAATATCCAAAGTGGATGTCTGGAACAGATACCAGAACTGGGGCATGCAAATGCTTTAAAATTTGGGAACATGAGCAGTTACATTGCATGCATATGACGTGTTTGTTTGTTTTGCAGGTAGTGCTTCAGTTTCTAACGTTCTTGTTGTTTCAGGCACTATAGCTCCCAAGAAAGCTCGAGAACAGCCAGTCGTACACATATATCCCACAAAGGTCAACAGAGAAAGAGTCATGGATCAAATGCAGGATGATTTAGCTGACTTGAGGTTGAGGATGGACAATTTTATGACCCTTATGGCAGGAATGGGTTAGAATCAGGAACGTCTGCGGGAGTTGGTTGAAAATAGTCAAGCCAGGAACAACGGTACTGCTGATGGAGGTAATCGTAACGGTGCGGGCACCCGTCAGGTTGAAATCCCTGTAACACAGCCAGGGGTTACCATAATCAATGATGGACTGAACAATGTATAGTTGGACGGTCAAGACGAACAGTTCACTCTACTGGACGAAACTGAAGGCCAGGGGGCTGAGATGAACAGGAGGTTTGAGGAGATGGCAAAACAGATCAGGGTTATTCAATCTCATAACTCTCTGGGGTTCGACATTACTGACTTGGGCTTGGTTCCAGGGGTTAGAATCCCTTACAAGTTCAAGGTCCCAACTTTCGAGAAATACAACGGCACAACGTGTACAAAGACTCATCTTCAGTCTTTTGTAGGAAAGATTGTTGCCCACACTGATGATGAAAAGCTATGGATGTACTATTTCCAGGATAGCCTGGTTGGGGCTTCTTTGGAATGGTATATGAAGCTAAGCAAAGTCAACATTAAGAGCTGGAAGGACCTAGAAGAGGATTTCGTGAAGCAATACCAGTATAACTTGGACATGGCTCCAAATCGCACTCAATTGCAAAACATGCCTTAAACTGCTAAGGAAGGGTTTAAAAAATATGCTCAAAGGTGGCGTCAGCTCGCTGCCAGAGTGCAACCACCACTGTTGGAGAATGAGATGGCTGATATGGTCATGGGGACATTGCAAGGAGTGTTTATTGAAAAATTGGCGTCTTGTTCGGCTACCAAATTCAATGATATAGTAATTGCTGGAGAGAGAGTCGAGACTCTGTTAAAGATGGGAAAGATTCAGGATACGAGTGCCAGCAGTTCTAGTGGAGTAAGAAAAGCTTTCAGCGGACCCCCGAGAAGAAGGGAAGGTGAGACCAATGCTGTGTTTGGCCAAGGACGGGGCCGAGGGTATAGAAGATCATATGAGCAAGTGGCAGCTGTCACAATCACTTCCAGTCCTATGCAGCAGGTACAACCTCAACAGCAACAACAACATCATCAGCCACCATGTAACAACTATCAACAAAGACCTTATCAGCCAAGGCAGACTCGCCCAGCTAATAGGGTGCTTGAGGTAATTCCCATGACATATGCTGTTTTGCTACAAAGATTGCTGGACTTGAATTTGATACAACTGAGAACTTTGGCACCACCACCACCTGGAGAGCTTCCAGTGGGGTACGATGTCAATGCTAGATGAGCTTTCCATTCAGGGGCACCCGGGCACTCAACTGAGAAGTGCAGGGCGCTACAACACAAAGCTCAAGATCTGATAGACTCCAAGGCGATTAACTTTGCACCACCACCGAATGTTACTTCAAACCCTATTCCGAATCACGGAGGGGCTAGAATAAATGCTGTTGAAAGTGGTGAGAAGTTAAGGTTGATTCTGAGCATAGAAGAGGTGAAGACTCCGCTGTTGGTAGTGAAAGAGAGGCTGCTAAAAGGTCAAGTGTTTTCGGGATGCAGTTCTGATTATGAGAAGTGTGGGAATTCAAAGAACGGATGTGAAGACCTGAAGATGGGGTTGTAGAATTTGATTGATGAAGGATCTTTGCAGTTTGACAAAGTTGATAATGAAGTTCATGATGTGTCCATTATAACCATATTCTATGATGCAGCTGAGATGCCTGCTAGAAGAGAACCTGTGACCATTTATGCTCCTGAGGTTAGTTCTGTGACTATCACTGTGCCTTGGCCTGTTCCTTATAAAGATGATAGAGCCATTCCATGGTATTACGGTTCAGATGTGTACGTGGAAGGACAGAAAGTTGAGAGCAAGTCTGTTGCTATTGACCCGACTGTAGTGAACATCAGAGGGGTTGGAGGTTTTACAAGAAGTGGTCGTCTATTTGCTGCCCCAGTTCTAAGAGGAGATCCTGAGGCTGAGGCTTCGGCAAAGGCTAAAGGAAAGCAAATTGTGACTGAAGAAACAACAACTCCTGCTGCTGAATAGGGTACCTTTGAGAAAGAGGTCGAGGAATTTATGCGCATAATTAAAAAGAGTGATTATAAGGTGGTCGAACAGTTGAACCAGACACCTTCCATGATATCCATTCTGTATTTGCTGATGTGTTCTCCCGCACATAGAGAAGCCTTGCTGAAAGTGTTGCAGATAGCGTATGTTCCTCAAGAAATCACTGTTAATCAATTGGAAGCTATAGTGGGCAGTGTGAATGCAAGCCACAGGCTGGGCTTTACAGACAGAGACCTTACGTCAGAGGGCCGTAACCATAACAAAGCACTACATATTACTATGGAGTGTAAGGGTGTTGTGTTGTCGCATGTCCTTGTTGACACAGGCTCTTCTCTTAATGTACTTCCGATGAAAGCATTAATGAAGCTCAACGTTGATGGTATCATCTTAAGACCCAGTGATTTGATAGTCAAAGCTTTTGATGGGTCCAGAAGGTCAATGTTTGGAGAAGTTGAGTTACTCGTGAAAATAGGTTCTCAAGTATTCAAAAGTATCTTCTACGTCATGGACATTTAGCCCGCGTATAGTTGCCTACTGGGACGTCCATGGATTCATGCTGTCGGAGCTGTAACTTCCACCCTGCATCAAAAGCTCAAATATGTGGTTGATGGCCAGGTAATCACAGTATTTTGAGAGGAAGATATCTTTGTGAGCCACTTATCAACTTTCAAATATGTAGAGATGGACGGAGAGATCCACGAGACTCTGTGTCAAGCCTTCGAAGCAGTTAATGTCAGCATCTTGACTCTAGTGGAGAAGAGCAGTGAGAAAGAGGGTACCTCCATTCACTCCTACAAGAAGGAAAAGGAGGTGGTTCAGTCAGGAAGCGCCCAAGGCTGGGGAAAAATACTGGAATTGGAGAAGAAAGACGACAAGTTCGGTTTGGGTTATCAGCCTAGTGGATCTGATTGGTCTCCAAGTGGTAAAGCCATTACTTTTACAAGTGCTGGGATGCTCGACCGCAACCAAATTTGTGCAACTAATGAAGAGGGAGACAGTGATGGTGACTGGGACAACTGGATTCATCCGTGTGCGCCCGGAGAGGAGCTGAAGAACTGGTCTGCTGAAGACATCGTCCAAGTTACCTGGCACTCAGAGTAATTTATTTGTTTCCTTTTTCTTATCATGTTGCATTGTCAAATCCAACATTCTTCCCAAGATGCTAGGATCTATTGTATGGGGCACCATGTTTTGTTATGCACTTATTTTACCATGAAATAAATGACATTTTCAGACAAATTGTGTTCTCTTTCTTTTGTTTTTAAATTTTTCACAAAAAATATAAAAATGACAATGTGTTTTTCCTTTTTGTTTTGTGTTTGCGTCTCTTTTGAAAATAAGCAGATTCTGAAATAAGCACATCATCTGTGCAATGTTGATCATCCGGATTCCAATGATAACGTTCTTGCTATGATCACGCATGACTTTGACAATCCTGTCTACTAAGCTGATGAAGGGGTTGAGGAAGACTGTGAACTCCCTGAAGAATTGGTCACATTGTTGAAACAAGAGGAACGGGTTATTCAGCCTCATCAGGAAGAAATCAAGATCATCAACATCGGAACTGAAGATGTGAAGAAAGAGATCAAGATTGGGGCCAGTTTGCAGGCCGAAGTCAAGAAAGAGCTGATTGGTATGCTGCGAGAGTATGTTGATATCTTTGCCTGGTTGTATCAAGATATGCCAGGGTTGGATACCGACATCGTTGTGCATAAGCTACCTTTGAGATAGGACTGTCCTCCTGTGAAACAGAAGTTGAGAAGAACTCATCCTGACATGGCAATGAAAATTAAAAGGAGGTTCAGAAGCAATGGGATGTCGAGTTCCTCGCCGTAACTAGTTACCCACCTTGGGTAGCTAACATTGTACCTGTACCAAAGAAGGACGACAAGGTCCGAATGTGTGTTGACTACCGGGATTTGAATAGAGCGAGCCCAAAAGATGACTTTACGTTGCCACACATTGACGTGTTGGTAGATAACACTGCTCAATTCTCGGTATTTTCCTTCATGGATGGCTTCTCCGGATATAACCAGATTAAGATGGCGCCGGAAGACATGGAGAAAACAACGTTCATTACCCCGTGGGGTACATTTTGCTACAAGGTCATGCCCTTTGGTTTGAAGAACGCCGGGGCAACTTATCAGCGGGCTATGGTCACATTGTTCTATGACATGATACACAAGGAGATAGAGTGTTATGTGGACGATATGATTGCTAAGTCCCGAGACGAAGAAGAGCATCTGGTCAACCTCAAGAAGCTGTTTGATAGACTGATAAAATATAAGCGGAGGTTGAATCCAAACAAGTGCACTTTCAGAGTGCGTTCCGGGAAACTGCTGGGTTTCATTGTTAGTCTGAAAGGAATTGAGGTAGATCCTGCAAAAGTAAAAGAAATTCAAGATATGCCTGCACCGAGAATAGAAAAAGAAGTGCGGGGGTTATTAGGGAGGTTGAACTACATTTCTCGGTTCATATCTCATCTAACTGCCACGTGCGAACCAATATTCAAATTGCTAAGAAAAGAGCAAACGGTCAGGTGGAATGAAGACTGCCATAGAGCTTTTGACAAGATAAAAGAATATTTGCAGGAGCCTCCAATTCTAATGCCTCCAGTGGAAGGAAGACCTTTAATCATGTACTTGACTATGCTAGAAGGGTCAATGGGGTGTGTTTTAGGCCAACATGACGAGTCTGGTCGAAAAGAGTACGCTATTGATTACCTTAGCAAAAAGTTTACTGACTGTGAATCCCGTTACTCACTGCTCGAGAAAACTTGTTGCGCTTTGGTATGGGCTGCTCGCCGACTGAGACAGTACATGTTGACTCATACCACACTGCTAATTTCCAAAATGGATCCTGTCAAGTACATCTTTGAGAAACCAACGTTAACCGGAAGGGTTGCTAGGTGGCAAATGATCTTAATAGAATATGACATCCACTATACTTCTCAGAAAGCCATCAAGGGAAGTGTATTGTCAGATTACCTTGCACAACAACCTCTTGAAGATGATTATCAGCCAATGAAGTTTGATTTCCCTGATGAGGACATCATGTACCTCAAAGCAAACGATTGTGAGGAACCACTTCCGGAGGAGGGGACAGACCCTGAATTCAAATGGAAGTTGATGTTTGATGGGGCAGTCAATATCAACAGACGTGGAGTTGGTGCTGTTCTTATTACTCCCGAAGGTGTTCACTTTCCCTTCACTGTCAGAATTACTTTTGGCTGCACCAACAATGAAGCGGAATACGAGGCATGCATAATGGGAATAGAGGAGGCTATTAATCTTCGGATTAAGACCCTCAATATATTTGGAGATTTCGCCCTCGTCATTAACCAAGTTACCGGCAAGTGGTATACGCATCAAGAGCATTTAATTCCATACAGGGATTATGCCAGAAAACTATTGACGTTCTTCACAACAGTTAAGCTTCAGTACATACCACGTGATGAAAATCAATTTGCCGACGCATTGGCCACTCTTTCTTCATCTATCAAAGTCTTGTGTTGGAACTATGTGCCCAGAATTGACATTTCCAGGCTTTACGCTCCAGCTCACGCCTTCTCTGTAGACGCAGTGTCTGACGAGAAACCTTGGTATTTTGATATCAAGTTATTCCTGGAAAAGCAAGAATACCCAGTTGGGGCATCTTCCAATGACAAGAAGACCTTAAGGCGACTTGCTGCTAGCTTCTTCTTGAATACAGACGGGGTTTTATACAATAGAAACTTTGACATGGTCTTGCTTAGATGCGTGGATAGACACAAAGCAAGCCTGTTAATGCAGGAAGTCCACGAGGGATCTTTCGGTACCCATGCAGGAGGGCATGCCATGGCTAAGAAATTGCTGAGATCGGGGTATTACTGGATGACAATGGATGCAGACTGTTGTTCATACGCTCGTAAGTGCCACAAGTGCCAGATATATGTAGACAAAGTGCATGTTACTCCAAGCCCGCTCAACGTCATGTCATCTCCTTGGCCCTTTTCTATGTGGGGCATTGAGATGATCGGGAGGATAGAGCCTACGGCTTCAAATGGTCATCGCTTCATCTTGGTTGCGATTGATTATTTCACTAAATTAGTTGAAGCAGCATCTTATGCCAACGTCACTCGTCAAGTGGTTTCCAGATTTCTAAAAAGGGATATCATATGCAGATACGGAGTGCCCGAAAGAATCATTAATGATAATGGTTCTAACTTAAACAACAAGATGATGGCAGAATTGTGCCGGGAATTCAAGATTCAGCATCACAACTCTTCTCCTTACCGACCAAAGATGAATGGTGCGGTAGAGGCAACAAACAAGAATATCAAGAAGATTGTGCAAAAGATGGTTGTCACTTACAAAGATTGGCATGAGATGTTACCATTCGTGCTGCATGGGTACCGAACGTCAGTCAGGACATCAACTGGGGAAACTCCCTTCTCTCTGGTATATGGCATGGAAGCAGTCTTGCCTGTTGAAGTAGAAATTCCTTCATTGCGTGTGATGATGGATGTGAAGCTTGATGAGGCTGAATGGGTGCGTGCTCGTTACAATCAGCAATGTCTAATTGAGGAAAAGAGATTAGCGGCTATCTATCATGGTCAGCTTTATCAGAGGAGAATGAAGCGAGCATTCGACTAATGAGTACGTACTCGAGAGTATCAAGTGGGAGAGCTAGTACTCAAAAGGATTGTTCCTCCAGGTTCAGATCACAGGGGCAAGTGGACCCCAAACTACGAAGGACCATTCACAGTGAAGAAAGTCTTCTCAGGAGGAGCACTGATGCTCACCACTATAGATGGAGATGACTTCCAATCCCCTGTTAACTCGGACGCAGTTAAAAAATACTTCGCATAAAGAGACCTGCTGGACACAAAAATAGAATTAAAGTCCAGGATAAAAAAGGGCATCCCGGCGAGCTAAAAACAAAATAAAAAGCTCGGGAAAAATTTAGGGAAAATAAATATAAAAAAATGTGTACACCCGCTGAGTTGAAAAGCCACATCGGACAGCTCAGGCAAAAAAGGGTATCCCGATGGATTGAAAACCCGAAAGGGCGATCCACGCAAAACAAGGGAATAAGCGAACAACTGTGATCCGAGTAATCTGAACCAAATCATCGTTTCGTACAACTTGACGATATCAGAAGGATAGGAAGCAGTCCCCTCATCTTCTCAGAAAGCAAAAGCAAGAATGGAGAGTTTTGAAGACATGCTGGTCATAGCAGAAAGGGAACTCATTGGGATGCCATGTACATTGCCATTAGGATAGTTCATTTTCTCAATTTTTATGGTGGCTACCTCTTTCCAGGTGGTTGCTTCCTGATGTAAAATCTTTGCCTATTCAGAGGCCTTTCAATAAAAATGAATATTCAGTCAAAAAGCTGTGTTGTGTGTATTTTTGTTTGCAATATGTCCTGAATTTTTGGCAAAAATAGCATTGCATTTAAACATGATGATAATTTGAAAGAAAATAACATTGCAGGGAAACATTTGAAACCCTCTTTGAGTGTCGGGTGACGATGGATGAAAAGATCATACCATGCAAGTCCCCGGGGCACAATTGTGTTTTCTGTTGTTGCAGGTTGTAGGATGGCGTCACATTCTCCCAAGCAGAAGTCTCCCCAGCTAAGCCTTGGTAGGCAGCCCAAGCAGTTTATTATTCCCCAGTGGAGTATGCCCAGTAGGAAGATGAATGCCTGATGTCCCCACAAGGTTCATATTTGATTTTCACTCCCATCAGTGAAATATTCCCCAGCGAAGTCGCCATTCTTTTGGTCAATATGGTGATACAGACAGGTATTCATCACCCCAGTTAGAGTTAGGTGTCAGGGCCTCTCGATTTGTTTTTCCCCTGCAGAGTTGTGACTCTTTTGGCCAATCAGGCATTTGTTTGTTGCTCATCTGCACCTTTCCAGCGCTCGTTTGTGTTCGTACTTTATTGCTGCTCGTCCGCATTTTTCAACACTCGTCTGTGTTGTCATTTTGGTATTGCTCGTTTGCTTTCCCCAGCAGTGACCCCTGATTACTGTGATGTTGCTCGTCTGCAGTTTCCAACACTCGTCTGTGTTTGATATTTGTTATTGCTCGCCTGCACTTTCCAACACTCGTCTGTGTTGTCACTTCGTTGTTGCTCGTCTGCACTTCCCAACACTCGTCTGTGTTTGATATGTAATATTTATATTGCTCGTCTGCAATTTCTAGCACTCGTCTGTGTGTTATCTGTTTGAAGTTGTCTGCTTTGTTCGGGTAATCGTTTGTATCATCCCTAACACTCGTCTGTGTTAGCTTATACCTGTATGTGTGGATTTGTTGATTATCCTGGTACTCATCTGTATTGCTGCTCCAAATGCTCGTCTGTGTTTGAATTTATGGTATTCGTCTATACCAGTGGCTGATATTCGTTTGTATCATCGCCTGAAGCGCTCGTCTGTGTTTCTTAGATCATCGTCTGATACTCGTGTGTATCATTGACTTTTGGGACTCGTCTGTGTTCTCTTGATGATCATCAAATACTCGTCTGTGTTGAAGAGGATTAAAATCCTGACTGTGGGAATAAATGTCAAAATGGTTACCGGTCCTGGCGTAACAGGTATATCTGAAGGAGACTCGTCTATCTCATGCAACATTTATTAATTTTGCACCTGGTGTAACAGGTTTTCTCGAACAAGACTCGTCTGTCTTATACCATATATCCACAGATAATATATGAAGAGGGTTCGTCTACCTTGTTTATGCATGTCTATCCCACAGACTTAAGTGCATCCCGGTCCTGGCGTAACAGGTATATCCGAAGGAGATTCGTCTGTCTCAAGTCATATGCTCTTGCAAAGTGTTTGAGGACTCGTATGTCTAGCTCCTGGCGTAACACGATTGTTTGAAGAAGACTCGTCTGTCAAAGTATTCTGATTCCAGATAACAGTTTCAACTTGGAAGAAGCTCGTCTGCTTTCTCTTCACTTCAGTCACCAAAGCGTCATTTGGTTGGGTTTATTTCCCAGTTCTGCATTCTTCGCCAGAGTGCAAATTTCAGGTCTTCTTGGTATTCAACCACAGTTTATCTTGAACGGTCGATAGCCCATGCTACCGTCCTTTTCAGATTAACAGTTGTTTGAATAGGGGCAGCTGTAACACCCCAAATTTTCCCTCTTCATTTTAAGCATCATATCACATCATATTCATCATGAACATATCATATTCTTAGCATCCTAGCATGGAAAGATGAGGCATAACATTTCTCATGACCTAGCATTATGCATATGATCATCTGTGGAGGTTCTTGAAGCATCACAAGCCATGATAAGGGGACCAATGGTTTTTTACAAGTCCTATGAGGGGTCTACATTTCATTTATAAGTTCAAGTTCATTTACAAAAGCTCAGAAGGTTGGAAGATCATCAGGGAATCAAGGCTTAGGCAAAGCTCCTACACAATGGTCCCAAACTAGGGTTTGAGATTCAAGCATGAAAACCTCAAAACTTTGTCCATTTCATTTAGGCAAAGTATTTTACATGTTAATAGGATCCTAGGTACCAAATTTGGTGAGAAAATTCCTTGAGGATTTCATGAGTTCACACAAAACTTGCCAAATTTGCAAAATCACTCATACACTCTCTCACACGTGCAAACTTCCTCATTCTTTCAGCACTAATTCATGACTCCATATAAAAGCAAATTAGGGTTTTAGAGGATCCAGTTCTCTCTCATTTCTCATCTTCCAAGATTTTGCACAATTTGCATTTTCATTCGAATCTCTTCACACACTTGCTCTCTTCAAAAACAAATCACATATCTTTCATCCTTGAGAGCTCAGGATCACAAATCTCTCCATTGTGCAAGCTATCTCTCAAGATTAAGTACCTTGCCATTTCAGGGCAGTTGGCTGAAAATTCTCAGATCCAGCAAGATTCAAGGCTCTAGTTGCATTTATTTTGCAACTAGAGTGCATTTGGAGTGGATTGGCTTCATTATCTTGGCTTCTAACAAGCTTTTCCAAGAACTTCAAGTTCAGGTGAGTTCCAAATCTTCAGATCTAGAAATGATTTTTAAGGTGTGCATTTTGATCTTTGATGTATGCTGATCATTCTACTGGTTTTAGATTTGAATTTAGTGCATTATTGAGCTTGTAATGTGAATTTGAATTTTCATGGTACCAACTGTTTTCCTTCGATCCCGTAAATCCTTTGATCCATTGAAATTTTCATCACCATATTTGAACTCAGCATGGTCCAATTATTCAATCTGGAGCATTTTATTCATTTTCATTAGGTTTTGTTCATGCTATGCAATTTCCGGTGCCGGAGCCCTAGCTCCGGTCACCGGAATCTGGAAATGTATAATTAGGGTTTCTGAGGTTGAAGACAACCTCTCCACCATCAGATCTTCCATCTCAATGCCCAGGATTTCGCCACGTCAATTAATGAAACAACCCCTCTCTCACGTGCGTTTGGCTCTTATATTTTCATTATGAATAATCTTTTTGTTTCTCACCCCATGGTAACTCATGTGCTCCCTCAGCTCTCATCCAATACATGTGCCACGTCATTTAATGAAAGTCTCATAGGATGCGTTTATTTCATCTGATGGCTTGTGTTTTTTATCACATTTTCCTATGAATTTCCACCCATATATTATGCTCCTGCGCCAACCCAGTGGGCTTTCCACCACTATTCGCACCCCCTGCTTTCTGGGCCCAAGTCATTTGAACTAGCCTCTCTTTCTCTTCACACCCCCCAGCTCTTTTTTTCTCATTTTATTTCTTCTTCTTTATTTCATTTTCATATCATTTTGGTTTTCAATTTTTAAAATTAGTTCCAAGTGTCCAAAAATTCTGAATTAATTCATGGAAGTCAATTTGAGTTTTCTTTAATTTTCCATATTTTTCTTTTCCATTTATTTTTAATATCCACGTGTCAATTAATTTTTCATCTTAATTAATTCATTTTATTTCCTTTTTGTGCATGCTGCCTTGTCCAATTTCCATAGTGGTCATCATTTTGAATTTCGTGTTGATTCGTTTTGCTATGGATTCATAAGAAGATGTAGTTCATGTGTGATTTTTGCCCTGACTTTTAGAAACTTGTTCATTTGGTTTTGGTTCTTGACTTGTGATGGAAGTTTCTTAACCCTAGTTCATGTTTAAGCCCTCTTTTGACTTGCATAGCTTCTGAATTTCTTCCTACCCTTTTGGCATGTTGTTATATCATGATTGAAGGTCTCTTGTCCTAAGTTGTGGAATTTTTGGGTGTATTGTTGATTTGTTTTGAATTTTTGTTCTTAACTTGTCCCATTTTGTTTCTTTTTGATCATAAGCTCTCTCATTAGCTTAGAAGGGCACTTGTGCCAACTTCTTCCTCTCATTTGGGGTCTCATTAGGGTATTGATGCCTTTCTGATCTTGGGTTAGGGTTTGTGTCTTGGAAATTTTGTGATTTGCTTACCTTTTAAGTTCTTTCTTTCTTATGTGCATCCACCTCACTCCTTTGCTTATTTCTTCCTATAAGTTGTTTGTGTAGCTTTGTGCTTCTCTTCTCTTCATCTCTCTTGCTTCTTAAGCAATTCTTTAACTTGATTTGGTTCTGGTCTTGTGCCTTGAGTTCATGTTTTGTGTATTTTTGCTTTGCATCTTCTTAAGTTTGCTTTGCCTTGCCATGTGTTTCATGTTGCTTCATATTGATTTGTATGCTTCTTTTCTCATTCTTATGGCTTGCATTTGCATTGAGCTTTTGTAGATATGACTTCACTTCTGTGTGTATGATGTTGGCATGTCATTAAGTTCATTTTGTCTTGCTTGTATGCTTGTGTTGCTAACCTTTTCAGGGGCTATGGTAAGTGAGAGGTGTGGATGTGATTCCCACATCTCCAAATCTCATCTCTGCTCTTCTTATTCTTACTTTTTCTAACCTTTGATTGTTGGACTTAGGCCTTACTTCTCTCCTCTCCTATTCTTCTTTCTTCTTCTTCTCTTCTTCTTTCTTTCTTCTTTAGGATAGTAAACCACACTAACCTTAGGATATCCATGCATGACAACACTTAGGATTCTTTAGTCCCCCATTAGACTTTTACCTTTGTGATCCTTTTGGTTCTTCTTCTCTTCTCATCTCAAAACTCTAAAGAAGACACTTAATAAAGTTTGAAGTGATACCTTGAGCAATAGCCTTATCCCATGAGATACTTGTAGTCTTCCCATCTTGGGATAGTACAAGCTTATCATGTGATGCACAAGTCTGATCAAGATATCATCTTCACAAAGAAAATCATAAAAAACACTTCTTCATTGTAAATACCAAAAACACTTAATAAGTTAATGAGTTAGTGAGCTTAAGCCCTAAGCTTTGGATTCGAGTTTTGGGGATCTTCTCCTTACTTGAGTGTGCTTGTTCTATTATTCCATCTTGGAATGTAGTGACAAGTGCACATTCCATGGAAAAGAGCTTGAGTTCACTTCCTTGTGACACACTCATAAAATGCTTCATAAAAAACACAAACAAACAATAAGTGTCTTTCCTTTAGGAATTCTTTTCTCATCTCCTTCGCTCCGTACGCGAACTTGCTCCTACTTGTCATTTTGCAAGACGGTTACGCACTCGTCGCCCGAGTCTGCAACACCTGAGCATTGGCATAGGCAGTTCAAGCCTTAATTCACAAGAAATTTCTTTTCTACCCCTAGTTAGGGGAACTACGACGTCTCTGATCCTCATTATCCTGATGAGGTACGTAGAAAGCGGGGTAGGGCCCGTTCGAGCACAATCTTTATTTTCCCTACATTTTTTCTCTTTGTTTCTTATTCAGTTTCTTTCTCAGTTTTCTTTTCCAGTTTCGGTTTCATTTTCTTTGAAGCAACTTTTATCCCCTCACCCTTTGAAACAGTTTTCTTTGCAAGCGTGGATCCCGTCGGGTAAGGCGGACGATCTGGGTGCTAATACCTTCCCAGGTCGTAACCGACTCCCGAGCTCAGTCTCTTTGGTTCGCAGGACCTGTGTCCTTCCTCTTCTTTTCTTCTGGTTTTTGCAGCATTACCATTCCCGTTCCTTCGGGATAAAAATGCCTGGCTGGCGACTCTATTCTTTTTCGCGCCACTTTCGCGTTTGTACCAAGATGAAAATCCGGGGAGCGACATGTGGTTATTTGTAGAATGCCTTCGTTGATCAAGCCATTGATTCCATTCCTCAAGCTTGCACACCCGTTCTCGGAAACTTTGCAAGATTCACAACAGGCCTCACAACCTGGAAACACTTGGCATTTCAAAAGATGAGCTTTAACCTCTTCTAGAGGAGTGTGAATACTTGCAGTATCTTCAATTGAAATCATGGGTGAACCTTCCTCTATAGCATTAATCCTTGGCCCACTGTGGCTTGGCATAGGATTTTTCATGACATTAGGAGGTGGTGCAAAGTTCAGGGCCTTTGAATCTACCAGATCCTGGACCTTCATATGCAGAGCCCTACATTTTTCTGTGGAGTGACCAGGTGCGTTAGAATGAAACGCACACCTAGCGTTGACATCGTAATTTCTTGGAAGGTTCTGAGGATCAGGTGGAGCCAATGTCCTCAACTCAACCAGATTGAGCTTTAGGAGTTGTGGCAGCAATGTGGCATATGGCATTGGAATAAGGTCAATCACCCTGTTGATATGAGATGGCCGCTGTTGAAAAGGGCATTGTTGTTGATTGTTGTTGTAGGATATCTGTTGAGGAAAGTGTTGTGGTTGTTGAGTATATTGAGGACGTGGAGTCGAAATAGTGACGGAAACAACTGTTCTGGGCAGATATTGGGGTCTTCCCCTTCCCATATGTACAAAATTTGTTTCACCAGATCTACGGGGCCCAGCAAATGGCTTCCTTGCACTGCTTGAACTGACATTGTTGTCGGAGATCTTTCCCATCTTCAGTAAGCTCTCAATTCTCTCCCCAGCTATCACCACATCTTCAAAGCTGGTGGAAGAAAATGCAGTCAATCTGTCAATATAAGTACCCTGGAGAGTGTTCATGAACATGTATGCCATCTCCCTTTATGACATCGGGGGTTGAACGGAAGCAGCCAGTTGCCTCCACCTTTGGGCATACTCTCTAAAACTTTCACGGGAAGATTGTGACATTCCCATCAGAAGGGTTCTGTTTGGAGCCATATCCAGATTATACTGATATTGGCGAATGAAAGCTTCGGCCAAGTCTTTCCAATTTATCAGTGTGGCTCTGGTTAAATGGGAGTACCATTCTCGGGATTCCCCTGTCAAGCTATCCTCAAAGTAAAACATCCACAGTTTCTCGTCCATGGTGTACGCTTTCAATCTCCCCAGAAAAGACTGAAGATGGGTACGTGGGAAGGATGTGCCATTGTATCTTTCAAAACAAGGGGGTTTGAACTTGTGAGGAATTCTAACCCCTTCCACCAATCCCATGTCCATGACATCAAAACCTAGAGAGTTTTAGGATTCAAGAGACCTTAGCTTCTCTGCAATTTCATCCAACCGACGGTCGTAAACTTCGTCTCCAGCCCCAACCACATTAAATTGCTCTTCTTGAGGGTCTTCCTACAAAACCCTTCCTCCAATGGTGTTACCTTGAGTGTTTCTTATAGCATTGATGTCTGGGTTCAGGTGAGGTTCAAACTCTGGGGGATCAGTGCGAGGTTGCACGTGATCGTTGTTACTGGTACCCCCTGTACCTGGATGGTTTTCCTCGGGAGTTTGTCGCTCAACCAACTCCCTTAGTCTCTCCTGGCTCTGTGCCAAACCAGTCATAAACTGATTCATTTGGGCCCTCATATTTGTCCTTTCATTGGCCATCTGGGCCCTCACTTTAGTCAAGTCTTGTTGAACCTGATCCATTTGTAATCCCGGAAGATTGTTTAATGTCGGATACCGGTGCACTCTATTGACAGGGAACACTCTTCTGCGAGCAATGTTTCCTGAAACCACAACAAAGTGAGAAACAACAAAACAAAGAAGATGTTAGTATGCAATGCAGGATGCCTATTTGTCTTCCAAGGGTATCCTGTTTGGTTCTTTGGTTTTGACCTTTCCAGACCTCAAGGAAATGTTGATGTTGCAAAGAGATTAAGCCCACAAATAATACAAACCATATATTACAAAGAGTGAAGATACATAGTTTTATTACAATAACATTCCCATGGTGGGTTAAAATACAACAACAAAATCAAAAGTACAAACAAAAGGAAATACAAATACAAGGAAATCAAACATCCAGTCCAAAGTCATCCTCTCTGACTTCCTTTAGGAGAACCTCAGTCACTGGACCCACTGGGTGCTCTGTGATAGTCTTGATGAGGAGGTTCCTGTTGGCAATGGCACTGGTCAACTTCTTATGCTTATCCTGGTCCTTTGATCTCTTCAACCCCGCCCGGAGTTTCAACTCAGAGATCTCCTTCTGTGCTGCTAACAAAGCTGCCTGATTTTTCTTCACACTAGCCTCCAACTGCTCTATCTTAGCTTGAGTTCTCTGATCTTCCTATGCATGGGCCTCGGTGATCCTGATCCACCTAGCCTGGCTCTCCTCTAAGTAATACTCAGCCCTAGCCTTCTGAGTCCTAGGTTCCTTGCAAGCATTCTTCAGCACTAGCTCCCCTGCTCTAGCCTTTCTGATGTAGTCGTCCGTCTTCTCAATCTTGGTTAACTGCTTAATCCGGAGCTATTCCAGCCTCTCATTATCTAGACGGCTGTCGTTCCTCTCCCAGAGGTGCTTCTTCAAGGCTTCAGAGAGTTGAGTATTCCTTTCTTTAAAATTCTCAAACTCCTCCAAACTGACAATGGCTGTAGGCTGCACTGTTGATGGTCCAGGTGTATCTTCTAAAGTGAATGGCATCCGGGTGATCTGTACCCTGTTACGATACCAATCAAGATACTGTGCTGAAGCTATGTTGTTGCACTTACCAAAAATAACTATCCCCTTAGTCTGAACGTTGTCCCAGACCCAGGCTGCCTGTCTGACAATAGCAGAGTTGTGTTGGATGTCACAATAGAGGGTCTCTGTCAAGTCTTGCCCTCTTGGGGGATGAACCAAAGCATACCCTAACTGCCTCTTGAAAAGCAAGGGGTTGTAGTTGATGCAACCTTTTACTCCAATCAAAGGCACATTAGGATATTGCCCACAGCTAGTAATGATGTATTTGCCCTTAGTGCTCTGAGTGCACCATCTGATGTCCTATGATGTAAGGGCAATTAATCTCTTAGCCCAATTCCTTGGCTGATGGGGGTTCAGGAAAGTGTCTGACTTCGGCAAGTGTCTTAACAACTAGCACTAATAGAGGGGTGCACAACATCTGACCAATCTTCCTCTTTGCTTCTCATTCCTCTAGTGCACTGAGTAGTAGAAGTCTCCAAGCAAGGTAGGAACTGGGTTCCTCAATAAGAAAAGGTTAATAGAATTCTTGCTCACAAACTTTGGCTCATCTGCAAACAAGATAACTCCATATATGTTGAGGGCTAGAAGTGCACAAACAACATCCCACTTCCCTGCTGCAGCATGCAGGGTGGTCTGGGAGATCAAGAAGTCTAAGTGAATGCCTGGGATTCCAGCCTTGGTGGTCATGCTCTGATCAATGAGGATAGGCTCCAAATGCAAGGCTTTAGCTATATCTTCATTCTTGGGAGCAACCATCTCAGGGTTGAAAGGAATCTCCCTCCTGATGGGGACACCTAACAACATGGAAAATTCTTCTAGTAGAGGTCCCAACTGGAAATCAGGGAATGTAAAACATTTGAGAGGAGGATCATAAAACTGCAAGCAAGTGTGGATCATGCTCCTCTGGGATGCATCTAGGTCCATGATCATGTCCATAATGCCTCCATATTGCTCCCTGAATAATGGTACATGATCAGGGGTGATGAGAGACTGGATCTGCCTGATGCCTGTCAAAGTGGGCTCAAAGAAGTGGTATGTGATGTTGCTCTTTCTGGAAGTGTCCATGCTGACAATGGATGCTGGTAAAGCCACTGAAAAAGATGTTGAAGGAGAGTCTCTGATGAAGGTAACTGCTGAAGACTGATGAAGATAACCAGAGAAGGTGTTGGAGAAGGGTCTCTGATGAAGATAAACTGATGAATGTTGTTGATGCAGATAGCTGAGTAGTAGAACAGGTCAAAACCAAACAAAAGAAGATGTGGATACCCTGTAAAACAAATAGACAAATGTTAAAATGATGCAAAATGATGTATGCAGAATGATATGAAAAGTGTTTGTGATCAAGTGTTGGATCTGTTATTTGCCTTGATAAGGTCCATGTGTGTTCATAAGTCCGGATGGAGGCTTAGAAAACCAGTAACCAGGTGGGGGACTCAAATAAAGAGTCACAAATCCAGGGTTTTGTCGCTCCCGATAAATGGGAATGGCCCAAATAAAGGTACAGACGCGAACGGTTGGCGAAAGGAACAATGTGAGAACACACAGGAGTGAACTCACAGGGAATGAAAAGAGTCGCCAGCTAGGCATTTTTATCCCGGAGGAAAGGCAATGCTGCATAGACCTAGAAAGAGATGGATAAGACGGTTGCGAACCAGAGAGACTGAGAAAGGGGGTTGGTTACAACCTGGGAAGGTATTAGCACCCAGATTGTCCGCCGTACTCGACGGGATCCACGCTTAAAAGATTTGTGTTTTAAAGGGGTAGTGTCAGTGCAATTTGTGTATAAAGAGAGCTGGAAAAGGAATGTACAGGTGTCAGTATAAGAGAAGTGAAGTGTATAAGTGAAGTGTCAGTGTAAGAACAGAATGAAATGCTCAAGACATGAGGCTAAAAGAATAAAGCTGGAAAGAGGGGGAATATACAGAGACTTTTGTTCGATAACTGTTAAGTTATGCCTACGTATCCTCTCGTGCAATGAGGAAGTCAGAACACCGTAGTTCGACCCAAAAAGACTGAAAGATGAATTGACTTGTGAACTGCTTACTTGTCTATGCTCAAGTGTATGACCTGTCTGGCTCAGGTGCAAACTGTCTTGCATTAGACGGAAGAAGCAAGTTCTCGTTTGTGAGTGAATGAGATGAGAAAAGAATCCCGAAGGAGACGATTATTATTTGTTTTTGTGTTTTCAGTCTTTTATTGCTTTTTGAAGTTTGTCATAAGAAAATGAGCTTAATCCTAAACCAATGGGTTAGTAAACTCATCACATCTTCCCTCTGATTAGGGGTAATGAGAATACCTTAAGTGTGAAGTCAGATTCTCACACTTAAGCACCTTTGGTGTAGGATTAAGATCATTAACCTACTTGTGATTATTTAGATGTTTTTGATGTTTTGTTTAGTGTTGAGTAATGAGGTTAAGCCATAATCAAGGATTAACCAGACTCATTACACCATCCTAATAGAAGGATAATAGATGAGAATGTTTAAGCTGAGGAAAGCTCCTCAACTTAACCCATGATTAGGGATTAACCTTATGACAAAACAAAGCCTTTATTAAGTGGATTTTAGATTAATGGTAAGATGATGAATTGATTTTTAGGGTTTGTAAGACAACTTGAGGGGGACTTGTCCATTAACACTAGGGTTAGTCCTTCTTAACCAATTAAGGAAGAATTAGAACCCTAATGCAAGGCCCAAGTTACAATCTTGATGTCTTGGTGATTATTAAGTGAATTGATTAAGAGATTTAAACACATTAAGGGTTTAACACTTAGGATTAAAGTTATACACTCCATCCTAATAGAAGGATGCAGGCATAAGCTTAACCACAAAGCCTTAAAGCCTTTAGGGTTTAGTCCCTGGTTATGAGGTGAGAAGAGAAGACTCAAAAGAGACACAAAGGTAAAACTAAGAGGGGAGACTAAACAAAACCCTAATCATTGTCATGCTTGGTTGTTCCTAAGGTTTGTGAGGTTTACAAGAAAGATCTTCAATGGAACCACCAGGAAGCAGATGAAAGGATCAGGAGAAGCAAAGTAACTTGCTTCATTCAAGAAGATAAGTCACTTGAGGAAAGATAGTAAGAAGAAGAAGAATGAGCAAGCTCAAACTCAAACACATACAAAAAATGCAGCAAGGATGCATAAAGAGATGAAGAGAAGATGTGAGAAGTGAAGGCAAATTCACTTCTCAAAGTTACTTACCACCTGAAAAGTTAGTGAAAGGAATGCAATGCAATGCAAAATGGAATGAAATGGCATGATGAGAAACAAAACCAGAAGCACATCCATGATGATAATGATGCTATGAGATGCTGCAAACATGAATCAAGACATGAGGATGATCATATGAACTTAAGGATGCAAATGGAGCAAGTTAAGAACCATGAACACATATGGAAAGTTATGAAGTGCATATGGCATACAACATGGCAAATGCAAGATGCAATAATCAAACATGCTTTCAATATGTCTTAAGAGGTCTAATGAATCAAAAGAATGCATAAAATGCTATGGCAAGTCAAGGTATGAATGCAAATGCAAGATGGATGCATATGGAAGCCCAAATTAGGGTTTATGATCAAAGCAACAAACACAAACCAAAATCAGAAGCAAATACCAAGATAAAAAATTGAAAATGCCTTCAAAGGATCCCTAAACCTATACTAACCCACTGCCCAAAGGAGAAATTCCAACTCTTAACCTAATTCAAGTTATGATTTTCCTAAGTTTTCTAGGGTTTTAGGGTTCCTTAACAAGAAAAATGCCAAACAAATGAAAAATGAAAAATCAAATCATGACCATTTAATCTCACAAACTACATGCTAAACACAATGCAATGTAAAAAGAATCAAGGTCCAACTCTCAATGGTTAGGCAGAAATGATTTTTGGAAGCTTGGATCAAAATAATGCTTAAAAATGATTTTAATTACATGAAAAATTCTCAAAATGCATCAAGATCAAAAAAGAAATTTGGTTTGAGGGTTGGACAATGTTTCTAAATGTTTTTAAAGGTTTCATGAATTTTTTGGTGATTTTTAAATACCTAAAAGCATTTTTAATTAATTAATTCTCATTAGTTAATTAAAAATAAACTTTTAAATATTTAAAAATATTTTTAAAGTGCAAAAAATAAAAATAAAAATATTTTTGGTTTCTGAAATTAAATAGAAGCTTGTACAAAAAATTTCAGAATTTTTAAGATTGTTTTGCTATTTTTAAGAAATTGAAGAAAACAAATGAATAAAAATACAAAATAAAATGAGTTAAGTGAAAAGTATGCTGATCCAGTGGCTGAGATTTGAATGAAACACGCGCGAATTGACTAGCGCGTAAATGGAAGGCTTAGATCATTTCTGGCAAAATTCAAATTTAACCCCAATTAATTAATTTAATAAATCAGGATTAGGGTTTAATGGAAGATCTGGGCCATTGGTTCACGCGGGAGTCAACTAAAGTCAGCCAGATCAAGGGTCCAAATTCAAACCCTCATTAATTACGCTGGTTAGCCCTAATCTTTTTCAGGTGGCCAGGGAAGACCTCCGGTCGTCTTCTCCGGTGGGAACCCCACCTGAAAAATCCCTAAAACCTTCAAAACTTCACTAAAATGAAATCTAAAAGAACAGAAATCACCCCCACATCCCCCTGAATCAAAACCCTAACACAAAACTCATTTATCTTTCATCAATCACACGAATCGAAAGCAAACATTTTTAGGTCAGAAAAGTTTCAGAGTAAGATTAAATGCTTATTTCTCAACCATTTTCAAAACCAAGAACATCAGAGTGATCAGTGAATCATGAAGAACAACTTAGGAACTTAAAAAATCATTTCTGGAAAAAAAGTTCATGAAGCTACCTGAGTTTGAAGCTTTTCAGTCTGGCACTTTCTAACCTTCTCTCTTGTGCAAAACCACTCCTGTGACCTCCCTTGTGCTTCTGAAAGGCTTAGAACAAATTTTTTTGGGCTGGTTTGAGAGCTTGCAAAGGTTCTGTTCAATGGAGTGAGGAAATCGTATCTCTGATTCTTTGAGTTTTAGGCTGCTTTGAAGGTTGGTTTGGGTTCAGTGAAGCATGGTGAGAAGGTTTGTGAAGTTTGTTTATGAGTTTGTGGCTTGAGGAGAGTGTTTCGAAGAGTTTTGCAAAATGGAGTGAAAGTGAGAATGTTGTGCTATGGCTGGTTTCAGGCTTGCTTGTTATGTGCTTTGGCTTGCATTTGATTAACATAAACAAATGCTATTGGTCAGATGACATGACATGTCCTTTTGTGATAGGTATGGGTGCTTTTGCAAAATGTCAACTTTTGTGTAAGAAGGGCATGGGCAACTTGCTAGCCTAGTACAGCAAGGGTATGCTGCGCAGCATGATGTGAGGCAGGGGCTAGGATGGTTCATCAACCTAGGCAGCAAGTGGATGAGATGTTATCATGGGTTTTGCAACTTGGTTCACTTTGGTTCTTATGGAAGAAACTTGATCCATGGGCCATAAAACATGTGATCCCTTGGGTGCATTCTGAACTTTAGATGTTGTGTGATCATGTTGTGAAGTTTAGAAGTGCATTTGATGACTTAATTTGCCTTGAGGAGTGAATTTGCAACTTTGCCTCTTTGGTGCATAACTTGAAATTTTGTGATTTTTGCCAACTTTGACAAGCCATAACTTTTGATCCAAAATGAATTAGGTCATGTTCTTGTACTTTTTGAAAAGGGAATGATCCATTTTACAACTTTCATGACCAAAGTTTTTCCATTTGAAGCTTTTTTGAATCAAAAAGTAAAGGTTGAAAAAGTTGCCTAAAATGGCAATTTCATTAAAAGTCAATCTTTCCCAAAAAGTCAACTTTGCAAAAGACTTGAAATTCTTCAATTTTGTGAACTTCTAACACCTTCCATGATCAAATAAAGATCATATACAATCAAAATGATGAAGAACACCCCTTGGTTGGATCATTGGGGGCCTCAGATGCCCTGATTTTACACTGACTTGCTTGAAAAGTCAACTCTTGATCAGATGACTTCCCCATGGAATTTCTTCATGAAAATTGATATGCATACTCCCTATACCATATAGAGACCAATAGAAGCAAGAATGGCCAAAAAATTTGGAGTTATGGCCTTTGAAACCAAAACCCTAACTCTAGGTCATCTGTGCAGTCAAACCTGGCTCTGCTTCCATACCAATCCCAGTTCTTGTGATTCTTTGGCATTCTTGACTTTGATAGGGTATAATATGATACTTGAACACACATGGACCCCTTTGAAGTGATTGATGGCCTTTGGAATGGCTCAAGAAGCTCTTGTATTGCTCAGATCACAAACCCTAGATGCAGATGACTTAGAACCTATGCAGTGAATCAAAATGTGGTATGAGATGTTATGATTGAGTTTATGCATATGAAATGATCACAAGCCATGGTGTGAATGGGTGAGGGCAAATTTGGGGTGTTTACAGGTTTCACAAGAACTGTCCAAAGTGATGCATTCTTAAAACAAAACTAGTAACAGGGTATGATGAGGCCAAGGGTTCCTGCAAACCTGTAAATATCCCAACCCTCTCACATGTATTGTTCTAGAACAAGGATCCTCAGACTTGGATCAATTATGAGAAGTGTAAGCACTTCTAACCCGGAGGTACAGTGTGTATAATAACCATAAAAGATCCTCCTCTAATTCACCTCAGATGCTGAAGGTCATAAAAAGGTCATCCAGACTTAGCAGGATTCCCAAATAGCCCTAGTACTACAGGAAATCTGTAGCACAGAGTTCTCAAGAAGAAACCCATGTCTGAACCGTGTTTCATATTCCCGCACCATACCGAAATGGAATGGGAAAGAATATGAAGCCACTATACCCTATGTGTCACTCAGGTCCCTGGTATGGAACCTCAATCACTCAAAATCCCTCCCACCAAGGTACACACAGATCCATCACCAATGATATGATAATAACAGTATGAAATGCATAAAACTGTAAATGAAGGAAATAAATAAAGTTGTACAGAAAGAAATAAATAAAGAAATAAATAAGCACAAGTAACACATAACACCCCCGTAAACACAAATCAAACAAGCACTAGGAGGAACCCACAAAAATAACCAGAAGCTCTGGTTGCAATATAAGGGTCCCCAGCAGAGTCGCCAAGCTGCCGCTCACAAAGATTTGCATCTCGGTGCAAGCGCGAACGATCGGCGAGAGGAGAGGATGAAGTGAAGGTGAATAGAGTTGCAAGCTAGGCATTTTTATCCCGAAGGAAAGTTAATGTTGCATAAACCCAGAAGAAAGATGGATAATACAGTTGCGAACCAGAGAAACTGAGAAAGGGGGTTGATTACAACCTGGGAAGGTATTAACACCTAGATTGTCCGTCGTACTCGACGGGATCCACGCTTGAAAGTTTGTGTTTAAAGGAGTAAGTGTATGTGCTATCTGTGTGCAAAAGCTAAAGAATGAATGTACCGGTGTCAGTGCAAAAGAGTGAATGCTCAGGAACTGAGGCTTGAAAGAGAATGCTGAAAGAGGGGGGAAGACACAGAGACTTTTGTTTGATAACAGTTAAGTTATGCCTACGTATCCTCTCGTGCAATGAGGAAGTCAGAACACCGTAGTTCGACTCAAAGAGACTGAAAAAATAAATTGACTGTGAACTTCTTACTTGCCTATGCTCAAGTGTATGACTCGTCTGGCTCGAGTGCTAACGGTCTTGCATTAGACGGAAGAAGCAAGTTCTCTTTCGTGAATGAGTGTGATGAGAAAAGAATCCCGAAGGAGACGATTATTGTTTGTTTTTATGTTTTGAGTTTTTTAGAGTTTGTCATAAGTTAATGAGCTTAAGCGTAAATCAAAGGCTTGTAAACTCATTATATCCTCCCTGATTAGGGATAATGAGAATACTTAAGTATGAGATAAGCATCTCAACTTAATTACCATGATGATGTAGGATTAAGATCATTAACCTACTTGTGATTATTAAGATGTTTTTGGATTTTTGTTTAGTGTTAAGTAATGAGTTTAATCTATAATCACAGATTAGTGAACTCATTACACCATCCTAATAGAAGGATAATAGATGAGAACACTTATCCTGAGGAAGATACCTCAACTTAATCCATGGTTAGGAATTAAATTCATTATATAACAAAGCCTTTATTAAGTGGATTTTAATTAAGGAGTAAGATTAACAAGTGGATTTTAAGTTTGTAAGACATCTTGAGGAGGACTTGTCCATTAAACACTAGGGTTAGTCCTTCTTAACCATAAAGGAAGAATTAGAACCCTAATGTAAGGCCCAAGTTACAAGATAAAGTCTTGATGATTATTAAGTGATTTGGTTAAGAAGTTTAAACAAATTAAGGGTTTAACACTTAGGATTAAAGTTATACACTCCATCATAAGATAAGGATACATGCATAACCCTAATTCCAAAGTCCTAAAACCTTAAAGGTTTAGTCTCTAATGATGAGATGAGAAAAGAGACACAAAGAAGACTCAAAGGAAAAAGGATAAAGGGGAACTAATAAGTCCTAGAAAGTTATCATGCTTGGAAGTCTTAGGGTTTGTGAGGCTTGAGAGAAGAAGTCTTCAAGGAAGCCACCAAGGAGAAGCAAGATGAAAAGAAGGTGATGAGAAGAGAAAGAAAGGAAGAAAAGCATAAGTGAGGCAAGCCCACTCAATGACAAACAAAAATGCAGCAGGGATGCAATATGAAAAGATGAGAAGAGGTGGGAGATGAAGGCAAATCCACCTCCCAAACAACTTACCATTAACCTGAAAAGTTAGCACAAGATGCATAAGGAAAGAAATGAAATGAAACAATGCATATGCAAGGGCAAAGACTAAGACCAGAAGCATACACATGATGCAAATGATGTTATGATATGATGCAAAGGCATACAAGATGCATGTGTGTGTTCATACAAGAGGATGAATGCAAATGAAGCATGTAAGAAGCATGAGAACACATGGATGTTTATGAAATGAAATGGATACAAAGCATGGCAAATGTATGGATAAATGATAAAGCAATGTTCAAGCAATGTCTTAAGATGTCTAAGATGACATAGAAATGCTTAGAATGGCATGGCAAGTTGATATGTTCATGCAATGCAATGTAAGATGCAAGTAAAGATGCAAAATTAGGGTTACATGAAAGGATGAGATGCAAATGGCAAAGAAATTTGTATTGTGAGTTTGTAAATGCTTCTAAATGTCTAAGAATGCTCTCTGATGTTTTGGGTGATTTTTTAATACTTAAATGTATTTTTAATTAATTAAAATGAATTAATTAATTAAATAAAACATTTAAATGATTTAAAAATACTTTTTTAATGCAAAAAATAAAAATAAAAATATTTTTGGTTTCTGAAAATTAATAAAAGTCATGATAAAAAATTTCAGATTTTTTTAATGATTTTTGCTATTTTAAATAATTATATGAAAAGAAATGGATAAAAAATGAATTAAAATGAATAAAAGGAAAAGTATGTCAATCCAATGGTCCAGATTCAAATTCAAGGGGGAGGGGTTGAGTGCGCGCGCAGATGGAGGGTCCAGATCACTCCTAGCTAATTAATCTGATTTAAATTAATTAATTACATTTAGGGTTTAATGACCTAATCCTGGTCGTACACTCACTAACCCTAATCTTAATCCTACGACCCACATTTAAACTAGGGAGATTAGCCCTAATTAAACTCAGGTGACCAGAGCTAAGCTCCGGTCATCTTCTCCGGCCACACCTTCAAGCCATCTCACTCAAAATGCTACTAAAACGCATCAAACTCTCCAAAAATGATCAATGGACAACAACAAACAAGAATCCGGCAACAAATTTCATTTATTTCACAACAACAACAAGAATCGAAGCAATCAAGTTTCACGGGCAAAATTTTAGAGAGTCAATACATGATTATTTCTTGCTCATTTCCAAAACCAAACACATCCCCATGATCAGTGCAACATATAGAACAATATTTTAACAAGAAAACAAGATTCTGGAAAAAAAGTTCTTGTGATTACCTGAGATTGAGCTTTCAGTTCTTGAGCTTTATGGGCCTTTCTTTGGTGCAAACCAACCCCAATGAGCTTCCTGAGAATGCTTTGATGCTTAAAATGAGTTTATTTGGCCTCTTTCTGAAGTTCAGTTTTGAGAAGTGAAAAATCGTATTTTGATATGAGTGGCTGTTTGGCTGAAATGAAGGGTGGGAAATGATCCTTAGGTGGTCGTGAAGTCAATGGTGAAGAGAGTTTTGAGTTTGAGTGGTTGTATGATGAAATTTGAAGAAAGGAAGTTTTGAGAGGATTTTGTGATTCTGAGCTTGTGGGTGCTTGCAGGCTTGTGTGTTATGTGTTATGGTTTGCATAATGTCCACATATCATGTCTTGATAGGTCAGAAGAGTGGTTGTGGCCTATGCTGATTGGTATGGCTTCATTTTCAAAAAGTCAACCTTGGTTGTACTTGAGGTATGGCACGAGTCACAGCTGGATTAGGGGCATGGTTGGGCTCAGCATGGATCAAGGAAGGCCTTTGGATTGTTTTTGTGCAGCTGTAATGACTGAGGCAAGTGGTAGCATGGCTCTTGCAACTTTTCCCTCTTTGTTGTTTCTTGATTCACAAGCCATAAAAACCCTAGGTCAAGAGCCCAATTCTGATGCTTTGAATTTGCTTGATCATGTTATGAAGTATTTGGGCACATTAGAAGTCATTAGAAGCCTTGGCAAGTGGTTTTGCAAAAATCCCTCTTTGGTGCATTCTTGAAAATTATAGGATTTTTGCCAACTTTGAAGGATCATAATTTGAGTTCCATAATGAACTAGAACATGTTCTTGTACTTTTTGAAAAGGGAAAGATCTAATCTACAAATTTCATGACTAAGAATTTTTCATTTGTAGCATTTTTTATTAAGAAAGAGGAGGTTGAAAATCTTTCCCAAAATGGAAAGTTTCCATTACAAGTCATTTCCATTTTTGGCAACTTCTCAAATGGCTCAAAATTATTCAATCTTGTGAACTTCCAACCTCTTCTAAGATCAAATAAAGATCATAGAACTTCAATTTGATGAAAATACCCCTTTGGTTCCATTGTTGGGGGCCTCAGATGCCCTGATTTTGACTTAACTTGCTCAAGAAGTTACCCAGTGAACAAATGACTTCCACAATGAATTTCTTCATCAAACTTGGTACACATGATCCTTATAACATCTTAAGAACATTAGAAACAAGAATGGTCCAAAAATTTGTAGTTAAGGCCTCTGAAACCAAAACCCTAATTTTGGTCATCTGTGTAGTGAAAGCCCTAGCTCTGCTTCCATGCCTTGCCAGTTCTTGTGATCTCTTGACTTTCTTGAACTTTGAGGGGCATAACATTATGATAGAACATACATGGACCCTCTTGTAAGGCTTTGAGGCCTTTGGGATGGCTCAAATGGATTCTTGGATTGCTCAGATCACAAACCCTAGATGCAGATGAACTTTAACTATGCAGTGAAGCAAAAAATGCAATATGAGATGTAATGCTTATGTTAATGCAAAAATGAAAGATCACAAGCCATGGTATGATATTAGTGAGGGAAAATTTGGGGTGTTTATATTAGGGAATTTTTAGAACCAATATAGGTGTATAGTTCCATCGTTTCGAGTCGTTTCGACATGCGTTTCATTACTTTTGCATATTTTGTGCTTATTTGTTCATTAATGCATAAAGTGCTTTGTACATGTTGTTGCTAGGTTCAAATGCATCAATTAGCACGTAAATGAATGTTTCATATTCTGTTTTGCATCATCTTTGTGATACATGCAAGTTCTTAATTGTTTGAGTGTTTTAATGTCATGCCATGATTCACTTGAAAATGTATGATCATATATGCATATTCATTCTTGCATGTTGTTTGCATCTTTGATTACACTTCCATGTGCTACCAATTATGATTTTTGTATCAATGCATGTTTAATTGATAATCCTTAGATGATGCATGTTCACACCTTCATCCCCATTTTTGCTTATGTGCTCAAAACTTGAAAATGCATACTTGTTGCATATTTGTTTTTGTGCATTCTTTCATAAGTAAGTCATTGTAAATAATCATGCTCATAATCCATGTTAATCATTCATGTTGATGTTGCATTTGATCATGTTATATGTTGTTTGTGCATTTTTTGGCATTCATTGTGTGCATAAATGAAAAACATCCAAATTTGTCTTGCATTCCATAGTTGTCTTTTCTTACAGTAGCTGTAAAATGTAGGCTGATTGTTGCATTTTCACACTTTTTACACCTGTTTTTCATTGTTGTTTGTGCATTTAGGAGCTATAATAGGCTGTTGGATTTTTGCTTTGCATTATTTTTAAGTCCCTTAGACTTAGGATTGAGTCTAGTTTAGGTTCTAGATCCCTTAGGATGTGTTTGGTACTTGTTTACCGCATTCCTTTTAACATATTTTATTATACTAACCCTTGTTTTGTAGGGAGGGGGAGGAAAGTCTCTAAACCTTAACCTCTTTTACATTCTATATGCTTTCAAAGTGTGTGTCTTTTTAGCATTCCTTTGCTTACTTTTACACAACTTCATGCTAATTCCCCTTTAGAATTGACTTAACTTCCTTAGGAAGTAAGTTGTATTCTATTTCCCATCTTCTTTTCCTTTTCACATAAGGACTAGAAAACCTCACTAACCTAGGTTCATCCATACATGACAACACTAGGATTTTAGTCTTCTCCTTAGACTTTTGTCTTTGGTTCACTTTGCTTTCTTTCTTATCTCAAAAGAAAAGTAAAAAACACCTAATAAAGGTTTATCTTCTCGTACGACACGAGACTTTAGCGTGGGTTACTTATACACGTCCCATTTCGGGGCGAGGTGTAAGGCATCTACCACGATGAAAAAGTCTTAGTATGAGAAGGTTCACAAACAACAATCTCAGAAAACACTTCTTTAAAAGACAGTAAACAAAGAAGACTCGTCTTTTCCTTCGGGAATTCTTTTCTCACCTCACTCACTCTAAACGTGAACTTGCAGCGACTTGTCTCATTTGTAAGATGGTAAAGCACTCATACCAGATGAGCCTGCAACGCCTAACCATAGACATACGCAGTTCAACTCTAAGAAACTCATAAATAGTTTCCGCCTTAGTTAGGCGAACTACGTCGACTATGATCCTCATTTTCCCGATGAGGTACGTAGGTAGCGGGGCAGGGCCCGTTCGAGCACACTCTTTATTTTCCCTACATTTTCCCTTTTCAATCTCTTTTCCAATTCCTTCTCTCATTCCAGTTCTAGTTAGCGGTTCTTTTATTCAGCAACATCTTATTTCTCACCCATTGAAATAGACAAACAAGCGTGGATCCCGTCGAGTACGGAGGACGGTCTGGGGGTGCTAATACCTTCCCAGGTCGTAACCGACTCCCGAATCCAGATCTTTGTTTCGCAGGACCTTGTCATTTCCTTCTTCCTCATGTTTGTGCAACATTATCTTTCCCGTTCCTTCGGGATAAAAATGTATGGCTAACGACTCTACCTTTTTTGTGCCACTTTCGCGTTTGTACTAGGATGAAAATCCCGGGAGCGACAATCCTCCCAAGAATTAACTTCCAGATATTGATGAGGAGGCTGACGCAGACTGGATGACCAACTTACAAGGTTTTTAATTTAACCTTTTTATTATAGGATTTCTCTACCTTTCTATTTTTCCTTTCTAATCGTTATAAGGCATGAAGTCTCTCTTCATCCAAATCAAAAAGTTCGTCTAGCATTATGACCCAATAAGTATCGGTTGGGATTTCGTGATGCCTTTGAATTCTTGTAGATTGAAGATAAATTTCAAGATGCAAGACAACATCGTGGCCATATGTTAGTCGAAACGGTGTAGTATTAGTTGCTTCTCTGGGTGAAGTTCTACACGGCCAAAGAATATGGTCTAATGTCTTGTGCCAATTTCTTGGCTTCTTACCCACGTGCTTTTTAATCAAACTAATAACTAGCTTATTTGCTGCTTTGACCAGACCATTGGCCTGGGCTTAATAAGGTATGGTTGTTAAGAGTTTGAAGCCCATTTATGTAGCAAACTCTTGGATCTTTCGACCAGCAAATACAAATCATTAATCTGTAGTGATTGTTTCTAGTATTCCATATCTATATATGATATGTTTCTAAATAAATTCAATTACATCTTCTTGGTCAACATTTGGCAATGGGATAGCTTTGACCCTTTGGAAAAATAATTGATTTCTACCAAGATGTATTTGTGATTATTTGAATATGCTGGTCGAATTTCTCCAATTAAATCCAAAGCCCATCCTCTAAAAGGCCAAGGTTTCACTATAAAGTGTAATTCGCTTGCAGGAACATGTTGGATGCCAGCGTGTACTTGACATTCTTGGCATCCTCTGGAAAATTCTATGAAATCTTTCAGCATAGCAGGTCAATACACACCTTGTTGAAACAACAACCACTTCATTTTCTAACCTACTTGGTGTGCTCCACATGCCCCACTATGGACAGTCGAAAGGGCTAAATATTCTTCAGCCTCACTAAGGCATTTTAGCAATAGTCCTTCAGCAGTTTTTTTATATAGTTCATTCCCTAATAATACGTAGCTTAAAGCTTGGTTCTTGATTTTTCTGTTCGTCGAAGTTGTTGGATTCTCTAGGTAGTCCATTAAGGGCTTCCTCCAATCTTTAGCACTTATGATGTCGACCATCACTATTACGATGTTTTCTTCATCAACATACCCAAGCTTAGTTTCTTCTAAATCTGATGGGGCTAAACCTACTGACACAACTTTTCTTCTAACCTCAATTGCATTTTGTAACTTTTCTTTTGAAATTTTGTATCCTGATGCAATTTGAACCAAGTCATTGGAGACTTGATTTTGTAGTCTAGGAATGTGTCGAAATGTGACTGTTTCAATTTTTTTCAAAAGTCTATTTACTATTACAAAGTACATGATTAAGTTTTCTTTTATGCACTTGTATTCTTTGGTAACTTGTTTTATTACTAACTCTGAGTCTCCCATTATTTTGACATGAGTTTCCCCCAATTCCAACAATACCTCAAGTCCAGCTATCAAAGCTTCATATTCAGCCTCATTGTTAGAACAATGGCCATCAATTTTGTACTTGAGTGTTGTTGGAATTTTATAAGGAGAAATAACAAGTATTCCAATTCCAGTCCCATTTCTGTGACTAGACTTGTCGAAGTATAACTTCCATGGTTCAATGTTCAGATAATTCAATGGGCTTTCATTTATAGAGTGGTCAACTATAAAGTCCGCGACCACCTGCCCTTTAACTACTTTAAAGGTTTATAAGTTATAGTGTATTCAATTAATGCCAGTGCCCATTTCCCAATTCGACTATGCAGAATAGGTTTAGACAACATATGTTTAATAACATCAAAGCGCGGAGAAACATAAACATCAACTGGCTTTATATATTGTTTTAATTTAGTACAAGAGTAATACAAACATATGCATAATTTCTCTATCATACTATACCTATTTTCTACATCATTTAAACTCTACTAAGGTAATAAATAGCTCTTTTGACACCATCATCATCCTCTTGGGCTAACATGCTCCCTAAAGTTCTATCTTAAGCGTCTATGTATAATCTCATACTTTTCTTTCTACAAGGCGGAGAAAGAATTGGAGGGTGACTCAAGTACTCCTTGATCTTGTCGAAGGCTTGTTATTGTTTTTGCCCCCTGTAAACACCACAAATTTTCCCTCACTCATTTCACACCATGGCTTGTGATCTTTCATCTTTGTTTCAGCATCAGCATTACATCTCATATTGCATTTTTTGCTTCACTACATAGTTCAAGTTCATCTGCATCTAGGGTTTGTGATCTGAGTAATCCAAGAATCCATCTAAGCCATCCCAAAGGCCTCAAAGTATTCCAAGAGGGTCCATGTGTGTTCTATCATCATATTATGTCCCTCAAAGTTCATGGAAGTCGAGAGATCACAAGAACTGGCAAGGCATGGAAGCAGAGCTAGGGTTTTCACTACACAGATGACCAAAATTAGGGTTTTGGTTTCAGAGGCCTCAACTCCAAATTTTTGGGCCATTCTTGTTTCTAATGTACTTAAGATGTTATAAGGATCATATGTACCAAGTTTGATGAAGAAATTCATTGTGGAAGTCATTTGTTCATTAGGTAACTTCTTGAGCAAGTTAAGTCAAAATCAGGGCATTTGAGGCCCCCAACAATGGAACCAAAGGGGTATTTTCATCAAATTTAAGTTCTATGATCTTTATTTGATCATTGGAGTGCTTGGAAGTTCACAAAATGGAAGAAATTTGAGCTAAACCAAAAGTTGCCAAAAATGAAATGACTTGTAATGGAAACTTTCCATTTTGGGAAAGTTTTTCAACCTCCTCTTTCTTAACCAAAAATGCTTCAAATGAAAAATTCTTGGTCATGAAAGTTGTATTTTAGGTCTTTCCCTTTTCAAAAAGTACAAGAACATGTTCTAATTCATTATGGAACTCAAGTTATGATCCTTCAAAGTTGGCAAAAATCACATAATTTTCACATTCATGCCAAAGAGGGATTTTTGCAAATTCACTTGCCAAGCTTCTAAGTGACCTCTAATTGACTTCTAAACATCATAACAACATCACATGACTCATTTTGCTCAGAATTGCCCAAGGAACCACAATATTTCATGCCTTGCATTACAAGATACACCAAAGAGTGAAAATATGCAAAACTCATACAAACCCTAGTTCCATGTGTTCCAGCTGCATCAAACCTATCCCATGGCAACCCTTGATTCATGCTAAGGCCAGACACCCCAAAATCTCAGGCCTGCACCATGCCCATACCTCAAGTACACAATGTTGACTTTTTTGTAAAATCACCCATACCAATCAGCATAGGCCACAACAACTCCTCTGACCTATCACAGCTTCACACACATGCCTCAAGGGACTCATTTCATACAACACACAAGCCTGAATGATCCCATAGCTGAGATTTCCAAAAAATCCCTCAAAACTTCTCTTCTTCGATTCTCCCTGTTCAAGCATCAAAACTTCAAACAAACTTCACCAATCATCTCCATACATCCTCCAGATCATTTCCCACCCCTCACATTGGCCTGAAACCACCTCAAACAAAAACACGATTTTGACATGCTCTGAAATGAAACTTCAAAAACAGCCAACATAAACTCATTCCAAGCATCAAAGCATCCTCAAGAGGTCCATTGGAGTTGATTGGCACCAAGGAGAGGTCCAGATAGCTCAGATTGAGAAAGCTTCATCTCAGGTATCATCAAGAACAAATTTTCCAGAAATCTCTTTTTAGGTTATAGAAATGTTCTTCATGCTTCACTGATCACACTGCACCTTTTATTTTTGAAAATGGTAGAGTATTGAACTTGTATCGTGCTTCTGAAATTTTTACAGTTTTTATGTTTTTATTCGTATCTAGATTTTGATGCATGATAAATGTTGTTTGAGGTTTGATTCTTGTTTAGGATGAGTAGGAGAGAGGATCTGGAGGTTTAGAGCTTCTAATTTGGCCTAGGGAAGAAGTTGGTTTGAAGGTGTGGCAGGAGAAGATGACCGGAGCTTAGCTCCAATCACCTGAGTTTAGTTAGGGCTAATCTCCCTAGTTTGAATGTGGGCCGTAGGATTGAGATTAGGGTTAGTGAGTGTACGGCCAGGATTAGGTCATTAAACCCTAAATGTGATTAATTAATTTAAATCAGATTAATTAACTAGGAGTGATCTGGAACCTCCATCTGTGCGCGCAGTCAACCTCTTCCCCCTGAGTTCAAATCTGGACCATTGGATTGACATACTTTTCCTTTTATTCATTTTTATTCATTTTTTATCCATTTCTTTTCATATAATTATTTAAAATGGAAAAAATCATTAAAAAATATGAAAAATTTTATCATGACTTTTATCATTTTAATTAATTAAAAATACATTTAAGTATTTAAAAATCACCAAAAAAAATCAGAAAGCATTCTTACACATTTAGAAGCATTTACAAACTCACCATATAATTTTTTTTTTGGTTTTGATCATACTTTGAGATTTTTCAATGAATTAGGGTTCTTTGAAATGTTCATTTTCTAACCCTAACTTCAAAAATTCATAACTTTTAAACCAAGTTGAGTTTGTGAATGGTTGTTTTTGCATTGTTCTATGCATGGCTTCTAGCATTCAAAAACATTTTTGTTTCATTTTTATCTTGCATTTTCAAATTTTTTGGCATTTTACATTGAAGATAACCCTAAAAAAACCATAGAAACTTAGGAAATTCATAACTCCACCTAGGTTTAGCTTCTGACCTCCCCCTTTGGATGGTAACCTAGTGTAGGTTTAGGGTTCCTTTGAGTGCATTTTCAATTTTTTATAATGTCATTTGCTTCTGTCTTTGTCATTGGCATCTCATCCTTCCATGTAACCATAATTTTGCATCATTACTTGCATCTTACATTGCATTGCATGAACATATGAACTTGCCATGCCATTCCAAGCATTTGTATGCCATCTTAGACATCTTAAGACATTGCTTGAACATTGCTTGATCATTTATTCATACATTTTCTATGCTTTGCATCCATTACATTTCATAAACATCCATGTCTATACATGCTTCCTACATGCTTCATTTGCATTCATCCTCTTGTATGAACACACACATGCATCTTGTATTCCTTTTCATCATGTCATAGCATCATTTGCATCATGTACATGCTTCTGGTTTTGGTCTTTTCCCTTACATATGCTTCATTTCATTTCATTCCTTTCATATTGCATCTTATACTAACTTTTCAAGGTTAATGGTAATTTGTTTAGGAGGTGGATTTGCCTTCACCTCCCACCTCTTCTCATTTCTTCATATTGCATTCTTACTGCATTTTTGTTTGTCTTTGAGCGGGCTTGCCTCACTTGTGTTTCTCTTCCTTTCTTTCTCTTCTCATCTCATCTCTTTCCTATCTTGCTTCTCCTTGGTGGTTTCCTTGAAGACTTCTTCTCTTAAGCCTCACAAACCCTAGGACTTCCAAGCATGATAACCTTCTAGGATTGATAGTTCCCCATAGCTTTTTACCTTTGATTCTCCTTGAGTCTCTCTTCTCATCTCAAATAATCAGAGACTAAACTCTTAAAGTTTTAGGACTTTGGAATTAGGGTTATGCCTGTATCCTTCTATTAGGATGGAGTATATAACTTTAATCCTAAGTGTTAAACCTTTAATTATTTTAAACCTCTAAATCAAATCATCTTAATAATCACTAAGACTTCATCTTGTAACTTGGGCCTTACATTAGGGTTCTAATTCTTCCTTTATGGTTAAGAAGGACTAACCCTGGTGTTTAATGCACAAGTCCCCCTCAAGTTGTCTTACAAATCATAAAACTCACTTATTAATCTTATCCTTTAATTAAAATCTATTTAATAAAGGCTTGTTTTGTCATGAATTTAATCCCTAACCATGGATTAAGTTGAGGTATCTTCCTCAGCTTAAGTGTGCTCATTTATTATCCTTCTATTAGGATGGTGTAATGAGCCCACTAATCTGTGATTAGAGATTAAACTCATTACTTAAGACTAAACAAAATCCCAAAAACATCTAATTAATCACAAGTAGGTTAATGATCTTAATCCTACATCATCATGGCAATTGAGTTGATATGATTATCTCATACTTAAGTATTCTCATTATCCCTAATCAGGGAGGATATAATGAGTTTACAAGCCCTTGATTTAGGCTTAAGCTCATAATCCTATGCAAAACACCAAAAACAATAAAAAACTGAAAACATCAAAAACAAACAATAATCGTCTCCTTTGGGATTATTTTCTCATCACACTCATTCACAAGCGAGAACTTGCTTCTTCCGTCTAATGCAAGACAATTAGCACTCGAGCTAGACGAGTCATACACTTGAGCATAGACAAGCAAGCAGTTCACATTCAATTTATCTTTCAGTCTCTTTGAGTCGAACTACGGTGTTCTGACTTCCTCATTGCACGAGAGGATACGTAGGCATAACTTAACTGTTATCGAACAAAAGTCTCTGTGTCTTCCCCCCTCTTTTAGCATTCTTTTTCTAAGCCTCAGTTCCTGAGCATTCACCCTTTTGCGCTGAAACTTGTACATTCTTTTCCAGGTTTTGCACACAGATATCACATACACCTACCCCTTTAAACACAAACTTTTAAGCGTGGATCCCGTCGAGTACGACGGACAATCTGGGTGCTAATATCTTCCCAGGTTGTAACCAACCCCCTTTCTTAGTTTCTCTGGTTCACAACCGTATTATCCATCTTTTTTCTAGGTTTATGCAGCATTACCTTTCCTTCAGGATAAAAATGCCTAGCTGGCGTCTCTATTCATCTTCACCTTCATTTTCTCCTTTTGCCGACCATTCGCGTCTATACCCTATCTGACCCGGTGTCTTTTCGGGGGAGCGACAACTTGGCAACTCTGCTGGGGACTCTTATATTGCAACCAGGGCTTCTGGTTCTTTTTGTAGGTTCCTCCTAGCGCTTGTTTGATTTGTGTTTACGGGGGTGTTATGTGCTACTTGTGCTTATTATTTATTGCTTTATTTATTGCTTTCTGTACAGCTTTATTTATTGCTCTCATTTACAGTTTTTTATGCATTTCATACTGTCATTATCATTTGTGTTGGATCTGCTGTTTCCTTGGTGGGAGGGATTTTTGAGTGATTAAGGTTCCATACCGGGGACCTGAGTGACACATAGGCTAGAGTGGCTTCATATTCTTTCCCATTCCATTTCGGTCTGGTGCGGGAATATGAAACACGGTTCAGACATGGGTTTCTTCTTGAGAAATCTGTGCTACGGATTTCCTGTAGTACTAGGGCTATCTGGGAAGCCTGTTAAGTCTGGATGACCTTTTATGACCTTCAGCATCTGAGGTGAATTAGAGGAGGATCTTTTATGGTTATTGTAAACACTGTACCTCCGGGTTAGAAGTGTTTACACTTCTCATAACTGATCCAAGTCTGAGGATCCTTGTTCTAAAACAATACATGTGAGGGGGTTGGGATGTTTACAGGTTTGCAGGAACCCTTGGCCTCATTATACCTTGTCACTAGATTTGTTAAGGTTGTATTATTTTGGACAGTTCTTGTGAAACCCTGGATTTGTGACTCTTTATTTGAGTCCCCCACCTGGTTACTGGTTTTCTAAGCCTCCATCCGGACTTATGAACAGACATGGACCCTATCAAGGCAGATAACAGATCCAACACTTGATCACAAACCCTTTGCATATCATTCTGCATCATTTAACATTTGCCTATTTGTTTTGTAGGGTATCCACTTTCTTATCTTTGGTTTGGTTTTGACCTGTTCTGCTTCAGTTATCTTCACCAGCATCTTCATCAGAGTTCCTTCTCCAGCACCTTCATCTGTTTGTCTTCATCAGAGACTCTCCTCCAGTTGTCTTCATCAGAGACCATTCTTCAGCACTTTCTCCAATTATCTTCATCAGTTTTCAGCAGTTACCTTCATCATGGCTTCTCCTCAGTTTTCTTCACCAGCATCCATTATCAGCATAGACACTTCCAGGAAGAGTAACATCACATACCACTTCTTTGAGCCCACCCTGACAGGCATCAGACAGATCCAGTCCCTCATCACTCCTGATCATGTCCCATTATTTAGGGAACATTATGGAGGCATATTGGACATGATCATGGACCTGGATGCATCCCAGAGGAGCATGATTCACACTTGCTTGCAGTTTTTTGACCCTCCTCTTAGATGCTTCACATTCCCTGATTTTCAGTTGGGACCTCTGCTAGAAGAATTTTCCCTGTTGTTAGGTGTCCCTATCAGGAGAGGAATTCCTTTCAACCCTGAGATGGGGTCTCCCAAGAATGAAGATATAGCTAAGGCTTTGCATTTGGAGCCTACCCTCATTGATCAGAGCATGACCACCAAGGCTGGGGTTCCAGGTCTGCACTTGGATTTCTTGATCTTCCAGGCCACCCTGCATGCTGCAGCAGGGAAGTGGGATACTGTTTGTGCACTCTTGGAACTCAGCATATATGGAGTTATCTTGTTTGCAGACGAGCCAAAGTTTGTAAGCAAGAATGCTATTCACCTGTTCTTACTGAGGAACCGAGTTCCTACCTTTCTTGGAGACTTCTACTACTCAGTGCACCAAAGGAATGAGAAGCAAATAGGAAGATTGGTCAGATGTTGTGTACCCCTCTATTACTGCTGGTTGTTAAGACACTTGCCGAAGTCGGACACTTTCTTGAACCCTCATCAGCCAAGGAACTGGGCTAAGAGATTTATTGCCCTTACATCAGAAGACATCAGATGGTGTACCAAGAGCACCAAGGGCAAAGACATCATTACTAGCTTTGGGAAATATCCCAATGTATCTTTGATTGGAGTAAAAGGTTGCATCAACTACAACCCTTTGCTTTTCAAGAGGCAATTAGAGTATGCCTTGGTACATCCCCCAAGAGGGCAAGATTTGACAGAAACCCTCTATTGTGACATCCAACACAACCTTGCCATTGTCAGACAGGCAGCCTGGGCCTGGGACAATATTCAGACTAAGGGGACAACTATTCTTGGCAAGTGCAAAAATATAGCTTCAGCTCAGTATCTTGAAAGGTTTCGTATCAGAGGACAAATCATCCAGATGCCATTCACCTTAGAGGATGTACCTGGACCATCAGCAGTGGAGCCTGCAGCTACTGTTAGTTTAGAGGATTTTGAGAAATTAAAGGAAAGGAATACTCAGCTCTCTGAAGCTTTGAAGAAGACCCTCTGGGAGAGGAATGACAGCCGTCTGGATAATGAAAGGTTGGAGAAGCTCCGGATTGAGCACTTGACCAAGATTGAGAAGACGGATGACTACATTAGAAAGGCTAGGGCAGGAGAGTTAGTGCTGAAGAATGCTTGCAAGGAGGCAAAGACTCAGAAAGCAAGAGCTGAGCATTACTTAAAGGAGAGTCAGGCTAGGTGGATCAGGATCACTGAGGCCCGTGCACAAGAAGATCAAAGAACTCAAGCTAAGATATAGCAGTTGTAGGCTAGTGAAAAGAAGCATCAGGCATCATTATTAGCAGTACAGAAAGAGATCTCTGAGTTGAAACTCCGGGCGGGGTTGAAGAGGTCAAAGGATCAGGATAAGCACAAGAAGTTGACCAGTGCCATTGCCACCAGGAACCTCCTCATCAGGACTATAACAGAGCACCCAGTAGGTCCAGTGACTGGGGCTCTCTTGAAGGAAGTCAGGGAGGATGACTTTGGACTAGATGTTTGATTTCCTTGTATTTGTATTTCATTCCGTTTGTACTTCATTTTGATTGTATTTCTGTTGTTGTTGAATTTTGACCCACCACGGGGATTTTATTGTAATTAAAACTATGTATCTTCACTCTTTGTAATATATATGATTTGTATTTTTTTTTGTGGGCTCGATCTCTCTGCAACATCAGCATTTCCTCGAGGACTAGAAAGGTCAAAACCAAAGAACCAAACCGGATACCCTTGGAAGACAAATAGGCATCCTGCATTGCATACTAACATTATTTTCTTTGTTTTGTAGGTCTTTGTTTTGTTGTTGTTTCTCACTTTGTTGTGGTTTCAGGAAACATAGCTCATAAAAGAATGTTCCCTGTCAATAGAGTGCACCGGTATCCGACAAGAAACAACCTTCCGGGATTACAAATGGATCAGGTTCAACAAGACTTGACTGGAGTGAGGGCCCAGATGGCCAATGAAAGGACAGATGAGGGCCCAAATGAATCAATTTATGACAGTGATGACTGGTTTAGCTCAGAGCCAGGAGAGTCTGAGGGAGCTAGTCGAGCGACATACTCCCGAGGAAAACCATCCAGGTATAGGGGGTACCAGTAACAGCGATCACGTGCAGCCTCGCACTGATCCTCCAGAGTTTGGACCTCATTTGAACCCAGACATCAATGCCATAAGAAACACCCAAGGTAACACTACTGGAGGAAGGGTTTTGCAGGAAGACCCTCAAGAAGAACAGTTTACTGTGGTTGGGGCTGGAGATGAAGTTTACGACCGTCGGTTGGATGAAATTGCAGAGAAGCTAAGGTCTCTTGAATCCCAAAACTCTCTAGGTTTTGATGTCATGGACATGGGATTGGTGGAAGGGGTTATAATTCCTCACAAGTTCAAACCCCCTTGTTTTGAAAGATACAATGACACATCCTGCCCACGTACCCACCTTCAGTCTTTCCTAGGGAGATTGAAAGCTTACACCATGGACGAGAAGCTGTGGATGTTTTACTTCGAGGATAGCTTGACAGGGGAATCCCGAGAATGGTACTCCCACTTGACCAGAGCCACAATAAGAAATTGGAAAGACTTGGATGAAGTTTTCATCCGTCAGTATCAGTATAATCTGGACATGGCTCCAAACAGAACCCTTCTAATGGGAATGTCGTAGTCTTCCCATGAAAGCTTTAGAGAGTATGCCCAAAGGTGGAGGCAACTAGCTGTTGCTGTTCAACCCCCGATGTCAGAGAGGGAGATGGCAGATATGTTCATGAATACTCTACAGGGTACCTATATTGACAGATTGGCTGCATTTTCTTCCACCAGCTTTGCAGATGTGGTGATAGACGGGGAAAGAATTGAGAGCTTACCGAAGATGGGAAAGATCTCCGACAACGGTGCCAGTTCAAGCATGCAAGGAAGCCATTTGCTGGGCCCCGTAGATCTGGTGAAACAAACTCTGTACACATGGGAAGAGGGAGACCCCAATATCTGCCCAGATCAATTGATGTCGTCACTATTCCTACTCCACATCCTCAGTATACTCAACAACCACAAAATTTTCCTCAACAGCCACAGTTTCCTCAACAGAGATCCTACAACAACAATAACAACAATCAACAACAACGCCCCTTCCAACAGCGGTCATCTCAGATCAACAGGGTGATTGACCCTATTCCAATGCCATATGCCACATTGCTGCAACAACTCGTAAAGCTCAATCTTGTCGAGTTAAGGACATTGGCTCCACCTGATCCTCAGAACCTTCCAAGAAATTACGATGTCAACGCTAGGTGTGCTTTTCATTCCAATGCACCTGGTCACTCCACGGAAAAATGCAGGGCTCTGCATATGAAGGTCCAGGATATGGTAGATTCAAAGGCCCTAAACTTTTCACCACCTCCCAACGTCATGAAAAATCCTATGCCAAGCCACAGTGGGTCAAGGATTAATGCAATAGAGGAAGGCTCACCCATGATTTCAATTGAAGATACTGCAAGTATTCAGACACCCTGGCAGAGGTTAAAGCTCAGCTTTTGAAATGCCAGGTGTTTCCAGGTTGTGAGGCATGTTGTGAATCTTGCCAGGTTTCTATGAACGGGTGTGCAAGCTTGAGGAATGGCATCAATGTCATGATTAAAGAAGGTATTCTGCAAATAACCACAATGGCTCCTACAACACCAACAACTCTTTTTACAACAACAAATGATTCTCCTACAACTGCAACAACAATTGTTCCTACTGATTCATCTACAACATCAGCAACCACTTCTTCCATCCCTTCAACGAATAACGGTTCCATTTCATCTCCTTCTACAACTTCAACAACCACCAACAATGATGTCTCCACAGTTACAATTTATTATGACCCTACAACGGTCCCACTCCAGCAACTTTCAACAATATCAGCAACAATTTCAGCAATAATCAAGCTTCAATTCATCACCATCAACATCTACAAGAAGTCATATCACTATCTTTTATGATCAACAGAAAATAATGATTCCAACCTCTTATGTAGTGAGCCCAGTCACCGTCACGGTGCCGGGGCCTATTCCATATGATAAAGATAGTGATGTACCATGGCATTATGGTGCTGACCTCTACTGCAATGGAGAAAAAGTCCTTCTTGATTCTTCTATTCACACCCCCCAAGTGGATAATGTCGGGGGAGGCGGAGGCTTCACCCGAAGCGGAGGCCTCTTCACGTCACAAGCTCTAAAGACTAATACTGAGGCAGAGGCTGTTGCCAAAGCCAAAGGGAAAAGTGTGGCACCCGAAGAACCTACGCCAAAAGAGACTCATAAATCATCCTTTGATCAGGATGTGGATTAGTTTATGAGGATAATCAAAAGAAGTGACTACAAAGTTGTGGATCAGCTCCACCAGACTCCTTATAAGATCTCTATATTATCCTTGTTGTTGTGTTCCGAGGATCATCGGGTTACACTACTTAAAGTTCTGCACGCTGCCTACGTGCCAGAAGAGATCACATTGAATTATCTTGAAACAGTGGTGTCTAATGTCAATACTAGTCATGGGCTAGGTTTCACCAATGCTGATTTAACAACAGAAGGACGTCACCACAACAAGGCTTTGCACATAACCCTGGAGTGCAAAGGAGTTGTACTCTCTCATGTTCTTGTAGACACTGGGTCCTCACTCAATGTCTTGCCTAAGAAAGCAATTGTCAAGCTCGAATATGATGGAATAGCTCTTCGGCCCATCAATCTTGTGGTCAGGGCATTTGATGGCTCCAATAGGTCTGTCCTTGGAGAGGTGGAGTTGCCTGTGATAATCAGTCCGCAGGTCTTTCAGACTACTTTCTATGTGATGGACATACAGCCGGCCTACAGCTGTTTGTTGGGTCAACCATGGATTCACGCCGCTGGCGCATTTACGTCGACCCTTCACCAGAAATTGAAATATGAGTGGGAAGGACAAATTATCACCATTTATGGTGAAGAGGACATCTTTTTTGGCCATCTGGCTACATACAAATACATTGAGATGGATGGTGAGATCCATGAAACTATGAGCCAAGGGTTCGAGGCCTTGAACATTAATGAGGCGACGACTGAAGTATTTGCTGCATCCCAGGAAGATAGGATGGGTACTTCAATTGTCTCCTATCAGTAAGCCCGAAAGGTTGTTGAAGATGGAAATGCTCAAGGTTGGGGCAAGCTACTTCCGGTGGAGAAGAAGGAAAATAGATTCGGTTTGGTTTACAAACCATTCCGACAAGATCAACCAGAGGCCGCTAAAGAGCCCAAGTTCATCAGTGGGGGGATGCTCACCCTAGATGTTGTTAACAACCTGGAAGACGAGGCGGAAAGCAACCGCAACCTGGAGAGCTGGATACGTCCAAGGGTCCCGGGTCACCAAGTCCTTAACTGGTCTTCCCAGGAAATTATAAGGGTTACTCCTACAGAGTAATTATTATTTCCTGCCTTTTTTTAGCATGCATCAAGTCTTGCATCTTGCCCAAGGTATCATTACTCATTTTGTAATAGGGCCATATTGTAATTTTGTGCAAATCAATTATCAATGAATATCAAACATCTTTTGCAAACAAGTCTCTTTTTCGTTCACTGTCTTTTCATTTTTCACTTTTGTACAAAACAATAAAATGGCAATGTTGTCAAAATAAATAACTTCGTTGTCACTTTTTCTAAACAAAGATTAAAATTGATCACTAAAACGAACCAATCTCAAACCTTGCAGAGATTATCCTCCAGATTGCACCGATAACAGCACTGTTATGGCCTTGTATGACTTCGACAATCCAATTAATCAAGTTGATGAAGGGGTTGAAGAAGACTATGATTTACCTGAAGAATTAGCCAGGTTGTTGAGGCAGGAAGAGAAAGTGATTACTCCTCATCAAGAGGAGGTTAAAACAGTTAATCTTGGTACCGAAGAGGATTTGAAAGAAGTGAAGATTGGGGCTGGTCTGCAAGCTTCAGTAAAAGAACAGCTTATTGACATGCTTCGAGAATACATCGACATCTTTGCTTGGTCCTATCAAGACTTTCCAGGTCTAGATACGGATATTGTTATGCACAAGCTGCCCTTGAAAGAAGATTGTCCTCCAGTAAAGCAAAAGCTACGCCGTACTCGTCCAGATATGGCCATGAAGATCAAGGAAGAAGTACAAAAATAGTGGGACGCCGGTTTCCTTGCTGTAACTAGTTACCCGCCGTGGGTCGCTAACATTGTACCTGTGCCTAGAAAGGATGGAAAAGTACGGATATGTGTAGATTACCGGGACCTGAACAGAGCTAGCCCGAAGGATGACTTCACACTACCTCACATTGATGTATTGGTTGACAACACAGCTCAGTTCTTGGTGTTTTCCTTCATGGATGGTTTTTCTGAGTATAATCAGATCAGGATGTCACCCGAAGACATGGAACAAAACAACCTTCATCACACCTTGGGGCATATTTTGTTACAAGGTAATGCCTTTTGGGTTGAAGAACGCCGGTGCAACTTATCAACATGATATCGTGACATTATTCCACGACATGATCCACAAAGAAATTGAATGTTACGTGGATGATATGATTGCCAAGTCCTTCACTAAAGAAGATCGTCTGGTAAATCTGCTGAAGTTGTTCAAGCGTCTGAGAAGGTATCAGCTGAAGCTAAACCCCAACAAATGCACATTCGGGGTACGTTCTGGTAAGTTGTTGGGATTTATCGTAAGTGAAAAAGGAATTGAAGTTGATCCCGACAAAGTCAAAGCCATTCAGGAGATGCCTGCATCTAGGACTGAAAAGGAAGTTCGGGGGTTCTTAGGTAGATTGAACTACATATCAAGGTTCATATATCATCTTACTGCAACCTGTGAGCCCCTGTTTAAATTATTAATAAAGGAACAAATGGTCAGGTGGAATGAAGATTTTCAGAAGGCTTTTGACAAAATCAAGGAGTACCTGCAAGAACCTCCAATCCTTATGCCTCCAGTTGAAGGAAGACCTCTAATAATGTACCTGATAGTATTAGAAGAATCAATGGGGTGTGTGCTGGGCCAGCATGACGAGTCTGGTCGAAAAGAGTATGCAATATACTACCTAAGCAAAAAGTTTACCGACTGTGAACAACGTTATTCACTGCTCGAGAAAACTTGTTGTGCTTTAGCGTGGGCTGCTCGCCGACTAAGACAGTATATGCTGACTCACACTACCTTGTTGATTTCAAAAATGGACCTCGTCAAGTACATATTTTAGAAGCCAGCACTTACCGAAAGGGTTGCAAGATGGAAAATGATTCAGAAAGAATATGACATTCAGTATACATCTCAAAAGGCCATCAAAGGCAGTGTACTGTCTGACTATCTGGCTGAGCAACCCATTGATGATTATCAGCCAATGAGATTTGACTTCCCTGATGAAGACATCATGTACCTAAAAGCAAAAGATCATGAAGAGCCTATTCACACTGAAGGTCCCGACCCAGAGGTAGAATGGACAATGATGTTTGATGGGGCTGTCAACATGAATGGTCGTGGAGTTGGTGCAGTGCTCATTACACCTAAAGGAGTTCATATGCCTTTCTCGGTGAAACTCACCTTTTCCTGCACTAACAACAAAGCTGAATACGAAGCCTGTATCATGGGTCTTGAGGAAGCCATTGACCTCAGGATCAAGACATTGAATGTATTCGGAGATTCAACTTTGGTAATCAATAAGACCAACGGTAAATGGTACACTCACCAAGAGCATCTGATCCCATACCGTGACTATACGAGGAGATTATTGACTTTCCTTACAACAGTCAAACTTTAGTACATCCCTCGAGACGAAAATCAGTTCGTAGATGCTTTAGCTATCATTTCCTCCATGATCAAAGTTCAAACTGCAAATTTTGTGCCTCGGATTTTGGTATCCAGACTAGACCGACCAGCATACACATTCTCTGTGGACATTGATAAAGATGACAAGCCTTGGTTCCATGACATCAAATGCTTCTTGGAGGACCAAACATATCCACCTGGGGCATCATCCAATGACAAGAAGACATTAAGAAGGCTGGCCGGTAGTTTATTCCTTAATGCCGATGGTTCATTATACAAGAAAAACTTTGACATGGTTCTTCTCAGATGTGTTGATAAGAAAGAAGCAGAATTGCTAATGCATGAGGTGCATGAAGGATCTTTCGGTACCCATGCTAGAGGGCATGCAATAGCTAAGAAATTGTTAAGATCAGGTTACTACAGGATCACAATGGATGCAGACTATTGTGCCTATGCCAGGAAATTCCACAAATGCCAGATCTACGCAGACAAGGTGCATGTGCCTCCAAATCCTTTGAATGTAATGTCTTCACCTTGGCCCTTTGCCATGTGGGGCATTGATATGATTGGAAAGATTGAACCAACTGCCTCAAATGGCCACATATTCATCCTGGTAGCCATTGACTACTTCACCAAATGGGTTGAAGCAGCTTCATATGCAAATGTCACCAGACAAGTGGTAGCCAGATTTCTGAAAAGAGACATCATCTGTCGATATGGAGTACCCGAGCGAATCATTACTGATAATGGTTCCAATTTGAACAACAAAATGATGGCAGAACTGTGCCGGGACTTCAAAATCCAACATCACAACTCTTCTCCTTACAGGCCAAAGATGAATGGCGCTATTGAGGCAGCTAACAAAAACATCAAGAAGATTATGCAGAAGATGGTGGTTACTTACAAAGACTGGCATGAGATGCTACCATTTTCCTTGCATGGATATCGAACCTCAATCAGAACGTCTACTGGGGAAACACTTTATCAACTTGTGTACGGTATGGAAGCTGTCCTACCTGTTGAAGTTGAACTACCCTCCTTACGGGTACTGATGGATGTAAAGTTGGACGAATCAGAATGGGTCCGATCTCGGTACAATCAACTGAATTTGATCGAGGAGAAGAGGCTAGCCGCCATCTGTCATGGGCAGTTATATCAGAAAAGGATGAAGAAAGCCTTCGATCAGAAAGTCAGGCTTCGGGAATACCAAGCAGGAAACCTTGTTTTGAAAAGACTCCTTCCTCCTCATACACACCACAGGGAAAAATGGACTCCAAACTACGATGGCCCATTCATAGTAAAGAAAGTCTTCTCTGGTGGAGCACTGATGCTCACTACTATGGATGATGAAGATTTCTTGTCCCCTGTAAATTCAGATGCAGTTAAAAAATACTTCGCATAAAATCACCCGCTGGACATAAAAACAGAATGTAAGTCCCGGCAAAAAATAGGGCATCCCGGCGAGTCAAAATAGAATAAAAGACTCGGGCAAAAATAAGGGAAAATTAAAAAAAAAGTACACCCGCTGAAATGTCCAATATTCATTGTATAATACTTGCATAAAATAAATGAGCCATTTTTAATAAATGCTTGCGGGAAATATATTTACTTTCAGGAATATCTAATTCTTATGACGGAATCCAGTAAGGGATACCTCGGGATACTTGTGTGTTTCTCTTGTCTTAACAGATTGCAGGTATTCAATACGCAACATGGGGCATGCCAAGCACACTTCCCCGGCTTACCTCATCCCCAAGAAATATCTGGAATGCTTTTCCCTAGCAGAGTTGTCAAAGCATCCTCATCCCTAGCACAGGTCTATTGAATAGGAGCATCCCCAGCTGAGATCCCCACCAGAGTGCCAAGTCTCTCAAAAATAAAATAACTATCTCCCCACAGAGTTTTCCTCCTCTCCCCATAAGAGCAATGCCTGAAAAACTTGCACAACAAAGTGACGAAAGCTTCTTTCGCCCCAGCTGAGTCCTCCTTACGGGTAGATCGGCCAATGATCTATTTTCCCAAGCAGAGTTATATCTCCTGATAGATCTGCCAATGATCTCCCCCAGCCGGGATATCCCTCCAAGAAGACCAGCCAAAGATCTTTTCTTCAGCAAGATCCGAATTCCGGATCGTTTCCTCTTTTGCATAATCATAGAATTCGCATCATAAATCATCGAAATAAGCGTAGCATTCCGTCTAATACGGAGCATTACGGAAAAAATCAAACATTTGCATGATCACAAGTCAGGTTCGAGCCAGTCACCTGTAAATACCATCAGTATTTCATTAGCAATGAATATAAGAACCCACATCCCTTGCAAATAAAAGCCAAAGCGTCCCCTTTTCACTCTCCCACGCAAGTGCCTGTTCATATACATATCCTTTTCGACACTCGTCCGTGTCGTATTATTCCCCGCAGATATAAGCCAAAAGCATCCCCTTTGCACTCTTGAATACAGATACCTATACATACTCTTTTGACACTCGTTCGTGTCACCTTTCCCCAACATGATTGCCAAACACTTATTGCAAACCAAACACTTGTTTATAACACACCCTTTTCGACACCCGTCCGTGTCATCCTATTCCCACAGGTCGCCAAAACACCTTTTTACACTCTCACATACAAATATTTGTTCATAACTTGTATACAGTCATATTTGACACTCGTCCGTGTTATACGTTCCCCAGCAAGTTGAACACTCGTCCGTGTCTTGCTCATACTTCGCAAACAAACCAATACTCGTAATTATACAGAAGTCTTCGATACTCGTCCATATCTTGTTTATATATCACTCCTCAACAGATTCGACACTCGTCCGTATTCTTTGTTAACCAGTTGGTACTCGTCCGTACCATCATCTCTGAACATGCGTCAGTGTTTGTTTCTACGGATACTCATTCGTATCATGGTCCTAAGGATGCTCGTCCGCATCTTTAATCTATACACAGCGTCAAACACTCATACCTTTTATTCTTAAGCGTAAGCACTCGTCCGTGTTTACCAATCCTCAGCAAGTCGTCAACGAGAACAATTTTCTTCTATCCGACATTCGTCCTATGTCGTGATAATTTCGGCAGTCGTCCCCTGCCAGGTGATCGTCCTTCACCTTTGGATGACCATCCCTCTTCCTTTCCCCAACGAAGTCTCCATTATTGGAACCCTTTTCTATCCGACATTCGTCCTATGTCGTGATAAAGAGCAGTCGTCCCTTGCTAGGTGATCGTCCTTCACCTTTTGATGACCGTCCCTCATCATTTTATCCGATGGTCGTCCCCATCGTTGATCTTGTTATCCGACATTCATCCTATGTCGCGATAAACCCCGAGAGCAGCCGTACCCTACTAGGTGATCGTCCTTCACCTCTTGATGATCGTCCTTCATCATGCTTATCCGATGGCCATCCCCATCGTCGACCTTTTCTATCCGACATTCGTCCTATGTCATGATAAAGAGCAGTCGTCCCCTGCTAGGTGATCCTCCTTCACCTTTGATGACCGTCCCTCATCGTTATTTCATTTATTCTTTAAACCGATGGTCGTCCCCATCATTGTTTACTTTATCTTTGCAAACCTGATGGCCGTCCCCATCACTTCCTTTACTTTAATCCCCAGAGAACCTTGTTTCTTTACCTGATGGTCGTCCCCATCATGACCTCTTTATTTCCCCAACTTGACGGTCGTCCCCGTCATTGCTTTACTTACCGCTTTATCCCCAGCAGTCGTCCTCTGCTCGATGGTCGTCCTCCATCGCGTTCATTTGATAATCATACTATACTATCTTTTACAATTTATATCCCTTTTCTTCTTCTCCCCAGTGAATACAAATTTCGGACTGTCTTTGGTATTCAACCACAAGTTATCTTGTTTGTCTGTTAAGCCAGGCGCTTACATCCTGCACAGCTAACTCATGTTTGAATAGGGGCAGCTGTAAACACCCCAAATTTTCCCACACTCATTTCACACCATGGCTTGTGATCTTTCATCTTTGTTTCAACATAAGCATTACATCTCATATTGCATTTTTTGCTTCACTACATAGTTCAAGTTCATCTGCATCTAGGGTTTGTGATCTGAGCAATCCAAGAATCCATCTGAGCCATCCCAAAGGCCTCAAAGTGTTCCAAGAGGGTCCATGTGTGTTCTATCATCATATTATGTCCCTCAAAGTTCATGGAAGTCGAGAGATCACAAGAACTGGCAAGGCATGGAAGCAGAGCTAGGGTTTTCACTACACAGATGACCAAAATTAGGGTTTTGGTTTCAGAGGCCTCAACTCCAAATTTTTGGGCCATTCTTGTTTCTAATGTACTTAAGATGTTATAAGGATCATATGTACCAAGTTTGATGAAGAAATTCATTGTGGAAGTCATTTGTTCATTAGGTAACTTCTTGAGCAAGTTAAGTCAAAATCAGGGCATTTGAGGCCCCCAACAATGGAACCAAAGGGGTATTTTCATCAAATTGAATTTCTATGATCTTTATTTGATCATTGGAGAGCTTGGAAGTTCACAAAATGGAAGAAATTTGAGCTAAACCAAAAGTTGCCAAAAATGAAATGACTTGTAATGGAAACTTTCCATTTTGGGAAAGTTTTTCAACCTCCTCTTTCTTAACCAAAAATGCTTCAAATGAAAAATTCTTGGTCATGAAAGTTGTAGTTTAGGTCTTTCCCTTTTCAAAAAGTACAAGAACATGTTCTAATTCATTATGGAACTCAAGTTATGATCCTTCAAAGTTGGCAAAAATCACATAATTTTCACATTCATGCCAAAGAGGGATTTTTGCAAATTCACTTGCCAAGCTTCTAAGTGACCTCTAATTGACTTCTAAACATCATAACAACATCACATGACTCATTTTGCTCAGAATTGCCCAAGGAACCACAATATTTCATGCCTTGCATTACAAGATACACCAAAGAGGGAAAATATGCAAAACTCATACAAACCCTAGTTCCATGTGTTCCAGCTGCATCAAATGCCTCAAAACTTCTCTTCTTCGATTCTCCCTGTTCAAGCATCAAAAATTCAAACAAACTTCACCAATCATCTCCATACATCCTCCAGATCATTTCCCACCCCTCACATTGGCCTGAAACCACCTCAAACAAAAACACGATTTTGACATGCTCTGAAATGAAACTTCAAAAACAGCCAACATAAACTCATTCCAAGCATCAAAGCATCCTCAGGAGGTCCATTGGAGTTGATTGGCACCAAGGAGAGGTCCAGATAGCTCAGATTGAGAAAACTTCATCTAAGGTATCATCAAGAACAAATTTTCCAGAAATCTCTTTTTAGGTTATAGAAATGTTCTTCATGCTTCACTGATCACACTACACCTTTTATTTTTGAAAATGGTTGAGTATTGAGCTTGAATCGTGCTTCTGAAATTTTTATAGTTTTTATGTTTTGATTCGTATCTGGATTTTGATGCATGAAAAATGTTGTTTGAGGTTTGATTCTTGTTTACGATGAGTAGGAGAGTGGATCTGGAGCTTTAGAGCTTCTAATTTGGCCTAGGGAAGAAGTTGGTTTGAAGGTGTGGTCGGAGAAGATGACCGGAGCTTAGCTTCGGTCACCTGAGTTTAATTAGGGCTAATCTCCCCAGTTTGAATGTGGGTCATAGGATTGAGATTAGGGTTAGTGAGTGTACGACCAGGATTAGGTCATTAAACCCTAAATGTGATTAATTAATTTAAATCAGATTAATTAACTAGGAGTGATCTGGACCCTCCATCTGCGTGCACAGTCAACCCATTCCCCCTGAGTTCAAATCTGGACCATTGGATTGACATATTTTTCCTTTTATTCATTTTTATTCAGTTTTTATCCATTTCTTTTCATATAATTATTTAAAATGGAAAAAATCATTAAAAAAATCTGAAAATTTTTATCATGACTTTTATTAATTTTCAAAAACCAAAAATATTTTTATTTTTATTTTTTGCATTAAAAAAATATTTTTAAATCATTTAAATGTTTTATTTAATTAATTAATTCATTTTAATTAATTAAAAATACATTTAAGTATTTAAAAATCACCAAAAAAATCAGAAAGCATTCTTACACATTTAGAAGCATTTACAAACTCACCATACAATTTTTTTTGGTTTTGATCATACTTTGATATTTTTCAATGAATTAGGGTTCTTTGAAATGTTCATTTTCTAACCCTAACTTCAAAAATTCATAACTTTTAAACCAAGTTGAGTTTGTGAATGGTTCTTTTTGCATTGTTCTATGCCTGGCTTCTAGCATTCAAAAATATTTTTGTTTCATTTTTATCTTGTATTTTCAAATTGTTTGGCATTTTACATTGAAGATCACCCAAAACAAACCCTAGAAACTTAGGAAATTCATAACTCCACCTTGGTTTAGCTTCTGACCTCCCCCTTTGGATGGTAACCTAGTGTAGGTTTAGGGTTCCTTTGAGTACATTTTCAATTTTTTATAATGCCATTTGCTTCTGTCTTTGTCATTTGCATCTCATCCTTCCATGTAACCCTAATTTTGCATCTTGCATCTTACATTGCATTGCATGAACATATGAACTTGCCATGCCATTCCAAGCATTTGTATGCCATCTTAGACATCTTAAGACATTGATTGAACATTGCTTGATCATTTATTCATACATTTGCTATGATTTTCATCCATTACATTTCATAAACATCCATGTGTTTACATGCTTCCTACATGCTTCATTTGCATTCATCCTCTTGTATGAACACACACATGCATCTTGTATGCATTTGCATCATGTCATAGCATCATCTGCATCATGTACATGCTTATGGTTTTGGTATTTGCCCTTACATTTGCTTCATTTCATTTCATTCCTTTCATATTGCATCTTGTACTAACTTTTCAGGGTTAATGGTATGTTTTTTAGGAGGTGGATTTGCCTTCACCTCCCACCTCTTCTCATCTCTTCATATTGCATTCTTACTGCATTTACTTTTTGTCTTTGAGTGGGCTTGCCTCACTTGTGTTTCTCTTCCTTTCTTTCTCTTCTCATCTCATCTCTTTCCTATCTTGCTTCTCCTTGGTAGTTTCCTTGAAGACTTCTTCTCTTAAGCATCACAAACCCTAGGACTTCCAAGCATGATAACCTTCTAGGATTGATAGTTCCCCTTAGCTTTTTACCTTTGAGTCTCCTTGAGTCTCTCTTCTCATCTCAAATAATCAGAGACTAAACTCTTAAAGTTGTAGGACTTTGGAATTAGGGTTATGCCTGTATCCTTCTATTAGGATGGAGTGTATAACTTTAATCCTAAGTGTTAAACCTTTAATTTGTTTAAACCTCTTAAGAAAATCATCTTAATAATCACTAAGACTTCATCTTGTAACTTGTTCCTTACATTAGGGTTCTAATTCTTCCTTTATGGTTAAGAAGGACTAACCCTAGTGTTTAATGGACAAGTCCCCCTCAAGTTATCTTACAAATCATAAAACTCACTTCTTAATCTTATCCTTTAATTAAAATCTATTTAATAAAGGCTTGTTTTGTCATGAATTTAATCCCTAACAATGGATTAAGTTGAGGTATCTTCCTCAGCTTAAGTGTGCTCATCTATTATCCTTCTATTAGGATGGTGTAATGAGCCCACTAATCTGTGATTAGAGATTAAACTCATTACTTAACACTAAACAAAATCCCAAAAACATCAAATTATTCACAAGTAGGTTAATGATCTTAATCCTACATCATCATGGCAATTGAGTTGAGATTCTTATCTCATACTTAAGTATTCTCATTATCCCTAATCAGGGAGGATATAATGAGTTTACAAGCCCTTGATTTAGGCTTAAGCTCATAATCCTATGCAAAACACCAAAAACAATAAAAAACTGAAAACATCAAAAACAAACAATAATCGTCTCCTTCGGGATTCGTTTCTCATCACACTCATTCACAAGCGAGAACTTGCTTCTTCCGTCTAATGCAAGACAGTTAGCACTCGAGCCAAACGAGTCATACACTTGAGCATAGACAAGCAAGCAGTTCACAATCAATTTATCTTTCAGTCTCTTTGAGTCGAACTATGGTGTTCTGACTTCCTCATTGCACGAGAGGATACGTAGGCATAACTTAACTGTTATCGAACAAAAGTCTCTGTGTCTTCCCCCCTCTTTCAACATTCTTTTTCTAAGCCTCAGTTCCTGAGCATTCACCCTTTTGCACTGACACTTGTACATTCTTTTCCAACTTTTGCACACAGATAGCACATACACCTACCCCTTTAAACACAAAATTTTAAGCGTGGATCCCGTCGAGTACGACGGACAATCTGGGTGCTAATACCTTCCCAGTTGTAACCAAGCCCCTTTCTCAGTTTCTCTGGTTCGTAACCGTCTTATCCATCTTTTTTCTAGGTTTATGCAACATTACCTTTCCTTCGGGATAAAAACGCCTAGTTGGCGACTCTATTCATCTTCACCTTCATTTTCTCCTTTCACCGACCATTCGCGTTTGTACCCTATCTGACTCGGTGTCTTTTCGGGGGAGCGACACCCCCACTGAAATCCTTCATTGCTCATGTGTAGAAAGGGTGAGAAAGCTTGAGTCTTTCTACTTAAGTTTTATATAAATCTTCTCAAGAAGTTGATCTTATCTAATAATGATTGTAGCTCCTTCTTTGTCGAAGGCACTTTAGCCTCCATAATAGCTTTGGTCTTATTTTGGTTGATTTCGATCCCTTTCTTGTGGACCACAAATCCCAAAAAGTCCCCTTCTTGCACACAAAAAGCACATTTAAGAGGATTCATTTTAAGACCATGTTTTCTCATTCTTTCAAAAGAACGTCTCATATGACTAATGTGATCTAATCTAGAGATGGATTTTACAACTATGTCATCTATGTAGATTTACATAAACATATCTTTGAAATCATGAAAAAATGAATTCATTGCTCTTTGATAAGTTGCCCCTGCATTTTTCAAACCAAAAGGCATGACTACCCATTCATAGGTGCCCAAAGCCCATGGGCATCAAAATGAAGTTTTAGGGACATCTTCTGTAGCAATTGATATTTGATTGTATCCTAAGTAGCCATCTAGCATACTTAGATACTCATGATCTTCAGCGAAATCAATTAGCATTTATGCCACAAGCATTGGATATTCATCTTTAGGGTTGGTAGAGTTCAGATCTCTAAAGTCTATGCACACCCTCAAAGAGCCATTCTTTTTAATTACTGGTACGATGTTGGCTAACCATTCGACGTATCTAGCTATGCGAATGAACTTGCACCGAAGCAGTCTCTCAATGTCCTCTTTAATTTTGGTGAGGAATGTTTGGGAGAAGCATCTAGGATTTTGTTTTACAAGCTTCTTTCCAGGTTTGATTGGCAGCTTGTGTTCGACCAGTTCTCTCTTTAGGCCAGGCATTTCGTTGTAATCCCAAGCAATGCAATCTTTAAATTCCTATAGCAAGCTGACTACTTCGACCTTGAGTTCTGGGTCAAGATTGGCACTGATGTAAGTAGGCCTTTTTTATTCCCCATCTCCCAATTCAATTTCTTCTAATGGATCTTGAGCCAGCATTTTGGTACTTTCTGACAGAGGATCCTTTTCGAATCCCAGAGGCTCATTGTCATAGATTGCATCAAGCCTATAGTCTGAATCTTATTTAGCCTTATTTAGAGGCTCTTGTTCATAATCCTTCACGGGATCTTCTTCCATAAATTTTGTAATGGCCTCAACATCCATCTCACTTCTTGTAGCTTCTAAGGCCACTTGTATTCTTGTTTCAGAAACATAGGCCAAAATCCTTTGTAAGGCTTCAAAGTCAGTCATTATTATTTCCTTCGGTTTCCCGACCTATGGGCCGGTTTTTAACATCAGGGAATATAGTGGGAAGTTTCCTACTTCACCCACAATCTCTCTATCCCAACTGAAAGCTTCAACATGATGGAGGTTTAAACTGCAGTACATGTGATCATGTTGTGTGAACTCGAATGCTACTAGTGCACATGGACCAATGTGTTCCAAGTTCTTGTCGAACTCTACACCTTCCACATGATTAACTGGTACCTTAAAGTATCCTTGATCAGCTTCAATGTTTTCGACGATGCCATCTGGCCTCCAGATGGTAACCCTCTGATGTATTGAAGATGACACTGCACCAATGCCGTGTATCCACTCCCTCCCCAACAGGAGGTTATAGTTGGCCTTGCTTTCGACCACCATGAAGAGAGTGGGTCTAGTGATTGTCCCCACAATTAAGTCCACTTGCAGGACCCCCATATTTGGTTCGATTTTTCCTACATAGTTTGACAGGACCAAGTTATATGGTTTAAGGTCAGTGTCAATCTTACCAATCTTAGGCAACAAGAAATGTGGCATAATGTTTACTATGACACCACAATCTACCAGAATTTTGTTAATTGCCATGTCCTCCACCTTACCTATGATGTACAAAAGCTTTAGATGCCCCCTCATGGCTTCAGAAGGGCATTCGAAGAAGGCATTTGTCTCTTCAATGCACCCATTATTCATGACATAGTGTCGCTCCCGGGATTTTCATCCTAGTACAAACGCGAAAGTGGCGCGGAAAAGGTAGATTTGCCAGCCATGCATTTTTATCTCGAATGAATGGGAAAGGTAATGCTGCACAAAACAAAGAGAAAAGGAAAGGACAAGGTCTTGCGAACCAAAGATCTGGGTTCGGGAGTTGGTTACGACCTGGGAAGGTATTAGCACCCCAGATTGTCCGTCGTACCCGACATGATCCTTGCTTGTTTGTCTATTTCAAAGGGTGAGGAATAAGATACTGCTGAACAAAATCACTAACTGGAATGAGAATGGAAATGAGAAAGGGAACTGAAAAGAGATAATGAAAAGAAAGGGGGAAAATGTAGGGAAAATAAAGAGTGTGCTCGAACAGGCCCTACCCCGCTGCCTACGTACCTCATCGGGAAAATGATGATTAAAGCCGACGTAGTTCGCCTAACTAAGGCGTGAACTATTTATTTATGTTTTTTATGCGCTGAAGTTGCTTATGCATATGCTCAGGTATTGCAGGCTCGCCTTGAACGAGTGTGTTACCGTCTTGTAAATGAGACAAGTCGTCGCAAGTTCGCGTTGAGAGTGAATGAAATGAGAAAAGAATTCCCGCAGGAAAAGATGAGTGTTGTTTGCTTACTGTCTTTTAAAGAAGTGTTTTGAGTTTATTGTTTGTGAAACATTCTCATACTAAGACTTGTTCATCGTTATAGATGCCTTACACCTCGCCCCGAAACAGGACGTGTATAAGTATCCCACGACAATGTCTCATGGCATACGTGAAAGCTCGACCTTTATTAGGTGTTTTTTTTACTTTTCTTTGAGATGAGAAAGAAATAAAAGTGAACCAAAGGAAAAAGTCTAAAGGGAGACTAGTAATCCTAAGTGTTGTCATGCATGTATGAACCTATGTTAGTGTGGTTTTCTAATCCTAAAGAGAAAAAGGAAAAGAAAAGGGAACTAGAAGTCAACTTACTTCCTAAGGAAGCTAAGTCATTCCTAATGGATATTAGCATGAAGTTATACCAATTAAGTACGAAATGTTAAAACAAATACACTTAGAAAGCGTAAAGAATTTAAAAAGGAAAGGTTAGGTGAAATTACCTCCACCTCCCTATAAAACAAAGGTTAGTAGGATGAAGCATAATAAAAGGAATGAGGTCAACAAATACCAAACAAATCCTAATACAACTAGGACCTAATCTAGACTCAATCCCAAGTCTAAGGGACCTAAACGCAATGTAATGCAAAATGCAAACAGCTTATTACAGCTACCAAACAACATGCAAAATAGGTGTAGAAGATCAAAACAGTATGAATGCAACATGTTTTTACAGCTCCTGATTCAAAATGCAGTTATGGAAAGCAAGACAGATTTGAATATTTTTCTTTTATGCAAAAAATGAGTTTTAATGCAAATCAAATAATGCAAAATATGCAAGTTAATGTCACAATATGTGATGAGCTATAAACAATGAAATGCAACGTTGTAACACCCCAAATTTTCCCTCTTCTTTTTAAGCATAATATCACATCATATTCATCATGAACATATCATATTCTTGGCATCCTAGCATGGAAAGATGAGGCATAACATCCTCATGACCTAGCATTAGGAATATGATCATCTGTGGAGGATTTTGAAGCATCACAAGCTATGACAAGGGGCCTAATGGATTTTCTCAATTCCTATGAGGGGTCTACATTGCATTCACAAGTTCAAGTTCATTTACAAAAGCTTAGAAGGTTGGAAGATCATCAGGGAATCCAGGCTAGGGCAAAGCTCCTACACAATGATCCCAAATTAGGGTTTGAGTTTCAAGCATGAAAACCTCAAGACTTTGGCCATTTCATTTGGGAAAAGTCTCCTATAGGTTAAGAGGATCCTAGGGATGAAATTTGGTGAGAAAATTCCTTGTGGAAGTCAAGTATTTCTTCAGTTGCTTGTAAATGAAGTAATTGGTCAACTGTGCCTTATAAAAGTCAACTGTGAAATTTCAAGGGGTCCAACCCCATTTTTCTAGCCAAGGGATGTTATTATATCATTAAAAGAGGTTTGGAAAGATCAAAGATCAAGAATCATGAGATTTTGAGGTGTTTTGCAAAATTGGTATAAGGTTGGTCATGGAAAATGCCATTTTTAGCAAGTTTTAGCCCTAATTTTCAAGTAAGCATAACTTGGTGAAAAAATATTCAAATGGACCAAATCCAAACATGAAAGTTGAAGATTAGATCCCCTCATTTTCAAAAAGTACAAGTACTTTTTCATAGCCTTTATGGTTTAAGAGATGAGGCCCTCGAAAATTTCAAAGAAATTAGGGCAAGGCTTGAATTTTCAATTGTCCACAAAGGCAAAAAGTCATGAAACTTATTTTTGAGTGTTGGTATGAAACAAATGAGGTTATAATGTTACAAAGAAATGAAAATGATCCATTTTTCTCCGAGAATAACACCAAATTCGTGCATTGGTGTGGGGGTTATTTCATAAGTGTAAAATTTGCATGATCATGAGAAATGTGTGATACTTACATCCAAGGGCCAGAATCTTTGCTGATTTAAATCAAGGGTGAGATTTGGAATGCACATGGGCCAAGAGAGAGGGAAATGCACGAGTGTTTCACCTCATCACACCAAATTTGCAAATTGTGCAAATTCTCTCCCACACTCTCTTCCCACGTGCCATTGCCTTCATTCTTTCAGCATTGCTTCTTGAGGTCATTTATAAGAGAATTAGGGTTTTAGTGTGCTTCAAATCCATCTCATTTCTCAGCTCTCAAGTTTTTCCTCATCTTGCAATTTCCTTCGAATCACTCTGTACACTTACTCTCTTCACAAACCAATCACATATTCTTCATCCTTGAGGGTTCAGGCTGATTCTCAAGATTACACACCTTGCCATTTCAGAGCAGCAAGCTTCAAGCTCCTAGATCCAGCAACTTTAAAGGATCTAGTTGCATTTATTTTGCAACTAGAGTATATTTGGAGTGGATTTGCAACTATTCTTTGCTTCTATCAAGTTATTTTCAGAGCTGCAAGTCTCAGGTAAGCTCAAAATCCTTGGATCTAAAAATGAAAATAGATGTGTGCATTGTGATCTTCTAGTTGTGCTGATGATTCTGCTTGTTTTAAATTCGAAAATGATGCATTATCGAGCTTTATATGTTGATTGGAAGTTTCATGGTGAAACCTGTTTCCCTTCGATCCAGTCTGTTCATTGTTCATTTGTGAATTTCATGGCCATATTTGGATTCAGGGTAGCTTGATGATCTGATCTGGAGTGTTTCATGTATTTTCATTGGTGTTTGTTCATTGTTTGCATTTTCCGGTGCCGGAGCCCTAGCTCCGGTCACCGGATTCTGGGCTGGTTCTGTTTAGGGTTTGAATGAAGAAGAAGAAGATCTCAGGACCATTGGATCTATCATCTCAACGTCCATAATGTTGCCACCTCATTTAATGAGGACACTCTCCCTCACGTGCATTATTGTTTCTGATTTAATTGTTTTTGTTTCTCACCTCACAGCAATTATTGGGCTCCCTCACTACAAACCAATAGAATTGATGACTGGGTTTAATGAATACACAATTCTGATGCGTCCATTTGATCTCAAGGCCTTTGTTTTTTCCAGATTTTCCTGAATATCCACCTTATAATATTGTGTGCTGCGCAGGACCCAGTGGGCTTGGATGACTATCCCCACCCCCTGTGATTTGAGCCCAGCTGAATTGAACTAGAATCCCTTCTATTCGCACCCCACTTCCTAATTCCATTTATTTTCTTTTTCTTTTTATTTCATTTTATTTTAGTTTTGGTTTTTATTTTTTAAAAATAGTTCTAAGTTTCAAAAAATTTTGAAAAAATTCAGGAATGTTACTTTTAGTTTTCTTTAATTTTTCATATTTTTATTTTCCATTTATTTTATTTTGACACGTGGTTATTAATTGTTCATTATAATTAATTCATTTTAATTCATTTTTAAGCATGTTAACTTGTCCATTTTCTATATTGATCCTCATTTGGAATTTCTGGTTGGTTCTTTTTGCTCTGGATCCATAATAGAGTGTAATTCATGTGTGATTTTTGTTCTGATTTTTAGAATCTTGCTCAATTGGTTTTGGTCTTTGACTTGTGAGTGAAGTTTCTTAACCCTAGTTGATGTTTGACCCCTTTTTTGACTTACTTGACTTCTGAATTTCTTCTTCTCCTTTTGGCATGTTGTTATATCATGATTGAAGATCTCTTGTCCAAGGTTGTGGAATTTTTGGGTGCATACTTGATTTGATTTGAATTTTTGTTTTTAACTTGTCCCATTTTGCTTCTTTTTGATCATAAGTCCTCTCCTTAGCTTAGAAGGGCACTTGTGCCAACTTCTTCATCTTGTTTGGGGTCTCTTTAGGGCATGGATACCTTTCTGATCTTGGGTTGGGGTTTGTGTTTTGGAAATCTTGTAATTTGTTTACCTTTGAAGTTCTTCCTTTCTTTTGTATATCCACCTCACTTTTTTGCTTCTTTCTTTCCATAATGTGTTTGCTTGACCATATGCTTCTCTCCTCTTCATCTTTCTTGCTTCTTAAGCACTTCTTTAACTTGATTAGGGTTCTGGTCTTGGGCCTTGAGGTTGTTTTTTTTATTTTGCTTTGTATTTTATCAAGTTTACTTTGCTTTGCTATGTGATTCATGTTGCCTCATGTTTGATCTATATGCTCCTTTTCTCATTCTTGTGACTTGTGTTAGTATTGAGCATTTATGAACATGACTTCATTTCTGTTTGTATGATGTTGGTATGGCATTGTGATCATTTTATGTTGCTTTTATGCTTATGTCACTAACCTTTTCAGGGGCTTAGGTAAGTGAGAGGTGTGGATGTGATTCCCACATCTCCAAATCTTATTTCTTCTCTTATTATTATTACTTGTACTAAAATTGTGATTGTTGGGATTAGGCCTTACTTCCCTCCTCTTCTATGCTTCTTTCTTCTTCTTTCTTATTCTTCTCTTCTTCCTTCCTTTCTTCTTTAGGATAGTAAACCACATTAACCTAGGATTTCCCATGCATGACAACACTTAGGAATCTTTAGTCCCCCATTAGACTTTTGCCTTTGTGATCCTTTTGGTTTTTTTTCTCCTCTCATCTCAAAACTCTAAAGAAGACACTTAATAAAGTTTGAAGTGATACCTTGAGAAATAGCCTTATACCACGAGACACTTGTAGTCTTCCCATCTTGGGATAGTACAAGCTTGTCTTGTGATGCACAACTCTGATCAAGATGTCGTCTTCATTAAGAAAATCATAAAAAACACTTCTTCATTGCAAATATACAAAAACACTTAATAAGTTAATGAGTTAGTGAGCTTAAGCCCTAATCTCTGGATTCAAGTTTTGGGGATCTTCTCCTTACTTGAGTGTGCTTGTTCTATTATTCCATCTTGGAATGTAGTGACAAGTGCACATTCCATGGAAAAGAGCTTGAGTTCACTTCCTTGTGACACATTCCAAAAAGCTTCTAAAAAACACAAACAAACAATAAGTGTCTTTCCTTCGGGAATTCTTTTCTTATCTCCTTCGCTCCGTACGCGAACTTGCTCCTACTTGTCATTTTGCAAGACGGTTACGCACTCGTTGTCCGAGCCTGTAACACCTGAGCATTGACATAGGCAGTTCAAGCCTTAATACACAAGCAATCCTTTCCACCCCTAGTGAGGGGAACTACGGCGACTCTGATCCTCATTGTCCAGATGAGGTACGTAGGCAGCGGGGTAGGGCCCGTTCGAGCACAATCGTTATTTTCCCTACATTTTTTTTCCTTTCCATCTTTTTTTCAGTTCCCTTTTATTTCCTTTTATCTAGTTTCAGTTTCAGTTTTGCAGCAGCTTTCATTTCTTCACCATTTGAAACATTTTCTTTGCAAGCGTGGATCCCGTCGGGTACGGCGGACGATCTGGGTGCTAATACCTTCCCAGGTCGTAACCGACTCCCAAACTCAGTCTCTTTGGTTCGCAGGACCTGTGTCCTTCCTTTTCTTTTCTTCTGGTTTGTGCAGCATTACCATTCCCGTTCCTTCGGGATAAAAATGCCTGGCTGGCGACTCTAACTCTTTCCGCGCCACTTTCGCGTTTGTACCAGGATGGAAATCCGGGGAGCGACAAACGTCATCAAGTAATTAAATGATGCAAACTAAACAATTATATTTGAGCCATTTATATTATGCCATTTTTCATCAATGCACATGATTGAACCAAGATGTGAATGGCTTCATAATGCAATGCAACAATCAGAAGTGTGGACATTTATTAATATGTTATGAAGGATGCTCAATTATGCAAATTATGGTCGCAAACGTTTATGAACATATTATGCAACATTTATGCACAAAAACGGAAACTAACGAAATACATGTCAAAAGTAACCAAAACTACAAAATCATGCACCTAAAGTGATCCTAAAAATTCACTATAATCATGATCTAACAATACACAAAGATTAAGGAAGCAATGAAACACAATCATGCAATGAAATAAGAAAATCTCACAAAATTGAACAGTGTTAACCGATTAATGCTAGGGGTTAACCGGTTAATGGACCCCAAACATACACAAACAGGCTTGAAAAACATGTGTTAACTAGTTAACCCCTGTCATTAACCGGTTAACACTGGACAAAATGCTGAAAACTAGTTGCGAAAAGCACTTTTAGCCACCAAACTACTTCTAAAAGCTCCTAATGCATCCATGAGCATGCTAGCACGGAATTTACACTTAAAACTAGTCTTCTAACACCTATTAGCACCAAGAACTAGCTATGATTCTAGCTACTAACAAGTAAATCGAACAAAACACAAGCAAAACATAAAATGATCAAAGAATGCCATACAAAGAGATGAAGTGAATAAATTAAAAGTGAAAAGCGGTTTCAGATTCACCAACCTACAAAGAAGAGGCTTGCTTTGGTGATTGTTGCGAGTCGATCGTTGCACAAACAAAGAGAATACCAGAGATTCCTTGCTTCAATCCACGAGAATGCAAAATAAATGAAATTGGTGAAGATCTTGATGAACAAACACAAAAGCACTTCCAAGAAGCTCAAATCAATCCAAAGCAGCAACAACTTATCCAATAAGCCAAAGAATCAATGTTGGATGAAGGTTTAGCTTCAAGTTCTTCAAGCTTCAATGCAAAACTTGAAGAACTTTTGATGAAGAAGCTTTCGTGAATTTGAAAAATGGAGAGAAAAGTTGAGAGAATTGAGATGAAAAATGAGACGAAAAATGTGAAAATGGTTGAAGTTGTGAGCTTTGGAGTGAATTCAACTTATATAGGAATTAGGTTTGGCCTGAGGCTTGGGTATGGTGTGACCTTAGGAACTAGGCTTGGAAAATGAGGTTAGGACTCAGGCTTGGAGTTAGTTAGGGTTAGTTGGGGTTTCTAGAATATTCCTTGGAATAGTGTGGAAGTGTCTAGAATGTGGTGGAGAAAGGAAGCAAAATGAAAAGTGGGAAAATGGAGTAATGCAAGTTGGAAAAAAGTGGAGGGAAATGTGCAAAACCAACTAATTTTTGAAATTTCTTCACAAATTTCGCAGCCGTTAACCGGTTAACCCCATGCATTAACCGGTTAACGGATGAAAAATGTGAATTTTCTTTCCTTTGATGGGTCAACTTGGAAATGAGTTGGGTTATTTTTGTGATATTATTTCTCCTTCTTAAGCTCCAAATATTGATAAGTATCACTTGATTACATGCCCCATGCGTATGCAGATAAAGATGCTTTATTTTATTTATCTATCTTTTGAATGCAATGCAATATGGACGAATATGCAGGATGACGAAGCATAAACTACTTGAGGTTGAAAATAAATAAGAGGGAAAATTTTGGGGTATTACAGCTGCCCCTATTCAATCATCTGTAGACCTGAACGGATAATAGCAATGGCTCTCAGACCTTCAAGGTATGGAGTGATTGGATACCCGAATAAACCAGAAAATTTGCACTCTGTGGGAAATGAAATGTAATTGGGAAAATTGTCATTCTTGGATGACGAAACAAACAAGACACACCGTGAGTGGGTCAGAAAAGAAACTAACATAACTTGGATGACAACTCAAGGACACGAAACCGAACTTGGCGGAATAAAAAAAGTATTTATCCCATGTGGGAGATAAAACTCGAACATAGATTATCATAACATGGATGATAACTCGAACGAACGAAACCAGACATGGCGGAATCGACAAGTATTTATCACATGTGGGAGATAAAATCTGAAAAGAGACTATCATAGCATGGATGATAACTCGAAGAAACGAAATCAGATTTGGCGGAATCGACAAGTATTTATCCCACGTGGGAGATAAAACTTGAAAAGAGACTATCACAACGTGAATGATAACTCAAACAAACGAAACTGGACTTGGAGGAATGGACAAGTATTTATCCCACGTGGGAGATAAAACCTGAAAAGAGTCTATCATAGTATGGATGATAACTCAAAGAAACGAAACTGGACTTGGTAGAATCGACAAGTATTTATCTTACGTGGGAGATAAAACATGAAAAGAGACTATCATAGCATGGATGATAACTCAAACAACCGAAACCGGACTTGGCGGAATCGACAAGTATTTATCCCACATGGGAGATAAAACTTGAAAAGTGACTATCATAACATGAATGATAACTCAAACAAACGAAACCGGACTTGGCGGAATCGACAAGTATTTATCCCACGTGGGAGATAAAACCTGAAAAGAGACTATCATAGCATGGATGATAACTCGAATAGGGATAACAAGCATTGACTTGTAAAAGTAATAGTGTTTGGAAAATGAACTTGGCGTTCTCTGTGGGGAATACTTCAGATTGTATGAAGAAGAGATGTTTCGGGTTTTCGGGCAAGGTACCAAAACTGGCCTATGCTTCATATGCATATGTTTGAAATTTTCCATGGCGTGATGCTCCATAATGATGAAAATGATAAGCTTTCAGAGGATGCAAATGTAATGATGATTACTAAATGTAAATACAAAGAATAACTCTTGGTGAGGAGACAACAAGTATCATTGATGTCTTTGTTGGGGAAGAGACAATTATTGCGTTGATTGTGATGAATCACTGTGGGAAAATCAACTCTGTGGGGGATGGTGTTAATGATACATCGGCTCTGAACTGCCACCATTTCCAAAAATATATTGGAATTTAAGATTGGAGAGCCAAGACCCTGTTGGGGATGAACTTTATTTGATAGGTACGCTACCCGCCGAACTCCGTTGGGGAAGTGGTACCTATCTGAGTCAGCTGGAGGAATCAGGTGCGTTGATTCTCTGTTGAGGAAGAGACCTGCTGGGGAATCCCTTAGGTGCACGATCTTCTTCTTGGAGAAGATATGCCAATGAGGATTGGTCATTAATTGGAGACTCCACTGGGGAAAACTGCAAACCCTGCTGGGTAAGAAAAACCCTCGGGCTTTCTCGTGTCTTCAACTCTACTAGGGAATGAGAAACCTCTATGTACCATAGGAGATAAGACGTCTCTGGTGGGGAACACTTCTCTATCAAAGAACGAAAACTCTCTGCTTGGGGATAACCTCGGTCTTCTATCACTATATTGGGGAAGATTCCAACTTCCGACTTTACTAGGGATGACAGAGAACTTCGCTGGGGATATTTCCTGCTAGAAATAAGAGTTTTGATCACCTCTCGCTGGAAGTGAGAGGTAGGATCTGTCTCATGCTGAGGATGAAAAGTGGAAGGCGTCCCCCACTAGGGATAAAAGATAATGATACCCTCCTGCTCGGGAAATATCATTCTCTTTGTTATTGCTCTGCTGGAGAGGGGATAGTCTGATGAGACTTGCTGAGGAGTCACACTTCAAGATCTGCCGAGGCCAAGCTTCCTGAAGCTCTATGTTGGCGATGGCTTTGTTAGCAACGCATGTACCTGCATGTTTACGAACACAACTGATAGTACCTGCGAAATGAGAGTTAGTTTGGCTTGCATCCCCCGGGCCCATGGTATGAATCACCATCCCCGTCACCCAACACATCAGATATGTATCAAATGTTCTTACTCTCCTGCTTGTGTTATAAGGCATTCACGTGTTCACAATGCAATATTTATCATAATTTTTTGCATGTTTTTGCAATCAAATAATGGTAGATGAAAAACAAAAAACATATGGAACCAAATTTGAATGAAATTGCACTTTTATTGATTGAAGAATGTCCATGAATATGCATTACACCGGGAAGCAATCCTAATGGAAATGTGAAAACCATATCTCATCAAGCTCCGACCCGACAATGACTTGTATATCCTCAAGATTCTCTGCTTACTTCGCTTTGAGGAAGACGATTGAATTGATCTTCAACCTTTGGATTACCTTTGATTGCAAATGACGAATCAAAGATCTCGCAGACTGCAGTTGTTCGTTTTAACCCCTCTTTTGCGTGGATCGCCCTTTCAGGTTTTCAATCCATCGGGATACCCGTTTTGCCTGAGTTGTCCGATGTGGCTTTTCAACTCAGAGGGTGTACATTTTTTCAAATATTTCCCTACCTTTTTCCCGAGCCTTTTATTTTGTTTTTGACTCGTCGAGATGCCCATTTTTTCCTAGACTCTTATTCTGTTTTTGTCCAGCGGGTCTCTTTACATGAAGTATTTTCTAACTGCGTCTACGTTGATAGGGGATTGGAAGTCTTCGCCATCCATGGTCGTTAACATCAAGGATCCGCCCGAGAAGACCTTTTTAACCACAAATGGACCTTCATAGTTGGGTGGCCACTTGCCCCTATGATCTGTGTTAGGAGGACGAATCCTTTTCAGCACTATGTCGCCGGGTATGTAGGGTTGAGGGCGTACTTTCTGGTCGAAAGCCTGTTTTATTCGCCGTTGATACAACTGTCTATGGCATACAACTGCTAGGCATTTCTCTTCAATGAGGCTCAACTGATTGTACCTGGATCAGAGCCACTCAGCTTCGTCAAGCTTGATATCCATCATTAATCTCAACGAAGGGATCTCGACTTCAACTGGTAGGACTACCTCCATACCGTACACGAGCGAGAATGGGATTGCCCCAGTTGAGATGCGCACCGACGTCCGGTACCCATGCAATGCAAACAGTAGCATCTCATGCCAATATTTGTATGTCACAACCATCTTTTGAACGATATTTTTGATGTTCTTGTTGGCCTCCTCGACGACGTCATTCATCTTTGGGCGATACAGTGAAATGTTGTGATGCTCGATCTCTAAATACCGGCATTGATCTACCATCATCTTATTATTGATATTAGAACCATTGTCAGTAATGATTCTTTCGGGAATTCCATACCGACAAATGATATCCCTTTTGATGAACCGGGCTACCACTTGTTTCGTGACATCGGCATAAGACGCCGCTTCGACCCACTACGTGAAATAGTCTATGGCAACCAGGATGAAGCGGTGACCATTAGAAGTAGTTGGCTCAATCTTTCCAATCATATCAATGCCCCACAAGGCGAAGGGCCAAGGTGAAGACATGACACTCAACGAATTTGGAGGTACATGGACCTTATCAACATAGATTTGGCACTTGTGGCACTTGCTGGAATATTTACAGCAATCGGATTCCATGGTGATCCAATAATACCCCGACCTTAGAATTTTCTTTGCCATAACATATCCTCCTTGTAGCACCCCAAATTTTCCCTCTTCTTTTCAACATCATCATCATATCATAAGCATCATAAGCATGTCATATCCTTAGCCTTTTTGCATAGAAAAATGAAGCATAGCATTCACAAGTTCTAGCATAAGGCATATGATCAATCATCTGAGAACTCACGTTTTTGCAAGTCAAAGTCAAGAGCCAAGTGACCTGGCAGGAAGCTCACATGGCCTTTTGTACAAGCTCCGTATCATGGTCAAAGCTCTAAGAGGATTGAGAATCAAGATCAGATCAGAATGGTTGGCGCAGATGTATTCTTGGAATTTCCCACCAAAAGGAGGGAAAATTCAAATTTTTCCTGCATTAACCGGTTAACGCTTTTGGTTAACCGGTTAACGACTACGAAAATTTGAATTTTCCAGCAAGTTCAGCATGCTTGTTTTGGCTTTATTTTTCATTTTTCTGATTTTATTTCTTTTAAATTAATTGGGAATTATGGAGAAGGATCTAGAGAGTTTTCCACGAGATTCATCATTTCCAGCTTGAACAACACTTACCAAAGCAGATCTCGGCTTTGTAGGTTGGTTAAGTTTAGATCTATCTCTGTTTTTGGCTTATTTGCATGCTTGTGTTATAGATCCACCATGTGTTTGTGCTAATTGCTTGTTTGCTTGTGTTGTTTGATTTGATTTGTGAATGGATCTACATGTTAATGTTCATGAGCATAATTGTGGTTGAGTAATGTGAATTCATCTTGTTATTCTGTGCATAATTGATTGCTGGACTATTGGTGGATTATTGAAATAAGCTGGTTTGGACTACCTTTTTTCTGCAGGTTTTTGTTGTTATTCGCACAGTGTTAACCGGTTAACGCTATAGGTTAACCGGTTAACGCGTCTGTTTTCTGATTTATTTGCTGCAGGTTTAGGTTGGTTAACCGGTTAACGCTTTTGGTTAACCGGTTAACACTGAGGTAGAATGGCATTTTTGGGATGTTTTGAGTTTGTTTGCCTCTCATACTTGCCATAATCATCATGTATCATTGTGTGATCATTTTATATGCTTGTTTAGAGTAGTTTGCTTGCTGGTTGATGTATGCTTTCATTCTCTCGACACGTGAATTCATGTATTTTTAAAGTTTGGCATGTTTGATGACTTTGTTTTCTTGAAGCTTTAAACATGTTAATTCCATGAATTGTGTTGATATGTTAGCACTTGATTGATGTGCAAGAAATTTTGCTAACATTTGTAGGTGCAATGGTAATTGAAGTGTGGATGTTTATCCATATTTCAACTCTTCATCTCTTCTTTTTACTTTGCTTTCTATTTTGGGTTTGTTGATGTGCCTTATGCCATCTTGTGATTCAACTCTTTATCTTCCCCCTTTAGAAGCAACTTATCTCCTTTAGAGGAGTAAGTTGTTCTCTAACTTTCTTCTCCTCCTCTTTCTTCTTCTCTTTTTCTTCTTTCCTTCTTCTTTCTTAGGATAGCTTCAAGCCACACTAACCTTAGGACCACCTTTGCATGATAACTTTAGGTTTAGTCTTTCCCCATTAGACTTTTACCTTTTGCTCCTTTGGTTCTTTCTCTTCTCATCTTCATACAAATCATAAAAAAAACCTTAATAAAGAAAGAAGTGACTTCTTGTGCAATAGCCTTATTCCATGAGGCATATGTATTCATTCCATCTTGGAATAATACATTTGTCTAGCATGATGCACAAGTTTGATCATGAGATCATCTTCACCAAGAAAGGCATAAAAAACAATTCTTCATTTCAATCACTAAGATACTTAATAATTTCAACAAGTTAGTGAGCTTAGGCCCTTGCCTTTGGAAACAAGTCTTGGATAAATTCTCCTTACTTGGTGTGCTTGTTCTATTATTCCTTCTTGGAATGTAGTAGCAAGTACACATTCAATGGAAACGAGCTTGAATTCACTTCCGTGTGCCACACTCCTAAAAGACTACTAAAAAATACAAACAAACAATAAGCGTCTTTCCTTCAGGACTCCTCTTCTCATCACCTTCACTCTCATCGTGTGAACTTGCTCCTACTTGTCATTTTGCAAGATGGTAACACACTCGTCGTCCGAGCCTGCAACACCTGAGCATTGACATAGGCAGTTCAAGACTTAAGACACAATCAATCTTTTCAACCCCTAGTTAGGGGAACTACGGCGACTCTGATCCTCATTGTCTAGATGAGGTACGTAGGCAGCGGGGTAGAGCCTGTTCGAGCAGTCTTTTCTTTTCTCTACATTTTCACCCTTTATTTTCTTTTCTCTAGTTCCAGTCGTTCTTTTTGCAGCAACTTTCATTTCTTCATCCTTTGAAACATTTTCTTTGCAAGCGTGGATCCCGTCGGGTACGGCGGATGATCTGGGGTGCAAATACCTTCCCAGGTCATAACCGACTCCCGAACCCAGTCTCTTTGGTTCGTAGGACCTGTGTCCTTCCTCTTCTTTCTTCGGTTTGTGTAGCATTACCATTCCTGTTCTTTTGGGATAAAAATGTCTGGCTGGCGACTCTTCCTCTTCCGTGCCACTTTCGCGTTTGTAACAGGATGGAAATCCAGGGAGCGACACTCCTGCAAGGGTACCAAATGAGCCTTCGTGAACTTCTTGCATCAAAGGGTCTACTTCGTGTCTATCCACGCATCTGAGCAAGACCATGTCGAAGTTCCATTTATAGAGCATATCATCCTGATTTAAGAAGAACCTGCCTAGCAACCTCCTAAGGGTCTTCTTGTCTTTACAGGATGCCCCTGCCGGCTATTCCTGAGACTTTAGAAACTGCTTGATATCGTAATACCAAGGTTTGTTATCATTGACACCGTCAACTGCAAATACATTTGTCGGCCTTTCGAGATGAGACACATTGATTCTTGGCACATAATTCTTTTTATGAACCTTGATCATGGAAGACAAGGTGGCCAAGGCATCAACAAATTGATTATCGTCTCGTGGTATATAGTGCAACTTGACTTTCACGAAGAAAGTTAACAATCTCCTGGTATAGTCCTTGTAAGGAGTCAAATGAGGTTGATGAACCAGCTATTTTCTGTTAACTTGGTTAATAACCAAAGCCGACTCACCGAAGATCTCGAGGTTCTTGATTCTCAAATTGATAGTTTCCTCGATTCCCATTATGCAGGCTTCATACTCTGCTTCATTGTTAGTGTACTCAAATGTCATCCGAGTAGTGAAGGGCATATGAATCCCTTCCGGCGAGATGATAACAACACCAACTCCACTTCTGTTCATGCTAACGGCTCCGTCAAACATCAGACTCCATTTGGATTCAGGGTCTCACTCGTCCTTCGGGATTGGTTCTTCGTAGTCTTTTGACTTGAGGAATATGATGTCCTCATCTGGGAATTCAAACCTCATTGGTTGGTAATCCTCAATTGGCTCCTGGTCCAGATAATCTGAAAATACACTTCCCTTGATGTCTTTTTGTGAAGTGTACTAGATATCGTATTCCGTCAGAATCATTTGCCACCGAGCTACTCTTCTAGTTAGATCTGGCTTTTCGAAGATGTACTTAACGGGGTCCATATTGGAAATCTATAGAGTGGTGTGAGTCAACATGTACTGTCTTAGTCAGTGAGCAGCCCATGCCAAAGCGCAACAAGTTTTCTCGAGCAGTGAGTAGATGGTCTCACAGTCGGTAACTTTTTGCTAAGGTAACAGATTGCATGCTCTTTTCGACTAGACTCGTCTTGTTGATCCAGTACACAGCCCATAGATCCCTCGAGCACTATGAGGTACATGATTAGAGGTCTCCTTGGTACCAGAGGCATAAGAATTGAAGATTCTTGCAGGTACTCCTTGATTCGGTCGAAATCCTGTTGGTAGTCATCATTCCATCCGATGGCCTGATTCTTCCTCAGATGTTTGAAAATAGGCTCACACGTGGCTGTTAAGTGAGATATGAACCGTGCAATGTAGTTCAACCTCCCTAAGAAACCACGTACCTCTTTCTCAGTTTTTGGTTCAGGCATCTCCTAAATTTTTTTCACTTTCGCAGGGTCGACCTCAATCCCCCTTTCATTGACAATAAAGTCCAATAACTTTCCGGAACACACCCCGAATGTGCATTTGTTCGGGTTTAACCTCAATCTGAATTTTCGAAGCCTGTCAAATAGCTTGGCTAGGTTGACTAGATGTTCTTCTTCTGTCTATGACTTTGCAATCATGTCATCAACGTAGACCTTAATCTCGTGATGAATCATGTCATGGAATAGAGTCACCATTGCACGTTGGTATGTAGCTCCAACATTTTTCAAACCAAACGACATTACTTTGTAATAGAAGGTTCCCCTTAGGGTGATGAAAGTTGTCTTCTCCATGTCATCTGGCGACATTTTGATTTGATTTTAGCTCGAGAAGCCATCCATGAAGGAAAACACAGAGAATTGGGTAGTTTTGCCAACTAACACGTCAATATGTGGCAACGGGAAGTCATCCTTGGGGATTGCCCGGTTCAAGTCCCGATAGTCCATGCACATCCTGACCTTACCATCCTTTTTAGGGACTGGCACAATGTTCACACCTCTTCCTTGATTTTGATGGCTATGTCAGGTCGAGCTCATCTCAGTTTCTGCTTCACCGGTGGATAGTCTTCTCTAAGAGGTAGCTTGTGCAATAAAATATTGATATCCAACCCTGGCATGTCTTGGTAATACCAGGCGAAGACGTCGATATATTCCCGGAGCATGGAGATCAAGCGGCTCTTGACAGGTTCTTCCAACGCAACCCTAATCTTGACCTCTTTCTTGTCTTTTTCAGTACCCAAGTTTACCACCTCAATGGCTTCCTTATGTGGCTGAATCATCTTCTCCTCTTGTTCGAGCAATCTCGCTAGTTCTTCAGGTAATTCACAATCTTCTTCACCTTCCTCGTCGGCTAGGTAAATAAAATTTTCGAAGTCATACCGAGCCATAGCAAGGTCGTCACTGATGAGACCCGATGGGGTACATCTGCATGAATGATGATTCATGCTATATTTTAGAAAAAGTGGGAGACAAGGAAAAACATTGCCATTTGTTTTAAAACAAAAAATGAAAGACAAGGAACGACATGAATGAATGCAAAAACGTCCACTTTATTAATGATTATGATATTGCATTATGAACAATGAGCTGCTATGTGTAAACACCCCAAATTTTCCCTCACTCATTTCACACCATTGGCTTATGATCTTTCATGATTGCATTAGTATAAGCATACCATCTCATATTGCATTTTTGTTTCACTGCATTAGTTCAAGTTCATCTGCATCTAGGGTTTGTGATCTGAGCAATCCAAGGATCCATCTGAGCCACTCCAAAGGTCTCCAATCATTCCAAGAGGGTCCATGTGTGTTCTATCATCATATTGTATCCCTCAAAAATCAAGGAATTCAAAAAATCACAAGAACTGGCAAAGCATGGAAGCAGAGCTAGGGTTTCACTACACAGATGACCTGAAATTAGGGTTTTGGATTCAGAGGCCTTAACTCCAATTTTTTTGGTCATTCTTGTTTCTATTGTTCTTGGGATGCTATAAGGATCATGTGTACCAAGTTTGATGAAGAAATTCATTGTGGAAGTCATCTGTTCATTGGGTAACTTCTTGAGCAAGTTAGAGCAAAATCAGGGCACCTGAGGCCCCCAACAATGGAACCAAAGTGGTATTTTCATCAAATTGAAGTTATATGATCTTTATTTGATCATTTAAGTGCTTGGAAGTTCACAAAATTGAAGAAATTTGAGCTAAACCAAAAGTTACCAAAAATGGAAATGACTTGTAATGGAAACTTTCCATTTTGGCAAAAATCCTATAATTTTCACATTCACACCAAAGAGGATTTTTTGCAATACCACTGGCCAAATCATTTTGTGACCTCTAATACATCTCTAAGCATCATACAAACATGGTACAATGCATAGTGATCAGAATTGCCCAAAGAATCACTTGTTTTCATGCCTTGCATCACAAGATATTTCAAAAGGGGCAAATTTGCAAAGTCTTGCAAAACCTATGAAATCTTTCCCTCCAAGCCATCCAGCTGCATAATCTCAATCCCATGGCTCTCCTTGATCAATGTTGAGGCCATACATGCCTTTGAACAACCCCTGTCATAGCCCATACCTCAAGTACACATTATGTTGACATTTTGGCAACTTGCCCATACCAATCACCACAGGCCACCACCCACTTTCTAACTTATCAAACAATGTTATATGGACTCAAAGCAAGCTACTTCACATAACATTGGAGCTCAGATCATCCCATAGACCAAGTTTTACAAAATCACCCCAAAACTTCAAGCTTTCGATTCTCTCTGTCCAGCCACAAAAACTTCAAACAAACTTCACCATTCAACTCACCATCATCATTAGAACATTTCCCAACCATTACCAAGCCCTAAAAACCAGCCAAACACAAACACGATTTCAGACCAGTTGAAGTGAAACCACTCAATCCAGCCATTCTAAACTCCATCCAAGCACTGCAACATCATCAGGGGGTCAAGTAAAGAGGATTTTCACAAAAGAAGAGGTCCAAAAGCTCCAGAAGTGAAAGCTTCAGTTCAGGTAGCCACCTTCAAACTTTTTTCCAGAATGTTATAGAAATGATCTACATGCTTCACTGATCACACTGCACTTGTTGGTTTTGAAAACGATTGAGTATTGAGCCTGTATCGTGTTTCTGAAAGTTTTGCCATTTTTGTGTTCTTCTTCGAATCTTGAGTTTGATGCATGAGAAATGTATTTTGAGGGTTGAATCTTGCTTAGGGTCGTTAGAGGATGTGATATGGAGCTTTAGAGCTCTGGAAATGACCTAGGGAAGAAGTTTGCAGTTTGGTCTCGCCGGAGAAGACGACCGGAAGTCTTCTCCGGCCACCTGAAACTGATTAGGGTTTAACCCATGTGATTAGGGAAATTTGAATCTAGGCCGTTAGATGAGGATTAGGGTTAGGCAGTGAATGGCTCAGATTAGCTCATTAGGATTAAACCTGATTAATTAATTTTAAAACCTAATTAAGTGCCAGAACACATCCCAGCCATTGATCAGCGCGCACAGTCAATCCCTCTCTCCCAAGTTTGAATTCCAGCCTTAGGATTAGTTGACTTCCCCTTTAATTCATTTTATTTTCATAATTATTCATTTATTTTGTGCATTTTATTTAAAATACTTAGAAAAATCATAAAAATATTTCCTTCTGCATTTTGATTTCAAATATTTTTCTTCACCCAAAAACATTTTTATTTTTATTTTTTGCATTAGAAAATCATTTTAAAAATATTTAAATGTTTATTTTAATTAATTAATGGAAATTAATTAATTAAAATACCATTTAGGTTTCTAAAAATCACAAAAAAATTCACATTGCATCTTAGGACATTTAGAAACATTGTCAAACCATTCATACAAATTTATTTTTGGTTTTGATCCAATTTTGACATTTTTCTTGAATTTAGGGTTCATAAAATTCCCTTTTTAGAATCCTAACTTTGAAAATTCTTTTCTGCCTAACCATGAAGGGTTTGACAATGATTCTTTTTGTATTGTTTTCCATATAGCATGTAGTTTCTAGGACATTTTTGTCATGAATATATCTTACATTTTCCATTTGATTTGCATTTTCCCTCTTAAGGTACCCAAAAACCCTAATTAACTTAGAAAAATCATAACTTCTTTTAGGTTAAGAGTTAGACCTTCTCCTTTGGGGTGTGATATCATATGGGGTTAGGGTTCCTTTGAGTTCATTTCCAATTTTTTATCATGTGTATTGCTTCTTTTTTGACCATTTGCATCTCATCCTTTCATGTAACCCTAATCTTGCATCCATACTTGCATCTTACATCGCATTGCATAAACATGTGAACTTGCCATGACATTCTAAGTACTTGTATGCCATATTAGACATATTAAGACATTTCTTGAACATTTCTTGGTCATTTATTCATACATTTTCCTTGCTTTGCATCCATTTCATTTCATAAACATACATGTGTTTTCATACCTCAAAGCATGCTTCATTTACATCCAATCTCTTATGTGAACATTCATAACACTTGGTATGCCTTTGCATCATCTCATAACATCATTTTCATCATGTGATTGCTTATGGTTTTGTTTCTTTGTCATTACATATGCTTCATTTCACTTCATCTCTTTCTTTATGCTAACATTTTCAGGTGGTAAGTAACTTGAGAAGTGAATTTGCCTTCACTTCTCATTTCTCTTCATCTTCTTCATATGCAACCTTGCTGCATTTTCCATTGTCTTAGATTGAGCTTGCTCATTCATGTTCATCTCTCACTTTCTTTCTCTAAGTCACTTATCTTCTTCAATGAAGTAAGTAACTTATTCATCTGTTTCTTCCTCCTTTCATCTGCTTCTTCCCTTAGTGGCTTCTCTGAAGATCTCTTTTAAGCCTCACAAAACATAGGAACATCCAAGCATGATAATAATTAGAGTTGTGATTAGTCCCCCCTTAGTTTTTACCTTTGTGTCTTCTTTGTGTCTCTCTTCTCATCTCATCATTAGAGATTAAACCTTTAAGGTTTTAAGACTTTGGAATTAGGTTTATACCTGCATCCTTCTCTTAGGATGGAGTGTATAACTTTAATCCTAAATGTTAAACCCTTAATTTGTTTAAGCCTCTTAATTAATCCATCTTAATAATCACTAAGACATTAACTTGTAACTTGGGCCTTACATTAGTGTTCTAATTCTTCCTTTATTGGTTAAGAAGGACTAACCCTAGTGTTAATGGACAAGTCCCCCTCAAGTTGTCTTACAAACTTAAAATCCTCTTCTTAATCTCATCCCTTAATTTAAAACCCATTTAATAAAGGCTTGTTTTGTCATGAGGTTAATCCCTAATCATGGATTAAGTTGAGGTATCTTCCTCAGCTTAAGTGTGCTCATCTATTATCCTTCTATTAGGATGGTGTAATGGGTTCACTAATCTTTGATTATGGCTTAAACTCATTACTTAACACTAAACAAAACCTCAAAAACATCTAAATAATCACAAGTAGGTTAATGATCTTAATCCTACATCATCATGGTAATTAAGTTGAGATGTTTATCTCATACTTAAGGTATTCTCATTATCCCTAATCAAAGGGAGGATATGATGAGTTTACTAATCCTTGGTTTAGGCTTAAGCTCATTAACTTATGACAAACACAAAAAACAATAAAAGATTGAAAACACAAAAAACAAGCAATAATCGTCTCCTTCGGGATTCTTTTCTCATCATCTTCACTCACAAGCGAGAACTTGCTTCTTCCATCTAATGCAAGACAGTTAGCACTTGAGCCAGACAAGTCATACACTTGAGCATAGACAAGCAAGAAGTTCACCAGTCAATTTATCTTTCAGTCTCCTTGAGTCGAACTACGGTGTTCTGACTTCCTCATTTCACGAGAGGATATGTAGGCATAACATAACAGTTATCGAACAAAAGTCTCTGTTTCTTCCCCCTCTTTCATCATTCTTTAAAAAGCCTCATTCCTGAGCACCTCACTTCATTTTCTTGCACTGACACTTGTACATCCTTTCCCAGCTTTTGCACACAGATAGCACAGACACTACCCCTTTAAACACAATCTTTTAAGCGTGGATCCCGTCGAGTACGACGGACAATCTGGATGCTAATACCTTCCCAGGTTGTAACCAACCCCCTTTCTCAGTTTCTCTGGTTCGCAACCGTCTTATCCATATTTTCTTAGGTTTATGCAACATTACCTTTCCTTCAGGATAAAAATGCCTAGCTGGTGACTCTATTCACCTTCATTTCATTTCTCCTATCGCCGACCGTTCGCGTCTGTACCCTATCTGACCAGGTGTCTTTTCGGGGGAGCGACACTCCCTTGTGAATCTATACAAAACTTTTAATTGGTCCCTCCATGAAATGTTTTTTATTCCTAAAATCTTTTAGAGTTCAGATCATTATATCTAAATTAACGCCTTCTTTAAAATCGTAGAGAGGAAATAACTAACTTGATACTATTTATGAGTGAATTATGGAGAGTCATCAGATGCGCTTGAGCCTTGGATCTCCTGTGCTTGAGAGAAACATGGTTCTCATGTGATGAGAATATTCTTGAAATATTGAAGTTCCTCCTGGGTGATCAATCGGGATCGATATGGTCGGCCGAAACCAGTTGCCCCCAAAGCCTTATTTGTGTGTAGTAAGGTGATGGTTTATCACATTAGCCTCAGGTTTCGATCACTCTTTTATTTATTTTTGAAGGGAAATAATAATCGTTTCAACTTCCTGATCGCGACTTTAAGAGTCTATCGGGTACTAACTTGAAGTGCACAGTCAATCACATGGTTTTAAAAGATATCGAACTCACAGGGACTGATGATCAAACTAATGTTATCTGATTGTTACTACGTTTAGCTAAGGTGAATCCATTTTTAAAGTTATAAGCTACGAAAATTAAACTTAAGAAAACTATAATTTTTAATTAAAAATAATCAATAAAAGGAAATCAGTATGCAACGCAAATCGATCTTCAGAGATTTAATAAGTTCTCGGTGTATATTTATGATTCAAAATGCTATTCAGTAGAAAATATTCATTTAAAAGACCTCGTCTCACACTCTCGTGTTTATTGATTCAGACTATACTAATAAATCAGAATGAGCGCTCACGTTGTATCATTTTGCATTTAAAAATACTTGTTGAAAATAAATAAATCCTAATTAATTCCAAAATGATTTCACTGTATTTAGAATTAATGCCTAGTTTCAGCTATCCGATTAAATTCTCAAACTCTCATTTATCTTGAAATTAACCTTAGTTGTTCTTTTTACTCTCGTAACAAAGACCGATTTAATTTAAAATAAGAAACCTCATCCTAAACAATAAGTTGTAAAAACATTGATTATTATTTAATCCCTTCCGATTAATTTTTCTATATACCGATATTAATAATTTAGCTAGACATTACTTGAAAATAAAAGCTTAAAATATAATTAATAATAATGCTAAACATACTTAATCTAAATAAACTAAATGGTATAAAAAGCATATAAATAAAAACCTGAATATAATACTTGAATAATAAATCTTGTCGAATGATTTTGGAAAGCTTTGATCTGATTATAGGTTGGGTGCAAGAATAATAAATGGCAGCAACAAACAAAATGCAAAAGAAGAACAAAAACTGAAAATATAAAGACTGAAATTGCTAATTTTTCTCTGCAAAATTCCGGACCCGTTTACTGAATTAACTTCTCCTATTTATACTAAGTGGCATCCTAAAATCATGCTTCAAATCCGTGAATATCGCTTGAGTGGAGACTGAGTTTTTCTGTGCTGATTGTGCGCAAAATGGGCGAAAATGAAGGAGACGTGGAGACCGGTTGGGGGAGGAAAAATAGGTAAGAAGGGTTCGTGGCTTGTGCCACCTCACCACTCCCCTAAAGTGGCGGACGTCACTTTCATAAAGTGGGATGATGGTCACACAATGTGTCTTGTGCCACTTGTGATATTGTGGGCCCCATCCACTTTATGAGTTTTCCTTTATTTCCTTTTCTTTTATTTCCTTCCATTTTTCCTTCTTTTTAATTTCCTTCATATTTACTTTTCTTTCCCAACTTTAATTCTTCTTTTTCTTTCTTTTGTAAAATAATCTGATTAAATCTGGTTACTTGAAAATATAACAAATACCGGCGTAATAAAATATAAATGACGGAAAAAAATAAATAAAACATAATAGAAATTCATGCATGTCGAGTCAAATATACGATATAATTTTGCATTATCACTTCCATGGGGTTCACAATTTTAATACACCAAACTTCGAATGTCTTTTCGGAGACACCATCATTATGACATTTGGGAACTAAAACACTCGAGTGTTACATGCAAGTGATTTGACATGTTTAATAGAGTATAGCTCTTGAAGAGTCAACGTTGCTTTTCTTTGAGTCACTTCCTCTATTTAGCGGTTATTTTCTTTTTCAACACTTCGCTTTCCTGCATCTAAAAAATTAGTGCATTATGAGTTAAAAAAATCATAGAAAAGGGCCAAGAAAATCATAGAAGATTGCTCAATCTTCTTAGGTGGATTAGGGTATCTTGACTCCTAACGAGAATGAAAGAATATGCAGCGAGTATGTTGATTGTGTCATTCCCATATATGAATACACTTTCTTCGTTTTAGGTCTCCATCCGCCTTTTATCGCTTTTGAGATAGAAGTTTTAAGCACCTGATTATGGCTCCTTCACAACTCCATTCTACAAGTTTTGCATACGTGAAAGTATACCAATATTGTTATGAATACTTAATGGGAATGCCTTATGTGGCCCATTTCTTTCATCTCTTTCGATGTCATTGTGGTTCTACGACTCAGTCACATAGTTAAAGGTTAATTTATCGAGCTTTAGCCGTATCTTTATGAGTTGCAACCTTTAGAGGACCAATTATTTTTGGTTACCTTGATCCACCTAGATGCTCACATATGGCTTACACTGTTGGGACTGAAGTGGATGGTAGATTTATTAAGTTGTGCCCTAAGTACTGTATAGAGAGACATTTTCTTATGGTACATGTCGCTCCCGGGATTTTCATCCTATTACAAACGCGAAAGTGGCGCGGAAAGGGTAGAGTCGCCAGCCAAACATTTTTATCCCGAAGGAATGGGAAAGGTAATGCTGCACAAACCTGAGGAAGAAGGAAAGGACAAGGTCCTACGAACCAAAGATCTGGGTTCGGGAGCCGATTACGACCTGGGAAGGTATTAGCACCCCAGACTGTCCGCCGTACCCGACGGGATCCACGCTTGCTTGTTTGTTTCAAAGGGTGAGAAATAACTACTGCTGAATAAATGAACTGCTAAATGGAATGAGAATGGAAATAAGAAAGGAATAAGAAAAGGAGAATGGAAAGAAAGAGGGAAATATAAGGAAAATAAAGAATGTGCTCGAACGGGCCCTACCCCGCTGCCTACGTACCTCATCAGGAAAATGAGGATTAGAGTCTACGTAGTTTGCCTAACTAAGGCGGGAACTTTTTGTTTGTGTTTTTTATGGCTTGAACTGCCTATGTCTATGCTCAGGTGTTGCAGACTCGTCTGGTACGAGTGCATTTACCTTCTTGCATGCGAGACAAGGTGTCGCGAGTTTGGGTTGAGAGTGAGTGATATGAGAAGAGAAGAGAATTCCCGCAGGATAGTCGCTTATTGTTTGTTTTTTCCTTTTAAGATTTTTGAATGAATTTGGCACAAGGAAGTGAATTCAAACTCTTTTCCATGGAATGTGTACTTGCTACTACATTCCAAGATGGAATAATAGAACAAGCACACCAAGCAAGGAGAATTTATCCAAGACTTGTTTCCAAGGATTAGGGTTTAAGTTCACTAGCTTGTTGAACTTTATTAAGTGTTTTTGTAGCTTTTGTGAAGAAGTTTCTTTTAGATTTTCTTTGTGAAACAACCCCTTGATAAGACTTGTACATCATGCTAGATAAGCTTACACTATTCCAAGATGGAATGAATGTAAGTGCCCCATAGAATAAGGCTATACACAAGGGATCCTTTCATGCATTTATTAAGTCTTTTTGGATTTTGTTTGAAGATGAGAAGAGAAAGACTCAAATTGGAAAATGACAAAAATTAAGGGGGACTAAGACACAACCCTAAGTTATTTATTAAAATGGTGGTCCTAATGGTGAGTGACACTTTTCTAATCCTAAAGAGCAAAAGGAAAAAAGAAAGAAAAAAGATGCAACTTACTTCCTAAGGAAGATAAGTTGGTCCTAACAAAGGGAATCCTACCAATCACAAATATGGAAGTAAAAGGTGAATTAAATGCATAAAGGAAATGCATAAAAATAGAATAAAAGGATAAGGTGTAAGGAAACATACCTTTCCCTCCCTACAAAACAAAGATTAGTGTGCATTTTATTAAAAATAATAAAGCAAACATACACCAATTAAATCCTAATAACTCTAGGACTCAATCTAACCTCTATCTTAATTCTAGAAGAATTAAAAAAAATGCTAAAACACAAATTCAGCACCTACTACAGCCCCTAAACTAAAAGCAGCTATCAAAAGAATGCATAACACAAAGCAACCTCTTACGGCCAGCATACAACATAAAAGATAGGTGTAAAAAGTCACATACAACATGCAAACTTAACAAACAACATGTATTTTACAGTACCTATATTAACAAACAGCTATGAAAACATGGGGCAGATTTGATCATTTTTATTTATGTGCATAAAGTGAATGATAAACAACACATCAACATCAATTAACATGGATCTACATACACCACAAAATGAACTCAAACATGTGAATTTATTTACATCATTTATTTGATTAAAATGAACAACGATCAACAAGAATAACCACACTTTTTTCATATTGCACAAATGAGCATTTTATCATGACTTTGAACAAGTATCACTACAAGCATCAATTGTTACACATGCATGGCATAAAAAATCAGAATTGAACTCATGTTAATATATGATCAATTAACCACAAGAAACTTGCATGAACATGTGAAGTATTTAATCACTTTTGACAAAAAATTAACATGGCATTTAATCACTTTATCAATCAAGCAAGCAATGACAATAATCATGAAGCACATATTGAATTTAAGCAAGCACTTAACATGTGAAACAAGTGATTAAAGTGTAGCAAAACACATCAAGAATCAATTATATCACATTTACACATTTAATACAAAATATGGAAAAGTGAACGGAATCATGTCGAAACGACTCAAAATAAATGAATCGGCTACTAGAAATAGACCCAAAAATTCTCTAAAATCAATACCTAAACATACATGAATCTTAGAAGCACTAGGAAGCAAGTTTGAGCAAGAAAATAAGCTAAAAACCAAAAATTAACAGCGTTAACCGGTTAACCAAACGGTTAACTCGTTAACGGATCCCAGACAGCACTATAAATGGCTAAAAATGCATGCGTTAACCGGTTAAACAAACCGTTAACCGGTTAATGCTGAACAGAAAGTGAAAAATGCTTTTGAAATAAGTGATTTTGGCCACAATCTTCCTTCTAAACAACCCTAAACCCCACCTAATCATGCTAACACGAATTTCTACTCAATTAGGGCTTATTAACACATGCTAGAATCTATAACAAGCTACAACCTAGGTTCTAATCCATTAAACTCCACTAGTCGCAAGCAAAACGTAACGAAAACATAATCAACCATAAGTAATACGAAAAGCACTTAAAGAATGCCAAAATGGAAATATGAAGAGAATAAATTAAAGGAAAAGTGATTTAGGTCACCAACCTACGTAGCGGAGAAGTGCTTCGGTAAATGTTGCAAGAATCGCAGCTTGATCGAAGAGAAAACCAAGAAAACCGCGAATCCGCAAAATAAATGCGTTCTTGATGCTTGAGCCTTCTTGCACTTCCGATAAGTCGAAATCTTCACAAAAATCAGGAGCTTCTTCTTCTACAATCCACAATTCAATGGAGGTTGGAGGCTAAGCTTTAAGATCATCAAGTTTCAATGTGAAACTTGAAGAGCTTCTTCAAAAAAGCTTTGGTGAGAAGGGAAATGGAGGAAAAGTGAGAGAGAAAAAGTGATTATAGAAATTGTGAGAAATTGAAAAATTGGGAACCAAAACTTGGGATTGAAGTGATTAATGATTATATAGGGGCTAGGCTTGGAGCTAAGTATGTGAATGGAGTTAGGTTTAGGAATGAAGTTAGGTTAGTAGTTAGTTAGGGTTAGGGTTGGAGAAGGAATATTCCTGGAATATTCCTTGGAATACTCTAGAAGATTGTGGAACATGGTAGAAGCATCCAAGGAAAATGGAGTGGAATTGAAGTGGAAAAACAAGAGGGAAAGAATGAAAGGAAGTGTGGAAGGAAAGTGGAAAGAAAAGTGGAGGGAAAGGTGAAATTAACCACTTTTCAAATGATTTTTTTCTTGATTTTTTTTATGATTCCTCCATCATTTCTTGACCAAATTTGAACCATAGGATCATTGTAACCCTAATTTCATGATTTTGATCTTAAAAGTCAGGAGTTGGCCTTTTTTACCTAGCTCGGTTTCCTTTTCCCCGATTCTTCGATTTTCAATCATCTGGCCAATCGAACCTCTTCCAAAATGATTTTGTGGACGAAATTTGAACCCTAGGAACTTGACATCATATATAAGACAAAGGAATCCACTTTGAATCATAACTTCAAGTAGAATCCCAATAGAAATGAAACCCTGATTTGGCACTTTTCATCAAGAAATGTTTCACTGCTTGCCTCCTTTGATCAAATCAAATATTTCCATGGCTTGTGGCTTCAAATGAAGACTTGTGGGATATTGTGAACCCTTAGCATGATGTTGAGAAGCTTTGTGACCCTTTGATTGCCTTTGTATAGCCTTCAGTTGCTCTATCCATTGACCACATGTCTATGCCTCAGCTATGCTACACATGATGCAATGTTTTTTTTTATTATTTCACATTTTTGGGGAAATGAGAGGGTAAATTTTAAGGTATTACAGCTGCCCCTATTCAATCATCTGCAAGTCTGAACGAATAATTGCAAGAGCTTTTAGACATTCAAGGTATGGATTGATTGAATACTCGAATAAAACCTGGAAATTTGAACTCTGTGGGTGATAAAATATGTTGGGAAGAATTCCATCCTCAAATGATAATTCTCAAAAGATCCTCGGATCTAGAACGAAACCATCCTCGAATGGAAACGCAATGGTATACCGGCCTCAGTCGATAACCAAAAGCAACAAAGAAAATAGGACAAGATGGAACGGGATCATTGTACATAAACAATAACCTGCGACATGACTGCTGAGCGAATCAAGCCACGGAAAGGAAGGGCCTGTTGTACAAAACAAGGCTTTGAACGAGACCATTGTACAAAACAGAACTCAGAAATGTGACTGCTGAGCGAATCAAGCCACAAAGGGGGCCTGTTGTACAAAACAGCGCTTTGAACGCAACATCAACCGATTTGCGACTCAAATAAGATCAACCGATCTATCATGGAGATGGTATCAACCGATCCATATCCAAGAAAGCGAGAACATAATATCATCCGATTTACAGCTCGAAGAGAGGTAATATCAACTGATTTACAACTCAAGTAAGATCAACTGATCTATCATGGAAATGGTATCAACCGATCCATACCCAGGAAAGCGAGAACGTAATATCATCTGATTTACGGCTCGAAGAGAAGTAATATCAACCGATTTACAACTCAAATAAGATCAACCGATCTAACATGGAGATGGTATCAACTGATCCATAACCAGGAAATACGAGAATGTAATATCATCCGATTTATAGCTCGAAGAGAAGTGATATCAACCGATTCACGACTCAAATAAAATCAATCGACCCATAACTAGGAAATGGTATCAACCAATCCATAATCATCGTACTGAGACGAGACCAAAAAGAATGGGATCATTGTACTTAAATGATAACCCGAGATGCAACCGTTGTACTTAAACGGGGACGCGAAAAAATGAGACTGTTGTACTGAAACAAGACCCAAAGACGAGACTATTGTACTTAAATGGAGACTCTAAAGGAACGGGATCGTTGTACTTAAACGAGAGCCCGAGACGCGACCGTTGTACTTAAACAGAGACGCGAAAAAAAAAGAGATTGTTGTACTGAAACAAGACTCGACTAGGGATAACAAACAAGACTTGGTAGAAATAACCACATTGGGAAATGAAGTTGCATTCTGTGGGGAATACTTCAGTATGATTGGAGATGTAACGTTTCGGGCGTTTGTGCAAGGTACCACAACTGGCTTATGCTTCGTATGCATATGTTTGAATTTTTCTATGGCGTAATGCTCCATAATAATGGAAATGCTACTCGTTTGAGGATGCAAATGTAATGATGATTACTAGATGCAAATGCAAATGCAAAAGGGTCTCCCAATGAGGAGATGTCAGATATTCCAGATGGCTTGACTGGGGAAAATTGGTGATCATTGCACTGATCTGGTCCATCCTGATGAGGAGGAAATAACTCTACGGGGAAAGCTGTTAATGATATGCCAGCTCTGAACTGCCGCCATTACCAAAAATAAATTGGACTTTGAGATTGGAGAGCCAAGACCCTGTTGGAGATGGACTCTTATTACTAGGTACGCTACCCGTTGAACTCCGTTGGGGAAGTGAAACCTTCTGACTTGGTTGGGAACCAGAAGTATGGCACTGCTGAGGAAGCAACCTACTAGGGAGAAAAACACTCCTTATATTGCTGGGGATTGCCCCTGCATTAAAGGGAAGTCTCTGCTTGGGGGGACACCAATCTTTCGTTGCCTTGTTGAGAGAGATTTCACCTTCCACCTCTACTGGGGATGATGGAGGATGTCCATTATAAAGCTTCCTATTGAAGATAAGAGTTTAAGTGGCCCCTCGCTGGGGATGAGATACGATGATACCCTTCTGCTCGAGAATTATCTTTCCTTTTGCTGCTCTGTTGGAGAAGGGATTGACTAATGAGGCTTACTATGGAATTCTGACCAATGAAGCCTGCTGATGAAACAACTCTTGAAGTATTATGCTGAAAACGATTTTGCTTCCACCCTATGGGTTGATAGATGGCCTACTAATCATGAGTGAACAATGGTTCTTTGAAATTTTCAACTCGCCTCAGATTAAGGTCCATCGGAAGAAAATGTCTCAAGAGGATTTTACAGAAAACTGGCATACGAGATGCCTCAGTGTCTTCAAACTCTTGGAGAGATTCATCGGATCTCGAAATAACTGCCCTAGACTGCATGGTCTATGAATGAAATTTGCCTCGTGAGGATTCATGAAAAACCTCATATGACCGTGAAATATTCTGCCCCAGTATTTTGAACTTTGGATAGGTGCCTCTAATTAACTGTCTTTGAGAGAAAGTAACTTCTAGTGCTCTTGGGGTGGCCTACCCCAGTACGAGCCTTGAAGTGATCACCTCTGACTGACTATGCTTTGAAGAAAATATCCATACTACATACTCCTGGAGAGATTTGAATCTCGAAGTGATTGCCCCAGTTTGGCTGAAATTTACATGCATGCCTCAGACTAATGGCTCTTTGAGAGATTTGAATCTCTAAGTGATTGCCCCAACTTGGTTGAATTTTGAAGAGATTGCTCGACATGATTGCCCCAGATTGGCTGGCTCTTACCACAATTGGTTGGGAAAGTCCCCACTCAATGGAGTTTTTTTTTGAAAAGTGCATCTCAACACATTAACCTTCGAAAGTTTCAGACTTCTCAACTTGGCAAGATTAAGCTTCTGGACTGATATTCCATATGTAAACTTTTATGATGCCAAACAAATGTATGTGTAACACCCCAAAATTTGCCCTCTTATTTATTATCAACCTCGAGCAATTTATGCTTCATTCTTGCATCATTCCGCATATCATCGTATCGCATTTGAAAAAATAAATAAATAAATCATCATCCTTTGCATGAGGTGTGTGGTCGATCAAGGCTTGCCAAACATTGGAGTTCAAGAGAAAAATGATGTACCAAAAATAATTCAAACCATTTCCAAGCTAACCCATCAAAAGGGAAGATTTCACCTTTCCCTCCCTTTTCTTTCCCCTTTTCCTTCCACTTTCTTTCCACATTTCCTTTCATTCTTTCCCTCTTATTTTTCCACTTCAATTCCACTCCATTTCCCTTGGAAACTTCCACCATGTTCTACCATCATCTAGAGTGTTCCAAGGAATATTCCAAGGAATATTCCTTTTCCAACCCTAACCCTAACTAACTACCAAACCATAATTTTGGATCCCAAACCTAATTTTGGACCCCAAACCTAATTCCATTCCAAACCTAACTCCAAGCCTAGCCTTTATATAACCATTAATCACTTCAATGCAAGGGGTTCCCACAATTTTCCAACTTTTCACTCTTTCACAATCACTTTCTCTCTCTCACTTTTTCTCCATTTTCCCTCCTTTCACTAAAGCTTTTTGAATAAGCTCTTCAAGTTTCACATTGAAACTTGAAGATCTTGAAGCTTAGCCTCAACCTTCATTGATTTTGTGGATTGTGGAAGAAGAAGCTACTGAATTTTGTTGAAGGTTTCGGCTTATCGGAAGTGCACGAAGATCCAAACGTCAAGAATGCATTTATTTTATGGTTTCTCGGTTTTTTGGTTTTCTCTTTGATCAAGCTCCGATTCTTGAAACAATCACCGAAGCACTTCTCCGCTTCGTAGGTTGGTGATCTAAATCACTTCCTCTTTAAGTTATTCTCTTCATCTCGCCATTTCGGCATTCTTTAATCGCTTTTCGTTTTGCTTGCGATCGATTTCATTTTCTTTATGTGTTGCTTGCATTTTGTGATTTTTGTTGGATTTGGATTCAAGGTGTTGATAGTTATTGGTGCTAACATGTGTAAATAAGCTCCAATGAAGTAGAAATTAGTGTTAGCATGTTCCTAGGTATGTTACGAATCATTAGAAGTTTGTGGTCAAAAGCACTTATTTTCAAAGTTTTTTTCACTTTCTATTCAGCGTTAACCGGTTAATGCATTTGGTTAACCGGTTAACGCGTGCGTTTTAGCCACAAATTAGTTCTGTCCAGGGTCTGTTAACCGGTTAACGCAAATGGTTAACCGGTTAACGCTGTTGATTTTTGTGTTTTTGGTTTATTTGAATGCTCATTCCTAAGTCCTAGTGCCTCTAATGTTCATACATGTTTAGGTATTGATTTTAGGGAATTTTTGAGCCCATTTCCAGTAGCTCATTCCTTCATTTCGAGTTGTTTCGATACGATTTCGTTCATGTTGCGTATTATGCGTTTTTGTGTTTCTTTGTATATGCCTTGATTTCTTGCATTTTTGTTGCTATGTTCATGCATTATTTAGTATGTAATAATCATGTTGCAGTCTGTTTTTACATGTTTCACATTGCATTAAATCATTTTGCATTTCATTGTATCAATGTATGTGGCATTTTTCATTTCATTGTTGATGTATGTTGCATTTCCCATAATCATGTATGTATGTGCATTTGGTTACATTTGGTTGCATGCTTGATCATGTTATTTACATCAATTCAATTCTGAATTTTGCATTGTGTTTGGCATTCTTATTGAGCTATCATATTGCATGTTCATAATCAATAATCGTCATGTTCATATACCATATTCATGTGCTACATTTTTGCATTACTTGTTGCATAATCAACCATGTGATGCATTCTTGCATAATCTTCAAAAATGTTCATGTTTTTGCATTTATATATGATGATCCATGTTCAAATGTATATTCATGATGGAATTGGTGCATATTCATTGAGTTTGTGCATTAAAAAATGAAAATAATCAAATCTGGATTTTGCATTTCATAGCTGTTTTTGCATATAGATGCTGTAAAATGTATGTTGTTTGTTTGTTTGCATGCTGTATTTGACCTTTTACACCTATTTTTTCATGCTACATGCTGGCTGTAAAAAGCTGATTTGTGTTATACTTTGTTTTCATAGCTGATTGTGTGTTTGAGTGCTGTAAATAGTTGCTGAATTTTAGTTTAGCATAGTTTAGGCACCCTTAAACTTAAGATTGAGTCTAGTTTAGGTCCATGTTGACTTAGGATTTAATTGTTGTGTGTTTCCCTTATTATTTTTAATAAAATGCAACACTAATCATTGTTTTGTAGAGGGAAAGATTGAGGTATGTTTCCTCCACCTTATCCTTTATTTTTTATGCATTTCTTTTACGCATTTTAATTCATTTCCTTCCTTCCATATTTGTGTTTGGTAGAATTTCCCCTTTTGTTAAGATCAACTTATCTTCATTAGGAAATAAGTTGCATCCTTTTTCTTCTTTCTTTTCCTTTTACTCCTTAGGATTAGAAAACCTCACTAACCATTAGGATTTCCCTTTCGTGCATAGTAAATAACTTAGGGTTGGTCTTAGTCCCCCTTAGTTTTTGTCCCTTTTCCGATTTGAGTCTTCTTCTCTCATCTCCACACAAAACCTAAAAAAAACCTAATAAAAATCGAACGTTCTTGTACGACACGAAACTTTGTTGCGGAGTTCTTATACACGTCCTATTTCTGGGCGAGGTGTAAGTCCCTACCACGATAGATAAGTCTTAGTATGAGAATGTTCACAAACAAACTCCAAAACACTTCTCATAAAAGACAATCAACAAAGACATCGCGTTTTCTCTTCTCATCTCCTAATCTGTACGGACGAATGCGACTTGCCTCGACAGTTCAAACAGCGATACGGTAAACACCCTCGAGTCAGAGTCGGTAACACCTGAGCTAGAGCTATGTCAACATCATCCTAAAAAACACAAAAATAGTTCCCGCCTTAGTTAGGCGAACTACGTCGACTCTGATCCTCATTTTCCCGATGAGGTATGTAGGCAACGGGGTAGGGCCCGTTCAAGCATTCTTTATTTTCCCTACATTTCCCTCTTTCTTTCCATTCTCTTTTCCTATCCCTTTTCTCATCCCATTCTAGTTCCAATCAGCATTTTCTATTCAGCAGCATCTTATTCCTCACCCTTTGAAACAAGAAAGTAAGCGTGGATCCCGTCGGGTACGGCGGACGGTCTGGGGTGCTAATACTTTCCCAGGTCGTAACCGACTCCCGAACCCAGATCTTTGGTTCGCAGGACCTTGTCCTTTCCCTTTTCCTCAGGTTTGTGCAACATTACCTTTCCCGTTCCTCGGGATAAAAATGCATGGCTGGAGACTCTACCCTTTCCGCGCCACTTTCGCGTTTGTACTAGGATGAAAATCCCGGGAGCGACAGCTGGCTACTCTGCTGGGGACCGTACCCAGAATCTCTGGTTTCCCTTGTAGAGTCAATCCTAACGCTTGTCTGTTTTTGTTTCTTTCGGTGTTTACTGCTGTGTGCTTTAGTTTAGATTTACTGTTTTCATTTATAGTTTTACTTTACAACTTTACTTTACGACATTTATTTATTGATTTCAGTATTTATCATGCATCATTATCACTGTCTGGCTGTGCTGGTTTCATTTTTTCTGCGGGATGGGAGTTACTGTGAGATAAGCCAAATACTCGGCTTGAGTGAACCATAGGATTAGCGTGGACACGTTGTACTCGCATGGTTACATGATGAGTGGCGATTTTTTCCACACCCAGGTTGCGACCGTCTTGGAAATATCTTGTGTGGGGATTTCCTCCACTTCGGGACACGACCTTGATGGTTATGTGCAGCTGGGGACCGATCATTAATAACCTTTGTGGAAACATCCCTCTCCAGTAATGACCGTGGCAGACCACATTTGTTGGCAAACCCACTCACATCCGAGGGCCCACGGGGAACTCACATAGGATGGCCTGGTTCTCTCATAGGAATCCGGTTAAAGCAAATTGTTCGTATGACAATAGTATTGTACCCTTCGGGATGAATGTACTATTGTTTCTCGATTCAGTGCTTGAAGCTGAGGACTTATGAGGATGCTCGTTTTCCCCGTACTCAGCTGAGACCTCACTGGTTAGTACATAATGCCAAACCGATTCCCTGATTTAGTCATGAGCCATTTCTCAGAAATGGTGAATGTATTATTGCTATCCGGCTTTGAGTGTCCGTGATGTTGACTCGGAGTAGCATACCCATGAGATGGGAGGGGTTTGCAGGTTTGCAGGAACCCTGAAACTTCCCACATACCCACTTTGCCAGCATTGTTCAGTATTATGATCAGGTTCTACGTGGTCCTTTGGTTTGAAATCCGGGATTTCGGTGGTACTGTTATTACAACTCTTCACCAACACATGATTGTCTTCTCAACACCAACGTCAGACCAGTGATCGCCAGACCTTTGATCACATGCCAGTGCATTGCATAACATCCTCTGCATGCTTGCATCACTAACACATGCTTACTCATTTGCAGGGTCGCATGTCGCATCCTCATAAACATATCATACACATTTACTGCATATTTTGCATTTTTACAGGTTATTCGGACTTCCTAACTTATTCAACTTCAGGCAATATAGATGGTCAACACGTTCATCGGTATCCAATGAAAAGAAACCAAGTGAGAATGGCTGAACGAATGCAGACTGATCTCAATGAGCTCCGACAAAGGATGGATCAGTTAATGGACATGATGACCGACATTGCTCAGAATCAAGAGCATCTCAGGTTGATGGTTGAGCAACCCCGTGGGAATGCTAATGCTGGAACACCGACTGAGAATGTGGATCCTAACGCTGCCTGTGACGGAGGACCAATTTTAAATGGGACTGCGGCCCGTAATGAAGATACTCAGGAAGACCAGATCACTCTACTAGATGTTGATATGGGTAATATGAATGAGGTCAACAAGCGAAGATATGAAGAGCTGGCGGAGAAGATTAAGGCCATGGAATGTCAGAATTCCCTGGGCATCGACGTAACCAGTCTTGGGTTAGTGCCAGGAGTCTGAATCCCTCCTAAGTTCAAGGTTCCATCATTTGACTAGTACAATGGCAGCACGTGCCCTAGAACTCACATTCATGCATACTTTGGAAAAATCTCGGCTCACGCTGATGATGAGAAACTTTGGATGCATTTCTTCCAAGATAGTCTATCTGGAGCGTCATTGAGTTGGTACATGAAGCTGAGCAGGGTCTCTATTTGATGCTGGAAAGATTTAGCTGAAGCTTTTCTCAAGCAGTATCAATACAACATTGATATGGCTCCGAACCGTACTCAGTTGCAGAACTTGTCTCAAGGACCTAAAGAAAGTTTTAAGCAGTATGCCCAGAGGTGGCGCGAGTTGGCCGCACAGGTTCAACCTCCATTGCTTGATCGGGAAATGGACGATATGTTTATGGGCACCTTGCAAGGTGTTTACTTGGATCGTCTGGCCGCCTGCCCGTCCATTGGTTTTTCTGATATTATCATCGCTGGAGAAAGGATAGAAAACTTTCTGAAATTGGGAAAGATTCAGGATGCAAGCAGCGCTAGTGCTTCTGGTGTGAAGAAACCTTTTGGTAATGGCAAAAGACGAAGAGAAGGCGAGATCAATGCTGTGCATAGGGACCAAGACAGAGGTCGTTCAAAGGGGTACTACCAAAAAGCTGTTGTTACTATTACGTCACAGGTTCAACCACAACCTCAAGGTCAGCAATATCAGGCACAAAGACCAAATCAGGAAAGGACAAGAGCGAGAAACCGCAGACTTGATCCCATCCCATGCCCATATGTTGTATTGCTTCCAGAGTTGCTAAAGTTGAACATGGTCGAGCTTCGTACCATGAGAGCTCCTTCTCCTGATAATCTACCTCCAAACATTGATGCAAATGCCAGATGCGAATTCCATTCAGGTGCCTAGGGGCATAGTATTGAGAAATGTTGAGCTTTTCAGAACAAGGTACAGGACCTGATTGACTCCAAGGCGATCAATTTTGCGCCTCACCCAAATGTACTCCAGAATCCAATGCCTAATCACAGTGGAGTCGGTGTCACAGTTGTTTTACCGGATGGTCCTTGTTAAGCTGGAATCTTCAGGAAGCAAATAAAGCCATCAGTATCCAGATACTCTCAGCAATGGCAACTGTTTGTTTGTGTTTCTTCAATGATTTTTTCTTCCCTATTGAGGGGAACTACGTCGCTCTGATTCTTCATTGGTCATGGGTCAATGGAGATACGTAGGCAGAAGATCGCCAGATCTTTCCGAGCAACCTTATGGGGCAACTTTACTCCCCAACTTCACTTTTTCCTTCAGATGTCTCGTGTCAGAGTCATAATAACTAGAAGAAGAGGTACGATTGCCATGTTTGGGTATACGGCTGCAAATCGGAGATTACAAGTCCGTGAGAAAGCTATTGATCACTAAAAGTATCCAAGACTGACAGGTCCAGACGGAGTCAAGCCTCCTCAACAACGACAATATTCAGCTTCTTTACTGCATTTCCATTTGTAGTTCCTTTTATTTGCAAAACATTTTTATACATGTATGAAAGTTGTTTGCTTTTGAATGTTATCAATAATAAAACTCACATGTTTTTCTTGAAGTAATTCATTTGCATTTACTTATAATTTTGTATATGTACATCGCAATACCAATGGTCGTGCTTAAACTCTATGATAGAGAATGACGAAACAAAAATGCAAAATCTCTAATTGTGTGCTCTCGAGTAAGGCCCTGTTGACGATGTACATGCTTTGTTTCGAATCCCTAAACACCAGAGATATAAGGAAGATAGACCCTCGTTAACCCCCTTAATCCTTGAAGTAGGAGTTTCTTCTCGTATGAAAAAACCCTTACATGTAACCCAGGGGCAGGGTAGATTGTCAGCTAATCAGACCAAGCGTTCAGTCTTTCATAAAGGAGTGTATTTGAGGATCCATTACATTACACTATGCTAATCAAGAGGTCCAAAGACCCGAAACCACAATGGTTATCCAAATCAAGAGGTCCAAATATTGAAAACCACAATGGTTATCCTTCATCGACCAAAGAATGAGGTAGTCACAACCCTCGCAAAGCGATCAAGACAAACAGTGTCACACGATTTGTTCAAAAAAAAAGAAAGAAATGAAAAGCCCGCTAAGTTGAAACTTGAAAACAAGCGACTTAGGCAAAAATTAGGGCATCCCGTTGGACTTCACAATCAAAGATTCACAAGAATCAGTCCAGGCAAAAGTTAGGGATAAGCAAAATAACGCAAAAGCGAAAGACGGAAAGGATTACACAAGAAATATCCTTAAGCAAGAACAAAGTCGTGTGGCACAGACACGAAAGACCAAGGAGTGACTGACTCCAAATAACAGCTTGATTGGTACCTAAACTGATAGCAGCAATGGTTCCTCGACCGATACGAAACCCTTGTGAAAGGTGAATGCTTATGAAGATTAGTTGAACATAGCAATGGAGAACATCATGAAGAGTGGGTGGGCACAAATCAACTTCGAGCCTATATCCTTTGTTTCTATAACCGTGAACCAGACCACGATACAACCCTCAAAAGTCCTAACTGAAACAGGGTTAATTTGAGAGCGTACTACCACGAGATGGCGTTCCTGACTCCTATGAGTTGTGCTAAAAGATACTGGTTGGTATTGCATGTACATACTTTCATTTCTTCAAAAAATAATGTCGCATCTTAACCAGTGATTTGTTCATAAAGGTTTGCGAAACCTTTTCAAATCTTCAAGATTAACATGTGTGTTGCATTAGAATTTCCATTCTCAGAATAAACATTTTTCTGCTTGCATACATTTGTTTGGCATCATAAAAAGCTCACATGCGGAAATTAAGTCCAGAAGATTAAGCTTGCCAAGTTGAGAAGTTTAAAACTCCTGAAACACAATCATGTCGATGTGCACTTTTCCGAGAAAGCTCCATTGAGTAAGGACTTTCCCAACCAGTCATGGTAAGAGCCAACCAATCGGGGGCAGTTATGTCAAGCAATATCCTCAAGAGTCAACCAAACTGGGGCAACCACCTCTAGATTCAAATCTCAACCAGAGCAATTGGTCAAAGATTCATACTGGGGCATGCCACCCAATCGCACGAGGATTCATTCTTTCCCGAAGATAGATAATCGGAAGTTCAGAATACCGGGGTGTTTATACTCCTGAAGAGTTTAAAGACACCAAGTCTTTTGTAAATTCCTCTTAAGGTAAAGCCCGAATCAAAGCAAATGATCCCTAGAACGAGACTAATGGAAATCTTTCCTCCTCAGCAGGACGCGGTTCAGTTCCGTAATCCCCAACAGACGCATGGAAGTTATCCCCAATAAAGTCGTCAAACTATTCTTTAGCAGGTGTCCTTGATCTTATTTCCCAGCAAATCTCATACCAAATCCTTCTTTTCCCCAGCAGAGCAATAAGGATCATCCCTAGCTAGAGTCTTCTTCCTATAGAGAATCAATTCTTACAAGAATCCAAAAATTCCCGGCAGTTAGCTGAACGGTTCCCTTCCCCATAGAGGTTTGGAAAATTCAGGTAGACAAGAGAGTCCTCCTCAGCAGAGCCTTGACAGGTCTTTCCCAGCTAAGTCGAAAAGTTGCAGATCACCAGCGAAATCTTATGAGTGAGATTCATTCCCCAACAGTTGAGGCATCCCCTAGCAGGGCCTTCAAATCTAAAATTCCAATTTATTTTTGGCAAAGTGATAAGTCGCGACAGACTAGTCACACTCTTCTCCCACAAAAATATAGACAATCATCTATATTCCCCACAGAGTCAGCAAAGATTGGTTATATCCGCGTCAATAATTCTTCTTATACCTATCCCCCAGTGTCATAGGGCATCATGTCATACAATTCAGTATGCGTGCTCGACCCAAGGATGATATTCAAAGTCCACCCGCAGCGTGGCAATTTATCCAAAGTCCACCCGCAGCGTGGCAATTTATCCAAAGTCCACTCGTAGTGTGGAAAATTCCAAAGTCCAACTGCAGATTGGCCAAAGTCCATCCTCTGGGTGGCAAATTCTTAAAGTCCAACCGCAGATTGGCCAGAGTCCATCCTCTGGGTGGCAAATTCTCAAAGTCCAGCCGCATACTGGCCAAAGTCCATCCTCCGGGTGGCGAATTCCCAAAGTCCATCCTCCGGGTGGAGAATTATCGAAGTCTCTCGTAGTGAGCAAAAGTCTCCAGTAGTGAGCCAAAGTCTCCCGTAGTGAGCAGAAGTCTCCTGTGGTGAGCAGAAGTCTCCCGTAGCGAGCAGCAGCCCCCGTAGTGTGGCAAATTCCAAAGTCTCCCGTAGCGAGCAGCAGCCCCCGTAGTGTGGCAAGAAATCAAAAGTCTCCTGTAGTGAGCCAAAGTCTCCTGTAGTGAGCAGAAGTCTCCCGTAGTGAGCAAAAGTCTCCTGTAGTGAGCAAAAGTCTCTCGTAGCGAGCAGCAGCCCCCGTAGTGTGGCAAGAAATCAAAGTCTCCCGTAGTGAGTAGAAGTCTCCCGTAATGAGCAAAAGTCTCTCGTAGTGAGCCAAAGTCTCCCGTAGTGAGTAGAAGTCTCCCGTAGCTGAGCAAGGTGCCCCTGTAGTGTGGAAAAAACATCAAAGTCTCTCGTAGCTGAGCAATATGCTCCCGTAGTGTGGAGAATCATCAAAGTCTCCCGTAGCTGAGCAATGTGCCCCCGTAGTGTGACAAATATTCCGGAAGTCTCCCGTAGCTGAGCAATGTAGCCCCGTAGTGTGGCGAATCATCAAAGTCTCCCATAGCTGAGCAATGTGTCCCCCTGGAGTGGCAAGATTTCCATAGTACCCCCGCAGTATGGTAGAGTTTCCCCGCAGAGTGAGCATAAGCCCATCCTCAGGGTGGTAAGGTATCCAAAGTCTCCCGTAGCGAGCGGTGACCCCCGTAGTGTGGCAAAGCATTCAGAAGACCACCCGTTGTGTGGCATGTCATTAATATCCCAAAAAAAGTCCACCCGTAGCGTGGCAAATCAATAATCTCCCAGTTTTATTCCAAAAAAAAAAATATTCACCGATTCGCTACTCTTCATATCCGAGTTCTCCACAAGCAGAGTTCAGATGGTTGGGTTTATTTCCCTTTTCTCTTCCACCGAGTGCAAATTTTCTGGTTGTTTTTAGTATTCAATCCCTACATACTTCAAACGTCTGAAAGAGACTGCTATCATCCATTCAAGTCTACAGTTATTGAATAGGGGCAGCTGTAACACCCCAAAATTTGCCCTCTTATTTATTATCAACCTCGAGCAATTTATGCTTCATTCTTGCATCATTCCGCATATCATCGCATCGCATTTGAAAAAATCAATCAATCAATCATCATCCTTTGCATGAGGTGTGTGGTAGATCAAGGCTTGCCAAACATTGGAGTTCAAGAGAAAAATGATGTACCAAATATAATTCAAACCATTTCCAAGCTAACCCATCAAAAGGGAAGATTTCACCTTTCCCTCCCTTTTCTTTCCCCTTTTCCTTCCACTTTCTTTCCACATTTCCTTTCATTCTTTCCCTCTTATTTTTCCACTTCAATTCCACTCCATTTCCCTTGGAAACTTCCACCATGTTCTACCATCTTCTAGAGTGTTCCAAGGAATATTCCAAGGAATATTCCAAGGAATATTCCTTTTCCAACCCTAAACCTAACTAACTACCAAACCATAATTTTGGATCCCAAACCTAATTTTGGGCCCCAAACCTAATTCCATTCCAAACCTAGCTCCCAACCTAGCCTTTATATAACCATTAATCACTTCAATGCAAGGGGTTCCCACAACTTTCCAACTTTTCACTCTTTCACAATCACTTTTTCTCTCTCACTTTTCCTCCATTTTCCCTCCTTTCACTAAAGCTTTTTGAATAAGCTCTTCAAGTTTCACATTGAAACTTGAAGATCTTGAAGGTTAGCCTCAACCTCCATTGATTTTGTGGATTGTGGAAGAAGAAGCTACTGATTTTTGTTGAAGGTTTCGGCTTATCGGAAGTGCACGAAGATCCAAACGTCAAGAACGCATTTATTTTGCGGTTTCTCGGTTTTTCGGTTTTCTCTTCGATCAAGCTCCGATTCTTGCAACAATCACCGAAGCACTTCTCCGCTTCGTAGGTTAGTGATATAAATCACTTCTTCTTTAAGTTATTCTCTCCATATCGCCATTTCGGCATTCTTTAATCGCTTTTCGTTTTGCTTGCGATCGATTTCATTTTCTTTATGTGATAGTTATAGGTGCTAGCATGTGTAAATAAGCTCCAATGAAGTAGAAATTAGTGTTAGCATGTTCCTAGGTATGTTAGGGATCATTATAAGTAAGTTTTTGGCCAAAAGCACTTATTTTCAAAGTTTTTTTCACTTTCTGTTCAGCGTTAACCGGTTAAGGCATTTGGTTAACCGGTTAACGCGTGCGTTTTAGCCACAAATTAGTTCTGTCCAGGGTCCGTTAACCGGTTAACGCATATGGTTAACCGGTTAACGCTGTTGATTTTTGTGTTTTTGGTTTATTTGAATACTCATTCTTAAGTCCTAGTGCCTCTAATGTTCATACATGTTTAGGTAGTGATTTTAGGGAATTTTTGAGTCCATTTCTAGTAGCTCATTCCCCCATTTCGAGTTGTTTCGACACGATTCCGTTCATGTTGCGTATTATGCATTTTTGTGTTTCTTTGTGTATGCCTTGATTTCTTGCATTTTTGTTGCTATGTTCATGCATTATTTAGTATGTAATAATCATATTGCATTCTGTTTTTACATGTTTCACATTGCATTAAATCATTTTGCATTTCATTGTATCAATGTATGTGGCATTTTGCATTTCATTGTTGATGTATGTTGCATTTCCCATAATCATGTATGTATGTGCATTTGGTTACATTTGGTTGCATGCTTGATCATGTTATTTACATCAATTCAATTCTGAATTTTGCATTGAGTTTGACATTCTTGTTGAGCTATCATATTGCATGTTCATAATCAATAATCCTCATGTTCATATACCATATTCATGTGCTACATTTTTGCATTACTTGTTGCATAATCAACCATGTGATGCATTCTTGCATAATCTTCAAAAATGTTTATGTTCTTGCATTTATATATGATGATCCATGTTCAAATGTATATTCATGATGGAATTGGTGCATATTCATCGAGTTTGTGCATTAAAAACTGAAAATAATCAAATCTGGATTTTGCATTTCATAGTTGTTTTTGCATATAGGTGTTGTAAAATGTATGTTGTTTGTTTGTTTGAATGTTGTATTTGACCTTTTACACCTACTTTTTCATGCTGCATGCTGGCTGTAAAAAGTTGATTTGTGTTATGCTTTGTTTTCATAGCTGATTGTGTGTTTGAGTGTTGTAAATAGTTGCTGAATCTTAGTTTAGCATAGTTTAGGCACCCTTAAACCTAAGATTGAGTCTAGTTTAGGTCCAAGTTGCCTTAGGATTTAATTGTTGTGTGTTTGCCTTATTATTTTTAATAAAATGCAACACTAATCATTGTTTTGTAGAGGGGAAGATTGAGGTATGTTTCCTCCACTGTATCCTTTATTTTTTATGCATTTCTTTTACGCATTTTAATTCATTTCCTTCCTTCCATATTTGTGTTTGGTAGATTTTCCCCTTTTGTTAGGATCAACTTATCTTCATTAGGAATTAAGTTGCATCCTTTTTCTTCTTTCTTTTCCTTTTGCTCCTTAGGATTAGAAAACCTCACTAACCATTAGGATGTCCCTTTTGTGCATAATAAATAACTTAGGGTTGGTTTTAGTACCCCTTAGTTTTTGTCCCTTTTCCGATTTGAGTCTTCTTCTCTCATCTCCACACAAAACCTAAAAAACACCTAATAAAAACCGAACGTTCTTGTACGACACGAGACTTTGTTGCGGAGTTCTTATACACGTCCTATTTCGGGGCGAGGGGTAAGTCCCTACCACGATGGATAAGTCTTAATATGCGAATGTTCACAAACAAACTCCAAATCAATTCTCATAAAAGACAATCAACAAAGACATCGCGTCTTCTCTTCTCATCTCCTAATCTTTGCGGACGAATGCGACTTGCCTCGACAGTTCAAATAGCGATACGGTAAACACCCTCGATTCAGAGCCGGTAACACCTGAGCTAGAGCTATGGCAACGTCATCCTAAAAAACACAAAAATAGTTCCCGCCTTAGTTAGGCGAACTACGTCGACTCTGATCCTCATTTTCCCGACGAGGTACGTAGGCAGCGGGGTAGGGCCCGTTCGAGCATTCTTTATTTTCCCTACATTTCCCTCTTTCTTTCCATTCTCTTTTCCTATCCCTTTTCTCATCCCATTCTAGTTCCAGTCAGCAGTTTCTATTCAGCAGCATCTTATTCCCCACGCTTTGAAACAAGCAAGCAAGCGTGGATCCCGTAGGGTACGGTGGACGGTCTGGGGTGCTAATACCTTCCCAGGTTGTAACCGACTCCCGAACCCAGATCTTTGGTTCGCAGGACCTTGTCCTTTCCTTCTTCCTCAGGTTTGTGCAACATTACCTTTCCCGTTCCTTCGGGATAAAAATGCCTGGCTGGCGACTCTACCCTTTCCGCGCCATTTTCGCGTTTGTACTAGGATGAAAATCCCGGGAGCGACAGTATGCAAGCAGAAAATGTTTATTTTGAGAATGAAAATTCTAATGCAAAACACATGTTAATCTTGAAGTTTTACTGTAAAAATATGTCGCAAACCTTTGTGAGCGAATCACTGGTTAAGATACGACATTAACTTTTTTTGAATAATAGAAAGCATGCACATGCAACACCAACAAAGATATTTCAACACAACTCATAGGAGTCAGGAACGCGGTCTCGTGGTAGTACACTCTCGAAATAACCCTATTTCAGTTAGGACTTTTGAGGGTTGTATCGTGGCCTGGTTCAAGGTTATAGAAATAAAGGATATAGGCTCGAAGTTTATTTGTACCCACCCATCTTCGTGATGTTCTCCATTCCTGTGTTCAGCTAGCTTTCACAGGCGCTCACCTCTCAAAAAGGGTTTTGTGATGGTTGAGGAACCAATTACACTAACGGTTTAAGCACCAATCAGGGTGTCGTTTGGAGTCAGTCACCCCTTTGTCTTTTGTGTCTGCGCCACATGATTTCGTTCTTGTTTGAGGATCTTTCTTGTGTAATCCTTTTCCTCTTTCACTTTTGCATTATTTTGCTTATCCCTAACTTTTGCCTGGACTGATTCTTGTGAATCTTTGATTGTGAAGTCCAGCGGGATGCCCTAATTTTTGCCTAAGTCGCTTGTTTTCAAGTTTCGACTTAGCGGGCTTTTTCGTTTCTTTTTTCAATTCTCTTTTTTTTATAACAAATTGTGTGGCACTGTTTGTCTTGATTGCTTTGTGAGGGTCGTGACTGTCTCACTTTTCAGTTGATGAGTGATAACCATTGTGGTTTCCGGTATTTGGTCCTATTGATTGGGATAACCATTGTGGTTTTTGGTCATTGGACCTCTTGATTTGGTACAATGAAAGGCAATGGATCCTCAGATGTGCACTCCTTTTTGAAATTTCAACGCCCGGTCAAACTAACTAACGCCTACCTTGCCCCTGGGTTACATGCAAGGTTTTTTTTTCATGCGAAAAGAAACTCCTACTTCAAGGCTCAAATGGGTTGGCGAGGGTCTATCTCCCTTATATCTCCGGTGTTTAGGATTTGAAACAATGCATGTACATCGTCAACAGGGTCTTTCTCAAAAGCACACAATTAGAGATTTTTGCATTTTCATTTCGTCATCCTCCCTCACAGAGAGTAAGCACAACAATTGGTATTGCAATGCACATACGCAAAATCATGAGTGAATACGAATGGATTACTTCAAGAAAAACATGTGCATTATAATATGATTAACATTCAAAAACAAATAAGTTTCATACATGCATACAAATGCACGCGTTAACCGGTTAACCAAACTGTTAACCGGTTAACGTTGAACACAAAGTGAAAAATGCTTTTGAAATAAGTGCTTTTGGCCACAATATTCCTTCTAAACAACCCTAACCCCCACCTAATCATGCTAAAAAAAATTTCTACTCAATTCGGGCTTATTAACACATGCTAGAATCTATAACAAGCTACAACCTAGCTTCTAATCCATTAAACTCCACAAATCCCAAGCAAAATGTAACAAAAACATAATCAACCATAAGTAATACGAAAAGCACTTAAAGAATGCTAAAATGGCAAGATGAAGAGAATAACTTAAAAGAAAAGTGATTTAGGTCACCAACCTACGAAGCAGAGAAGTGCTTCGGTAAATGTTGCAAGAATCGGAGCTTGATCGAAGAGAAAACCAAGAAAACCGCGAATCCGCAAAAAAAATGAGTTATTGATGCTTGAGCCTTCTTGAACCTACGATAAGTCGAAATCTTCACAAAAATCAGTAGCTTCTTCTTCTACAATCCATAATTCATTGGAGGTTGGAGGCTAAGCTTTAAGATCTTCAAGTTTTAATGTGAAACTTGAAGAGCTTCTTCAAAAAAGCTTTGGTGAGAATGGAAATGGAGGAAAAGTGAGAGAGAAAAAGTGATTCTAGAAATTGTGAGAAAGTGAAAAATTGGGAACCAAAACTTGGGATTGAAGTGATTAATGATTATATATATGGTCTAGGCTTGGAGCTAGGTATGGGAATGGAGTTAGGTTTAAGAATGAAGTTAGGTTAGTAGTTAGTTAGGGTTAGGGTTGGAGAAGGAATATTACTTTAGAATATTCCTTGGAATACTCTAGAATATTGTGGAACATGGTAAAAGCATCCAAGGGAAATGGAGTGTAATTGAAGTGGAAAAACAAGAGGGAAAGAATGAAAGGAAGTGTGGAAGGAAAGTGGAGAGAAAAGTGGAGGGAAAGGTGAAATTAACCATTTTTCAAATGATTTTTTTTCTTGATTTTTTTATGATTCCTCCATCATTTCTTGACCAAATTTGAACCATAGGATCTTTGTAACCTTAATTTCATGATTTTGATCTTATTAGTCAGGAATTGGCCTTTATTACCTAGCTCGGTTGCCTTTTCCCCGATTCTTCAATTTTCAATCATCTGGCCAATCGAACCTCTTCCAAAATGATTTTGTGGATGAAATTTGAACCCTAGGCACTTGACATCATATATAAGACAAAGGAATCCACTTTGAATCATAACTTCATGCAGAAGCCCAATAGAAATGAAACCCTGATTTGGCCCTTTTCATCAAGAAATGTTGCACTGCTTGCCTCCTTTGATCAAATCAAATATTTCCATGGCTTGTGGCTTCAAATGAAGACTCGTGGGATATTGTGAACCCTTAGCATGATGTTGAGAAGCTTTGTGACCCTTTAATTGTCTTTGTATAGCCTTCAGTTGCTCCATCCATTGACCACATGCCTATGCCTCAGCTATGCTACACATGATGCAATGTTTTTTTTAATTATTTCACGCAATTATGTATGCTAAATGCTATGCAAAATGTTGGGGAAATGAGAGGGCAAATTTTGAGGTATTACAGTACACTGGGTGTATTTTTATAAGAAGGATGACCTTACTATTGAAGATTTGTATTAGAAGAAACGACTAATAAGTTTTTTCAGCAACCTAAGCTATCTTAGGGGTGGCGTGCACTCGGATGAGGCCAACCGAAAACACTTGCACTCAGATTATTCAGTTTCTCCAAAAGGATATCAAATCTATATCTAAAAGATTAAACATACATATGTTTAGATAAAATATGTTGAGCATTCTTACTTTTAATTGATAGTAAGTTAATCTTTACTCGTATCTAAAAGATATAACATCCCAAATGAATTTATCTATAAAAAAAGGGTTAATAGACATTCACCCCCTGCAATATGAGCATGTTTTGGTTTATCTCCCTACCGTTGCCTAATGTAGGTTTTGGCAACGATTATTTTAAAAAAAACCGTTGCCAAAAGGCAGAGAGGGGGGAAAAGAAAAATTCACTAACATTACAGGGGTGTAAATGCCTATTAACCCATAAAAAAATTAACTTTTATATACATAGTTAATATCAGATACTTTTAAAATTATAAAATAAATTCATGTTTGATACATTAAACGCATTGTATCATAATGACATGAACTTCCATACATATGAAGTTACATAAAATGAAATTAAATCCAGACAATCTTAAACATTATTAACAAGACAAACACAAACACGTAATTGAAAAAAAAACATGAAAACTCTTCAAGCTTTAAGCATTCTGCAACCTTTTTATCCTTGTCCATCTGTCTTTCTGAGAATAAAAAATGTGAAGAATGATACCTACTTCTCTCAATGAATTCCATACTACACACATTAGTAAATTATGGGAGTTTATATAGGACTTCATGTTAGAATTTTTACCCTCTAATCTAGACTCATTCCTTGATTCAAATCATGTAACTATATGATTTATATAGGACTTGACATGTATATACATATATATAATTGAAAATATATATATATACAATCATAAAATTTATACTTTTCTTCCTAAAACCCCTATAGACAAATTTTGTAGGTTTAATCATCGTAACTTCAACTTAAAGTTCATGCCCTAAACTTATTACAAATTTGCTTCTTAAGAAATTAATACTCAAAATGAATGGAATTGAGTTTACATTTCAAATTCAAAAACAGAACATGTAACATAGTTATCAAATAAAATATATGGCCCATTTTATGACATGTCTGTCAAACAAATATAGAAATTTTGCATCATTATATTAAGTAATGAACATTCTAATCAAATTTCAAATAACCCCTAAACTAAAATTTTGGAATTTCTAAAAACTAGCGTATTTCTTTAGTTAATCATCTAATTGCACTATTATTTGAACATGCATACTAACAATTTGAACATGAATGAAATTTTGAACGGTTGGAAATTTTGATGCCCTAGAAACAAAATATAATAGGTTTTTTTATGATTAAGAAAACCATAAGGGATAGTATTTTGGATAAAACAAGAATAACAACAAGAATTGCTTATAAACTGGTATTCTTTCATTTCTCTTAAAACAAGATTACAAGTATACAAGAATAACAAATAACTCTCACTTTTATTTTTTGTAAGCAAGTGATATATTAATAACCGAGTACAAAGGGTACTCCATCTAAATACAAAAACAAAATTGTCGAGATCAAATGCTCTCCAAAAACAAAAGTAAAAAGATATTACAAACCAAATTGCTCATATGACATGAATAACAAGGGGTCCTTGTCAAACTTGTATAATTTGCAATTGGGATGAGTAAATTCCACCATCATGAACCACTTCCACAACGATATTTTAACACTCAAAACCATGTCTAAAATGTTCCACTTCGAATTGCCAAAGATGATATCGTTTCGAGTCATCCAAATGATCCAACAAACCGTCAACCAAATATTGCATTCTTTACCTCTCGCGATTTTTTTATTTACAAAAATCAAACCAATTCGAAAACCTCCTTCAAATCCATGGCCATCGAAATCTTGAAATTGACCCAATCCAAAATCTCCAACCAAACCAATTTAGCCACTTTACATCTAAATAAAATATGAAACACAGACTCAGCCTCCTCCACACAAAACGGACACAAAGGATCGATTGAATCAATAAAAATTCCTCTATTGATCAAAGAATCTTTCGAGGATAATCTATTTTAAAAACTACACCAAGCAAAAACCTTGATTTTGGCCGGCATTAACAAACTCCACACCAACTCGAGAACTCCATCATGTTTGCTTGAGGGACCAAAAGGGATAAGAGAAGAGAAAGCCAATCGATAAAAAGACTTAACCGAAAACATACCGTTGTCCTCAATATTCCATATTGGCCTATCCTTTTCCTCCTTGGCAGGGTGCACCAAAGATAAAAAAAATCGTAGATGTTGAATTTCAAAAGTCCCTCCTAAAACTGAACCAGCAACCTCCCGATTCAAATCAGTCGCTCTACCCGAAATGTCCTCCATTTCCCGCAACCTATTTACATCCTGCAAGCCTGCACCTGATCTGAACACCTGGTCCTCATGAACAGAAACAACATCAGTCAAAAATTCTGAATGAGAATGAACTGAAGCAGACACCACACCATAACGCAAGTTTACAACATCACATGAAATTCCAGATGCAAAAGCAACCAAAAATCTAGGTACCGGCATTATGAAAAACGACCGGCAATGTCTGCATCTACTGCAGAAATAATCAAACCTGTAGCAGGAAAATTGACAGAAGCTTTACTGTCAAAAACGAAATCCGAAAGTGCCACACTGATTGTTTCCTGGGAAACTCCTGGATATGTGTTAACCTCAACATTTTCGTGCTCACTGTTGATCAGCTGGAAACCCTCATGACCCAAATCCCCCCATTGCCAAATACCTTCCCGCCACCCTCTAATCGCTGTAAAAAAGACTTCCTGCAAAAGGGATCCATGAAAGACAGAAGGAAATAAATTATAAAGCGGTTCGGTACCACTCCAATTCGATTTCCAAAACGAAGAACTTAATCCGTCTCCAATAACTACTCTACAGATATCCGCCAAAACATATATCGATCGATGTTTATCAAAGGAAGACAGTATGTTTTTGAACCAATGAGAGCTAGACTTTTTCTTATTGGGAACAATTAGGTTATGCCATACCATCAACCGAATATCTCCATATCTATCCTTAAGAACTCGAAACCAAAGATCATCTGATCCCACCAAAATCCGCCATCTCCATTTGTTTAAAAGAGCTTCATTGAAAATATCCATCCTTTTCAAATTTATAACGCCATATGAGTGAGAAAAGAATAAATCTTCCCATTTAATCCAATGAATTTTACGATTCAAAATCGAGCTCCCCCAAAGAAACTTACTTTGAATTTGCAACATATCCTTCCAAACTTTCACGGGAGCTTTGAAAAAAGAAAGATGAAAAATTGCCAAACTACTAAGCACAGATTTTATCAAAGTAATTCTCCCACTAAATGATAACAACCGAATTTTCCAAGACGAGAGCCTTTTTTCAAATTTATTGAGAAAAGGAGACCGAGAACTAAACCTTCTAGGATTGGAGCCTATCGGTATTCCAAGAAAAGAAAACTTATAATCTTTTGTTCTACAAGAAAGAAAAATGGTAGCCGCATCAATAAAGCCATCAAGAACATTAATACTAATGATCTTACTTTTATGGAAATTGATACCTAAACCCGAAACCAATTAAAAAGCTCTAAGAACCACCTTGATGGCCCAAATGTGTCTCCAACTTCCATCCCCCACCAAAAGAGTGTCATATGCATATTGTAAAACATCAATGAAAATTTTTCTATTGATATTAAAACCGACAAAATCACCTAGAGTCGCCGCATTTCGAATGAAACCCATCAATACCTCCGTAACCAAAACGAAAAGAAACAGAGATAAAGGATCCCCTTGCCTTAAACCTCTATTCACATCAAACTCCTTAGTTGGGCTTCCGTTAACCAAAACAGACATTTTGCTAGAAAAGACCAATGCCTCCACCCATCTCATCCACACTTCACCAAAACCCATTCTCCGTAACACATATATTAGAAAATTCCAAGACACTTTATCATACGCTTTTTCGAAGTCAACCTTGAAAAGATTACACTCTCTCTTTTCCTTAACCACAAAATTTGATTCATTAGCGACAAGAACCCCATCAAGTAATTGGCGACCTGACACAAAAGTCGTTTGACATTCAGAAATGATAGACTTGAGAACCGTCTTTAATCTAGATGCTAGATGCTTATCCAACATCTTATAAATACACCCACAAGAAAAATTGGCCTATAATCATCAAGGTTCAACGAATTATCATTTTTTGGAATTAACGTTTGAAAAGCTGAAATGACCGATTTGGAAAGGATGACACTATGATGGAAATCCTTACAACACCGAACAAAATCTTCTTTTAAAAAGAACCAACACCTTTTAATAAAAGTAAACTAATACACATACGGCCCCGGACTCTTAGATCCACCACAACTCCACACCGCCACCTTAATTTCCTCCTCCAAAAAAGGCGCCTCAAGAAAATCTTTTTCTAAGGTAGAAATAGACTTGAAAGACACACCATCTAACAAAGGCCTATCAATCTCTCCATCCGCAAAATTTCTAGCAAAGTTCCCTAACACCTCCTCTCTCACTCCATTCACCGAATTTATTATTCCTCCCTCCATGTTAATAAAACCCAAGAAGTTACGTCTCCTCCTCTTTTTGATGACACTATGAAAGAAACGAGAGTTGTTATCACCTTCATTAAGCAAGCCACTTCAACCTAGATTTTTGGATGAGCATGTTTTCTTTAATTTTCAAATTCATCCAAAAATGAATAGACACCTTCTTGCAAAAGGTATTGACATCCCTCACTTGTGATTCCCCGCACAAGGCTAGATCCTCATCTCCTTCATTAATTCCCTTCACACCTAACTCCGCCTCCAAATCAAATTTCCCGAACACTTAGGTATTCAACCACCTAAGATTAACTTTTAATAAATGAAGTTTCTCCTTAAGAACATAATCACTTCTACCATACACTTTCAAATCTTTCCAAGCTTTTTCAATAAAAGGTAAGAAGTTTTTGTCTCTGAACCAATCATTATTGAAGTTGATAGGCTTAGGACCCCAATTAGAGGAATCCGACATCAACCAAACCGGACTATGATCTGAAACGTCCCTTAAACCAATCAATTTCCCCATAATACCCCATCTAATGATAACTCTTTCTGAAACAAGAAAATGATCAATTCTACTCATCGACAAACCGTCACCACTATGCCAAGAAAATTTGTTTCCTTTGCACGAAACATCCACCAAATTGCAATCAGAAATAAACTCCGAAAAATCTCTCATTTTGGACCATCTTTCCACTCTCTCCCTATGCTTCCATTCACTATGATTAGCAATAGAGTTGAAATCACCCCCGATAATCCACTCTCCATCATCAAATCTAGATTTCAAAAGAACCAAATCACTCCAAAGCTTTCTCTTCAAAATAATGTCACAAGAAGAGTACACATTCACAATGTAAGAGAAAAATTGTCTCCATTTAACTTTCACCCCAAGGAAACCTTCTCCCTTAAAGCTACTAATAACCTCCACACTAGAATTCCACAAAATGATCAATCCTCCTGAAGCACCATTAGAACACGAGAACGACCAACCTACCTCCCTATCCTAAAAACTACGAGCAATATCTTCATTGACAGTTAAAAGTTTATATTCTTGGATCAAGAAAATATTAGCACTACCTTTCAAAATATTATGGCTAATCTGCTTCCTCTTCAAACGATTGCCTCCCCCTATGATATTTAAGGTACCAATAATCATTGATCCCTTAAAAATATTTCCTTCCCTCCAACCTTGGACTCACTATTTACATTTTCGAACTCTTCCAAATTTTGTATGAAATCCAATTTAGACTCTGAAACCGCAACACCTAAATTGACAATAGCCTCCCAAAGTTTCTCACCCAACATAGAACACATATTTCTTCTCAGCCTGGAATTGCTCCTCATTATGCAAGAATCTTCAGAATTTGTTCCATGGAAATGTTTAGGATTCAAACTGCATTTACCCTTATCCCATTCCTTGAACGAAACTAGAGCATCTTCCACCAAAATAGGATCCGAAGTTAATGAATTTCTTGCTACTGTGTTTTTTATCTTCTTTAGGCCCCTTATACTTCTTATATTCTCCCCAAAACCATTTTGCCTTTTGCATTTAATTTTTTTCAAACCAACATTATTAACTATGTAGTCCCCATCATATTTAATAAAAACATTGTCTTTTAGAAAAGGTTGTGAGTAGAGGATATGGTCCCCACAACCTGTCTTTTCCGCCTCTTCCCCCTAGCCACATCTACTTCACCTACATCTAATTCCTGCTTTTTAGAACTGACTTCTCCAGACAACAGATTGCACCTTCTTTCTCCTTCCTTGGATCCATTGGATATGCAAAAGGTGCTTTTTGCCTTGGTAACTGCATCATCGAAAGTCCCCTCAACATGGGAGAAACTAATAAAGATATAATCCAACTTGTTTAACTTCTCCACTTTCACCGAACTCTTGCTACACTTTTTATTCGAAATAGACCTTGTCGGGACTTGGTCATGTTGCTCAGAACCGTCACCTACCATCTCCTCTTCTGAATAACCTTTAACCGGAACGCTGGTGTTATCCGCGAAACTCCTGAATTCAAAGTCTTCGTCACTTGACGAAGCTCCACTCCCCTCCTTTTTGAGTTTCTTCGAGCCAATGGATATGCTCCTAGGTCCAAACGAATCCTCCTTCAATTGCAAGCTGAATTCTTTATCATCAATAACAATCTTACCATATTCTTGCAGAACAAAAGTCATTGGCACTCTTACTAGCAACCTAGCTAAATCCATCTTGTTCCCTTTCGCAATATCTTTGTCGCAAAAAATATAATTACCAAAGCAATTTGTAAAGGCTTCAAAGAAATCTATCCCCCATACATGACAAGGTACACCATAAATGTGTATCCACATTGCTCTATCTTCATTAATATCGTCTTCCTTCTGTAAACACCCCAAATTTTCTCTCACTTCTTCTCACACCATGGCTTGTGATCTTTCATAAGCATAGGCATACCATCTCATATTGCATATTTGTTTCATCTGCATAGTTTATTTCATATGCATCTAGGGTTTGTGATCGGAGCAATCCAAGGAGTGATCTGAGCCATCCCAATGGTCTTGAAGCTTTCCAAGAGGGTCCATGTGTGTTCCATGATCATAATATGCTCCCCAAAGTTCATAAAAGTCAAGGTACCACAAAGAATGGCAAAGGCATGGAGGCAGACTAAAGATTTCCTGCATAGATGACCTAAAATTAGGTTTTGGTTTCAGAGGCTTTAATCCCAAATTTTTTGTTCATTCTTGTTTCTAATGGTCTTAATATGTTATAAGGAGCGTGTTTACCAAATTTGATGAAGAGATTCATTGTGGAATTCATCTGATCATTGGGTAACTTCTTGAGCAAGTAAAGTCAAAATCAGGGCATCTGAGGCCTCCCTCAAGGGCACCAAGGGGTCTCATTCATCATTTTGAGTCTCTATGATCTTTATTTGATCTTAGGAGTTGTTGGAAGTTCACAAAGTTGAAGAATTTTGAGCCAAATACAAACTTGCTATTTTTAGAAATGACTTGTAATGGAAACTTTCCATTTTGGGAAAGATATTCAACCTATTCTTTCATGACCAAAAATGCTTCAAATGAAAAATTCTTGGGCATGAAAGTTGTATATTATGTCTTCCCATTTTCAAAAAAGTATAAGAACATGTCTTGATTCATCCTAGAATTCAAGATATGGCCTTTCAAAGTTGGCAAAAATCCTATAATTTTCAAGTTCATGCAAAAGAGGGAATTTTGCAATTTCACTTGCCAAGCCTTTTTATGACCTCTAATCAACTTCTATGCACCATAACATGTCAAGTTAACTTCAAAACATCATAATTGGCCCAAGATTGCATGGTTTTCAAGGCTTGGTTCACAAGAAATATCAAAAGGACCATTATGCATAAACTTTGCAAAACCTCTTGGAACTCTTCATCCACTTGTGCCAGCTGCATAAGCTTGATCCTAGGGCCATCCTTGAACCAAGCTGAGGCCAAGACACCCCTAAAGACAGCTCTGCACCATGCCCATACCTCAAGTACACAAAGTTGACATTTTGCAACTTGGCCCATACCAATCACATTATGCCACCACCAACCTTCTGACCAATCAAGACATCACATACAAGCATTATGTCTAATACCTCAAAATTTTCCCTCTCATTTCCCCAACATTTTTCATAGCATTTTGCATACATAGATTCATAAAATAACCAAAAACATTGCATCATGTGTAACATGGCTAAGGCATGGGTATGTGATCAATGATTGGAGCAATTGAAGGCTATACAAAGGCAACATAAGGGCCACAAAGCTTCTCAACCTTGTGAAAAGGGTTCAAAACATCCTACAAGTCTTCATTTGAAGCCACAAGCCATGGAAAGATTTGGTTTAATCAGATAAGGCAAGCAGTGCAACATCTCCTGATGAAAAAGGCCAAATTAGGGTTTCACTTCTACTGGGCTTCTCCATGAAGTTTTGATTCAAATTGGATTCATTTGTCTTATATATGATGTCAAGTGCCCAGGGTTCAAATTTCGTCCACAAAATCATTTTGGAAGAGGTTCGACTGGCCAGATGACTGAAAATCGAGGAATCAGGGAAAAGGCAACCGAGCTAGGTAAAAAATGCTGACTCCTGACTTTTAAGATCAAAATCATGAAATTAGGGTTACAATGATCCTATGGTTCAAATTTGGTCAAGAAATGATGGAGGATTCATAAAAAAAATCAAGGGAAAAAATCATTTGAAAAAATGGTTGATTTCACCTTTCCCTCCACTTTTCCTTCCACTTTCATTCCACTTTCCTTCCACATTCCCTTTCATTCTTTCTCTCTTGTTTTTCCACTTCAATTCAACTCCATTTCCCTTGGATGCTTCTACCATGTTCCACAACCTTCTAGAGTATTCCAAGGAATATTTCTTCTACCCTAACCCTAACTAACTACAAACCTAACTCCATTCCTAAACCTAACTCCATTCCCAAACCTAGCTCCAAGCCTAGCCCTTATATAATCATTAATCACTTCAATGCAAAAGGTTCCCAAATTTTACACTCTATCACAATTTCTAGAATCACTTTTTCTCTCTCACTTTTCCTCCATTTCCCTTTTCACCAAAGCGTTTTTGAAGAAGCTCTTCAAGTTTCACATTGAAACTTGAAGATCTTAAAGCTTAGCCTCCAACCTCCATTGGATTGTGGATTATAGAAGAAGAAGCTACTGATTTTTGTGAAGATTTCAACTTATCGGAAGTGCAAGAAGGCTCAAGCATCAAGAACACATTTATTTTGCGGATTCGAGGTTTTTTTGGTTTTCTCTTCGATCAAGCTCTGATTCTTGCAACATTTACCGAAGCACTTCTCCGCTTCGTAGATTGGTGGTCTAAAATCAATTTTCCTTTAAGTTATTCTCTTCATCTCTCCATTTTGGAATTCTTTAAGTGCTTTTCGTATTACTTATGGTTGATTATGTTTTCATTGCGTTTTGCTTGCGATTTGTGGTTTTTGATGGATTAGAAGCCAGGTTGTAGCTTGTTATAGGTTCTAACATGTGTCAATAAGCCCTAATTGAGTAGAAACTTGTGTTAGCATGATTAGGTGGGGGTTAGGGTTGTTTTGAAGTAAGTTTGTGGCTAAAAGCACTTATTTCAAAGCTTTTTTTCACTTTCTGTTCAGCGTTAACCGGTTAACGCGTGCGTTTTTGGCCAAAATGTTGTATTTTTCTGCTCGTTAACGGGTTAACCAATTTGGTTAACCGGTTAACGCTATTAGTTTTTGGTTTTTTAGCTTATGTGCTTGCTTAACCTTGCTTCCTAATGCTTATTAGGTTCATGTTTGTTTAGGTATTGATTTTAGGGAATTTTTGGGTCTATTTCCAGTAGCCAATTCATTTATTTCGAGTCGTTTCGACATGATTCTATTCACTTTTCCATGATTTGTGTTAAATGTGTAAATGTGCTATAATTGATTCTTGATGTGTATTGCTACTCTTTAATCATTTGTTTCACATGTTAAGTGCTTACTCAAAGTTGACGTGTGCTTCATGATCATGATCTTTGCTTGTTGGATTGATTAAATGATTAAATGCCATGTGTTAATTTTTGCTTAAAAGTGATTAAGTACTTCACATGTTCATGCAAGTTTCTTGTGCTTAATTGATCATATCTAAACATGAGTTCAATTATAATTTTTATGCAATACATGTGAAATAATTGATGCTTGTAGTGATACTTGTTCAATCTCATGATAAAATGCTTGTTTTGTGCAATTTGGAAAAGTGTGGTTATTCTTATTGATTATTGTTCATTTTAATCAAATAAATTATGTAAATAAATTCACATGTTTGAATTCATTTTGTGATGTATGTATATTCATGTTAATTTACATTAATGTGTTGCTTATCATTCATTTTGTGCACATAAATAAAAAATGATCAAATTTGTCCCATGTTTTCATAGTTGTTTGTTAATATAGGTGCTGTAAAATACATGTGGTTTGTTATGTTTGCATGTTGTATATGACTTTTTACACCTACTTTTATGTTGTTTGATAGCTGTAGAAAGTTGTTTGTGCTTTGCTTTGTGATATGCATTGTTTTGGTAGCTTTTGTTACTTTAGAGGCTGTAGTAGGTGCTGAATTTTTGTTTTAGCATTTTTTAGTTCCTCTAGAATTAAGATAGAGTTTAGATTGAGTCCTAGAGTCATTAGGAATTAATTGGTGTATGTTTGCTTTATTATTTTTAATAAAATGCACACTAATCTTTGTTTTGTAGGGAGGGAAAGGTATGTTTCCTTACACCTTTTCCTTTTATTTTATTTCTATGCATTTTCTTTATGCATTTAATTCACCTTTTACTTCCATATTTGTGATTGGTAGGATTTCCCTTTTGTTAGGACCAACTTATCTTCCTTAGGAAGTAAGTTGCATCCTTTTTCTTCTCTCTTTTCCTTTTCTTCCTTAGGAATAGAAAAACCTCATAAATCATTAGGATCTCCCTTTTGAATATAATAAATAACTTAGGGTTGGTCTTAGTCCCCCTTAGTTTTTTTGTCCTTTTCCGATTTGAGTCTTCTTTCTCATCTTCAAACAAAATACAAAAAGACTTAATAAATGCATGAAAGGATCCCTGTGTATAGCCTTATTCCATGGGGCACTTACATTCATTCCATCTTGGAATAGTGTAAGCTTGTCTAGCATGATGTATAAGTCTTATCAAGGGGTTGTTTCACAAAGAAAACATAAAAGACACCTTTTCACAAAAGCTACAAAAACACTTAATAAAGTTCACCAAGCTAATGAACTTAAATCCTAATCCTTGGAAACAAGTCTTGGATAAATTCTCCTTACTTGGTGTGCTTGTTCTATTATTCCATCTTGGAATGTAGTAGCAAGTACACATTCCATGGAAAAGAGTTTGAATTCACTTCCTTGTGCCAAATTCATACAAAAATCTTAAAAGGCAAAAACAAACAATAAGCGACTTTCCTACGGGAACTTCTCATCTCATTCATTCATAACGCGAACTTGCGACGACTTATCTCACATGCAAGACGGTAAATGCACTCGTACCAGACGAGCCTGCAACACCTGAGTATAGACATACGCAGTTCAAGCCATAAAAAACACAAACAAATAGTTCCCGCCTGGTTAGGCGAACTACGTCGACTCTGATCCTCATTTTCCCAATGAGGTACGTAGGCAGTGGGGTAGGGCCCGTTCGAGCACATTCTTTATATTCCCTACATTTTCCCTCTTTCCCTTCATTTTATTTTCCAATTCCTTTCTCATTTCCATTCCCATTCTACTTAGCAGTTCATTTGTTCAGCAGCAGTTATTTTCTCACCCTTTGAAACAATAAACAAGCGTGGATCCCATCGGGTACGGCGGACGGTCTGGGGTGTTAATACCTTCCCAGGTCGTAACCGACTCCCGAACCCAGATCTTTTGTTTGCAGGACCTTGTCCTTTCCTTCTTCCTCGGGTTTGTGCAACATTACCTTTCCCATTCATTCGGGATAAAAATGTCTGGCTGGCGACTCTACCTTTTCCGTGCCACTTTTGCGTTTGTACTAGGATGAAAATCCTGGGAGCGACAGCTGGCAACTATGCTGGGGATCAAACCCAGAATCTCTGGTTTCCCTCGTAGAGTCAATCCTAGCGTCTGTTTGTTTTTGCTTTCTTTGGGTGTTTATAAGTGTGTGTTGTTATGTTTATTTACTATTTTCATTTACAGTTTATTTTACAACTTTATTTACTGCTTTCAGTATTTAGTTTCACATGCATCATATGCTGGACAGTTTGGCTTTCATTTTTTCTGTGGGATGAGGTTACTATGAGATGAGCTCGTAACCGGGGCTCGAGTGCACCCTAGGACTTAGAGTGGTTCCACTTTGGCTTGCGACCTTCTCAGAAATGTATTGATGCCGAAATCTTTCTGGGGCAATACACAACGTTGATAGTTATATGCAGTCAGGGGACCGATCATTGAGAACCTTTGTGGAAACATCCCTCTCCAATGATGACAGTGGAATACCACATTTGTTGGCAACCCCACTCGTATCCGAGGGCCCACTGGGGACTCGCATAGGATGGCCTGGTTCTCTCATAGGAATCCAGTTAAGGCAAACTGTTTGTATGACGATAGTATTGTACCCTTCAGGATGAATGTACTATTATTTCTCGATTCAGTGCTTGAAGCTGAGGACTTATGACAGATGCTTGTTTCCTTGGACTCACCCGAGACCTCCTTGAGTAGTATATAATGCCAAACTGATTCCGTGATTTGGTCATCAGCCATTTCTCGGAAATGGTGAACGTATTATTGTTATTCGGCTTTGAGAGTCCGTGATGTTAACCCGAGTAGCAAACCTGTGAGATTGGGAGGGGTTTACAGGATTGCAGGAGCCCTAAATTTCAACATACCCATTATCCCAGCACACTTTAGTGATATGATCTTGTTCTGTTAATTATGGATTTTGGAGTCATGAACTCCTGATCAGAGATACTTGTAATGATGTTGTGGCCTTGCATATACACTTGATCACTTGATTCACTACACAGACACATCACTGATCACATGTCTTGCCTTGTATAACATCATAACATCATTAATCATTTGTGTTCCTTTTATTCTCAGGGTTCATTACCTCCTATTTCTGGTCATATTTGCTGCTTCAACATGGAGATTCCAAGGAAAAGAAATGTCCACTATACTTTCCCACAACCGGAGACAGAGAGTATTCAGGGATTTATTAACTTGATGGGTGACAAAGTCCTTGATGATTTCAGGAAAGAGTTTGGCAAGATCCTGGATTATGTGAGCAAGCCCACAGTTGACTAGAGGGATAGCTTGCATTCTTTGTTGCAGTTCTATGATCCACAGTTGAGGGTTTTTGTATTCCCTAATTATATCTTGGCACCTACATTAGAGGAGATTTCTAGTATGCTGAATATTCCTATTAAAGAAGGTATTCCTTACTATGCTTCAGAGAGGACCCCTCCTCATGAGGATATCACTGTTGCCTGTCATTTGAGTATGCTCAAACTCAAGATGGGATTAGAAGCTGGCCAAAGTAAGGGGATCCCTTTGGATTTTCTTATCACAGAGGCACATATCATGGCATTGGGAAGAAATGGGTAGACTTCAAAGCATTATTAGCCATGATAGTGTATGGAATCAGTTTATTTCCAGGAGAGAAAGGGCTAATTAGTATGGAGGCCATTACCATCTTTGTCAAAAGAAATCCTATACCTACATTGCTAGCTGACTTCTACTATGGAGTTCACCACAGGAATGAAAAGAGGAAGGGACATGTAAATTGTTGTGCTCCCCTATTTGCTGAATGGTTTGTAAGGTAACTCCCTAAATTAGGACCTTTTCAGGATTTAAAACAGTCTTGGAAGTGGTCCAAAAGATTAATGGGCTTAACCTCAGCTGACATTGCTTGGGGATGCAACAGAGATCTTTAGGGCAAAGAAATGTTTGTCAATTGTGGTAGCTTTCCAAATGTGCCCTTGATAGGAAGGAAAGGTGGGATCAGCTACAATCCTATCTTATCTAGGAAACAATTTGGCTATCCTTTAAGAGATGTACCTTTGATTGAAGATACAAATGAGTCTTTATACTTTCCAGCAGAAGGAAATTTCAAGATGAGCATACTAGCATTCCAAGATTGGGAAGTTAGAGTGATGAAAGGAAAGAAATACTTTGGGAGAGTAGATCCCAACACTTATGATCCTTTTGCCAGCTGGTTGGAGGATCGTGTGAAGATCTTGTTGCTCCCGTTTTCTAGAGAAACACCTCTCTACCCTAAGGAGGTAGCACCCACAACTTCAGTGCCTCTTCAAGAGTATCAAAAGTTGGAAGCCTTGGTTCAACGACTCAGGTTGGAAAACCAAGAAGCTTACAATTCATGCCAGAAACTGAAGATGCATAATCAAAAGTTGGAGGAAAGAGCTCACAAAGCTGAAGAGATGGTTAGGCTCAAGCAGCAGGACTTTCAGGAGAGAGAGCTCTACTTCAAGAAAAGGGGGTTAGCTGAAACTCACAAGGCGGCCTAACGTCGAAAGGAGAGGAAATATTTGAATGAAGATAATGAGGCCATCACCTTACAGTAAGAAAAATGGGAAGACAGTTTGAGGAAGTAGAAGGAGATGGAAGTCAAGCACAAGCTAGAAGTCAAGAATCTTCAAGATTCTTTGGATGGAAAAGAGAGCTCCTTCAGAAGGCTTATCATCAAGAGAAGAGTCGTCTCCAAAGTTTAGCAGAAAGCCAACAAGCACTAAAGGAAGCTCAGAAAGAAATAGAAGATTTGAAATTAAAAGCTGATGTTAAGAGAGCCAAGAATGATTCTATTACAAGCCCGAAAAGTGAAAAGGTGTTCCTACAACAAATTGAGGAGTTGCATGCCTCCTTTGAACTTAGGGATATCCTAATTAAGAAGCTCGTACAAGAACCTACACATCAAGATGTAGCTCAGCTGTTGCAAGGTGTCAAGCGCCTTAGTTGGAGGTTACAGGATGTAGATTTTCCTAAGCTTTAGTCCTGTATTCATATGACTTGGATTACCCACAGGCTTGTTGTGGGAATCCCCTCTCTCCTGGTGTACTTTTCTATTGACATATGAATTTGCACCCTGTGAGGGTTTTTGCTGTTTCAATTATCTTCTAGTTTACTTGAAGTCTCTGGTTATATTTGTTGAACAGACACAAAATAAATGCCACCACTTCAAATTTGAATGTCACACAGGATTTACTTGCAAGGGATATCTTCTCAACACCAGAATGGGAAAGTAAATGAAATCTTGGAAATAAAGGGAACATATTGCATTGCATACACATCATTTGCATTTTTTCTTTGTTTTTTGCAGGTTTTCTACAGGTTGCTTAACTTATTTGTATTACAGGCAAAGATTGCGAGAACTGCCAAGACCCGACATCTTCGACAAAATATCCTGCATCGTAACGCAACTCGCAACAACCAGAGAACAATCATGGATGCTATTCAAACAGAGCTTAATGAGTTTCGCACCAGAATAAGAGAGTTCATGGCCATGATGCAGGGGATGGCTCAGGGACAACAAGAGTTAAGAAATGCAATTCAGGGGCTCAACCTGCCTCAGACTAATATCCCTGTAACCACTTCTGACGTCCAAGTAACTCCTCCCAACACCAACAATGGCCCCAGTGGACCACAAGTTGCAGAACAGGGCACAACAACTTTCATTCCAGTAGAAGACAGACAGGAGGATCAGTTCCCTTCTTTTAACAACGACATGGGGTTCGGCGGAGAAGGAAATCTTCAGGACTTTTTGATGCTTGCTGAGAAAGTCAAAGCCCTTGAGTGTAGAGACACTTTGGGGATAGATGTGTCTGACATGGGCCTAGTCCCTGAGGTGGTTATTCCTCACAAATTCAGGCCACCTACTTTTGACAAGTATAACGGTAGCTCCTGCCCTAAAACTCACTTGCAGGCATTCTACCGAAAAATTGCTGCCCACACTAGGGATGAAAAGCTCTAGATGTATTACTTCCAGGATAGTCTGTTCGAAGGATCCTTGGAATGGTATATGAAGTTAGAGAGAAGCTCCGTGAGAAGCTGGAAGGAATTGGGAGAAGCATTCCTCAAGCAATATCAGTATAATATCGACATGGCGCCCAGTCGCACTCAACTTCAGAGTCTGACTCAGAAGAACTCTGAGAGCTTCAAAGATTACGCACAGAGGTGGCGTAAAGTGGCCGTTAGAGTACAACCACCTTTGCTGGAGAGATAAATGGTAGACCTGTTCCTGGATACCCTCCCTAGGCATTTAATGGAAAGGCTAGCAGGATGTTCCTCAAGTGGGTTCTCAGATATCATCTTAACTGGCGAAAGGGTAGAGAGCTAGATCAAGCAAAGGAAGATTCAGAATGGGGGCGCTTCGAGTTCTGGTGTTAAGAAGCCCTTTGTGAAGAGGAGAGAAGGAGAGACGGGGGCAGTGTACACGCAGTGGGGAGGAAATAATAGAGGGTTTTATCAACAATTGGCCCATGTCACTATCTCAGCTCAACATGTTCAACAACAAGTCCAACAACCACAACAACAACGCCAACAAGGGTATTAACAAAGAGCTCCTCGTCCATACTATTCTCAGAGGACCAGAGAAAGGAAGTTTGAAACTCCGCATATGTCCTATTCACAACTTTTAAAAAATCTCCTCCAACTCCAGTTGGTTCAGCTCAGAACTTTGCAACCCCCGAAGCCGGGGAAACTTCCTGAAGGATACGATACAAATGCCAGATGCGAATTTCATTCCGGAGCCCCCGGACATACCACGGAAAATTGCAGAGCCTTGAAGTATGTAGTCCAAGACCTGGTAGATTCCAAAGCAATCAACTTCGCTCCTACTCGTAACGTGATACAGAACCCCATGCCTCCTCACGGGGGTACAGTTGGGGCAGTTAACAATGGGGAGAATCTAAACTTGGTATGTGATGTCAACGACCTGTAGACTCCGTTGAGTGCTGTTAAAGTTTTCTTGTCACAGAGGGGTGTTTTTCCTGGGTGTGAAGTGTTCGGGATGTGCTGAAGCTCCAGATGGTTGTGAGCAGTTAAAAAAGGGGGTCCAGAGTATGATTAATGAAGGAGTTTTACAGTTTGACAATGTTGTAAAAGAAAGCGAGGTCTCTAAAGTAACCATTTTCTACGATCCATATTAAGTTCCTTCATGGGCCAGAGTGGCACCGATAACAATTACCACTGCAGGACCAGTAATGTATCAGAGTGATAAAGACATTCCCTAGAATTATGGTGGCGAAGTATATTGTAACGGCCAGAAGCAGGAGTTGGCCACGCCTAGCACGACCCCAGCTCAAGTAGAAAACTTTGGAGTAGGGGGATTTACTAGAAGTGGAAGGTTGTTTGCGTCGGAAACACTAAGAAATAGTGTGATACCACCGAGAGACACCACAGAAGCCCAGGCTAAGGCAAGAGGGAAGCAGCTTGTGGTTGTCAATGAGCCCACGCCAGTGACTAATTCAGACATTACATTTGATAAAGAAGTTAAAGAATTTTTTAGAATTATCAAAAAGAGCGATTACAAGATTGTGGACCATCTGCAGCAGACCCCATCGAAGATTTCTATCTTGTCTTTGCTAATGTGTTCCGATTCCCACAGGAAAGCTCTCTTGAATTTCATAAACAAGGCTTATGTGCCTCAGGATATCTCGGTAAATCAATTAGAAGCGGTGGTATCTAGTGTCAATGCCAGTCATGGATTGGGTTTTACAGACATGGATCTAACATATAAAGGTCGTTCTCATAATCGGGCGCTGCATATCTCTTTAGAGTGTAAAGGTGCAGTACTTTCTCACGTGTTGGTAGATATCGGATCATCGTTGAATGTTCTTCCCAAGAAGGAATTGATGAAGTTGGATTACGATGGAGTAATTCTAAAGCCTAGCGACCTAGTAGTTAGAGCATTTGATGGGTAGAGGAGACCAGTGTTCGGGAAGGTGGATTTACCAATTAAAGTAGGTCCACAAATCTTCAATACCACATTCTACGTGATGGGTATACATCCTGCATACAATTGTTTGCTGGGAAGGCCTTGGATACATTCAGCAGGAGCAGTATCATCCACACTTCATCAAAAGCTGAAATTCGTCTAGGAGGGCCAAATCGTAACAGTCAGTGGGGAAAAAGACATTTTCTTCAGTCATCTGGCTTCATTCAAGTATGTGGAGATGGATGGAGAGATAGTTGAAACTCCATGTCAGGCTTTTGAGCCCTTGAAAACTGAACAAGCATCTTCATTGACAACTTCTTATGAAGAACCAAAGAAGGGGGTTTCCATAGCCTCTTATAAGCAAACTCTTGAGGTGGTAGAGTCGGGGATGCGAGAAGGCTGGGGCAGTCCAGTAGAAGTGCCAGAAAAGAAACATATGTTTGGGGGTTGGCTACCATCCTAGGCAGTCATCATCTAGACCAAGTGCTAGAGGTCGTCAAGGCCCGATTACCTTCACGAGTGCGGGGGTGGTGGATTACAGAAGCATCAGTGTCGTGCAAGATGACGCAGTTGATAGTGACTGTGACTTAGATGAGTGGATCAGGCCTTCTGTTCTAGGGACTCAACTTAGCAACTGGTCATCTGAAAGGCTTATCTCAGTTACATCATTCGAAGAGTAATAATCTTTGTTTATGTCTTTTCTGTACTCAAGCATTATGTCTTGCCCAGGGCATAATGGCTTTTTATAAGGGTTCTTTTGTTCCTAACACAATTCATAATCATAAATAAAGTTGACGTTTCGCATTCATCCATGTTGTTCTTTGCCTTTCATTTTTTTGTTTTTGTTTTTCAAAAAGAAAGTAAAGTTTTAAACTGGCAATGTTTCTCATTTTATCAAGCTTTTTCTAAAGCCTTGCATGAATCACCATTCATGCAGGTGCTCGTCACCGGATCTTATCAATGATGACCCTGTTATGGCTAAGTATGACTTTGACAATCCAATTTATCAAGCCAATGAAGAAGGTGAAGAATATTGCGAACTACCTGAAGTGTTAGCCAGACTGCTTAAACAGGAGGAAAAGATGATTCAGCCGCACGAAGAGGCCATCGAAGTGATGAACTTGGGTACCTAAGAAGACAAGAAAGAAGTTAAGATCGGAGCTGTGTTAGAAGAATCCATCAAGACTCGGCTAATTTCCATGCTTCGAGAATATGTGGATGTCTTTGCTTGGTCTTTCCAGGATATGCCTGGTTTAGACACTGACATTGTGTTGCACAAGCTGCCTCTGAAAGAAGACTGCCCGCCAGTGAAGCAAAAGTTGAGACGCACGCGCCCTGATATGGCGATCAAAATAAAAGAGGAAGTACAAAAGCAATTTGATGTTGGTTTCTTGGCCATGACCAGTTACCCTCCGTGGGTTGCTAATATTATGCCGGTCCCTAAAAAAGACGGCAAAGTCAGGATGTGTGTAGACTATAGGGATTTGAACAGGGCCAACCCTAGAGATGACTTCCCTCTGCCTCACATAGATGTGCTTGTGGATAATACTACTCAGTTTTATGTGTTCTCTTTCATGGACGGGTTTTCAGGTTATAACCAGATTAAAATGTCACCCAATGATATGGAAAAGACTACTTTCATCACGCCTTGGGCCACTTTCTATTACAAGGTCATGCCGTTTGGTCTGAAGAATGCTGGGGCCACTTACCAACGGGCGATGGTGACAATCTTTCATGATATGATTCATCATGAAATTGAGGTTTATGTTGATGATATGATAGAAAAATCCCAAACAGAAGAAGAGCATCTGGTCAATCTAGCAAAGTTGTTTGACAGACTCCGGAAATTCAGATTGAGGTTGAATCCGAACAAGTGCACCTTTGGGGTCCGTTCCGGAAAGTTACTTGGTTTCATTGTTAGTGAATGGGGAATTGAGGTTGATCCAGCCAAATTAAAAGCCATCCAAGAGATGCCTGAGCCAAAGACTGAAAAACAAGTGTGTGGTTTCTTAGGGAGACTAAACTACATTGCACGGTTTATCTCTCACCTAACGACCATGTGTGAGCCTATCTTCAAGCTTTTGAGAAAGAATCGGGCCATTAAATGGAATGATGACTATCAGCGAGCCTTTGACCGAATCAAGGAGTACCTGCTAGAACCTCCAATTCTCATGCCTCCAGTGTTAGGGAGACTCTTGATCATGTATCTTACTATGCTCGAAGGATCAATGGGATGTGTGCTGGGTCAGCAGGACGAGTCTGGTCGAAAAGAGCATTCCATTTATTACCTTAGAAAAAACTTTACCAATTTTGAGACACGCTACTCACTACTTGAGAAAACTTGCTGCGCTTTTCCATGGGCTGCTCGCCGACTAAGAAAATACATGCTAACCCACACCACTCTCTTAATTTCCAAGATGGATCTTGTGAAATATATCTTCGAGAAAACAACTCTAACAGGAAGGGTAGCCCTATGGCAGATGATTCTAACAGAGTATGATATCCATTACACTTCACAAAAAGCAATAAAAGGGAGTGTGTTGTCAGAATACTTGGCTCAGCAGCCAATCAACGATTATCAACCCATGAAATTCGAGTTTCCGGATGAGGACATCATGTTCCTCAAGTTGAAATACTGTGAAGAACCACTTCCGAAGGAGGGGCCAGACCCTGAATCCAGATGGTAGTTGATGTTTGACGGAGCTGTGAACATGAACGGAAGTGGGGTAGGTGTTGTTATCATCTCACCAGAAGGGGTCCATACACCTTTAGCTTCTCGGTTGACTTTTGAGTGCACTAACAACGAGGCCGAATATGAAGCTTGCATCATGGGGGTTGAAGAAGCAATCAATTTGCGAGTCAAGAACCTCGAGATCTTCGGAGATTCCGCTCTGGTGATGAACCAATTCAATGGCAAATGGTTAGTTCATCAATGTCATTTGGTTCTTTACTGGGATTATACCAGGAGGTTTCTAACCTTCTTCACCAAGGTCAAGTTGAATTATATTCCTCGAGATGAAAACCAGTTCGCTGATGCTCTAGCAACTTTGTCATCTATGATTAAAGTCTGTCAAGAGAATTTCGTGCCTCGAATCATGGTCTCCCATCTTGAAAGACCTGCTTATGTCTTTGCAGTTGATAGTGGTGAAGACGACAAACCTTGGTATCATGATATCAAGCAATTCTTGAAGACTCAAGAATACCCGGCTGGGGAATCCAGTAAAGACAAGAAGACCCTCAGAAGGCTAGTAGGTGGTTTCTTCTTGAATCAAGATGGTGTGCTATACAAGCGAAACTTCGACATGGTTCTGCTCAGATGCGTGGATAGACACGAAGCAGACCTGTTGATGCAAGAGGTTCATGAAGGCTCCTTTGGTACCCATGCTGGAGGACATGCTATGGCCAATAAACTGTTGAGATCGGGATATTATTGAATCACCATGGAATCCGATTGCTGTAAATACTCCCGTAAATGTCACAAGTGTCAGATTTATGTCGATAAGGTCCATATGCCTCCGAATTCATTGAGTGTAATGTTTTCACCATGGTCGTTCGCCATGTGGGGAATTGATATGATTGGCAAGATCGAGCCAACAGCTTCCAACGGTCACTGCTTCATCCTGGTTATTAAAAAAGATATCATTTGCCGGTACAGAATTCCCGAAAGAATCATTACTGATAATGGTTCTAATCTCAACAACAAGATGATGGTTGACTTGTGTCGAGATTTCAAAATAGAACATCACAACTCTTCTCCATATCGCCCGAAGATGAACGGCGTCGTCGAGGCAGCCAATAAGAACATCAAGAAGATTGTGCAGAAGACTGTTGTGACATACAAAGATTGGCATGTGATGCTACCATTTTCTTTACATGGGTACAGAACGTCGGTGCGCACCTCAACAGGGGCAACCCCGTTCTCACTGGTATATGGTATGGAGGCAGTCTTACTATTTGAAGTAGAAATCCCCTCGTTGAGGTTAATGATGGACATTAAGCTAGATGAATCTGAGTGGCTCCGATCCAGATATAATCAACTGAGCCTCATTGAAGAAAAACGTCTAGCAGTTGTATGCCATGGACAGTTGTATCAGCGGCGGATGAAGCAGGCTTTTGACAAGAAGGTACGACCACAAAGGTACACACCAGGTAACCTGGTGCTGAAAAGGATTCTTCCTCCTCTTAACGATCATAAGGGCAAATGGACATCTAATTATGAAGGACCGTTTATGGTTAAAAAGGTTTTCTCAGGTGAAGCCTTGATGCTAACAACCATGGATGGAGAAGACTACCAGTCCCTTGTCAATGTAGACGCAATAAGAAAATACTACGTGTAAAAGAGACCCACTGGATAAAAACAGAATAAAGATCCAGGCAAAAAATGGGCATCCTGGAGAGCCAAAAACAGAATAAAAAGCTCGGGCAAAAATTAGGGAAATATTGAAAAAATGTACACCCGCTGAGTTGAAAAGCCACATTGGACAGTGTAAACACCCCAAATTTGCCCTCACTAATTTCACACCATGGCTTGTGATCTTTCATATTTGCATTAGTTTAAACATACCATATCATATTGCATTTTTGTTTCATCTGCATAGTTCAAGTTCATCTGCGTCTAGGGTTTGTGATCTGAGCCATAACTCCAATTTTTTTGTCATTATTGTTTCTAATGTTCTCAATATGTTATAAGGATCATATGTACCAAGTTTTATGAAGAAATTCATTGTGGAAGTCATCTGTTCACTGGGTAACTTCTTGAGCAAGTCAGAGCAAAATCAGGGCATCTAAGGCCCCCATCCATGGAACCAAAGTGGATTTTTCATCAAATTGAAGTTATATGATCTTTATTTGATCATTGAAGTTCTTGGAAGTTCATAAAATTGAAGAAAAGCGAGCTAAAACAAAAGTTGCCAAAAATGGAAATGACTTGTAATGTAAACTTTCCATTTTGGGAAAGTTTTTCAACCTCCTCTTTCTCAACCAAAAATGCTTCAAATGAGAAATTGTGGGTCATGAAAGTTGTAGATTGGATCATTACCTTTTCAAAAAGTACAAGAACAAGTCCTAATTCATTATGGAACTCAAGTTATGGCTTGTCAAAGTTTGCAAAAACCACATAATTTTCAAGAATGCACCAAAGAGGGATTTTTGCAAAACCTCTTGCCAAGATATTTTGTGACTTCAAACACACTTCTATGTATCATACCAACATAGCACATTGCATAAAAATCAGAATTTCCCAAAGAATTGTGTCATTCCATGCCTTGCCCAAGAAGAAATCCAAAAGGGGTCAAAACTCCATAGAATTGCAAAAGGGCACATAACTTTGTTTCAACTTGCTGAATTGCCTCAGATCCAATTCTATGGACCTCCTTGATCTCAGCTGCGCATGGACAAGCCAAAAAGCCAGCTACACCATTGCCCATACCTCAAGTACAAGTCATGTTGACATTTTGGCAACTTGCCCATACCAATCACCACAGTCCACCACCCACTCTCTGGCCAATCCAGACTTTACAAGCATGATTCAAGGATCATTTTTCATAAGACACACAAGCTGAAACCTCAGATAGCTCAGCATACACAAAATCACTCCAACTTGCAAAATCCTTCGAATCTCTCAGCTCACATACTCAATCTTCAAACTTCTTTCACCATTCATCTTAGAATCATCAATAGACCACAAAGCAACCATTAAAACAGCCAAAAACACCCCATAAGTAAAACATGATTCTTGGCCAGTTGAAGTGCAATCACACAAACCAGCCAAAACAAACTTCCACTAAGCATCAAAGCTTCATCAGGAAGGTCATTGGAGTCAGCTTGCACAAGAGAAATGGTCAGAATGCTGCAAACTAAGGAAGCTCAAGCTCAGGTAACTTCTTCAAACTTTTTTCCAGAAGTGTTATTTTAAGTGTTTAGATTGATCTTCATGCTTTGCTGATCACCATGATGTGTTTACTTTTGAGAATGGTTGAGAAATGAGCTTGTATGCATGTTCTGAAAGTTTTACCATTTTTGGTTTTTCCTTCGAATCTTGAGATTGAGCCATCATAAATTTGTTTTGAGTTAATTTTTTAGTACAGGAGAGTGAGGTGAGTTGATCTGGAGCTTTAGAGCTCCAGAAATAACCTAGGGTTGAAGTTTGGGGTTTGCTCAGGGAGAGTCTGGCCGGAGAAGAAGACCGGAGGTCTTCTCCGACCACCTAAAAGTGATTAATGTGTTAATTAGGGTTAGGGCTAGGTTTAAATGTGAGTCGTCTGATCTTAGCTTCCCGCGTGTGTTGGATGGTGGAGATCATTTCATTAACTTTAATTCTGGATTATTTAATTAATTAATTAAGTTTAGCTGAGTTTGAATTTCGTCCATTAGATTGCGCGCCAGGTCAAACCTAATTTCCCCATAATCAATCTAAGCCTTTGGATGCGCATACTTCTGTTTTATATCATTTTTAATTCATTTTTTCTTATTTATTTTGCACAATTAATTTAAAATAACTAGAAAATTCCAAAAAAATATTTTCTCTTGCATTTTCACTTCAAATATTTTTATCAACCAGAAAACATTTTCATTTTTTTTTTTGCATTAAAAAATCATTTTTAAAATATTTAAATGTTTATTTTAATTAATTAATGGAAATTAATTAATTAAAATATCATTTAGGTTTCTAAAAATCCCAAAAAAATTCACATTGCATCTTAGGACATTTAGAAACATCGTCATACCATCCATACAAATTTCGTTTTGGTTTTGAATCATCTTTGACAATTTTCTTGAATTTAGGGTTCATAAAATTCTTATTTTTTAACCCTAACTTCAAGAATTCTTTTCTGCCTAACCATGAATGGTATGACTTTGATTCCTTTTGCATTGTACTTCATTTGACATGTAGTATCTAGCATAATATTGTCATGAATTTCTTTTGCATTTTTTATTTGATTTGCATTTTTCCCCTTTAGGTACCTTAAAATCCTAGATAACTTAGAAAAATCACAACTTCCTTTAGGTTAAGAGTTAGGTCTTCTCCTTTGGGTTTGATATCATATGGGGTTAGGGTTCCTTTGATTGCATTTTCAATTTTTTATCTTGTCATTTTCTTCTGTTTTGAACTTTTGCAGCTCATGTTGCATGAAAACCCTAATTTCTCATGTTCATTCACATACATCTTGCATATGCATTCATTCAAGAACTTGCCATGACATTTCTTGCATCCACATGACATTTAAGACATCTCAGGACACATTAGAATCATGCTTGATCCTTTCTTCATCCATTTGCCATGTTATGCATCCATTTCATTCCATGGACTTTCATATGCTTTCATGCTTCCTATATGCTTCATTTGCATTCTCATCCCTTGTATGATCATCCATAGCACTTATCATGCCTTTGCATCATCTCTTAGCATCATTAACATCATATGTTTGCTTCTGGTTTTGGTTTGCATCTTTGCATTTGCTCCATTTTCATTTCATTTCTTTCTTTTATGCTAACCATTTCAGGTGGTAAGTACTTTGAGAAGTGAATTTTCCTTCACTTCTCATTTCTTTTCTCATTCTCTTTTATGCATTCATTGCTGAATTTTATCCTTGATTTAGAGTGAGCTTGCTCACTCATGTTCTTCCTTCACTTTCTTTCTTCAAGCAACTTAGCTTCTTAAGTGAAGTAAGTTAACTTGTTTCTTCTACTTCTCCTCCTTTCATCTGCTTCTTCCTTGGTGGTTTTTCTTGAAGATCTCTTGCAAACCTTACAAACCATAGGAACATCCAAGCATGACAATAACTAGGGTTTTGATTAGTCCCCCATTAGTTTTACATTTGTGTCTTCTTTAGTGTCTCTCTTCTCATCTCACAATCAGAGACTAAACCTTTAAGGTTTTAAGGCTTTGTGATTAAGATTATGCTTGCATCCTTCTCTTAGGATGGAGTGTATAACTTTAATCCTAAGTGTTAAACCTTTAATGTGTTTAAATCTCTTAATCAATCCATCTCAGTAATTACTAAGACAATAGCTTGTAACTTGGGCCTTGCATTAGGGTTCTAATTCTTCCTTAATTGGTTAAGAAGGACTAACCCTAGTGTTAAAGGACAAGTCCCCCTCAAGTTGTCTTACAAACCATGAAATTCACTTCTTAATCTTATCATTAACTAAAATCCACTTTAATAAAGGCTTTGTTTTGTCACGAGGTTAATCCCTAATCATGGATTAAGTTGAGGTATCTTCCTCAACTTAAATGTTCTCATCTATTATCCTTCTATTAGGATGGTGTAATGAGTCCATTAAATCCTTGATTATGGCTTAAACTCATTACTTAACACTTAACAAAAACATCAAAAACTTCTAAATAATCACAAGTAGGTTAATGATCTTAATCCTACATCATGCTAATTAAGTTTGAGGTGTTTACTTCATACTTAAGGTATTCTCATTACCCCTAAGCAGAGGGAGGATGTGATGAGTTTACTAAACCTTGGTTTAGGCTTAAGCTCATTATCTTATGACAAACACAAAAAGGCAATAAAAGATTGAAAACACAAAAACAAACAATAATCGTCTCCTTCGGGATTCTTTTTCTCATCATCTCCAGTCACAAACGAGAACTCGCTTCTTCTGTCTAATGCAAGAAAGTTAGCACCTGGGCCAGACAGGTCATTCACTTGAGCATAGACAAGCAAGCAGTTCATATGTCAATTTATCTTCCAGTCTATTTGAGTCGAACTACGGTGTTCTGACTTCCTCATTGCACGAGAGGATACGTAGGCATAACTTAACTATTATCGAACAAAAGTCTTTGTCTTTTCCCCCTCTTCCAACATTATTCTTTTAAGCCTCATTCCTGAGCATTTCACTTCACTTTCTTGCACTGACACTTGTACATTCTTTTCCAGCTTTTGCAGACATATATCACAAATACTACCCGTTTAAACGCAAATCTTTTAAGCGTGGATCCCGTCGAGTACGACGGACAATCTGGGTGCTAATACCTTCCCAGGTTGTAACCAACCCCCTTTCTCAGTTTCTCTGGTTCGCAACCGTCTTGTCCATATTTTCCAAGGTTTATGCAGCATTACCTTTCCTTCGAGATAAAAATGCCTAGTTGGCAAATCTTTTCACCTTCATCTTCATTCTCTCCTCTTGCCGACCGTTCGCGCTTGTACCGGGATGCAAATCCTCGGGAGTGACAGCTTAGCGACTCTGCTGGGGACCCTTATACTGCAACCAGGGCTTCTGGTTCTTTTTGTTGTTTCCTCCTAGAGCTTGTTTGATTTGTGTTTATGGGGGTGTTATGTGCTACTTGTTCTTATTTATTTGCTTTATTTATTGCTTTATGTACAACTTTATTTACTGCTTTCCTTTACAGTTTTTTTTGCATTTTCATATTGTCATCATCATTGCTGGATCTGTTTCTGTTTTGGTGGGTGGGGTTTCATTGAGTGATTAAGGTCCTATACCTCGCACCTGAGTGACACCTAGGCTATAGTGGCTTCATATTCTTTCCCATTCCATTTTGGTCTGGTGCAGGAATATGAAACACGGTTCAGATGTGGGTTTCTTCTTGAGAACTCTGTGCTATAGATTTCCTGTAGTGCTAGGGCTATCTGGGAAGCCTGCTTAGTCTGGATGACCTTTATATTGACCTTCAGAATCTGGGGTGAATTAGAGGAGGATCTTTTATGGTTATCGTAAACACTTTACCTCCGGGTTAGAAGTGCTTACACTTCTCATAATTGATCCAAGTCTGAGGATCCTTGTTCTAGAACATTACATGTGAGGGGGTTAGGTTGTTTACAGGTTTGCAGGAACCCTTGGCCACATCATACCCTGTTACTGTTTTGTTTTGAGAATGCATCACTTTGGACAGTTCTTGTGATTACCCCGGACTTATGACTCTTTATTTGAGTCCCCCACCCAGTTACTGGATTTCTAAGCCTCCATCCGGACCTTTGAACATACATGGATTTTTACCAAGGCAAATAATCAGATCCAGCTCTTGATCACAAACCCTTTGCATAACATTTGCATACATCATTTTTGCATCATTTAACATTTGCTTATTTGTTTTATAGGGTATCCATCTTCTTCTACTCAGTCTGCTTCAGTTTTCTTCTCCAGCAATCTCCATCAGTCTGTTAGAGACTCACCTCCAACACCTTCATCAGTCTGTCAGAGACTCACCTCCAGCATCTCAGTCAGTGACCTTTATCAGCAATTGTTTTTAGCTTCTTCACCAACACTCATGGACACTTCAAGAAAGAGCAACATCTCTTACCACTTCTTTGAGCCCACCTTGACTGGCATCAGGCAGGTCCAGTCCCTCATTACACCTGACCATATCCCACTATTCAGAGAGCACTATGGGGATATATTGGACATGGTCATGGATCTTGATGCATCTCAGAGGAACATGATCCATACATGCTTGCAGTTTTATGACCCTCCACTCAGATGCTTCACCTTTCCTGATTTCCAGATGGGACCACTGCTAGAATAATTTTCCTTGTTGATTGGAATTCCTATCAGGAGAGGGATCCCTTTCAGCCCAGAGATGATTTCTCCCAGAAGTGAAGAGGTAACCAGGGAATTGCATTTGGAGCCTGCCCTCATTGAGCAGAACATGACAACCAAAGCTGGGGTTCCAGGCCTTCATCTGGACTTCTTGATCTCTCAGGCCACCTTGAAAGCTGCAGTAGGAGAATGGAAAGCTGTCTGTGCACTTTTTGCCCTCAGTATATATGGGGTTATATTGTTTGCAGATGAGCCCAAGTTTGTGAGTAAGAATGCCATCCACTTGTTCTTGTTGAGGAATCCTGTTCCTACCTTGCTGGGTGACTTCTATTACTCAGTCCATCAAATGAATGAAAAGCAAAGAAGGAAGTTGGTCAGATGTTGTGCTCCTTTGTATTACTCTTGGCTGCTCAAACACTTGCCAAAATCAGATGCCTTCTTGAACCCACATCAGCAGAAGAATTGGGCTAAGAGATTCATTGCCTTGACATCAGATGACATCAGGTGGTGCACTCAGAGCACCAAAGGCAAGGACATTATTACCAACTGTGGGCAATATCCTAATGTGCCTCTGATAGGAGTAAAAGGTTGCATCAACTACAACCCTTTACTGTTTAAGAGGAAATTGGGATATGCTTTGGTTCATCCTCCTAGAGGACAAGATTTGGATGAGACTCTCTACTGTGAAATCCAACCCAACTCTGTTGTTGTCAGACAAGCTGCTTGGGCTTGGGACAACATTCAGACCAAGGGGACAGCCATTCTTGGAAAATGGAACAACATTGCCTCAGCCCAGTATTCTGATTGGTCCCGTACTAGAACTCAGATCACCCGGATGCCTTTCACCTTGGAAGATACACCTGGGCCTTCTACAATGCAACCTGCAGCAGCTGTCAGCCTGGACGAATTTGAAAAGCTGAAAGAGAGGAACACTCAGCTAGCTGAAGCCCTGAAGAAGACTCTCTGGGAGAGAAATGACTGCCGTCTGGATAATGAAAGATTGGAAAGACTCAGAGCTGAGTATCTAGCCAAGATTGAAAAGACAGATGACTACATTAGGAAGGCAAGAGCAGGGGAGTTGGTTCTAAAGAATTCCTGCCAGGAGGAAAAGATTCAGAAGGCTAGGGCAGAGCATTATCTGGAGGAAAGCCAGGCTAGGTGGATCAGGATCACTAAAGCCCGTGCACAATAAGACCAAAGAACTCAGGCTAAGATAGAGCAGTTGGAGGCTAGTGAAAAGAAGCATCAGGAGGCTTTATAGGCAGCTCAGAAGGAGATATCTGAATTGAAATTCCGGGCGGGGTTGAAGAGGTCAAAGGATCAGGACAAGCATAATAAGTTGACCAATGCCATTGCTACAAGGAACCTCCTCATCAGGACTATTACAGAGCACCTAGCGGGTCCAGTAACTGAGGCCCTCCTGAAGGAAGTCAAGGAGGATGACTTTGGATTGAATGTCTGATCCTTTTGCTTGTATTTCTTTCTTTTGATGTACTTTTCTTTTGATTGTTGTATTTTGACCCACCACGGGCATGTATTGTAAACAAACTATGTATTTTCATCCTTTGTAATATATTAGTTTGATTTATTTATTGGTGGGCTTTATCTCTCAACATCATCAGCATTTCCTCGAGGTATGGAAAGGTCAAAACCAAAGAACCAAACCGGATACCCTTGGAAGACAAATAAGCATATTGCATTTGCATACTAACATTTTCTTTGTTTTGTAGGTTTTTGTTTTATTGTTGTTTCTCACTTTGTTGTGGTTTCAGGAAACATTGCTCGAACACGAGTGTTCCCTATCAACAGAATACACCGGTACCCAACGTGAAACAACCTTCTGGGCATTCAAATGGATCAAGTGCAGCAGGACTTGAATGAAGTAAGGACCCAAATGGAAAACGAAAGGGTTGAGATGAGAAATCAAATGACCCAATTCATGGCTGTGATGACTGGCTTAGCTCAGAGCTAGGAAAGGCTGAGGGAATTGGTGGAAAGGCAGTCTCCTGAAGAACACCATCCTGGTACAGGAGGAACCAGTAACAATGATCGCGGGCAGCCTCTCATTGATCCACCAGAGTTTGGGCCTCATCTAAACCCAGATGCTAATACTCAAGGAAACACTGTTGGAGGCAGGATCTTGCAAGAGGATCCTCAAGAAGAGCAGTTCACAGTTATTGGAGCTGGGGATGAGGTTTACGACCGAAGGCTGGATGAGATTACTGAGAAGCTGAGGTCTCTGGAATCCCAGAATTCCCTAGGCTTTGATGTAATGGACATGGGGCTGGTGGATGGGGTGAGAATTCCTCACAAGTTCAAACCCCCGTGGTTTGAAAAATATAATGGTACCTCCTGCCCGCGTACTCATCTGCAGTCTTTCTTAGGGAGACTCAAAGCTTATACCATGGACGAGAAGTTATGGATGTTCTATTTTGAGGACAGCCTGACTGGAGCATCAAGAGAATGGTATTCGCATCTGACCAGGACCACTATAAGATGTTGGAAAGACTTGGCCGAAGCCTTCATCCGTCAATACCAGTACAACCTAGACATGGCTCCTAATAGAACCCTTCTAATGGACATGTCTCAGTCTTCAAGGGAAAGCTTCCAGGATTATGCTCAGAGGTGGAGACAGCTTACTGCTGCTGTCCAGCCACCCATGTCTGAACGGGAAATGGCAGACATGTTTATGAATACCTTGCAGGGAACTTATATCGACTGACTTGCTGCATTCTCCTCCACTAGCTTTGCTGATGTAGTCATAGTTGGGGAGAGAATAGAGAGTCTTCTGAAGATGGGAAAAATCTCTGACAACGGTGCAAGTTCCTCCAACAATACAAGAAAACCTTTTCCAGGACCCCGAAGGACGGGTGAGACAAATGCTATTCATATAGGCAGGGGCAGACCCCAATACTCACATAGATTAGTAGTGGCCGTTACTATCCCGGCTCCAGCTCCACAACAGCCACTTTTTCCTCAACAACAGCAACAACAACAACACTATCAGCAACAACCGCACTTTCCGCAACAAATATCGTACAACAATAACAACAACTCCCCTTTCAACAGAGGCCATCTCAAGCAAATAGGGTGATTGACCCCATTCCTATGTCGTATGTCGCCTTACTGCCACAGCTCCTGAAGCTCAACCTGGTTGAGTTAAGGACGTTGGCTCCACCAGATCCTCTCAACCTCCCAAAGAATTATGATACCAATGCTAGGTGTGCCTTTCATTCCAACGCACGTGGTCACAATACCGAGAAGTGTAGAACCTTGCAAATGAAGGTTCAGGATCTGGTCGATTCCAAAGCTCTCAACTTCGCACCTCCTCCAAATGTTACCAGAAATCCTATGCCTAATCATGGTGGGCCCAGGATTAATGACATATAGGAGGACCAACCATCTGCACTGATTGATAGTGTTGCACATATTCGAACGCCGCTGGCAGAAGTCAAAGCTCAACTCTTAAGATGCCAGATATTCCCAAGTTGTGAGGCCTGCTGCGAATCGTGCAAGACTGCTATTAATGGTTGTGAGAGGCTAAGGCTTGGCATAGATGGCCTTATCAGAGATGGAATTTTGCAAATTACCACAACGGCATCTACAACATCAACAACTCTTTCTTCAGCAACAATAGATCCTCCTACAACATCAACAACTCTTTCTTCAGCAACAATAGATCCTCCTACAACTGCAACAACCATCACTCCCACTGATTCATCCACAACTCCAGCAATCACTCCATCCATTATTTCAACAAACCAAAGTTCAGTAACACTTACTTCTACAACGTAAACACCCATCTTATCAACGGAATCACCTACAACACCAACAAACGCTAACGGAGATGTCTCAACGGTCACAATCTATTATGACCCGGCAACTATTCATCCCAACAACAATTTTCAACAACAAACTGCAACACCTACTGTCAGATCTCCAGTCACAATCTATTACGACCCGCATACCATCACAGTTCCTTCCGCTGCAGCAATCAGTCCAGTCACCATTACGGTACCTGGACTCGTTCCTTATGAAAGCAGTAATGCCATACCTTGGCACTACGACTCTGATATCTACTGCGATAGAAAGAAGATCACTCTAGATTCATCAACCTCTTCACTGCAAGTTGACAATGTTGGGGGAGGCGAAGGCTTCACCAGAAGCGGACGCCTTTTTGCCTCACAAATACCAAGACCCAATGCTGAAGCGGAGGCTGCCGCTAAAGCAAAAGGGAAGAGTGTGGTACTTGAAGAGCCAGCAGTTAAAGAAACTCCGAAGACATCTTTTGACCAAGAGGTGGACGAGTTTATGAGAATAATCAAAAAGAGTGATTACAAAGTGGTGGACCAGCTTCATCAGACGCCCTCCAAAATCTCTATCTTGTCATTGTTAATGTGTTCTGAAGCCTATAGGAATGCACTTTTGAGAGTCCTGCACGCAGCCTACGTGCCGGAAGAGATCACGGTTAATCAGTTGGAAACAATGGTTGCAAGTGTTAACACCAGTCATGGACTGGGCTTCACAGATGTTGATTTAACAACGGAGGGACGCAATCATAATAAGGCTTTACACATCACCTTAGAGTGAAAAGGTGCTGTTCTTTCTCATGTGTTGGTAGACACTGGGTCCTCGCTCAATGTCCTCCCAAAGAAAGCCTTGGTGAAGCTGGAATATGATGGTTTGGCATTGCGTCCAAGTAACTTGGTGGTAAGAGCGTTTAATGGCTCTAAGAGATTAGTGCTTGGAGAGATTGAATTACCCGTGGTGATTGGCCCACAAGTCTTCAAAACTACTTTCTTCGTGATGGACATTCAGCAGGCCTACAGCTGTTTGTTGGGTAGACCCTAGATTCACGCCGCTGGCGCTGTTACATCTACCCTTCACCAAAAATTAAAATTCGAGTGGGAAGGCCAGATCATCATAATCTGCAGGGAGGAAGACATTTTCGTTAGCCAGCTGGCTACTTACAAGTATATAGAGATGGATGGGGAGATCCACGAGACTATGAGCCAGGGGTTTGAGGCCCTTAATGTCAATGAAACAACTGTTGTGTCCGAAACTTCTATTGCTTCATATCAACAAGCTCGGAAGGTTGTTGAAGAGGGTAACGCTAGAGGCTGGGGCAAACTGTTGCCAGTGGAGAAAAAAGAAGACAGATTCGGGTTAGGTTACAGACCAATCCGACAAGATCAATCGGAGGCTGCCAAGGAGCCCAAATTTGTCAGTGGGGTGTCGCTCCCGATAAGTGACACCGGGTCAGATAAGGGTACAGACGCGAACGGTCGGCGAGAGGGACAGTGAGAACACACAGCCGTGAACTCACTGGAGATGAATAGAGTCGCCAGCTAGGCATTTTTATCCCGGAGGAAAGGCAATGCTGCATAGACCTAAGAAAAAGATGGACAAGACGGTTGCGAACCAGAGAGACTGAGAAAGGGGGTTGGTTACAACCTGGGAAGGTATTAGCACCCAGATTGTCCGCCGTACTCGACGGGATCCACGCTTAAAAGATTTGTGTTTTAAAGGGGTAGTGTCAGTGCAATCTGTGTGTAAAAGAGCTGGAAAAGATGTACAGGTGTCAGTGTATAGTGTATAAGTGATATGAAGTATGAAAGTGTCAGTGTGAGAACAAGAATAAGATGCTCATGATAATGAGGCTCAAAGAATGAAGCTAGAAAGAGGGGGAATATACAGAGACTTTTGTTCGATAACCGTTAAGTTATGCCTACGTATCCTCTCGTGCAATGAGGAAGTCAAAACACCGTAGTTCGACCCAAAGAGACTAAAAGATGAATTGACTTGTGAACTGCTTGCTTGTCAATGCTCAAGTGTATGACCTGTCTGGCTCAGGTGCAAACTGTCTTGCATTAGACGGAAGAAGCAAGTTCTCGTTTATGAGTGAAGGTGATGAGAAAAGAATCCCGGAGGAGACGATTATTGTTTGTTTTTTGTTTTCAGTCTTTTATTGCTTTTGAGAATTTGTCATAAGTTAATGAGCTTAAGCCTAAACCAATGGGTTAGTAAACTCATCACATCTTCCCTCTGATTAGGGGTAATGAGAATACTTTAAGTGTGAAGTCAGATTCTCACACTTAATCACCTTTGGTATAGGATTAAGTTCATTAACCTACTTGTGATTATTTAGATGTTTTTGGTGTTTTTGTTTAGTGTTAAGTAATGAGGTTAAGCCATAATCAAGGATTAAACAGACTCATTACACCATCCTAATAGAAGGATAATAGATGAGAATGTTTAAGCTGAGGAAAGCTCCTCAACTTAATCCATGATTAGGGATTAAACCCATGACAAAACAAGCCTTTGATTAAGTGGATTTTATTTAATGGTATGATGATGAAGTGAATTTTATGATTTGTAAGACAACTTGAGGGGGACTTGTCCATTAACACTAGGGTTAGTCCTTCTTAACCATTTAAGGAAGAATTAGAACCCTAATGCAAGGCCCAAGTTACAAGTGTGATGTCTTAATATTTATTAAATGAATTGATTAAGAGATTTAAACACACAAAGGGTTTAACACTTAGGATTAAAGTTATACACTCCATCCTAAGAGAAGGATGCAGGCATAACCCTAATCACAAAATCTTAAAGCCTTTAGGGTTTAGTCCCTGATTATGAGGTGAGAAGAGAGGACTCAAAGAGAGACACAAAGGTAAAACTATGGGGGGACTAATCAAAACCCTAATTCATTGTCATGCTTGGATGATCCTAAGGTTTGTGAGGTTTGCAAGAACAAATCTTCAGAGGAGCCACCAGGAAGCAAATGAATAAGATCAAGAGAAGCAAAGTGACTTGCTTCATTCAAGAAGTCAAGTCACTTGAAGAAAGAAGGTGGGAGGAACAAGAATGAGCAAGCTCAATCTCAAACACAAATAGAAATGCAGCAATGGATGCAAGAGAGATGAAAAGAAAAGTTATGAGAAGTGAAGGCAAATTCACTTCTCAAGTTACTTACCACCTGAAATGTTAGCAAAAGAAATGCTATGCAATGCAAATGAGATGGAATGACATGATGCTAGACCAAACCAGAAGCATGTTGATGATGATAATGATGCTATGAGATGCTGCAAACATGAGGCAAGGCATGGGGATGTTCATACAAGATTATGAATGCAAATGATGCAAGTTAAGGAGCATGAATGAACATGAAAAGTTATGAATCATACAAGACAAATGACATGGCAAATATGTAATGCAATGATCAAACATGCTTTCTATATGTCTTAAGATGTCAAATGGATCACAAGAATGCACAAAATGCAAAGACAAGTCATGTTATGCAAGGAAATGCAAGAAGGATGCAAGAGAAATCCCAAATTAGGGTTCATGGATCAAACATCAAACAAAAACCCAAAACAGAAACAAATCCTAAGATAAAAAATGGAAAATGGTACCCAAGGAAACCCTAAACCTATACTAAACCACTGCCCAAAGGGGAGGTCTCAACTCTCAACCAAACTCAAGTTATGAATTTTCTAAGTTATTAGGGTTTTTTAGGGTTCTTAACAAAATAAATGCCAAACAAATGGAAAATGCAAGATCAAATCATGGCCATTTTACCCTAGAAACTACATGCCAAACACAAAACAATGCAAGAAGAATCAATGTCTCAACCTTCTCCAATAGGCAGAAATGAATTTTTGAACTTATGATCAAAATAATGCATAAAAAATGATTTAATTCAATGAAAAATTCTTAAAATGCATCAAGATCAAAAAAGAAATTTGGTTTGAAGGTTGGACAATGTTTCTAAATGTCTTAGAACATTTCATGAATTTTTTTGTAATTTTTAAATACCTAAAAGTATTTTTAATTAATTAATTTCCATTAATCAATTAAAAATAATCTTTTAAATATTTAAAAATACTTTTTTAATGATAAAAAATAAAATAAAAATATTTTTGGGTCTTAAAAATTAATAAAACTTTAAAGAAAAAGTTTCATAATTTTTATGTATTTTTGCTATTTTAAAATAAATATGCAAGTTAATTGAAAAATAAAAGAAAATAAATGAATTAAAACTGAATTAATGAGAAGTAATCAAATCCTAGGGTTGAGATTTAAACTGGCCAGCGCGCGCATTGACTCCCCGCCACATCTCACGGCTCAAATTCAAACTTGCTAATCACCCTGATTAAACCCTAATTGTGCCCTAATGACATTCAGGCGACCGGAACAGTGTTCCGGTCGTCTTCTCCGGCCATCCCCAAAATCAATCTCTCTCCCTAGGCCAAATCAGAAGCCCTAAGTCTCCAGAATCCATCTACCAACTATCCTAAGCACGAATCCATCCTCAAATCATGTTTAAACTCACACACAAACAAGAATCGAAGCAAATAATATTCTAGGTCAAACTTTCAGAAGACCATTACATGCTCATTTCTGGCTTATTTTCAAAAGTAAAGAGATCCCAATGATCAGTGTAACATGCACAACAAGATTTTAACAAGAGAAATGAGTTTTGGGAAAAAAGTTCATGGTGTCACCTGAGATGGAGCTCTTGATTCAGGAGCTCTTTGGATGATTCTTTGGCTCAATCTTGTCCCAATGGTCCACCTTTGAAGCTTTGGATGCTTAGTTGGAGTTTAAACAACCTCCTGAGTGAGTTTGCAGCAGCTCTGACCAAGGGAGGATGAAAATCGTATTTGAGATATAGGGTGTTTCAGGCCAAAGCAAAGGGTGGTTTCTGGTCAGTGAGGTGAGTGGAGATTATTGGTGGGGTTTGTTCTTGTGTTTGAGGTTTGTGGAAGGAGATTCGATGGAAAATGCAGGCTGAGGGTGAGCAATGGCTATGGAGTATTCTGGTTGTTTCAGGCTTGGGTTCTTGGTGTTTTGTGGTCTATGGAGCAAGGTGAGTTGAATGGTGAAGTTGGCTTGAGTGTTTGCAGGCTGTGGAGGCAGATTCGAAGCAAGTTGCAATGTGGTGTGTTTGTGTGAATGTGATGGTATGAGATGTTTCAGCCTTGCCTTGTGTTATGTTTAGCTTGCAAATTGTCCACATAACTCTCTCTCATTGGTCAGTTGACAAGACATGCCCTTTATTGATTGGTAAGTTACCTTTTGCAAAAAGTCAAATAATGTGTAAGAGAAGCATGGCTCAAGGTCTAGGAAAGTACATGGCATGGGCTGGCGCAGCAAGGGTGAGGGAGAGGTCTAGCAAAGCTCAGCATCCAAGGCTGCAAGTTGTAGGAAGTATGATCATGAGTTTTGCAACTTGTTGTAACTTTGGTTCACATGTGAGAAAGTCTTGTTACACAAACCAAACCATGGGGAAACTTGGTCCAATTCTGATTTTTAGGACTTAGAGAATGTTTATGTGCTGGTTTGAAATGAATTAGAGGCTGCAATATGCATTGGTCCAAGATTTTGCAAAATTCTCACTTAGGGCATGCCTTGAAAATCAATGATTTTAGCCAACTTTGCATTGCCATAACTTTTGATTCAAGAAGAGTTTGATCATGTTCTTGTACTTTTTGAAAAGGGAAAGATGAGATCTACAACTTTCATGACCAAAGTTTTTCCATTTGAAGCATTTTTGGATCAAGAATCATGGCTTGAAAAATGACCTAAAATGATGCATTCTTGAAAAGTCAACTATGCCCAAAAAGTCAACATTTGCAAAAACCCTACATTCTTGATTTCTATGAACTTCAACCTTCTTCCATGATCAAATAAAGATCATATACACTCAAAATGATGAAGATCACCCATTGGTTGGGTCATTGGGGGCCTCAGATGCCCTGATTTTACACTGACTTGTCTGAAAAGTCAACTCTTGATCAGATGACTTGCTCATGGAATTTCTTCATGAAAATTGATATGCATACTCCCTATACCATATAGAGATCAATGGAAACAAGAATGACCAAAAAATTTGGAGTTATGGCCTCTGAAACCAAAACCCTAATTTTAGGTCAACTGTGCAGTTCATCCTGGCTCTGCATCCACTCAAACCCTAGTTCTTGTGATTCCTCTGCAATTTTGGCTTTGAGGAGATGGAATATGACACAAGAACACACATGGACCCCTTTGAGATGATTGGTGGCCTTTGGAATGGCTAAGATGCTTTGGGATTGCTCAGATCACAAACCCTAGGTGTAGATGCCTTAGAAACTATGCAGTGAACCAAAATGAGATATGAGATGATATTATTGTGCTTATGCATATGAGGATGATCACAAGCCATGGTGTGAATGGGTGAGGGCAAATTTGGGGTGTTTACAGCTGCCCCTATTCAAACATGAGTTAGCTGTGCAGGATGTAAGCAACGGCTTAACAGGCAAACAAGATAACTTGTGGTTGAATACCAAAGACAGTCCAAAATTTGCACTCACAGAATAAAGAAGAAAAGGGATATAAATTGTAAAAGAAAATAAAGTATATTGTAAAGTGGGCGATGGAGGACGACCGTCGAGCAGAGGACGACTGCTGGGTAAATAGCAATGACGGGGACGGCCGACATGCTGGGAAAGTGTAGGAAATAAAACAATGACGGGGACGGCCGACACGCTGGGGATAAAAGGTAAAGCTAAGACGGGGACGGCCGACTAGCTGGGAAAAAAAAAAAAAAAAAAAATATCATGATGGGGACGGCCATCAAGATAAAGTTGTAGCATTCTCTGGGGGTTAATGAAACATGACGGGGACGGCCATCAAGTTCATAAAGCAAAGTAACCGACGATGGGGACGGCCATCGGGTTAAAAGGAAAAGGGACCACGACGGGGACGGCCATCGGGTTAAAGAATGAATGAAATAAACAGATGATGGGGTACGGCCATCAAAGGTGAAGGACAATCACCTAGCAGGGGACGGCTGCTCTGTTGGGGATAAAAGGAATACGATGGGGACGGCCATCAAAGGTGGAGGACGACCACCTGGCAGGGTACGGCTGCCGAAAATATCAACGATGGGGACGGCCATCGGATAGAAAAGGTCAACGATGGGGACGGCCATCGGACGAGCATGATGGAGGACGACCATCAAGAAGTGGAGGACGACCACTCAGCAGGGTACGGCTGCTCTCGAGGTTTCTCATGACATAGGACGAATGCCAGATAACCAAAATCAACAATGGGGACGGCCATTGGATAAAATGATGAAGGACGATCATCAAAAAGGTGGAGGACGACCACCTAGCAGGGGACGGCTGCTAAAATATCAACGATGGGGACGACCATCGGATGAGCATGATGGAGGACGACCATCAAGAAGTGGAGGACGACCACTCAGCAGGGTACGGCTGCTCTCAGGGTTATCATGACACAGGACGAGTGTCAGATAAAAGAAAAAGCTTTGTTGGTGATCTACTGGGGATATAGTGAACACGGACGAGCGTTCACAACCAAGAAAAGAAAGTATAAGCGTTTGGTATTGTGTATAGATTAAAGATGCGGACGAGCATCCTTAAGACTATGATACGGACGAGTATCATGTAGAAACAAACTGACACATGTTCAGGGATGATGATACGGACGAGTATCAACTGGTTAACAAGGAACACGGACGAGTGTTGAATCTGAAGGAATCCTTCTGAGGAATGGTAGACACAGACGAGTATCTATGTTCAAGAAGGCATAAGTGTTTGACACGGTGTATGGATTAAAGATGCGGACGAGCATCCTTAAGACTATGATACGGACGAGTATCATGTAGAAACAAACACTAGACGCAATGTTCTGAGATGATGATACGGACGAGTACCAACTGGTTAACAAAGAACAAGGACTACTGTCGAATCTGTGGGGATATGAGTGATGTATACAAGATACGGACGAGTATCTGTATAAGTGTACCAATGGGTAGTGAGTAATATATAGATAAGTGTTTATCTGTTGGGGATAGTGACACGGACGAGTGTCAAAAGGGAAAAGTATAATAATATCAAGTATATGGGTGATGAAGGTGTAAGCGACTGCGCTGGGGACATGACACGGACGGGTGTCAAGAAAGTGTATATATAAGTATATGTGAGTGCAAAGAGGATGTCTTTGGCTTTCTGCTGGTAATATGACACGGACGGGTGTCATGAAGTATTTGTAATACTGGTGTTTGTGATTTGTAAAGTGTATTCAGGCAACCTGTTTGGGGAAGTGATGGCACGGACGGGTGTCAAAAGGTGTACATACTGGTGTTTGTGATTTGTGAGGCAACTGCTTTAGCTGGGACTCTGGTGGGAATTTTTTCTGTACAATGATGATGAACGGTTATTATTCACAAGCGCTAATTCATAACATGGCTTATGATTATGCTATATGTTTGATTTTTGCCGTAATGCTCCGTATTAGACGGAATGCTACGCTCTGAGGGGATAGTATGATGCAAATGCCATGATTATGCAAAGATACCACACTGGGATTCGGATCCCGTCACTGCGAAGATCTCTGGTCGATCTGTTGGAAACGGACCTCCCAGCTGGGGATGAGATCATTGGTAGATCCAATGATGTATCTGTTTGGGGATACAGGTCATTAATAGACCTATCCTTATAAATGAGAGGCCCAACTGGGGTTTGTAGAAGCTTTCTTCACTCTGTTGTGATCTCTTCATGCGTTGCTCTTCTGGATAGAGGTTGGAACTCTGTGGGGAGATGGTTCCCTGACTTCTGTATTCAGCTGAGGATGACATGGCAACTCGGCTGGGGAATTGTGAGAGGCAAATCAGCTGGGGAGAACAACAAGCGGCAACTCAGCTGGGGATAGAGCATTTCAGATGCTGAGATTGAGTGTATGTTGATTTGGCAACTTTGCTGGGGAAGTGGGCATCTTCCAGTGCCACGTGGAAGATAGACCGAGTTGATAATGATTTGCCAGCTTGCTGAAACGTAACTTGCATGCCCCAGGTTGCGTTCTGGATACCTGCAATCCTGCAAAGATAAGGAAACGCACAAAAGGTCCCGAGGTATCCTTCACTGAATTCCGTCAAAGGAGTTAAGCATTCTCACGAGTAAGTATATTCCCTGCAAGCATGTGTTTTATTATTATTACTTTTGGGAGAAAAGCATCTGTACTTATGCAACTAGTTTTTTAGAGACATCAGACATCCTTTGTAAAAAATGTACAAGACGAAACATGACTGAAAAATCTGATTTTATTAATTCATATGCCCTGAATTGGCGAGATACAGTCAAAGAAACAAATCCCCTGAAATGAGGAGATTGTTACAAATTGAGAAACAAAATGCTGGCAGTGTTGGCGACGCTTTGAGGAGCTTCCTCTCCTGCTATGACTCGTATGACAATGACGTTCTTCTCGTCTTGCTTTCTGAAGAAAGTTGATTCTGATTGAAGCTTGATTCTGTCGAAGCTTTCTAAGTTGTAAGCGATACAGACGAATTCAGAATGCAGTTGTTCGCTTATTCCCTTATTTTGCATGGATCGCCCTTTCGGGTTTTCAATCCATCGGGATACCCATTTTTGCCTGAGTTGTCCAATGCGGCTTTTCAACTCAGCGGGTGTACATTTTTCATTTATTTCCCTTATTTTTGCCCGAGTCTTTTATTCTGTTTTTGACTCGCCGGGATGCCCTATTTTTGCCTGGACTTACATTCTGTTTTTATGTCCAGCGGGTCATTTTATGCGAAGTATTTTTTAACTGCATCTGAATTCACAGGGGACGGGAAATCTTCACCATCCATGGTGCTGAGCATCAGCGCTCCACCAGAGAAAACTTTCTTTACAACGAATGGTCCTTCATAATTTGGAGTCCATTTGCCCCTGTGGTCTGTATGAGGAGGGAGGATTCTTTTCAGCACAAGATCCCCTACTTGGTACTCTCGATGCCTGACTTTCTGATCAAAGGCTTTCTTCATTCTTTTCTGATATAACTGCCCATGACAGATTGCAGCTAATCTCTTCTCTTCGACCAGACTTAGTTGCTCGTATCGGGCCCGAACCCATTCTGCTTCACTCAGTTTAACATCCATTAATACCCGTAACGAGGGTAGTTCAACTTCAACAGGTAGGACTGCTTCCATACCATATACAAGCTGATACGGTGTTGCCCCAATGGATGTTCTGATTGACGTGCGGTACCCATGCAAGGCAAACGGTAGCATTTCATGCCAGTCTTTGTATGTGATTACCATCTTCTGCACAATCTTCTTAATATTCTTATTCGCTGCCTCAACAGCGCCATTCATCTTTGGCCTGTAAGGAGAAGAATTGTGATGTTGGATCTTGAAGTCCCGGCACAGCTCTGCCATCATTTTGTTGTTCAAGTTGGAACCATTATCAGTAATGATTCGCTCGGGCACTCCATACCGACAGATGATATCTCTCATCAGGAATCGGGCTACCACTTGTCTTGTAACATTTGCGTACGAGGCTGCTTCAACCCACTTGGTGAAATAATCAATGGCGACCAAGATGAATCTGTGGCCATTTGAAGCAGTTGGCTCAATCTTGCCAATCATATCAATGCCCCACATAGCAAAGGGCCAAGGTGAAGACATGATGTTCAAAGGATTGGGAGGCACATGCACCTTGTCTGCGTAGATCTGGCATTTGTGACATTTTCTGGCGTAAGCACAACAGTCTGCATCCATTGTGATCCAGTAATAGCCTGATCTTAGCAACTTCTTGGCCATGGCATGCCCTCCGGCATGGGTACCAAAAGATCCTTCGTGCACTTCATGCATCAACAAATCTGCTTCTGTCTTGTCAACACATCTGAGGAGTACCATATCAAAGTTCCGCTTATATAAAGACCCATCAGTGTTCAGAAAGAAACTCCCAGCAAGCCTTCTCAAAGTCTTCTTATCATTGGCAGATGCCCCAGGTGGGTATGTTTGATCCTCCAAGAAGCTTTTAATGTCATGGAACCAAGGCTTATCATCTTTTACAACATCCGCTGCAAATACATATGCTGGTCTATCAAGTCTAGACACTGAAATCTGGGGTACAAAGTTAGCCGCTTGAACTTTGATCATGGATGAAATGGTAGCAAGAGCATCTGCAAACTGGTTCTCGTCCCGAGGGATATACTCAAGCTTGACTGTTGTGAAGAAAGTCAATAACCTCCTTGTATAATCCCTGTAAGGTATCAGATGATCCTGGTGGGTGTACCATTTCCCGTTGGTCTGATTGACTACCAAAGCTGAATCTCCGAATACGGTCAATGTCTTGATCCTGAGGTCAATGGCTTCCTCAAGACCCATAATGCAAGCTTCGTATTCAGCTTCGTTGTTAGTGCAGTTGAAAGTGAGTTTTGCCGAGAAAGGCATGTGAACTCCTTTGGGTGTAATGAGTACTGCACCAACACCACGACCATTCATATTAACAGCCCCATCAAACATCATAGTCCATTCTTCTTCTGGGTTAGGCCCTTCAGTGTGAATAGGCTCTTCGTGATCTTTTGCTTTAATGAACATGATGTCTTCATCAGGGAAGTCAAACCTCATAGGTTGGTAGTCATCAATGGGTTGCTCAGCAAGGTATTCAGATAGTACACTGCCCTTGATGGCTTTCTGAGATGTGTACTGTATGTCGTATTCTGTGAGAATCATCTGCCATCTTGCAACCCGTCCGGTAAGAGCTGGCTTCTCGAAAATGTACTTAACTGGATCCATTTTTGAGATTAATAAGGTAGTGTGGGTCAACATATACTGTCTCAGTCGGCGAGCAGCCCACGCTAAAGCACAGCAAGTTTTCTCGAGCAGTGAATAACGCTGTTCACAGTCGGTAAACTTTTTGCTTAGGTAGTATATTGCATACTCTTTTCGACCAGACTCGTCATGCTGGCCCAGCACACACCCCATTGACTCTTCTAATACTGTCAAGTACATAATCAGAGGTCTTCCCTCAACTGGCGGCATAAGGATTGGAGGTTCCTGCAGATACTCCTTGATCTTGTCAAAAGCCTTCTGGCAATCTTCGTTCCACCTGACCGTCTGTTCTTTTCTTAACAGCTTGAACAAGGGTTCACAGGTCGCTGTAAGGTGAGATATGAACCGCGAAATGTAGTTCAATCGACCTAAGAAACCTCGGACTTCTTTCTCAGTTTTCGGCGCAGGCATTTCTTGAATAGCTTTGACTTTATCAGGGTCAACCTCAATCCCTTTCTCGCTTACAATAAAGCCCAGCAACTTACCGGATCGCACCCCGAATGTACATTTGTTGGGGTTCAACTTCAGTTGGTACTTCCTCAGACGCTTGAACAACTTGAGCAGATTCACCAGGTGATCTTCTTCTGTAAGGGACTTGGCGATCATATCATCCACATAACATTCTATTTCCTTGTGGATCATATCGTGGAACAATGTCACCATAGCCCGTTGATATGTGGCACCAGCATTCTTCAGTCCGAATGGCATCACTTTGTAACAGAACGTGCCCCAAGGTGTAATGAATGTTGTCTTCTCCATGTCTTCAGGTGACATCTTGATCTGATTATATCCTGAAAATCCATCCATGAAGGAGAATACCGAGAACTGAGCCGTGTTATCCACCAATACATCAATGTGAGGTAATGGGAAGTCATCTTTCGGGCTGGCTCTGTTCAGATCCCGGTAGTCAACACACATTCTTACTTTGCCGTCTTTCTTAGGCACAGGTACTATATTAGCAACCCACGGTGGATAGCTAGTCACAGCCAGGAACCCGGCGTCCCATTGCTTTTGTACCTCTTCCTTGATTTTCATAGCCATGTCTGGGCGAGTTCGGCGCAGCTTCTGTTTGACTGGTGGGCATTCTTCCCTTAGAGGCAGCTTGTGCACAACAATGTCGGTATCCAACCCTGGCATGTCTTGATACGACCAAGCAAACACATCAACATACTCTTGAAGCAGATCTATCAGCTGTCTCTTCACTGAGTCTTGCAGGCAGGCCCCGATTTTAACCTCTTTCACATCTTCCTCCGTACCAAGATTGATCACTTCAACCTCCTCCTGGTGAGGGGTAATAACCTTTTCCTCTTGTCTTAACAACCTGGCTAGCTCTTCAGGAAGCTCATATTCTTCTTCAACCCCTTCATCAGCTTGATTGATTGGATTGTCAAAGTCATACGATGTCATAGCCGTGCTATTGTCGGTGCTGTCAGGAAGGCACTCTCTGCAAGGGTTAAGTTGGTTCATTTTAGTGATTGATTTTAATCTTGCTTTAGAAAAAAGTGAAATGAAGTTATCATTTTGAAAACACCGCCATTTATTTTTTGTACAAAAAGAAAAGTGGAAAAACAGTGAACAAAAAGAAAAAGACTCGTTTGCAAAAAGATGTCTGATATTTCATTAATTGATCTTGTTTGCACAAAAAGTACAGATGGCCCGATTACAAAATGAGTCTTGTCATCTTGGGAAAGATGCAAGACTTGGATGCATGCTATAAAAATACAGGAAATAATAATTACTCTGCATGAGTAACTCTTATAATTTCCTGGGAAGACCAGTTCGAGACACTGCTCCCCGGGATCTTTGGACGAATCCAATTCTCCAGATTGCGCTCCTCTTCCAGCTCGTCTTCCAAACAGTTGATAGCATCGGGGGTGAGCATCCCCCCACTGACAAAACCTGGCTCTGCAGCAGCCTTTGCTTGATGTTGAGTTGGTTTGTAACCCAACCCAAACTTGTCTTCTTTTTTCTCCACCGACAGCAATTTGCCCCAGCCTTGGGCAGTTCCTTCCTCAACAACCTTCCGGGCTTGTTGGTATGATGACATTGGAGTACCAGATACAGCAGATGCCTCATGCACATTCAAAGCTTCAAACCCCTGGCTCATTGTTTCATGGATCTCCCAATCCATTTCAATGTACTTATAGGTTGCCAGGTGGCTGACAAAAATGTCCTCCTCCCCGCAGATTGTGACAACTTGACCTTCCCACTCAAATTTTAACTTTTGGTGAAGGGTAGACGTTATTGCGCCGGCGGCGTGAATCCAGGGTCTACCCAACAAACAGCTGTAGGCGGGCTGAATGTCCATCACATAAAAGATAGTTTTAAAGGTCTGTGGGCCAATTGTCACGGGCAGCTCAATCTCTCCCAGAACCGATCTCTTAGAGCCATCAAAGGCTCGTACCACCAGGTTGCTGGGTCTCAATGCCAATCCATCATGTTCTAACTTCACCAGAGCCTTCTTTGGTAAGACATTCAGGGAAGAACCTGTGTCCACCAGCACATGAGAAAGGACAGCTCCTTTGCATTCCATGGTTATGTGCAAGGCTTTGTTGTGGTTGCGGCCATCCGCTGTCAAGTCAGAATTGGTAAACCCTAGCCCATTGCTAGCAGTAACATTTCCAACCACGGTTTCCAACTGGTTGACAGTAATCTCTTCAGGCACGTAAGCTGCGTGCAAGACCTTGAGTAGTGCATTCCGATGGGCTTCGGAGCACATAAGCAGTGAGAGGATAGAGATTTTGGATGGCGTCTGGTGAAGTTGATCCACAATTTTGTAATCACTCTTTTTGATGATTCTCATAAACTCATCAACTTCTTGATCGAACGGTGTCTTCAAGGCTTCTTTGGCAGCTGGATCTTCCTGCACCGGGCCTTTTCCTTTTGCCTTGGCGGCAGCTTCTGCTTCGGCAGTGGGTCTTTGGACTTGTGAGGCAAAGAGACGTCCGCTTCGAGTGAAGCCTCCGCCTCCCCCCACATTATATACTTGTGGTGCAGGTGTTGATGTTTCAAGAGTGATTCTTTTTCCTTCGCAGTACACGTCAGAGCCATAGTGCCAAGGGATGGCCCTATTGCTTTCATATGGTACTGGTCCAGGCACCGTGACAGTGACTGGACTGATTGCTGCTGCTGAAGGTACTGTAATTGTTTGTGGATCATAAAAGATTGTAACTGGTGCCCTGATGGGAGCAGCACCTTCTGAATGGTAGGCGGAATTATTTTCAGGATCGTAGAATATGGTAACTGTGGAGACATCTTCGTGATAGATTGCTGGAGTTGTAGGAGGTATTGTTGGAAGGACTGTTGTTGTTGTTGATGGAGATTCGAAATGGAATGAAGCTGAAGTTGTAGCAGGAGAAACTGTTGAAAACTGATCATTTGGGAGGACAGATGAAGTACTTGTCGGTGTTGCTGATGAATTGTCGGGAACAATAGTTGCTGCGGTTGTAGGAGGTTCTGGAACCGTTGTTGATGAAGTTGTCGGATTTGTCGGAAATGATGTAGTGATCTGTAGCAAGCGACTCTGAATAAGGCTGTCAATGCCATTCCTCAGGTCCTCACACCCATTCCATGAAATATTACAATAGGGACACCCTAGTTCACACCCCGGAAATATTTGGTTTTCACGGAGTTGAGCTTTGATTTCCACCAATGGTGTCCTGATCTGATCCACACTAGTTATTAAATAAGACGGTTGGTCTTCTTCAATAGCATTAATTCGGGGACCACCATGGTTTGGCATAGGGTTTTTATTGACATTGGGCGGAGGTGCAAAATTCAGAGCCTTGGAGTCTACCAAGTCTTGTACCTTCATATGCAGAGCCCTGCATTTTTCTGTACTGTGACCAGGTGCGTTTGAATGAAAAGCACACCTAGCATTAGAGTCATAGTTCCTTGGTAAACTGTTGGGATCCGGAGGTGCCAACGTTCTTAGCTCAACTAGGTTGAGTTTCAGAAGCTGTGGCAACAAGGCAGCATACGACATTGGGATCGGGTCGATCACTCGGTTAGCTTGGAATGGCCTCTGTTGGAATGGCCTCTGTTGATTGTTGTTGTTGGAGTTGTTGTTGTTGTAGTTTCTTGGGGGATATTGATTCTGCTGATACTGAGGTTGTTGTTGGAAGTTTTGTTGCGGAGGTTGATAGACTGGCTGAGGATGTGCTGGAGCAGGGATAGTGACTGCTGCTATTGATCTTTGAACATACTGGGGCCTACCCCTGTTGGTGTGAATGGCATTGGTCTCGCCAGTTCTTCTCGGGCCTGCAAAAGGCTTTCTTGTACTACTGGACGAGCTTGCACCGTTATCAGAGATCTTACCCATTTTTAACAGGCTTTCAATTCTCTCCCCAGCTATAACAACATCTGCGAAGCTAGTGGAAGAGAAAGCAGCCAACCTGTCAATATACGTTCCCTGGAGAGTGTTCATAAACATGTCTGCCATTTCTCTCTCAGACATTGGTGGTTGAACGGCAGCAGCCAATTGCCTCCATCTCTGGGCATATTCTCGGAAACTTTCCCTTGACGACTGTGACATTCCCATTAGGAGAGTCCTGTTGGGTGCCATGTCTAAGTTGTATTGATACTGTCTAATGAAGGCCTCTGCCAGGTCCTTCCAGCATCTCACAGTTGCCCTTGTCAAATGGGAATACCATTCCCTTGATGCTCCAGTCAAGCTGTCTTCGAAGTAAAACATCCAGAGCTTCTCATCCATCGTATAGGCCTTCAGCCTTCCCAGAAATGATTGCAAATGAGTCCGGGGGCATGAAGTCCCATTATACTTTTCGAAACAAGGAGGCTTGAACTTATGGGGGATCCTGACCCCGTCTACCAAACCCATGTCCATAACGTCGAAACCCAAAGAATTTTGAGATTCTAAGGACCTCAACTTCTCAGCTATTTCTTCCAACCGTCTATCATAAGTTTCCTCTCCAGCACCCATTACTGTAAATTGGTCCTCCTGAGGATCTTCTTGAAGTACTCTGGCTGCAGTGGCTGTTCCTTGAACATTTGCAGGAATGTTAATCTCAGGATGTAGATGTGGGCCAAACACAGGAGGGTTAACATGGGGTTGCACCCGTTCATTGTTACTTGTGCCGGCAGTCCCCACATGGGGCTCATCTTGATTCCTCCCTTCTACCAAGGCTCTGAGCCTCTCCTGGCTTTGAGCTAAATTGTTCATTACTTCCATGAACTGTGTTATCTGAGTTCTCATCTCCAACCTTTCGTTGGCCATCTGGTTTCTGACCTCCGTAAGGTCCTGCTGCATCTGATCCATCTGAATTCCCGGAAGGTTGTTTCTAGTTGGGTACCTGTGTGGCCTGTTGAGAGGAAAAACCCGGCGGCGAGCAATAATTCCTGAGATTCACAACAGAGGTTAGTAACAACAAAAACCTACAAAACAAACAAAAGGGTTAGTATGCAATGCAGTTATGCTTATTTGCTCTCAAGGTATCCGGTTTGGCATTCAGTTTTGACCCTTCCAGACCCTTGAAGATGATGCTGTTGAAGTTGCTTTTGAAGTGAGCCCAGATAGAAACCAACACAAATATATTACATAAGATGAAATAATACAACTTGTTCATTTTACAACACATGCCCTTAAAGGGGTCAAAATACATCACAAAAAGGTAAAAGTACATGGAATAGGAACAACAACAAGCAAATGATCAAACTCCAAGGCCAAACTCATCCTCACGAACTTCCTTAAGAAGTGCTTCGGTCACAGGATCAGCCGGACGCTCCGTGAGACCTCTGATGAGAAGGTTCCTTGTTGCAACAGCTGCGGTCAACTTCTTGTTCTGACTTTGGTCCTTAGACCTCTTCACTCCAGCTCTGATTTCTAGCTCTGATATTTCCTTCTGGGCTGCTGCCAGGGCTTTTTCCATCTGCTCCATCTTGTCCTGGACTCTCTTGTCTTCTAGAGTACGGGCCTCAGTGATCCGGACCCACCTGGCCTGACTCTCTTTCAGGTACAAGTCTGTCCTTGCTCTCTGGAACTGGGCTTCTTTACAAGCATTCTTCAGAATCTGCTCACCAGCTTTAGACTTGTTGATATAATCTCCAGACTTCTCAATTTTAGTCAAGTGTTCCACTCTCAATTTCTCCAATCTCTCAATCTCCCTCACACCTTCACTCCTCTCCCGGAGGGTCTTCTGCAAGGCCTGGGTTAACTTCTCATTTCTTTCCTTCAAGCTCTCAAACTCCTCCAAACTGATAGTGGCAGGGGGTGGTGCTGAAGATGACTCAGGCATGTCTTCTATGGTGAAGGGCATTCCAGAGAATTGGGCCCTAGCATGGGACCACTCATAATATTGTGCTGATGCCACATTATTGCACTTACCCAGAATGGTGATTCCCTTAGTTTGAACATGATCCCAGGCCCAGGCAGCCTGCCTAACAACAGCCAAACTAATCTTGTTCTCACAGTAGAGGGTCTCAATCAGGTCCTGTGTCTTAGGAGTATGGACCAGCGCATAGCCTAATTGCCTCCTGAACAGCAGAGGGTTGTAATTGATACTTCCCTTGACCCCTATTAAAGGCACATTGGGAAAGTGCCCACAGCTTGTAATGATATCTCTGCCCTTGGTGCTTTGAGCACACCATCTGATGTCTGCTGAAGTGAGAGTAGTGAGCCTCTTAGCCCAGTTGCTTTGCTGATGAGGATTTAGGAATGCATCTGTCCTGGGTAGATGCTTAAGAAGCCAAGCATGGAATAATGGAGCACAACACCTCACTAGCCTTCCCCTCTGCTTCTCATTCTTCTGATGTACTGAGTAATAGAGATCTCCTAGCAAAGTTGGCACTGGGTTCTTCAGGATGAGCAAATGGATTGCATTTTTGCTAATGAATCGAGGCTCATCTGCAAACAACACAATTCCATATATGCACAAGGCCAGCAGGGCACAAACAGCTTTCCATTCTCCTAGAGAAGCCTTCAAGGTAGCTTGAGAAATTAAGAAGTCCAGATGAAAACCAGGGATCCCAGCTTTAGAGGCCATATGCTGCTCAATTAGGACAAGCTCCAGGTGCAAAGCTTTTGCTACCTCTCCATTAGCAGGAAAGACCATCTCAGGGTTGAAAGGAATTTCTCTCCTGATAGGCATACCAACTAATGAGGAGTACTCTTCCAATAAGGGGCCCAACTGAAAGTCTTGAAAAGTAAAACATCTCAGTGGAGGATCATAAAACTGAATGCAGGTGTGGATGAGGCTTCTCTGTGAAGGGTCCAGATCCATAACCATGTCCAGTATATCCCCATAATGCTCCCTGAACAAAGGTATGTGATCTGGAGTGATCAGGGTTTGGATCCTCCTGATGTCTGATAAGTCTGGTTGGAAGAAATGATAGGTGATGTTGCTTTTCTTCGGAGCCATGATGCTGAGACTGAGTAGAATAAGTGTTGATGAAGAGGTTGAGAAGTGGGCCACTGGCTGGCTAGTGCAAGTAACTGAAGTACATGGCTGACAAGCTGAAGCAAGTGCTGGTGGAGATAGGTCAATATAGCAGATGGGGTCAAAACCAAAACCAGATGAAGGTGGATACCCTGAAACACAAATAAGCAAATGTTAATATGATGCAATGGGTATGTATGCAAATGATATGCAAGGGTTTGTGACTGAGCTGGATCTGATTAACTGCCTTGATATAGATCCATGTGTGTTCAAGAATTCCAGATGGAGGTCTATAAATCCAGTAACCAGGGTGGGGGACTCAAATAAAGAGCCACATGTCCAGGGTTTAGAATCACAAGAAACTGTCCAACATGGAGCATTCTTAACAAAGTCAAAGTAACAGGGTATTCTGAGGTCAAGGTACCTGCAAACCTGTAAACAGCCCAACCCCCTCACAGGTGGTGATCTAGAACAAGGATCCTCAGACTTGGATCAGTTATGAGAAGTGTAAACACTTCTAACCCGGAGGTACAGTGTTTACAATAACCATAACAATTCCTCCTCTAATTCACCTCAGTTTCTGAAGGTCAATACTAAAAGGTCATCCAGACTTAGCAGGCTTCCCAGATAGCCCTAGCATTGCAGGAAATCTGCAACACAGAGTTCTCAAGAAGAAACCCATATCTGAACCGTGTTTCATATTCCCGCACCAGACCGAAATGGAATGGGAAAGAATATGATTCACTCTAACCTAGGTGTCACTCAGATCCCAGGTATAGGATCTTAACTCTCAATGAAACACCCACCCACCAAGGCAAACAACAGATCCAGCCAGCAACAATGACAGTATGATAAATGAAAAAACAGTAAAGAAAGCAATAAATAAAGTTGTACAGAAAGCAGTAAATAAAGCAAATATACACATACAAATAGCACATAACACCCCCAATAAACACAAATCAATCAAGCGCTAGGAGGAACCCACAAAAAGAACCAGAAGCCCTGGTTGCAGCATAAGGCACTCCCCAGCAGAGTCGCCAAGCTGTCGCTCCCGATAAGTGACACCGGGTCAGATAAGGGTACAGACGCGAACGGTCGGCGAGAGGGACAGTGAGAACACACAGCCGTGAACTCACTGGAGATGAATAGAGTCGCCAGCTAGGCATTTTTATCCCGGAGGAAAGGCAATGCGGCATAGACCTAAGAAAAAGATGGACAAGACGGTTGCGAACCAGAGAGACTGAGAAAGGGGGTTGGTTACAACCTGGGAAGGTATTAGCACCCAGATTGTCCGCCGTACTCGACGGGATCCACGCTTAAAAGATTTGTGTTTTAAAGGGGTAGTGTCAGTGCAATCTGTGTGTAAAAGAGCTGGAAAAGATGTACAGGTGTCAGTGTATAGTGTATAAGTGATATGAAGTATGAAAGTGTCAGTGTGAGAACAAGAATAAGATGCTCATGATAATGAGGCTCAAAGAATGAAGCTAGAAAGAGGGGGAATATACAGAGACTTTTGTTCGATAACCGTTAAGTTATGCCTACGTATCCTCTCGTGCAATGAGGAAGTCAGAACACCGTAGTTCGACCCAAAGAGACTAAAAGATGAATTGACTTGTGAACTGCTTGCTTGTCAATGCTCAAGTGTATGACCTGTCTGGCTCAGGTGCAAAATTTCTTGCATTAGACGGAAGAAGCAAGTTCTCGTTTATGAGTGAAGGTGATGAGAAAAGAATCCCGGAGGAGACGATTATTGTTTGTTTTTTGTTTTCAGTCTTTTATTGCTTTTGAGAATTTGTCATAAGTTAATGAGCTTAAGCCTAAACCAATGGGTTAGTAAACTCATCACATCTTCCCTCTGATTAGGGGTAATGAGAATACTTTAAGTGTGATGTCAGATTCTCACACTTAATCACCTTTGGTATAGGATTAAGTTCATTAACCTACTTGTGATTATTTAGATGTTTTTGGTGTTTTTGTTTAGTGTTAAGTAATGAGGTTAAGCCATAATCAAGGATTAAACAGACTCATTACACCATCCTAATAGAAGGATAATAGATGAGAATGTTTAAGCTGAGGAAAGCTCCTCAACTTAATCCATGATTAGGGATTAAACCCATGACAAAACAAGCCTTTGATTAAGTGGATTTTATTTAATGGTATGATGATGAAGTGAATTTTATGATTTGTAAGACAACTTGAGGGGGACTTGTCCATTAACACTAGGGTTAGTCCTTCTTAACCATTTAAGGAAGAATTAGAACCCTAATGCAAGGCCCAAGTTACAAGTGTGATGTCTTAATATTTATTAAATGAATTGATTAAGAGATTTAAACACACAAAGGGTTTAACACTTAGGATTAAAGTTATACACTCCATCCTAAGAGAAGGATGCAGGCATAACCCTAATCACAAAATCTTAAAGCCTTTAGGGTTTAGTCCCTGATTATGAGGTGAGAAGAGAGGACTCAAAGAGAGACACAAAGGTAAAACTATGGGGGGACTAATCAAAACCCTAATTCATTGTCATGCTTGGATGATCCTAAGGTTTGTGAGGTTTGCAAGAACAAATCTTCAGAGGAGCCACCAGGAAGCAAATGAATAAGATCAAGAGAAGCAAAGTGACTTGCTTCATTCAAGAAGTCAAGTCACTTGAAGAAAGAAGGTGGGAGGAACAAGAATGAGCAAGCTCAATCTCAAACACAAATAGAAATGCAGCAATGGATGCAAGAGAGATGAAAAGAAAAGTTATGAGAAGTGAAGGCAAATTCACTTCTCAAGTTACTTACCACCTGAAATGTTAGCAAAAGAAATGCTATGCAATGCAAATGAGATGGAATGACATGATGCTAGACCAAACCAGAAGCATGTTGATGATGATAATGATGCTATGAGATGCTGCAAACATGAGGCAAGGCATGGGGATGTTCATACAAGATTATGAATGCAAATGATGCAAGTTAAGGAGCATGAATGAACATGAAAAGTTATGAATCATACAAGACAAATGACATGGCAAATATGTAATGCAATGATCAAACATGCTTTCTATATGTCTTAAGATGTCAAATGGATCACAAGAATGCACAAAATGCAAAGACAAGTCATGTTATGCAAGGAAATGCAAGAAGGATGCAAGAGAAATCCCAAATTAGGGTTCATGGATCAAACATCAAACAAAAACCCAAAACAGAAACAAATCCTAAGATAAAAAATGGAAAATGGTACCCAAGGAAACCCTAAACCTATACTAAACCACTGCCCAAAGGGGAGGTCTCAACTCTCAACCAAACTCAAGTTATGAATTTTCTAAGTTATTAGGGTTTTTTAGGGTTCTTAACAAAATAAATGCCAAACAAATGGAAAATGCAAGATCAAATCATGGCCATTTTACCCTAGAAACTACATGCCAAACACAAAACAATGCAAGAAGAATCAATGTCTCAACCTTCTCCAATAGGCAGAAATGAATTTTTGAACTTATGATCAAAATAATGTATAAAAAATGATTTAATTCAATGAAAAATTCTTAAAATGCATCAAGATCAAAAAAGAAATTTGGTTTGAAGGTTGGACAATGTTTCTAAATGTCTTAGAACATTTCATGAATTTTTTTGTAATTTTTAAATACCTAAAAGTATTTTTAATTAATTAATTTCCATTAATCAATTAAAAATAATCTTTTAAATATTTAAAAATACTTTTTTAATGATAAAAAATAAAATAAAAATATTTTTGGGTCTTAAAAATTAATAAAACTTTAAAGAAAAAGTTTCATAATTTTTATGTATTTTTGCTATTTTAAAATAAATATGCAAGTTAATTGAAAAATAAAAGAAAATAAATGAATTAAAACTGAATTAATGAGAAGTAATCAAATCCTAGGGTTGAGATTTAAACTGGCCAGCGCGCGCATTGACTCCCCGCCACATCTCACGGCTCAAATTCAAACTTGCTAATCACCCTGATTAAACCCTAATTGTGCCCTAATGACATTCAGGCGACCGGAACAGTGTTCCGGTCGTCTTCTCCGGCCATCCCCAAAATCAATCTCTCTCCCTAGGCCAAATCAGAAGCCCTAAGTCTCCAGAATCCATCTACCAACTATCCTAAGCACGAATCCATCCTCAAATCATGTTTAAACTCACACACAAACAATAATCGAAGCAAATAATATTCTAGGTCAAACTTTCAGAAGACCATTACATGCTCATTTCTGGCTTATTTTCAAAAGTAAAGAGATCCCAATGATCAGTGTAACATGCACAACAAGATTTTAACAAGAGAAATGAGTTCTGGGAAAAAAGTTCATGGTGTCACCTGAGATGGAGCTCTTGATTCAGGAGCTCTTTGGATGATTCTTTGGCTCAATCTTGTCCCAATGGTCCACCTTTGAAGCTTTGGATGCTTAGTTGGAGTTTAAACAACCTCCTGAGTGAGTTTGCAGCAGCTCTGACCAAGGGAGGATGAAAATCGTATTTGAGATATAGGGTGTTTCAGGCTAAAGCAAAGGGTGGTTTCTGGTCAGTGAGGTGAGTGGAGATTGTTGGTGGAGTTTGTTCTTGTGTTTGAGGTTTGTGGAAGGAGATTCGATGGAAAATGCAGGCTGAGGGTGAGCAATGGCTATGGAGTATTCTGGTTGTTTCAGGCTTGGGTTCTTGGTGTTTTGTGGTCTATGGAGCAAGGTGAGTTGAATGGTGAAGTTGGCTTGAGTGTTTGCAGGCTGTGGAGGCAGATTCGAAGCAAGTTGCAATGTGGTGTGTTTGTGTGAATGTGATGGTATGAGATGTTTCATCCTTGCCTTGTGTTATGTTTAGCTTGCAAATTGTCCACATAACTCTCTCTCATTGGTCAGTTGACAAGACATGCCCTTTATTGATTGGTAAGTTACCTTTTGCAAAAAGTCAAATAATGTGTAAGAGAAGCATGGCTCAAGGTCTAGGCAAGTACATGGCATGGGCTGGCGCAGCAAGGGTGAGGGAGAGGTCTAGCAAAGCTCAGCATCCAAGGCTGCAAGTTGTAGGAAGTATGATCATGAGTTTTGCAACTTGTTGTAACTTTGGTTCACATGTGAGAAAGTCTTGTTACACAAACCAAACCATGGGGAAACTTGGTCCAATTCTGATTTTTAGGACTTAAAGAATGTTTATGTGCTGGTTTGAAATGAATTAGAGGCTGCAATATGCATTGGTCCAAGATTTTGCAAAATTCTCACTTAGGGCATGCCTTGAAAATCAATGATTTTAGCCAACTTTGCATTGCCATAACTTTTGATTCAAGAAGAGTTTGATCATGTTCTTGTACTTTTTGAAAAGGGAAAGATGATATCTACAACTTTCATGACCAAAGTTTTTCCATTTGAAGCATTTTTGGATCAAGAATCATGGCTTGAAAAATGACCTAAAATGATGCATTCTTGAAAAGTCAACTATGCCCAAAAAGTCAACATTTGCAAAAACCCTACATTCTTGATTTCTATGAACTTCAACCTTCTTCCATGATCAAATAAAGATCATATACACTCAAAATGATGAAGATCACCCATTGGTTGGGTCATTGGGGGCCTCAGATGCCCTGATTTTACACTGACTTGTCTGAAAAGTCAACTCTTGATCAGATGACTTGCTCATGGAATTTCTTCATGAAAATTGATATGCATACTCCCTATACCATATAGAGATCAATGGAAACAAGAATGACCAAAAAATTTGGAGTTATGGCCTCTGAAACCAAAACCCTAATTTTAGGTCAACTGTGCAGTTCATCCTGGCTCTGCATCCACTCAAACCCTAGTTCTTGTGATTCCTCTGCAATTTTGGCTTTGAGGAGATGGAATATGACACAAGAACACACATGGACCCCTTTGAGATGATTGGTGGCCTTTGGAATGGCTAAGATGCTTTGGGATTGCTCAGATCACAAACCCTAGGTGTAGATGCCTTAGAAACTATGCAGTGAACCAAAATGAGATATGAGATGATATTATTGTGCTTATGCATATGAGGATGATCACAAGCCATGGTGTGAATGGGTGAGGGCAAATTTGGGGTGTTTACATGGGGGAATGCTTACCCCGGATGCTGTGAACAATCTGGAAGACGAGGAAGAAAGCGACCGCAACCTAGAGAACTGGATACGTCCAAGGATCTTGGGGAACCAAGTCTCTTACTGGTCTTCCCAGGAAATTATAAGGGTTACTCCTACATAGTAATTATTATTTCCTGTCTTTTAGCATGCATCAAGTCCTGCATCTTGCCCAAGGTGTCAGGACTCATTTTGTAATAGGGTCATCTTGTATTTTGTGCAAATGATTAATCAATGAATATCAGGACATCTTTTGCAAACGAGTCTCTTTCTCGCTCACTGTCTTTTTCATTTTTCACTTTTGTACAAAACGATAAAATGGCAATGTTTTCAAAATAACAACTTCATTTTCACTTTTCTAAACAAGATAAAACTGATCACTAAAACGAACCAATCTCAACCATTGCAGAGATTATCCTCCAGATCGCACCAACAACAACACTGATATGACCTTGTATGACTTCGACAATCCGATTAATCAAGCTGATGAAGGGGTTGAAGAAGACTATGAGATGCCTGAAGAGCTAGCCAGGTTTTTAAGGCAAGAGGAGAAGATAATCACTCCTCATCAGGAGGAAGTTGAGACGGTTAATCTTGGTACCGAAGAAGACTTGAAAGAAGTGAAGATCGGGGCCAGTCTGCAAGACTCGGTGAAGGAACAACTTATTGACATGCTTCGAGAGTGCGTTGATGTCTTTGCCTGGTCCTATCAAGACATGTCATGTCTGGATACTGACATTGTTATGCACAAGCTGCCTTTGAAGAAAGATTGTCCTCCAGGGAAGCAGAAGCTACGCCGTACTCGCCCGGATATGGCCATGAAGATTAAAGAACAGGTACAAAAACAGTGGGACGCCGGTTTCCTTGCTGTAACTAGTTACCCGCCGTGGGTTGCTAATATTGTACCAGTGCCTAAGAAGGATGGCAAAGTACGGATGTGTGTGGATTACCGGGATCTGAACAGAGCTAGCCTGAAGGATGATTTCCCTTTACCTCACATTGATGTATTGGTGGATAACACGGCTCAGTTCTCGGTATTCTCTTTCATGGATGGATTTTCCGGGTATAATCTGATCAAGATGTCACCTGAAGACATGGAGAAGACTACTTTCATTACACCTTGGGGCACGTTCTGTTATAAGGTGATGCCATTTAGACTGAAGAATGCTGGTGCCACTTATCAATGGGCTATGGTAACATTATTCCACGACATGATCCATAAAGAAATCGAATGCAACGTGGATGACATGATTGCCAAGTCCCTCACTGAAGAAGATCATCTGGTAAATCTGCTGAAGTTGTTCAAACGTCTGAGAAAGTATCAGCTGAAACTAAACCCCAACAAATGCACATTCGGGGTACGTTCTGGTAAGTTGCTGGGATTTATCGTAAGTGAAAGAGGAATTGAAGTTGATCCTGAAAAAGTCAAAGCCATCCAGGAGATGCCTGCACCTAATACTGAAAAGGAAGTTTGGGGGTTCTTAGGAAGATTGAACTACATATCAAGGTTCATATCTCACCTTACTGCAACCTGTGAGCCTTTGTTCAAATTGTTAAGAAAAGAACAAACGGTCAGGTGGAATGAAGATTTCCAGAAGGCTTTTGACAAAATCAAGGAGTACTTTCAAGAACCTCTAATTCTTATGCCTCCAGTTGAAGGAAGACCTCTAATAATGTACCTGACAATATTAGAAGGATCAATGGGGTGTGTGCTGGGCCAGCATGACGAGTCTGGTCGAAAAGAATATGCAATATACTACCTAAGCAAAAAGTTTACCGACTGTGAACAACGTTATTCACTGCTCGAGAAAACTTGATGTGCTTTAGCATGGGCTGCTCGCCAACTAAGACAATATATGTTGAATCACACTACCTTGTTGATTTCAAAGATGGACCCCGTCAAGTACATATTTGAGAAGCCAGCACTTACCGGAAGGGTTGCGAGATGGAAAATGATTTTGACAGAGTATGACATTCAGTATACATCTCAAAAGGCCATCAAAGGCAATATACAGTTTGACTATTTAGCTGAGCAACCCATTGATGATTACCAGCGCATGAGATTTGACTTCCCTGATAAAGACATCATGTTCCTGAAAGAAAAAGATCATGAAGAGCCTGTTCACACTGAAGGGCCTGACCCAGAAGAAGAATGGACAATGATGTTTGATGGGGATGTCAATATGAATGGTCGTGGAGTTGGTGCAGTGCTCATTACACCTAAAGGAATTCACATGCCTTTCTCGGCAAAACTCACATTTGCATGCACTAACAACGAAGCTGAATACGAAGCCTGTATCATGGGTCTTAAGGAAGCCATTGACCTCAGGATCAAGACTTTAACTGTATTCGTAGATTCAGCTTTGGTAATCAATCAGACCAACGACAAATGGTACACTCACCAATAGCATCTGATTCCATACCGTGACTATACGAGGAGATTATTGACTTTCTTCACAACAGTCAAACTTGAGTACATCCCTCGAGACGAGAATCAGTTCGCAGATGCTCTAGCTACCATTTCCTCCATGATCAAGGTTCAAACTGCCAATTTTGTTCCTTGAATCTCGGTATCCAGACTTAACCGACCAGCATACGTATTCTCCGTGGACATTGCTAAAGATGACAAGCCTTGGTTCCATGACATCAAATGCTTCTTAGAGGATAAAACATACCCACCTGGGGCATTATCCAATGACAAGAAGACATTAAGAAGGCTGGCTGGTAGTTTCTTCCTGAATGCTGATGGTTCCTTGTACAAGAGAAACTTTGACATGGTGCTTCTCCGATGTGTTGATAAGAAAGAAGCAGACTTGCTGATGCACGAGGTGCATGAAGGATCTTTCGGTACCCATGCTAGAGGACATGCAATGGCTAAAAAGTTGTTAAGATCAGGTTACTACTGGATCACAATGGATGCGGACTGTTGTGCTTATGCCAGGAAGTGTCATAAATTCCATATTTATGTAGACAAAGTGCATGTGCCTCCGAATCCTTTGAATGTGATGTCTTCACCTTGGCCCTTTGCCATGTGGGGAATCGATATGATTGGGAAGATTGAACCGACTGCTTCAAATGGCCACAGATTCATCCTGGTAGCCATTGATTATTTCACCAAATGGGTTGAGGCAGCTTCGTATGCCAACGTCACCAGACAAGTGGTAGCCCGATTCCTGAAAAGAGACATCATCTGTCGGTATGGAGTACCCGAACGAATCATTACTGATAATGGTTCCAATCTGAACAATAAAATGATGGCAGAACTGTGCCGGGACTTCAAAATCCAACACCATAACTCTTCTCCTTACAGGCCAAAGATGAATGGCGCTGTGGAGGCAGCTAACAAGAATATCAAGAATATTGTGAAAAATATGGTGGTTACTTACAAAGACTGGCATGTAATGCTACCATTTTCCTTGCATGGGTACCGTACCTCAATCAGAACATCCACTGGGGCAACACCTTATCAACTTGTATACGGTATGGAAGCTGTCCTACCTGTTGAAGTTGAGCTACCCTCCTTACGGGTAATGATGGATGTGAAGCTAGATGAGGCAGAATGGGTCCAGTCTCGGTACAACCAACTGAATCTGATCAAAGAAAAGAGATTAGCTGCAATCTGTCATGGGCAGCTATACCAGAAAAGAATGAAGAAAGCCTTCGATCAGAAAGTCAGGCTTCGGGATGTGAACACCCCAAATTTTCCCTCACCCATTCACACCATGGCTTGTGATCTCCTCATATACATAAACTCAATCATATCATCTCATATCACATTTTTGATTCACTGCATTGTTTCTAAGTCATCTGCATCTAGGGTTTGTGTTCTGAGCAATCCAAGAGCTTATTGAGCCACTCCAAGGGTCATCAATCACTTCCAAGGGGTCCATGTGTGTTCAAGCATCATATTATATCCTCTCAAAGTCAAGAATGTCAAAGAATCACAAGAACTGAAAATGGTGTGGAGGCAGAGCTAGGCTTGACTGCACAGATGACCTAGAATTAGGGTTTTGGTTTCAAAGGCCATAACTCCAAATTTTTTGGTCATTCTTGTTTCTATTGGTCTCTATATGGTATAGGGAGTATGCATATCAATTTTCATGAAGAAATTCCATGGGTAAGTCATCTGATCAAGAGTTGACTTTTCAAGCAAGTCAGTGCAAAATCAGGGCATCTGAGGCCCCCAATGACCCAACCAAAGGGCATTCTTCATCATTTTGATTGTATATGATCTTTATTTGATCATAGAAGATGTGGGAAGTTCACAAAATTGAAGAATCTCAAGTCTTTTGCAAAGTTGACTTTTTGGGAAAGTTTGACTTTTAATGAAATTGTCATTTTAGGCAACTTTTTCAACCTTTACTTTTTGATTCAAAAAAGCTTCAAATGGAAAAGATTTGGTCATGAAAGTTGTAGAATAGATCATTCCCTTTTCAAAAAGTACAAGAACATGACCTAATTCATTTTGGATCAAAAGTTATGGCCTTGCAAAGTTGAGCAAAATCATTAAAAATTCACTTTTGCACCAAATGGAAAACTTGCAATTTCTCATGGAAAGCCTTTATGTGACTTCAACATGATCTCTAATCATCATAGCAATGCTACACATGACATAAAATAAAAATTGGCCCAAGGAATTTCTCATTTTGTGCCTTGATCCATAAGTCATTTTCATGAAGATGCAAAGAGGGATTTTTGGCAAAATCATTCTCAAAGGAGTTATGTGATCACTAATTGGTTTCTATGCATTGTCATGATCTAGTGAGGCATTCCACATCAAAAATCCAGCAAGAGTTCTCACTTTAACATAGCCAAAATCATGAGATAACACAAGTGGGCAAGTTGCAAAATCTCTCACAACTCATGATCCAAATGCTGCAGACTTTCACAAGCAATCCAAGGGTCATCCTTGACTCAAGCTAAAGCAAGACATGCCCTTAGACTGCTGCTGCCATAGCCTATGCTGCAAGTACAAATCAACTTGACTTTTTATCCAAAACCCCCATACTCTTGGAACAGTGATCAGCCACCTCTACTGACCTGCTCCACAGGCTACTCACACATCATGGGAGTGTTATAGCAACTCATTGGCCATTGAAACAAGACACAACACAGCCCTCACAAAAATCTGTCAAAAAACTCCTCTTCTTCGAATCTCTCTCTACAGCCATCAAACACTCATTTTCTCTTCACCAACAAATCATACACACTCAAGAGAACCAGAATCCACCATTGAAGCAGCTTGAAACCCTACAAATCACAACTGTGAAATCTTCTGCACCAGAGCTCATCTTCACAAATCAGCCATCCACAAGAGCTTTGAGGCATTCCATTGAGTTCAGAAGGGCCAAGGGAGTTTATTTGCACAAGTGGGAGGTTCTGGAAGCTCTCCATTGAAGCTTTCCATCTCAGGTATGGCCAAGAACACTTTCTCACAGAACTTGTTTTTCTTGTTATAGAATGAAAGTGTATGTTGTGATGATCATAATGATGTGTTTGAAATTGAAAATGAGTGGAAAATGAGGATGTATTGATGTTCTGAAATTTCTCCCGTGAAAAATGTTTGCTTCGATTTGCTTGATTCATGTAGTTTAAATGTTGTTTGATGGTGGATTTGTGTTCTAGGGTGTTAGAAGATCATTTCCCTGTGTTTAATTTGGAGTGGGGTGGCTTGTAGTGAAACCTAGGGTTTTGGTTCGCCGGAGAAGACGACCGGAAGTCTTCTCCGGCCACCTGAGAACCATTAACCCTAATCAGTGTCATTAATTGATGTTTGAATTTGGAACGTTAGATGCGTTGACTTAGGCTGACTGGCGCGCATTTGAGTGGCCAGGATGCATCCTCATTAACCCTAATCTCCATTAACTTAATTAATCTCATTTAATTAATTCATAAACCTGATTTAACCAGATTGGAATTGTGACCATTGGATTACGCGCCAAGTCAACAGGCCCTTCCCCAGTTTCAATCTGATCCGTTCATTGCATATACTTTTCATTTAATTAGTTTTATTTTCATTTAATTTCTCCATTTAATTTAAAATAGTAAAACCTTTTCAAAAATTCTGAAAATTTTTGTGTAAACTTTTATTAATTTTCAGAAACCAAAAACATTTTTATTTTTATTTTTTGCATTAAAAAATATTTTTAAATTATTTAAAAGTTTATTTTTAATTAATTAATGAGAATTAATTAATTAAAAATACTTTTAGGTATTTAAAAATCACCAAAAAATTCATGAAACCTTCATAATCATTTAGAAACATTGTCCAACCCTCAAACCAAATTTCTTTTTTGATCTTGATGTCTTTTGAGAATTTTTCATGGAATTAAAATCATTTCAAGGTATTATTTTGATCCAAACTTCAAAAAATCATTTCTGCCTAACCATTGAGAGTTGGACTTTGATTCTTTTTGCATTGCATTTTGTTTAGCATGTAGTTTGTGAGATTAAATGGGCATGGTTTGATCTTTCATTTTCCATTTGTTTGACATTTTTCTTGATAAGGTACCCTAAAACCCTAGGAAACTTAGGAAATTCATAACTTACATTAGGTTAAGAGTTAGAACCCCTCCTTTGGGCAATGAGTTTGTATAGGATTACAGTTCCTTTGAATGCATTTTCAATTTTTTATCTTGATGTTTGCCTCTGATTTTGGTTTTTGTTTGATGCATTGATCATAAACCCTAATTTGGGCTTCCTTTTGCATTCATCTTGTATTTGCATTCATATATTGACTTGCCATAGCATTTTGTGCATCCATTTGATTCATTAGACATCTTAATACATATTTAAAGCATGATTGATCATTGCTTCATGTATTTGCCATGTTGTATGTCATTTGCATTCCATAACTTTTCATTTGTGTTCATGGTTCTAAACTTGCCCCATTTGCATCCATAAGTTTTTATGGTCATCCCCATGCCTTGATTCATGTTTGCACCATATCATAGCATCATCATCATCTCATATATGCTTCTGGTTTTGGTTTGCATCATGCCATTCCATCTCATTTTGCATTGCATGGCATTTCTTTCACTAACTTTTCAGGTGGTAAGTTACTTGGAGAAGTGAATTTACCTTCACTTCTCACCATTTCTTTTCATCTCTTTCATGCATCCTTGCTGCATTTTGTTATGTGTTTGAGATTGAGCTTGCTCTTTCTTTCTCTTCTCACTTTCTTTCTTCAAGTGACTTGACTTCTTAAATGAAGCAAGTTACTTTGCTTCTCCTGATCCTTTCATTTGCTTCCTGGTGGTTCCATTGAAGATCTTTCTTAAACCTCACAAACCTTAGGAACAACCAAGCATGACAATGATTAGGGTTTTTGATTAGTCCCCCACTTAGATTTACCTTTGTGTCTCATTGAGTCTTCTCTCCTCACCTCATAATCAGGGACTAAACCCTAAAGGCTTTAAGGCTTTGTGATTAAGCTTATGCCTGCATCCTTCTATTAGGATGGAGTGTATAACTTTAATCCCAAGTGTTAAACCCTTAATGTGTTTAAATCCTTTAATCAATTCACTTAATAATCATCAAGACATCAAGCTTGTAACTTGGGCCTTGCATCAGGGTTCTAATTCTTCCTTAATTGGTTAAGAAGGACTAACCCTAGTGTTAATGGACAAGTCCCTCTCAAGTTGTCTTACAAACCCTAAAAAACACTTCATCATAATATCATTAAATAAAATCCACTTAATAAAGGCTTTGTTTTGTCATGAGTTTAATCCCTAATCATGGATTAATTTGAGGAGCTTTCCTCAGCTTAAACATTCTCATCTATTATCCTTCTATTAGGATGGTGTAATGAGTATGTTTAATCCCTGATCATGGCTTAATCTCATTACTTAACACTAAACAAAAACAAAAAAAAACATCTAAATAATCACAAGTAGGTTAATGATCTTAATCCTACATCAGGGTGATTAAGTGTGAGAAGCTGACTTCACACTTAAGGTACTCTCATTACCCCTAATCAGAGGGAAGATGTGATGAGTTTACTAAATCCATTGGTTTAGGATTAAGCTCATTAACTTATGACAAAATTCAAAAAGCAATAAAAGACTGAAAATACAAAAACAAACAATAATCGTCTCCTCTGGGATTCTTTTCTCATCTCATTCACTCATAAACGAGAACTTGCTTCTTCCGTCTAATGCAAGACAGTTTGCACCTGAGCCAGACAGGTCATACACTTGAGCATAGGCAAGCAAGCAGTTCACAAGTCAATTCATCTTTCAATCTCTTTGGGTCGAACTACGGTGTTCTGACTTCCTCATTGCACGAGAGGATACGTAGGCATAACTTAACAGTTATCGAACAAAAGTCTTTGTATATTCCCCCTCTTTCAGCACCATTCTTTTAGCCTCATATTCTTGAGCATTTCACTCTTATTCTTACACTGACACTTCACTTAGACACTTCACTTTTCTTTTACACTGACACCTGTACATCCTTTTCCAGCTCTTTTATACACAGATTGCACTGACACTACCCCTTTAAAACACAGATCTTTTAAGCGTGGATCCCGTCGAGTACGGCGGACAATCTGGGTGCTAATACCTTCCCAGGTTGTAACCAACCCCCTTTCTCAGTCTCTCTGGTTCGCAACCGTCTTATCCGTATCTTTCTAGGTCTATGCAGCATTGCCTTTCCTCCGGGATAAAAATGCCTAGCTGGCGACTCTTTCTTTTCCCGTGAGTTCACTCCTGTGTGTTCTCGCATCCTCCTTTCGCCGACCGTTCGCGTCTGTACCCCATTTGACCCGGCTTCATTTGGTGGGAGCGACAGCTTGGCGACTCTGCTGGGGACCCTTATACTGTGACCAGGGCTTCTGGTTCTTTTTGTGGGTTCCTCCTAGCGCTTGATTGATTTGTGTTTACTGGGGTGTTATGTGCTATTTGTGCTTGTATTTGTATTTATTTTTGCTTTATGTACAGTTGTTTTATTGCTTTCTTTATAGCTTTGCATATATCATACTGTCATACTGTGTTGGCTGGATCTGTTTTGTTGGGTGGGTGTTCTATTGAGAGTTGAGGTCCTACACCTGGGACCTGAGTGACACCTAGGCTAGAGTGGTTCATGTTCTTTCCCATTCCATTTCGGTCTGGTGCGGGAATGTGAAACACGGTTCAGATATGGGTTTCTTCTTGAGAACTCTATGCTACAGATTTCCTGTAGTGCTAGGGCTATCTGGGAAGCCTGCTAAGTCTGGATGACCTTTAGTATTGACCTTCAGAAACTGAGGTGAATTAGAGGAGGATCTTTTATGGTTATTGTAAACACTGTACCTCCGGGTTAGAAGTGTTTACACTTCTCATAACTGATCCAAGTCTGAGGATCCTTGTTTTAGAACATCACCTGTGAGGGGGTTGGGCTGTTTACAGGTTTGCAGGTACCCTTGACCTCAGCATACCCTGTTACTTTGTTTTGATTAAGAGTACTCCATGTTGGAACAGTTCTTGTGATTTTTAACCCTGGACATGTGACTCTTTATTTGAGTCCCCCACCTTGGTCACTGGACTTATGAACCTCCATCTGGATTTCTTGAACATACCTGGACTTATATCAGAGCACTTGATCAGATCCATCTCGGTCACAAACCCTTGCATATCATCTGCATATATCATCATTGCATCATTTAACATTTGCTTATTTGTTTTTCAGGGTATCCATACTTTATTTTGGCTTGGTTTTGACCCCATTATCAGCATAGACCTATCTACTTCAGCTATCAGCTACCTGCTTCAGTCACCAGTCTCAGCCTGTCAGTGGCCCATCATCAGTATCATTCTCCATCATCAGCACCTGTCTCAACTCTTCTTCAACAACATGGCACCTAAGAAGAGTAACATCTCCTATCATTTCTTTCTGCCTGAGCTAGCTGACATCAGGAAGATCCAGACCCTGATTACTCCAGACCATATACCACTATTCAGAGAACACTATAGAGGCATACTTGATATGGTTATGGATTTGGACCCTTCACAGAGGAGCCTGATTCATACGTGCCTGCAGTTCTATGATCCCCCTCTGAGGTGTTTCACTTTTCAAGACTTTCAGTTGGGGCCTTTATTAGAGGAGTATTCATCATTGGTTGGTATACCTATCAGGGGTGGAGTCCCCTTCAACCCTGAGATGGCTTTTCCAAGTAATGAAGAAGTGGCCAAGGCATTATATCTGGAACCAGTTCTGATTGGGCAGAATATGACTACCAAGGCTGGAATCTCTGGCCTACATTTGGATTTCTTGACTTCCCAGGCCACCCTGAAGGCCTCCTCAGGAGAATGGAAGGCAGTCTGTGCTTTATTGGCCCTTAGCATATATGGGATCATATTATTTGCAGATGAGCCTAAGTTCATTAGCAAGAATGCCATCCATCTTTTCATTCTGAGGAACCCAGTGCCCACTTTACTGGGAGATTTCTACTACTCTGTTCACCAAAGGAATGAAAAGCAAAGAGGAAGATTGGTGAGGTGCTGTGCTCCCCTGTTCCATACCTGGCTTCTCAAGCACTTGCCCAAGACAGATGCATTCTTGAACCCTCACCAGCAGAGGAACTGGGCTAGAAGACTCACTGCTTTAACTTCAGCTGATATCAGGTGGTGCACTCAAAGCACAAAAGGCATGGACATCATTACCAGTTGTGGGCAGTTTCCCAATGTACCCCTGATAGGAGTAAAGGGTTGCATCAACTACAACCCTCTGCTATTCAAAAGACAATTGGGCTATGCATTGGTCCATCCCCCTAGAGCACAAGACTTGGCTGAGACTCTTTACTGTGAGATTAAGCCTAATCTGGATATTGTCAGGCAAGCATCCTGGGCTTGGGACAATGTCCAGACTAAAGGAGTAACCATTCTGGGAAGATGCAACAATGTGGCCTCAGCTCAGTACTATGAGTGGTCCCATGCCAGGGCTCAATTTTCTAGGATGCCCTTCACCATGGAAGATATACCTGGACCATCCTCTGCACCACCTCCTGTCACTGTCAGTTTAGAGGAGTTTGAGAAACTAAAAGAGAGAAATGAGAAGTTGACTCAGGCTCTACAGAAGACCCTCTGGGAGAGGAGTGATGGTCGGCTGGACATTGAGAGGTTAGAAAAGCTAAAGTTGGAGCATCTGGCCAGGATTGAAAAGTCAGAGGATTACATCAAGAAGTCTAGGGCCGGGGAGCATATCTTGAAGAATGCCTGCAAGGAAGCTCAGTTCCAGAAAGCCAGGACTGATTTGTATCTGAAGGAGAGTCAAGCTAGGTGGGTCAGGATCACCGAAACTCGTACTCTGGAAGATAAGAGGACTCAGGACAAGATTGAGCAGTTGGAGGCTAGTGCAAAAGAACAACAGGAAGCCCTGCTGGCAGCCCATAGGGAGATCTCAGAGTTGAAGATTAGAGCTGGTGTGAAGAGGTCAAAGGACCAGAGTCGACACAAGAAGCTAACTGCAGCTGTTACTACCAGGAATCTCCTTATCAGGAACCTCACAGAGCGTCCAGCTGATCCTGTGACTGAAGCACTTCTAAAGGAAGTTCAGGAGGATGAGTTTGGTCTTAGTGTCTGACTTTTGCTTGTTGTTGCATTCATTTCATTGTACTTTTCCTTCTTTGTGTTGTATTTTGACCCCTCAGAGGGCATGTATTGTAAAAAGAAACAAACTATGTATCAGTTACCCTTTTTTTTTGTAATATATGTGTTGGTTTGTTTTATCTGAATTCTTCAAGCAACATCAAAAGCATCTTCCTCAGGGGTCTGGAAAGGTCAAAACCAAGTACCAAGCCGGATACCTTGGAAACAAATAAGCATACTGCATTGCATGCTAACCTTTGTTTGTTTTGTAGGTTTGTTTTGTTTTTGTTACTAACTCTGTTGTGATCTCAGGAACTATTGCTCAACGTCGGGTATTCCCACTCAACCGTCCACACAGATATCCCACCCGCAACAACCTTCCGGGTATACAGATGGACCAGGTACAGCAGGACCTTACAGAGGTCAGGAACCAAATGGCCAATGAGAGATTGGAAATGAGGAATCAGATGACACAATTTATGGAGGTGATGAATGGATTGGCACAGAGCCAAGAGAGATTGAGGGCTTTAGTAGAGAGGCAGACTCAGGAAGATCCCCATCTAGGGACTGGTGGGACCAGCAACAATGAGAGGGTGCAGCCTCATATCAACCCACCTGTATTTGGACCCCACCTTCATCCAGAGATCAACATCCCTGCTAATGTACAAGGGAATGCTACTACAGGTAGAGTGCTGCAAGAAGACCCCCAGGAAGATCAGTTCACGGTAATGGGTGCTGGGGATGACGCCTATGACAGAAGGCTGGATGAAATTGCTGAAAAATTAAGATCCTTGGAGTCTCAAAACTCCTTGGGTTTTGATGTTATGGACATGGGTTTAGTGGACGGGGTCAGGATTCCCCATAAATTTAAACCACCGTGCTTTGAGAAGTACAACGGGACTTCCTGTCCACGGACCCACTTACAATCCTTTCTGAGGAGGCTGAAGGCATATACCATGGACGAAAAGCTATGGATGTTTTATTTCGAGGATAGCTTGACAGGAGCTTCAAGGGAATGGTACTCTCATCTGACTAGAGCCACCATCAGATGTTGGAAAGACCTGGCTGAGGCCTTTATCAGACAATACCAGTATAATTTGGATATGGCACCCAACAGGACCCTCCTGATGGGAATGTCACAGTCATCCAGAGAAAGCTTCCGGGAGTACGCCCAGAGGTGGAGACAGCTTGCTGCTGCTGTCCAGCCACCCATGTCAGAGAGGGAGATGGCTGATATGTTTATGAACACCCTCCAAGGAACATACATTGATAGGCTAGCTGCCTTTTCTTCTACCAGCTTTGCAGATGTCGTTATAGCTGGAGAAAGAATTGAGAGCCTGTTAAAAATGGGCAAAATTTCTGACAACGACGCCAGCTCATCCAGCAAAACAAGGAAGCCTTTTGTGGGCCCAAGAAGAACTGGTGAGACCAATGCTATCCATGCCAGCAGGGGCAGACCCCAATATGTTCATAGGTCTGTGGCAGCAGTCACCATTCCTGCTCCAATTCATCCACAACCAGCTTATCAACCACAGCAACAAAATTATCAGCAACAAACTCAGTATCCTCCTCAGAGAAACTACAACAACACCAACAACAACAATCAGCAAAGACCGTTCCAACAGAGACCTTCTCAGGCCAATAGGGTGATTGATCCGATCCCTATGCCCTATGCCACATTATTGCCACAACTCCTAAAACTCAACCTGGTTGAGCTAAGGACGTTGGCACCTCCAGATCCTGCCAGTCTGCCCAGAAGTTATGACGCCAGCGCCAGATGTGCTTTTCACTCAAATGCACCTGGCCATAGTACAGAGAAGTGCAGAGCTTTGCACATGAAGGTACAGGACTTGGTAGATTCTAAGGCTCTAAAATTTGCACCACCACCAAATGTTAACAAGAACCCTATGCCAAACCATGGTGGCCCCAGAATCAATGCTATTGAAGAAGACAAGCCGTCTTACTTGATAACCAGTGTGGGTCAGATTCGGACACCCTTGGTAGAGATTAAAGCTCAATTCCTTGAATGTCAAATATTCCCGGGATGTGAGCTAGGGTGTGCTTATTGCAACATTTCAGTGAATGGTTGTGATAACTTGAGAGATGGCGTAAATGGTCTCATCTAGAGTTGCTTGCTTCAAATCACAACATCAATACCTACCAATCCAGCAATCTCCTTAACAACAGTTCCCGAGTCTTCTACAACTGCAACAACCATTGTTCCAAACAACTTTTCAGTTTCATCAACAAATGCTTCACCTGTTACTTCAACGGACCGAATATCGGCAAACATCCCTTCTACAACTTCAGCACCCCTTCATTCAGAATCTCCTACAACAGCAACAGCCATCCATTCAACAGTGTCTCCTACAACATCAACAGCAAACAATGAAAGCATCTCAACAGTTACAATTTATTATGATCCTGCAAATGATTCTGCCTACAACTCACAAAATGCCACCCCTGTCAGAGCACCGGTCACAATATACTATGATCCACATACTATCATGGTCCCTTCTGCAGCTGCTATCAGTCCAGTCACTATCACGGTGCCTGGGCCAGTACCTTATGAAAGCAGTAATGACATCCCTTGGCATTACGGCTCCGATTTATACTGCGAAGGACAGAAGATCACTTTAGAATCATCAACTTCTTTGCCACAAATAGACAATGTGGGAGGAGGCGGAGGCTTCACTCGAAGCGGACGTCTCTTTGCCCCGCAAATTCCATGACCCAGTGCCGAAGCAGAGGCTGCTACCAAGGCAAAAGGGAAGAGCATGGTACAAGAAGAGCAAGCTGCTAAGGAAGCTTTGAAAACACCTTTTGATCAAGAAGTTGATGAATTCATGAGAATCATCAAGAAAAGTGATTACAAGATAGTGGACCAGCTTCACCAGACGCCTTCTAAGATCTCCATTCTATCATTGTTAATGTGCTCCGAGGCTCATTGGAACGCACTACTAAAAGTCTTGCACGCAACTTATGTGCCAGAAGAGATCACCGTCAATCAGTTGGAAGCTGTGGTTGGAAATGTTAATGCTAGCAATGGACTAGGGTTTACCAACACTGATTTGACTACGGAAGGCCGCAATCATAACAAGGCTTTGCACATTACCATGGAGTGTAAGGGTGCAGTTCTTTCTCATGTGCTAGTAGACACAGGATCATCCCTCAATGTCTTACCTAAAAAAGCCCTTGTGAAGCTAGAATATGAAGGATTGGAATTACGCCCCAGTAACCTGGTAGTGAGATCCTTTGACGGTTCTAGGAGATCAGTTCTGGGAGAAATTGAGTTGCCTATAACGATTGGCCCACAAACTTTCAAAACGACCTTCTACGTGATGGACATTCAGCCTGCCTACAGCTGTTTGTTGGGTAGACCATGGATTCATGCCGCTGGCGCAGTTACGTCTACCCTTCACCAGAAGTTAAAATTCGAGTGGGAGGGCCAAGTCGTTACTATTTGTGGGGAGGAAGATATTTTTGTTAGCCATCTGGCTACATACAAATACATTGAGATGGATGGGGATATCCACGAAACTATGAGTCAAGGGTTTGAGGCCTTGAACATAAATGAGACATCTGTTGTACCTGGGACCTCAATGACATCTTATCAACAAGCCCGGAAGGTTGTTGAAGAAGGGACTGCCCAAGGCTGGGGCAAGTTGCTGCCCGTAGAGAAGAAGGAGGATAGATTTGGGTTGGGTTACAAACCAACTCAACAAGATCAAGCAGAGGCTGCTGAGAAGCCCAATTTTGTTAGTGGGGGGATGCTCACCCCTGATGCTGTCAACAATTTGGAAGACGAGGATGAAAGCGACCGCAACCTGGAGAGTTGGGTACGTCCAAAGATCCCGGGGAGCAGTATCTCAAACTGGTCTTCCAAGGAAATTATAAGAGTTACTCCTGCAGAGTAATTATTATTTCCTATATATTTTAAGCATGCATCAAGTCTTGCATCTTGCCCAAGATGACAAGACTCATTTTGTAATCGGGCCATCTGTAATTTTTGTGCAACAAGATTAATCAATGAAATATCAGACATCTTTTGCAAATGAATCTTTTTCTTTTCCGCTCACTGTTTTTCCATTTTTCTTTTTGTACAAAAAAATAAATGGCAATGTTTTCAAAATGACGACTTTATTTCACTTTTCTAAACAAGATTAAAATCAATCACTAAAATGAACAAACTGAACCCTTGCAGAGAGTGCCTTCCAGACAGCACCGACAACAGCACGGCTATGACTTCGTATGACTTTGACAATCCAATCAATCAAGCTGATGAAGGGGTTGAAGAAGAGTATGAGCTTCCTGAAGAGCTAGCCAGATTGTTGAGACAAGAGGAAAAGGTTATCACTCCTAATCAGGAGGAGGTTGAAACGATTAATCTTGGTACAGATGAAAATGTGAAAGAAGTTAAAATCGGGGCCTGCTTACAAGACTCAGTAAAGAGACAATTGATTGACCTGCTTCAAGAATATGTGGATGTGTTTGCTTGGTCTTACCAAGATATGCCAGGGTTGGACACCGACATTGTTGTGCACAAGCTGCCTTTGAGAGAAGAATGCCCACCGGTTAAACAGAAACTGCGCCGTACTCGCCCAGACATGGCAATGAAGATCAAAGAAGAGGTACAGAAGCAGTGGCACGCCGGGTTCCTTGCTGTGACTAGCTATCCACCGTGGGTTGCTAATATTGTGCCTGTGCCTAAGAAAGACGGTAAAGTAAGGATGTGTGTTGACTACCGGGATCTGAACAGAGCCAGCCCGAAGGATGATTTCCCATTACCTCACATTGATGTATTGGTAGATAATACGGCTCAGTTCTTGGTATTCTCCTTCATGGAAGGATTTTCAGGATACAATCAGATCAAGATGTCGCCTGAAGACATGGAGAAGACAACCTTCATCACACCCTAGGGCACGTTCTGTTACAAGGTGATGCCTTTCAGGCTGAAGAATGCCGGTGCAACATATCAACGGGCTATGGTGACATTATTCCACGATATGATCCATAAAGAAATCGAATGTTACGTGGATGATATGATTGCCAAGTCCCTCACTGAAGAAGACCACCTGGTAAATCTGCTAAAGCTATTCAAGCGTCTGAGGAAGTACCAACTGAAGTTAAACCCCAACAAATGCACATTCGGGGTGCGATCCGGTAAGCTGCTGGGTTTTATTGTGAGCGAGAAAGGGATTGAAGTTGACCCTGATAAAGTCAAGGCTATTCAAGAAATGCCTGCACCGAAGACAGAAAAATAAGTTCGAGGGTTCTTAGGACGATTGAACTACATTTCGAGGTCCATATCTCACCTTACTGCAACCTGCGAACCCTTGTTCAAATTGTTGAGAAAAGAACAGACGGTCAGGTGGAACGAAGACTGCCAAAAGGCTTTTGACAAGATCAAAGAGTACTTACAAGAGCCTCCAATCCTGATGCCTCCAGTTGAAGGAAGACCTCTGATAATGTACTTGACAGTATTAGAAGAGTCAATGGGGTGTGTGTTGGGCCAGCATGACGAGTCTGGTCGAAAAGAGTATGCAATATACTACCTAAGCAAAAAGTTTACCGACTGTGAACAACGTTATTCACTGCTCGAGAAAACTTGTTGTGCTTTAGCGTGGGCTGCTCGCCGACTAAGACAGTATATGTTGACCCACAATACCTTGTTGATCTCAAAGATGGATCCAGTCAAGTACATATTTGAGAAGCCAGCACTTACCAGACGGGTTGCAAGATGGCAAATGATCCTCACAGAATATGACATCCAGTACACATCTCAGAAAGCCATCAAGGGCAGTGTATTGTCTGAATATCTTGCTGAGCAACCCATTGATGATTACCAGCCTATGAGATTTGACTTCCCTGATGAAGACATCATGTTCATAAAAGCAAAAGATCATGAAGAGCCTGTTCACACTGAAGGGCCTGACCCAGAAGAAGAATGGACTATGATGTTTGATGGGGCTGTTAATATGAATGGTCGTGGTGTTGGTGCAGTACTCATTACGCCTAAGGGAGTTCACATGCCTTTCTCGGCAAAACTCACCTTCAACTGCACTAACAACGAAGCTGAATACGGAGCTTGTATTATGGGTCTTGAGGAAGCCATTGACCTCAGGATCAAGACATTAACTGTATTCGGAGATTCAGCTCTGGTAGTTAATCAAACCAATGGCAAATGGTACACCCACCAAGATCATCTGATACCTTACAGGGATTATACAAGGAGGTTATTGACTTCCTTTACAACGGTCAAGCTTGAGTATATCCCTCGGGACGAGAATCAGTTTGCAGATGCTCTGGCAACCATTTCATCAATGATCAAAGTTCAAGCTGCCAACTTCGTACCTCAGATTTCAGTGACCAGACTCGAGAGACCAGCATATGTATTCACAGCAGATGTTGTCAAGGATGATAAGCCTTGGTTCCATGACATTAAGTGTTTCTTGGAGGATCAAACATACCCACCTGGGGCATCTTCCAATGATAAAAAGACATTAAGAAGGCTTGCTGGAAGTTTCTTTCTGAACACTGATGGTTCCCTGTACAAGAGAAACTTTGATATGGTACTCCTCAGATGCGTTGATAAGACAGAAGCGGATTTGTTAATGCATGAAGTGCACGAAGGATCCTTTGGCACCCATGCTGGAGGACATGCCATGGCTAAAAAGTTGCTAAGATCAGGATATTACTGGATCACAATGGATGCTGACTGTTGTGCCTACGCCAGGAAATGCCATAAATGCCAGATTTATGCGGATAAGGTGCATGTGCCTCCCAATCCTTTGAATGTGATGTCTTCACCCTGGCCCTTTGCTATGTGGGGCATTGATATGATTGGTAAAATTGAACCGACTGCTTCGAATGGCCACAGATTCATCCTGGTTGCCATTGACTATTTCACCAAGTGGGTCGAAGCAGCTTCTTATGCAAATGTTACAAGGCAAGTGGTAGCCAGATTTCTGAAGAGAGATATCATCTATCGATACGGAGTTCCCGAGCGAATCATTACTGATAATGGTTCCAACTTGAACAACAAAATGATGGCAGAGCTATGCCGGGACTTCAAAATTCAACACCACAATTCTTCTCCTTACAGGCCAAAGATGAACGGCGCTATTGAGGCAGCTAATAAGAATATCAAGAAGATTGTGCAGTAGATGGTAGTCACCTACAAAGACTGGCATGAAATGCTACCATTTGCCTTGCATGGGTACCGCACGTCAATCAGAACATCCACTGGGGCAACACCGTATCAGCTTGTGTATGGTATGGAAGCAGTCCTGCCTGTCGAAGTTGAATTACCCTCCCTACGGGTATTGATGGATGTTAAGCTGAATGAAGCAGAGTGGGTCCGATCCCGATACGAGTAACTGAGTCTGATTGAAGAGAAGAGGCTGGCTGCAATCTGTCATGGGCAGCTGTATCAGAAAAGAATGAAGAGAGCCTTCGATCAGAAAGTCAGGCACCGAGAGTACCAAGTAGGAGATCTTGTGCTGAAAAGAATCCTCCCTCCTCATACAGACCACAGGGGCAAGTGGACTCCGAACTACGAAGGACCATTTGTGGTAAAGAAAGTTTTTTCTGGTGGAGCACTGATGCTCAACACTATGGATGGTGAAGACTTCCCGTCCCCTGTGAATTCGGATGCAGTTAAAAAATACTTCGCATAAAATGACCCGCTGGACACAAAAACAGAATGTAAGTCCAGGCAAAAATAGGGCATCCCGGCGAGTCAAAAACAGAATAAAAGACTCGGGCAAAAATAAGGGAAAATAAACAAAAGAATGTACACCCGCTGAGTTGAAAAGCCGCATCGGACAACTCAGGCAAAAATGGGTATCCCGATGGATTGAAAACCCGAAAGGGCGATCCAGGAAAAATAAGGGAATAAGCGAACAACTGCATTCTGAATTTGTCCGTATCACCTACAATTTGGTAAGCTTCGAAGGGATCAAGCCTCTTTCAGAATCAGCCTTCTTCAGAAAGTAAGACGAGAAGAACGTCAAAAGTCATACGAGTCATAGCAAAAGAGGAAGCTCCTTAAAGCCTCGTCAACATTGCCAGCATTTTGTTTTTCAATTCGTAACAATCTCCTCATTTCAGGGGATATGTTTCTTTGATGTATCTTGCCAATTCAGGGCATTTGAATTAATAAAAACAGATTTTTCAGTTACACGATGTCTCGTACATTTTTATTTGCAAAGAATGTCTGATATCTTTAAAATACTGATTGCATAAATACAGATGCTTCTCTTCTAAAAACTACGTGCTTGCGGGAAATATACTTACTCTCAGAAGTGTCTAAACTCCTATGACGGAACCCGGTAAGGGATACCTCGGGATTACTTGTGCATTTCTCTATCTTTGCAGGATTGCAGGTATCCGAAGCGCAACATGGGGCATGTAAGCTTCATCCCAGCAAGCTGGCAAATCAACACTCAGTCTCAGCACTCAAATTGTTTTCTCCCCAACTGAGTTGGCAGGCATCACTTCTCCAACAGGGCAGTACCAGAAGGTGCTCGTATCTCCAGCTGAGTTGCCAAGTATCCTCCTCGACAGAAACTTCTAGGAAGATCTTTCAGTGATCTTTCTTCTTCCCCAGCCGAGTTTCCATCTACTATTCCTTCCCAGCCAAGTATTAAAGTCAAGGAACTATCTCCCCACAGAGTTTCAACTTCTATCCAGAAGAGCAACGCATGAAGGAATCACAACAGAGTGACGAAAGCTTCTACAAACCCCAGCTGGGTCCCCTCATTACCAAGGTTGGGCCTATCAGTGACCTGTATCCCCAAGCAGATATCATCTCATCAGATCTACCAATGATCTCATCCTCAGCTGGGATGTCCTTTACAAGCAGATCGGCCAGAGATCTTTGCAGCAACGGGATCCGAATCCCGGCTTGGTATCTTTGCATAACCATGGCATTCGCATCATATTCACCCACGAAGCGTAGCATTCCGTCTAATACGGAGCATTACGGAAAAAATCAAACATATTGCATAATCATAGGCCATGTTTTAAATCAAGCACTTGTGAATAATAACAATCCATCAATATACAGAATACCTCCCAGATTCCCCAGCAAACACAGTTGCCTTACATTCCCAAACACCAGTATATACTCCTTGTGGCGCCCGTCCATGTCATATCCCCAGCAGAAAGCCAAAGACATCCTCTTTACACTCACATATACTTATATAATTTCCTTGACATCCGTCTGTGTCATTTTCCCCGGTGCAGTAACATAAACACTTTTTACATCAAATACTTGTTTATACTATACTCTTCTCCTTTTGACACTCGTCCGTGTCACCCTCACCAGTAGTTTGAATACTCATCTATACATCACTCATACTTACTACTCATACAGATACTCGTTCGTATCTTGTATATACCACTTATATCCCCGCAGATTCAGCACTAGTCCATGTTCTTTGTTAACTAGTTGGTACTCGTCCGTACCATCATCTCAGAACATGTGTCAAGCGTTTGTTTCTACCTGATACTCGTCCGTATCATAGTCTTAAGGATGATCGTCCGCATCTTTAATCCATACACTGTGTCAAACACTCTTGTCTTCTTGAATATAGATACTCGTCTGTATCTACTATTCCCCAGAAAAGTCCCTTCAGAATCAACACTCGTCCGTGTTCTCTGTTAACTGGTTGATACTCGTCCATATCATCATCTCTGAACACGTGTCAGTATTTGTTTCTACCCGATACTCGTCCGTATCGTAGTCTTAGGGATGCTCGTCCACATCTTTAATATATACACAAATATCTAAACACTTATACCCTTTATTTCTTGGATGTAAACACTCGTCCGTGTTTACTATTCCCCAGTAGATCGCCAATGAAGCAAATTCTTTTTCTCTCTGACATTCGTCCTATGTCATGATAACTTTGAGAGCAGCCGTACCCTGCTAGGTGGTCGTCCTCCACCTCTTGATGATTGTCCTTCATCATGCTCATCCGATGGCCGTCCCCATCGTTGATTTTCTATCCGACATTCGTCCTATGTCGTGATATTTAGCAGCCGTCCCCTACTAGGTGGTCGTCCTCCACCTTTTGATGATCATCCTTCATCATTTTATCCAATGGCCGTCCCCATTGTTGATTTTGGTTATCTGGCATTCGTCCCATGTCATGATAAACCTTGAGAGCAGCCGTCCCCTGCTAGGTGGTCGTCCTCCACCTCTTGATGATCGTCCTTCATCATGCTCGTCCGATGGCCGTCCCCATCGTTGACCTCTTATCCGGCATTCGTCCTATGTCGCGATATTTTCGGCAGTCGTACCCTGCCAGGTGATCGTCCTTCACCTTAGATGATCGTCCCTCATCTTATCCCCAACAGAGCAACCGTCCCCTGCTAGGTGATCGTCCTTCACCTTTGATGACCGTACCTCATCATCTGTTTATTTCATTTATTCTTTAACCCGATGGCCGTCCCCGTCGTGGTCCCTTTTCCTTTTCCTGATGATCGTCCTTCATCAGTTTAGCCCGATGGGCGTCCCCATCGTTGGTTACTTGCTTTATGAACTTGATGGCCGTCCCCATCGTTTTTCATTGATCCCCAGAGAATATTACAGCTTTGCTTGATGGCCGTCCCCATCATAATCCCTTTTATCCCCAGCATGTCGGCCGTCCCCGTCATTGCTTTATTTCCCACACTTTTCAGCATGTCGGCCGTCCCCGTCATTGCTCTTTACCCAGCAGTCGTCCTCTGCTCGACGGTCGTCCTCCGTCGCTCATACTTTACAATATACTTTATTTTCTACCACAATCTACATATCCCTTTTCTTCTTCATTTCTGTGAGTGCAAACCTTGGACTGTCTTTGGTATTCAACCACAAGTTATCTTGTTTGCCTGTTAAGCCGTTGCTTACATCCTGCACAGCTAACTCATGATTGAATAGGGGCAGCTATGAACACCCCAAATTTTCCCTCACCCATTCACACCATGGCTTGTGATCTCCTCATATACATAAACTCAATCATAGCATCTCATATCACATTTTTGATTCACTGCATTGTTTCTAAGTCATCTGCATCTAGGGTTTGTGATCTGAGCAATCCAAGAGCTTCTTGAGCCACTCCAAGGGTCATCAATCACTTCCAAGGGGTCCATGTGTGTTCAAGCATCATATTATATCCTCTCAAAGTCAAGAATGTCAAAGAATCACAAGAACTGAAAATGGTGTGGAGGCAGAGCCAGGCTTGACTGCACAGATGACCTAGAATTAGGGTTTTGGTTTCAAAGGCCATAACTCCAAATTTTTTGGTCATTCTTGTTTCTATTGGTCTCTATATGGTATAGGGAGTATGCATATCAATTTTCATGAAGAAATTCCATGGGGAAGTCATTTGATCAAGAGTTGACTTTTCAAAGGCCATCAAAGGCAAATATACAGTTTGACTATTTAGCTGAGCAACTCATTGAAGGCAATATACAGTTTGACTATTTAGCTGAGCAACCCATTGATGATTACCAGCCCATGAGATTTGACTTCCCTGATAAAGACATCATGTTCCTGAAAGAAAAAGATCATGAAGAGCCTGTTCACACTGAAGGGCCTGACCCAGAAGAAGAATGGACAATGATGTTTGATGGGGATGTCAATAATAATGGTCGTGGAGTTGGTGCAGTGCTCATTACACCTAAAGGAATTCACATGCCTTTCTCGGCAAAACTCACCTTTGCATGCACTAACAACGAAGCTGAATACGAAGCCTGTATCATGGGTCTTGAGGAAGCCATTGACCTCAGGATCAAGACTTTAACTGTACTCGGAGATTCAGCTTTGGTAATCAATCAGACCAACGACAAATGGTACACTCACCAATAGCATCTGATTCCATACCGTGACTATACGAGGAGATTATTGACTTTCTTCACAACAGTCAAACTTGAGTACATCCCTCGAGACGAGAATCAGTTCGCAGATGCTCTAGCTACCATTTCCTCCATGATTAAGGTTCAAACTGCCAATTTTGTGCCTTGAATCTCGGTATCCAGACTTAACCGACCAGCATACGTATTCTCCGTGGACATTGCTAAAGATGACAAGCCTTGGTTCCATGACATCAAATGCTTCTTAGAGGATAAAACATACCCACCTGGGGCATCATCCAATGACAAGAAGACATTAAGAAGGCTGGCTGGTAGTTTCTTCCTGAATGCTGATGGTTCCTTGTACAAGAGAAACTTTGACATGGTGCTTCTCCGATGTGTTGATAAGAAAGAAGCAGACTTGCTGATGCACGAGGTGCATGAAGGATCTTTCGGTACCCATGCTGGAGGACATGCAATGGCTAAAAAGTTGTTAAGATCAGGTTACTACTGGATCACAATGGATGCGGACTGTTGTGCTTATGCCAGGAAGTGTCATAAATTCCATATTTATGCAGACAAAGTGCATGTGCCTCCGAATCCTTTGAATGTGATGTCTTCACCTTGGCCCTTTGCCATGTGGGGAATTGATATGATTGGGAAGATTGAACCGACTGCTTCAAATGGCCACAGATTCATCCTGGTAGCAATTGATTATTTCACCAAATGGGTTGAGGCAGCTTCGTATGCCAACGTCACCAGACAAGTGGTAGCCCGATTCTTGAAAAGAGACATCATCTGTCGGTATGGAGTACCCGAACGAATCATTACTGATAATGGTTCCAATCTGAACAATAAAATGATGGCAGAACTGTGCCGGGACTTCAAAATCCAACACCATAACTCTTCTCCTTACAGGCCAAAGATGAATGGCGCTGTGGAGGCAGCTAACAAGAATATCAAGAAGATTGTGCAAAAGATGGTGGTTACTTACAAAGACTGGCATGAAATGCTACCATTTTCCTTGCATGGGTACCGTACCTCAATCAGAACATCCACTGGGGCAACACCTTATCAACTTGTATACGGTATGGAAGTTGTCCTACCTGTTGAAGTTGAGCTACCCTCCTTACGGGTAATGATGGATGTGAAGCTAGATGAGGCAGAATGGGTCCAGTCTCGGTACAATCAACTGAATCTGATCAAAGAAAAGAGATTAGCTGCAATCTGTCATGGGCAGCTATACCAGAAAAGAATGAAGAAAGCCTTCGATCAGAAAGTCAGGCTTCGGGATGTGAACACCCCAAATTTTCCCTCACCCATTCACAACATGGCTTGTGATCTCTTCATATACATAAACTCAATCATAGCATCTCATATCACATTTTTGATTCACTGCATTGTTTCTAAGTCATCTGCATCTAGGGTTTGTGATCTGAGCAATCCAAGAGCTTCTTGAGCCACTCCAAGGGTCATCAATCACTTCCAAGGGGTCCATGTGTGTTCAAGCATCATATTATATCCTCTCAAAGTCAAGAATGTCAAAGAATCACAAGAACTGAAAATGGTGTGGAGGCAGAGCCAGGCTTGACTGCACAGATGACCTAGAATTAGGGTTTTGGTTTCAAAGGCCATAACTCCAAATTTTTTGGTCATTCTTGTTTCTATTGGTCTCTATATGGTATAGGGAGTATGCATATAAATTTTCATGAAGAAATTCCATGGGGAAGTCATCTGATCAAGAGTTGACTTTTCAAGCAAGTCAGTGCAAAATCAGGGCATCTGAGGCCCCCAATGACCCAACCAAAGGGCATTCTTCATCATTTTGATTATATATGATCTTTATTTGATCATAGAAGATGTGGGAAGTTCACAAAATTGAATAATATCAAGTCTTTTGCAAAGTTGACTTTTTGGGAAAGTTTGACTTTTAATGTAATTGTCATTTTAGGCAACTTTTTCAACCTTTACTTTTTGATTCAAAAAAGCTTCAAATGGAAAAACTTTGGTCATGAAAGTTGTAGAATAGATCATTCCCTTTTCAAAAAGTACAAGAACATGACCTAATTCATTTTGGATCAAAAGTTATGGCCTTGCAAAGTTGAGCAAAATCATTAAAAATTCACTTTTGCACCAAATGGAAAACTTGCAATTTCTCATGGCAAGCCTTTATGTGACTTCAACATGATCTCTAATCATCATACCAATGCTACACAAGACATAAAATCAAAATTGGCCCAAGGAATTTCTCATTTTGTTCCTTGATCCATAAGTCATTTTCATGAAGATGCAAAGAGGGATTTTTGGCAAAATCATTCTCAAAGGAGTTATGTGATCACTAATTGGTTTCTATGCATTGTCATGATCTAGTGAGGCATTCCACATCAAAAATCCAGCAAGAGTTCTCACTTTTACATAGCCAAAATCATGAGATAACACAAGTGGGCAAGTTGCAAAATCTCTCACAACTCATGATCCAAATGCTGCAGACTTTCACAAGCAATCCAAGGGTCATCCTTGACTCAAGCTGAAGCAAGACATGCCCTTAGACTGCTGCTGCCATAGCCCATGCTGCAAGTACAAATCAACTTGACTTTTTGGCCAAAACCCCCATACTCTTGGAACAGTGATCATCCACCTCTACTGACCTGCTCCACAGGCTACTCACACATCATGGGAGTGTTATAGCAACTCATTGGCCATTGAAACAAGACACAACACAGCCCTCACAAAAATCTGTCAAAAAACTCCTCTTCTTCGAATCTCTCTCTACAGCCATCAAACACTCATTTTCTCTTCACCAACAAATCATACACACTCAAGAGAACCAGAATCCACCATTGAAGCAGCTTGAAACCCTACAAATCACAACTGTGAAATCTTCTGCACCAGAGCTCATCTTCACAAATCAGCCATCCACAAGAGCTTTGAGGCATTCCATTGAGTTCAGAAGGGCCAAGGGAGTTTATTTGCACAAGTGGGAGGTTCTGGAAGCTCTCCATTGAAGCTTTCCAGCTCAGGTATGGCCAAGAACACTTTCTCACCGAACTTGTTTTTCTTGTTATAGAATGAAAGTGTATGTTGTGCTGATCATAATGATGTGTTTGAAATTGAAAATGAGTGGAAAATGAGGATGTATTGATGTTCTGAAATTTCTCTCGTGAAAAATGTTTGCTTCGATTTGCTTGATTCATGTAGTTTAAATGTTGTTTGATGGTGGATTTGTGTTCTAGGGTATAGAAGATCATTTCCCTGTGTTTAATTTGGAGTGGGGTGGCTTGTAGTGAAACCTAGGGTTTTGGTTCGCCGGAGAAGACGACCGGAAGTCTTCTCCGGCCACCTGAGAACCATTAACCCTAATCAGTGTCATTAATTGATGTTTGAATTTGGAACGTTAGATGCGTTGACTTAGGCTGACTGGCGCGCGTTTGAGTGGCCAGGATGCATCCTCATTAACCCTAATCTCCATTAACTTAATTAATCCCATTTAATTAATTCATAAACCTGATTTAACCAGATTTGAATTGTGACCATTGGATTACGCGCCAAGTCAACAGGCCCTTCCCCAGTTTCAATCTGATCCGTTCATTGCATATACTTTTCATTTAATTAGTTTTATTTTCATTTTTATTTCATTTAATTTCTCCATTTAATTTAAAATAGTAAAACCTTTTCAAAAATTCTGAAAATTTTTGTGTAAACTTTTATTAATTTTAAGAAACTAAAAACATTTTTATTTTTATTTTTTGCATTAAAAAATATTTTTAAATTATTTAAAAGTTTATTTTTAATTAATTAATGAGAATTAATTAATTAAAAATACTTTTAGGTATTTAAAAATCACCAAAAAATTCATGAAACCTTCATAATCATTTAGAAACATTGTCCAACCCTCAAACCAAATTTCTTTTTTGATCTTGATGTCTTTTGAGAATTTTTCATGGAATTAAAATCATTTCAAGGTATTATTTTGATCCAAACTTCAAAAAATCATTTATGCCTAACCATTGAGAGTTGGACTTTGATTCTTTTTGCATTGCATTTTGTTTAGCATGTAGTTTGTGAGATTAAATGGGCATGGTTTGATCTTTCATTTTCCATTTGTTTGACATTTTTCTTGATAAGGTACCCTAAAACCCTAGGAAACTTAGGAAATTCATAACTTACATTAGGTTAAGATTTAGAACCCCTCCTTTGGGCAGTGAGTTTGTATAGGATAATGGTTCCTTTGAATGCATTTGCAATTTTTTATCTTGATGTTTGCCTCTGATTTTGGTTTTTGTTTGATGCATTGATCATAAACCCTAATTTGGGCTTCCTTTTGCATTCATCTTGTATTTGCATTCATACCTTGACTTGCCATAGCATTTTGTGCATCCATTTGATTCATTAGACATCTTAAGACATATTGAAAGCATGATTGATCATTTCTTCATGTATTTGCCATGTTGTATGTCATTTGCATTCCATAACTTTTCATGTGTGTTCATGGTTCTAAACTTGCCCCATTTACATCCATAAGTTTGTATGGTCATCCCCATGCCTTGATTCATGTTTGCACCATATCATAGCATCATCATCATCTCATATATGCTTCTGGTTTTGGTTTGCATCATGCCATTCCATCTCATTTTGCATTGCATGGCATTTCTTTCACTAACTTTTCAGGTGGTAAGTTACTTGGAGAAGTGAATTTGCCTTCACTTCTCACCATTTCTTTTCATCTCTTTCATGCATCCTTGCTGCATTTTGTTATGTGTTTGAGATTGAGCTTGCTCTTTCTTTCTCTTCTCACTTTCTTTCTTCAAGTGACTTGACTTCTCCTGATCCTTTCATCTGCTTCCTGGTGGTTCCATTGAAGATCTTTCTTAAACCTCACAAACCTTAGGAACAACCAAGCATGACAATGATTAGGGTTTTTGATTAGTCCCCCACTTAGTTTTACCTTTGTGTCTCATTGAGTCTTCTCTCCTCACCTCATAATCAGGGACTAAACCCTAAAGGCTTTAAGGCTTTGTGATTAAGCTTATGCCTGCATCCTTCTATTAGGATGGAGTGTATAACTTTAATCCCAAGTGTTAAACCCTTAATGTGTTTAAATCCTTTAATCAATTCACTTAATAATCATCAAGACATCAAGCTTGTAACTTGGGCTTTGCATCAGGTTTCTAATTCTTCCTTAATTGGTTAAGAAGGACTAACCCTAGTGTTAATGGACAAGTCCCTCTCAAGTTGTCTTACAAACCCTAAAAAACACTTCATCATCATATCATTAAATAAAATCCACTTAATAAAGGCTTTGTTTTGTCATGAGTTTAATCCCTAATCATGGATTAAGTTGAGGAGCTTTCCTCAGCTTAAACATTCTCATCTATTATCCTTCTATTAGGATGGTGTAATGAGTATGTTTAATCCCTGATTATGGCTTAATCTCATTACTTAACACTAAACAAAAACAACAAAAACATCTAAATAATCACAAGTAGGTTAATGATCTTAATCCTACATCAGGGTGATTAAGTGTGAGAAGCTGACTTCACACTTAAGGTACTCTCATTACCCCTAATCAGAGGGAAGATGTGATGAGTTTACTAAATCCATTGGTTTAGGCTTATGCACATTAACTTATGACAATATTCAAAAAGCAATAAAAGACTGAAAATACAAAAACAAACAATAATCGTCTCCTCCGGGATTCTTTTCTCATCTCATTCACTCATAAACGAGAACTTGCTTCTTCCGTCTAATGCAAGACAGTTTGCACCTGAGCCAGACAGGTCATACACTTGAGCATAGGCAAGCAAGCAGTTCACAAGTCAATTCATCTTTCAGTCTCTTTGGGTTGAACTACGGTGTTCTGACTTCCTCATTGCACGAGAGGATACGTAGGCATAACTTAACAGTTATCGAACAAAAGTCTCTGTATATTCCCCCTCTTTCAGCACCATTCTTTTAGCCTCATATTCTTGAGAATTTCACTCTTATTCTTACACTGACACTTCACTTAGACACTTCACTTTTCTTTTACACTGACACCTGTACATCCTTTTCCAGCTCTTTTATACACAGATTGCATTGACACTACCCCTTTAAAACACAAATCTTTTAAGCGTGGATCCCGTCGAGTACGGCGGACAATCTGGGTGCTAATACCTTCCCAGGTTGTAACCAACCCCCTTTCTCAGTCTCTCTGGTTCGCAACCGTCTTATCCGTATCTTTCTAGGTCTATGCAGCATTGCCTTTCCTCCGGGATAAAAATGCCTAGCTGGCGACTCTTTTCATTCCCCGTGAGTTCACTCCTGTGTGTTCTCGCATCCTCCTTTCGCCGACCGTTCGCGTCTGTACCCCATTTGAACCGGCTTCATTTGGTGGGAGCGACACGGGAATACCAAGGGGGAGATCTTGTGCTGAAAAGACTCCTTCCTCCTCATACAGACCACAGGGGCAAATGGACTCCAAATTACGATGGCCCATTCATAGTAAAGAAAGTTTTCTCTGGTGGAGCACTGATGCTCACTACTATGGATGGCGAAGATTTCTTAACCCCTGTGAATTCAGATGCAGTTAAAAAATACTTCGCATAAAAAGACCCGTTGGACATAAAAACAGAATGTAAGTCCAGGCAAAAATAGGGCATCCAGGTGAGTCAAAAACAGAATAAAAGACTCGGGAAAAAATAAGGTAAAAAAAAATGTACATCCGCTGAGTTGAAAAGCCGCATTGGACAGCTCAGGCAAAAATGGGTATCCCAGTGGATTGAAAACCCGAAAGGGCGATCCACACAAAATAAGGGAATAAGCGAACAACTGCATTCTGAATTCCTCTGTATCTTTTACAACACGGCAAGCTTCGGAAGGATAAAGCGTCGGTCATAATCAACCTTCTTCAGAAAGCAAGATGAGAAGAACGTCAAGGTCATACGGGTCATAGCAAAGGGAGCTCACCGGAGCGTCGTCAACATTGCCAGCACCTTTAATTTTCTCAATTTTGTAACAATCTCTCATTTCGGGGGATTTGTTTCTTTGACTGTATTTTCCAATTCAGGGCTCCCAAATTAATAAAATCAGAGTTTTCAGTCACACTTCGTCTTGTACATTTTTGTTTCGTTTGCAAAAAATGTCCAATATCCATAATGTTTGCATAAAATAAATGTGCCTTTCTAATTACATGCTTGCAGGAAATGTATTTACTTCCAGGAATATCTAAATCCTATGACAGAATCCAGTAAGGAATGCCTCGGGACACTTGTGCGTTTCTTTGTCTTAACAGGATTGCAGGTATTCAGTACGCAACACGGGGCATGCCAAACATACTTCCTCCCATAACAGTATCTGGAATATTTTTCCCCAGCACATCTTCTCAAGCAGCATCTGGAATGCTTTTTCCCCAGCTGAGTTGTCAAGTCTCCTCCTCCTCAGAAGGATCCTCACAAAAATCTCTAGGAAGATCGTTCAGTGATCTTTCCTCCCCCAACAGAGTGTTAAGGATGAGGGGAACCATCTCCCCACAGAGCTCCAGACTCTATCCAGAAAAGCAATGCCTGAAATTCTCACACAACAAAATGACAGAAACTTCCTCATCCCTAGCTGGGATATATCCTCACAGGATAGATCTATCAGTGATCTAGTCCCCCAAGCAGAACCATATGTCTTTATCAGATCTACCAATGATCTCATCCCCAGTTGGGATTCTCATTCAAGCAGATCAGTCAGAGATCTTCACAGCAGCGGGATCCGAATCCCGAACCGGTTTCTTTTGTATAATCATAGCATTCACATCATTTTCCCCCCAGATCGTAGCATTCCGTCTAATACGGAGCATTACAGCAAAAATCAAACATATTGCATGATCACAAGTCAGGTTCGAACCAATCACCTGTAAATACCAACATTACCTCATCAGTAATATACTAAATACATCCCTTGCACATAAAAGCCAAAGTGTCCCCTTTGCACTCTCAAATACAGATACATGCTCCTTTTGACACTTGTCTGTGTCATCATTCCCCAGTAAAGTAGCCAGAACACTTTCTACCAAAAGATACTGGTCCTTCTCGACACTCGTCCGTGTAATCTCAATTTCCCCAGCAGAAAGCCAAAGCGTCCCCTTTGCACTCTCAAACGCAAACACATGTTCATATATACTTTCGGCACTCGTCCGTATCATATCAACCCCTGCAGATATAAACCAAACCAATGCTTATACACTCTCTTGACACCCGTCCGTGTCACCTATCCCCAGCACAGTGCCCAAACACTTGTTTATAATACTTCTTTTGACACTCGTCCATGTCATCCTATCCCCACAGTGCCAAAACATTTATACCTTTTTTATTTTGGAAAGCGTAAGCACTCGTCTGTGGTTACCATCCCCCAGCAAAACATGTCTTTCCTATTCGATATTCGTCCTATGTCGCGATACTTTTGGCAGCCGTACCCTGCCAGGTGATCGTCCTTCACCTTTGGATGACCGTCCCTCATCCTTTCTCCAGCGGAGTCTCCTTTATTGGAACCCTTTTCTATCTGACATTTGTCCTATGTCGTGATATTTAGCAGCCGTCCCCTTGTAGGTGATTGTCCTTCACCTTTTGATGATCGTCCTTCATCATTTTATCCGATGGTCGTCCCCATCGTCGATCTTGTTATCTGACATTCGTCCCATGTCATGATAAATCCTGAGAGTAGTCGTACCCTACTAGGTGATCGTCCTTCACCTCTTGATGATCGTCCTTCATCATGCTTATCCGATGGTCGTCCCCATCGTCGACCTTTTTTCTATCCGACATTCGTCCTATATCGTGATAAAGAGCAGTCGTCCCCTGCTAGGTGATCGTCCTTCACCTTTTGATGACCGTCCCTCATCAATATTTCATTGAATCGATGGTCGTCCCCATCGTTGTTTACTTTTACTTTGCAAACCTGATGGTCGTCCCCATCATTGCCTTTACTTTAATCCCCTGAAAACATTGTTACTTTACTTGATGGTCGTCCCCATCATGATCTCTTTATTTCCCCAGCATGTCGGCTGTCCCCGTCGTTGCTTCACCCCCAGCAGTCGTCCTCTGCTTGATGGTCGTCCTCCATCGCCTTTACAATCATACTATACTTTATTTTACAATTTATATCCCTTTCCTTCTTCTACCCGGTGAGTGCAAATTTTTTACTGTCTTTGGTATTCAACCACAAGTTATCTTGTTGGTCTGTTAAGCCCGTCACTTACATCCTGCACAGCTAACTCATGTTTGAATAGGGGCAGCTGTAAACACCCCAAATTTTCCCTCACTAAGTTCACACCATGGCTTGTGATCTTTCATATTTGCATTAGTTTAAACATACCATCTCATATTGCATTTTTGTTTCATTTGCATAGTTCAAGTTCATCTGTATCTAGGGTTTGTGATCTGAGCCACTCCAAATTCCACCAATCATTCCAAGAGGGTCCATGTATGTTCAAACATCATTTTATGTCCCTCAAAGATCAAGGAAGTCAGAAAATCATAAGAGCTGAGAAAGTATGGAAGCTGAGCAAGGGTTTCACTACAAAGATGACCTGAAATTAGGGTTTTGGTTTCAGAGGCCTTAACTCCAATTTTTTTTGTCATTCTTGTTTCTAATGTTCTCAATATGTTATAAGGATCATGTGTACCATGTTTGATGAAGAAATTCATTGTGAAAGTCATCTGTTCACTGGGTAACTTCTTGAGCAAGTCAGAGAAAAATCAGGGCATCTGAGGCCCCCATCCATGGAACCAAAGTGGATTTTTCATCAAATTGAAGTTATATGATCTTTATTTGATCATTGAAGTGCTTGGAAGTTCACAAAATTGAAGAAAAGTGAGCTAAACCAAAATTTGCCAAAAATGGAAATGACTTGTAATGTAAACTTTCCATTTTGGGAATGTTTTTCAACCTCCTCTTTCTCAACCAAAATTGCTTCAAATGAAAAATTGTTGGTCATGAAAGTTGTAGATTGGATCATTCCCTTTTCAAAAAGTACAAGAACAAGTCCTAATTCATTATGGAACTCAAGTTATGGCTTGTCAAAGTTGGCAAAAACCACATAATTTTCAAGAATGCACCAAAGAGGGATTTTTGCAAAACCTCTTGCCAAGCTATTTTGTGACTTCAAACACACTTCTATGTATCATACCAACATAGAACATTGAATAAAAATCAGAATTACGCAAAGAATTGTGTCATTCCATGCCTTGCCCATGAAGAAATCCAAAAGGGGCCAAAACTCCATAGAATTGCAAAACGGCACATAACTTTGTTTCAACTTGCTGAATTGCCTCAGATCCAATTCTATGGACCTCCTTGATCTCAGATGCACATGGACAAGCCAAATATCCAGCTACACCATTGCCTATACCTCAAGTACAAGTCATGTTGACATTTTGGCAACTTGCCCATACCAATCACCACAGTCCACCACCCACTCTCTGGCCAATCCAGACTTTACAAGCATGCTTCAAGGATCATTTTTCATAAGACACACAAGCTGAAACCTCATATAGCTCAGCATACACAAAATCACTCCAAATTGCAAAATCCTTCGAAACTCTCAGCTCACATACTCAATCTTCAAACTTCTTTTACCATTCATCTTAGAATCATCAATAGACCATAAAGCAACCATTAAAACAGCCAAAAACACCCCATAAGCAAAACACGATTCTTGGCCAGTTGAAGTGCAATCACACAAACCAACAAAAACAAACTTCCACTAAGCATCAAAGCTTCATCGGGAAGGTCATTGGAGTCAGCTTGCACAAGAGAAGTGGCCAGAAAGCTCCAAACTGAGGAAGCTCAAGCTCAGGTAACTTCTTCAAACTTTTTTCTAGAAGTGTTATTTTAAGTGTTTAGATTGATCTTTATGCTTTTCTGATCACCATGATGTGTTTACTTTTTAGAATGGTTGAGAAATGAGCTTGTATGCATGTTCTGAAAGTTTTACCATTTTTTATTTTTCCTTCGAATCTTGAGATTGAGCCATCATAAATTTGTTTTGAGGTTGGATTTGAGTTCAGGAGAGTGAGGTGAGTTGATCTGGAGCTTTAGAGCTCCAGAAATAACCTAGGGTTGAAGTTTGGGGTTTGCTCAGGGAGAGTCTGGCCGGAGAAGATGACCGGAGGTCTTCTCCAGCCACCTGAAAGTGATTAATGTGTTAATTAGGGTTAGGGCTAGGTTTAAATGTGAGCCGTCTGATCTTAGCTTCCTGTGTGTGTTGGATGGTGGAGATCATTTCATTAACTTTAATTCTGGATTATTTAATTAATTAATTACGTTTAGCTGAGTTTGAATTTCGTCCATTAGATTGCGCGCCAGGTCAAACCTAATTTCCCCAGAATCAATCTAAGCCTTTGGATGCGCATACTTCTGTTTTATATCATTTTTAATTCATTTTTTCTTATTTATTTTGCACAATTAATTTAAAATAGCTAGAAAATTCCAAAAAAATATTTTTCTCTTGCATTTTCACTTCAAATATTTTTATCAACCAGAAAACATTTTCATTTTTATTTTTTGCATTAAAAAATCATTTTTAAAATATTTAAATGTTTATTTTAATTAATTAATGGAAATTAATTAATTAAAATATCATTTAGGTTTCTAAAAATCCCAAAAAAATTCACATTGCATCTTAGGACATTTAGAAACATTGTCATACCATCCATACAAATTTCTTTTTGGTTTTGAATCATCTTTGACAATTTTCTTGAATTTAGGGTTCATAAAATTCTAATTTTTTAACCCTAACTTCAAGAATTCTTTTCTGCCTAACCATGAATGGTATGACTTTGATTCTTTTTTCATTGTTCTTCATTTGACATGTAGTATCTAGCATAATTTTGTCATGAATTTCATTTGCATTTCTGATTTGATTTGCATTTTTCCCCTTTAGGTACCTTAAAACCCTAGATAACTTAGAAAAATCACAACTTCCTTTAGGTTAAGAGTTAGGTCTTCTCCTTTGGGGTGTGATATCATATGGGGTTCGGGTTCCTTTGATTGCATTTTCAATTTTTTATCTTGTCATTTGCTTCTGTTTTGAACTTTTGCATCTCATGTTGCATGAAAACCCTAATTTCTCATGTTCATTCACATACATCTTGCATATGAATTCATTCAAGAACTTGCCATGACATTTCTTGCATCCACATGACATCTAAGACACCTCAGGACACATTAGAATCATGCTTGATCATTTCTTCATCCATTTTCCATGTTATGCATCCATTTCATTCCATGGACTTTCATATGCTTTCATGCTTCCTATATGCTTCATTTGCATTCTCATCCCTTGTATGATCATCCATAGCACTTATCATGCCTTTGCATCATCTCTTAGCATCATTAACATCATGTTTTTGCTTCTGGTATTGGTTTGCATCTTTGCATTTGCTCCATTTTCATTTCATTTTTGTCTTTTATGCTAACCATTTCAGGTGGTAAGTACTTTGAGAAGTGAATTTTCCTTCACTTCTCATTTCTTTTCTCATTCTCTTTTATGCATTCATTGCTGCATTTTATCCTTGCTTTAGAGTGAGCTTTCTCACTCATGTTCTTCCTTCACTTTCTTTCTTCAAGCAACTTATCTTCTTAAGTGAAGTAAATTAACTTGTTTCTTCTGTTTCTCCTCCTTTCATCTGCTTCTTCCTTGGTGGCTTTTCTTGAAGATCTCTTGCAAGCCTTACAAACCATAGGAACATCCAAGCATGACAATAACTAGGGTTTTGATTAGTCCCCCATTAGTTTTACCTTTGTGTCTTCTTTAGTGTCTCTCTTCTCATCTCATAATCAGAGACTAAACCTTTAAGGTTTTAAGGCTCTGTGATTAAGATTATTGTCGCTCCCGATATAATGGGACTGGCCCAAATAAAGGTACAGACGCGAACGGTCGGCGAAAGGGAACAATGAGAACACACAGCCGTGAACTCACTGGAGATGAAAAGAGTCGCCAGCTAGGCATTTTTTATCCCGGAGGAAAGGCAATGCTGCATAGACCTAGGAAGACATGGATAAGACGGTTGCGAACCAGAGAGACTGAGAAAGGGGGTTGGTTACAACCTGGGAAGGTATTAGCACCCAGATTGTCCGCCGTACTCGACGGGATCCACGCTTAAAAGATTTGTGTTTTAAAGGGGTAGTGTCAGTGCAATCTGTGTATAAATGAGCTGGGGAAAGATGTACAGGTGTCAGTGTAAGAGAAAAGTGAAGTATATAAGTAAAGTGTCAGTGTAAGAACATGAGTGAAATTCTCAAGATCACGAGGCTAAAAGAATGAGGCTAGAAAGAGGGGGAATATACAGAGACTTTTGTTCGATAACTGTTAAGTTATGCCTACGTATCCTCTCGTGCAATGAGGAAGTCAGAACACCGTAGTTCAACCCAAAGAGACTGAAAGATAAATTGACTTGTGAACTGCTTACTAGTCTATGCTCAAGTGTATGACCTGTCTGGCTCAGGTGCTAGCTGTCTTGCATTAGACGGAAGAAGCAAGTTCTCGTTTATGAGTGAAGGTGATGAGAAAAGAATCCCGAAGGAGACGATTATTGTTTGTTTTGGTGTTTTCAGTCTTTTATTGCTTTTGAAAGTTTGTCATAAGTTAATGAGCTTAAGTCTAAACCAATGGGTTAGTAAACTCATCACATCTTCCCTCTGATTAGGGGTAATGAGAATACCTTAAGTGTGAAGTCAGCTTCTCACACTTAATCACCTTTGATGTAGGATTAAGATCATTAACCTACTTGTGATTATTTAGATGTTTTTGTTGTTTTTGTTTAGTGTTGAGTAATGAGATTAATCCATAATCAGGGATTAAACAGACTCATTACACCATCCTAATAGAAGGATAATAGATGAGAATGTTTAAGCTGAGGAAAGCTCCTCAACTTAATCCATGATTAGGGATTAAACTCATGACAAAACAAGCCTTTGATTAAGTGGATTTTATTTAATGATAAGATGATGAAGTGATTTTTAGGGTTTATAAGACAACTTGAGGGGGACTTGTCCATTAACACTAGGGTTAGTCCTTCTTAACCAATTAAGGAAGAAATAGAACCCTAATGCAAGGCCCAAGTTACAAGCTTAGTGTCTTGATGATTATTAGATGGATTGATTAAAGGATTTAAACACATTAAGGGTTTAACACTTAGGATTAAAGTTATACACTTCATCCTAATAGAAGGATGCAGGCATAAACTTAATCACAAAGCCTTAAAGCCTTTAGGGTTTAGTCCCTGATTATGAGGTGAGAAGAGAAGACTCAAAGAGACACAAAGGTAAAACTGAGTGGGGAGACTAATCAAAACCCTAATCATTGTCATGCTTGGTTGTTCCTAAGGTTTGTGAGGTTTACAAGAGAAGTCTTCAATGGAGCCACCAAGAAGCAGATGAAAGGATCAGGAGAAGCAAAGTAACTTGCTTCATTTAAGAAGTCAAGTCACTTGAGGAAAGAAAGTAAGAAGAAGAAGAATGAGCAAGCTCAAACTCAAACACATACAAAAATTCAGCAAGGATGCATAAAAGAGATGAAGAGAAGTTATGAGAAGTGAAGGCCTATTCACTTCTCAAAGTTACTTACCACCTGAAAAGTTAGAAAAGGAATGCAATGCAATGCCAAATGGAATGAAATGGCATGATGAGAAACAAAACCAGAAGCACATGCATGATGCTAATGATGCTATGAGATGCCACAAACATGAAACAACACATGGGGATGATCATACAAACTTATGAATGCAAATGAAGCAAGTTAAGGAGCATAAACACACATGAAAAGTTATGAAATGCAAATGGCATACAACATGGGAAATGCAAGATGCAAGGATCAAACATGCTTTCAATATGTCTTAAGATGTTCCATGAATCACAAGAATGCATAAAATGCTATGGCAAGTCAAGTTATGCAAGCAAATGCAAAATGGATGCATATGGAAGCCCAAATTAGGGTTTATGAACAATGCATCAAACAAAAACCAAAATCAGAAGCAAACAACATTACAAAAAATTGAAAATGCACTCAAAGGATCCCTAAACCTATACTAACTCACTGCCCAAAGGAGAGGTCTCAACTCTTAACCTAATTCAAGATATGATTTTCCTAAGTTTTCTAGGGTTTTAGGGTTCTTTAACAAGAAAATTACCAAACAAATTAAAAATGAAAGATCAAATCATGGCCATTTAATCTCACAAACTACATGCTAAACACAATGCAATGCAAAAAGAATCAAGGTCCAACTCTTTAGGGTTAGGCAGAAATGATTTTTGGAAGTTTGGATCAAAATAATGCATAAAAATGATTTTAATTCCATGGAAAATTCTCAAAATGCATCAATATCAAAAAAGAAATTTGGTTTGAGGGTTGGACAATGTTTCTAAATGTTTTTAAAGGTTTCATGAATTTTTTGGTGATTTTTAAATACCTAAAAGTATTTTTAATTAATTAATTCTCATTAATTAATTAAAAAGAAACTTTTAAATATTTAAAAATACTTTTTTAATGTTAAAAATGAAAATAAAAATATTTTTGTGTTCTGAAATTAAATAATAACTTGTACAAAAAATTTCAGATTTTTTAATGTATTTTTGCTATTTTAAATAAATTGTACAAGTTAAATGGAAAGAAAATAAAATAAACAAAATAAAATGAAAATTAAACAGAATGGAAGGTCAGGATGGAGTCTGGGAGAAAAGGGGTTGACCACGCGCGCAATCCAGTGGTCCAAATTCAAACTGAAACTAATTAGGTTTATGAATTAATTAAGTGAGATTAGGGTTTAATGAATGCATCTAGGCCACTCAATCACGCGCCAAGTCAACAAAGTCAAGGGATCCAACGCTCAGCATTCAAACTGCACTAATTACAGGGATTAAACCCTAATTATTT